>LR991094.1:1880000-2505000 GCA_905163515.2 Lymantria monacha | reverse complement strand
GTATTGCAAAGGTCCATGGGTGGCAGTGACACTTACCATCAGGTGTGCTGTTTGCTCGTTTGCAACCAATACAGAATCAGTATCCTAAAGACTACACACAAGTTTGATTGAATTATAACTAAAAATTAGAACGTAAGCGTCACCTTTGTGTTAAAATAAATGATTCTAAAATCATTCATTCTAATAATTTACAGCAAAAAATATATTTTAAATTTTCTTTTATGTGTTTGCTGAAAACACTGAATAAACGTTATTTTATATGAATGAAACCTAGCTATATCAATTTATTATCCCTCTTGCCAACTAAATTATTGCTCGTTTAGAGATATTAGAATGAGTTTGTAGAATGATTGAGATATAAATTTCATTCGAATATAGGTTCTAATAAAAACAAATAAATTTATCGTCGATGCAGATAATCTGAATTTTAATCATGATAATGATATTTCCACAACTTAACCATGATAATCGTATCTTTCGTATATACAAGGGTTTATTAACCCTTTTCCTACTTTTCCTTGGGATGTTTCACAAAAGAGTGCTGCTAACCCTTTTCTTCGTTATCGTCTCGTCTCAGCTCATATATGCATGTCCCGAGCCTCCTTCACAATAGAATAATAAAATTTTAAAAAAGGTAAATTTACCTCAAATTGACCTTTTTTAAAATTAATTATTTTTTATTTTTTGCGGTGGACTATAGAGATGGTCACGCTTGGCCAAATCGGTCCGGGCCGACGGAAGAGGCGGCAAGCGGTCCCATAGACCCACCCGTACCCCATAGAGGTAAATTAACCTACTATTCCAAGCTGATCGGACGTGTTGGTATAGGGTTTTATTTCAAATTTTCCCTCTCATGTATATAAGTTATAAGTATATTTTATCGTCTTTTACCGTTACCTACGGGTAAGATAGAGGGTGGTGAATTGTATTCTTACTTCATCACCACACGGAAAAGTCTAATCACTTTTGATTATGCCCTAGTGATTTTACTACTTCTACAAGAACGTTAAGTTTACATTTTACATTAATAATGTATTACAAATCCGTTGTCAAAAAGAGTTCTTAATCTATTATTAAATATTAGACATTAAAAAAGAACAGAAGTAAACCAAGGTTTACGTTGAGAGTAAGTGATAAGGTGCAAGAAAGGGGGCACGCCACAGAAAGTGGGCATACATCATACCTACATAACATCAGACGTCTTTAATCCACTACATAGGGAGAACTTTAGCTGTATTAACAATACAAGATTGCACGCCCCCCTGCTGGGCTCCAGTTTCCTCCATAATAGAAGTGAAATTCACCTTCAAAGTGTACATGAGTTGGTATAAAGTTTTATTTCGACTTTTTTCAGATGACATTACCAATTATTATCAACTGCTTAGCTCATTCTCCTACTCTTATCCTAATTATCCGGCCGTCTTTTTTTTTTTTTTTTTTTTGGTGGCGGGTTACGGTCGGCACACTCCTCGCACCACTCCGTCCGGGGTGACAGAGGGGCGTAAGCATGCACACCCGTAACCCACCCGTGACGTCGCCTTCGTCGTTGGGCCAACCACCGGAGCAGAGTGACTTGACGTCAGTGGTTGGCCCGACGGAATACCCCTGAGGAGTACCCTCTCCTCGACCGACGTCCCCCCCTCGGGTAGGATGTCGGTCTTTCCTCACGCGGTCGGCCTCTCGGCGGGTGACGGTCTAAATCCCCGATCCAGTCACCCGCGGCCTCGGCTAGGGCGGCATCAGGCGCAGGTAATCGCGCCTGCGCCGCCACAGTCGCCGGCGGCGGCTCGCGTCGTCGAGGAGACGCTCCTCGCGCACGCGCTCCGCCGCCTCCTTCCGCGAGACTACTGCCTCGCAGAAGGATGCGACCGCGTCCCAGTTCCTGACGCTGTCGAGCATCGCCCTGGCGATGGTCGGCAGCGTCAGGTCAGCACCGATGATCGCGACGAGTTCACGACGCTGCTCTGCCCAAGCGGCACAAACCTCGAGCGTATGCTGCGCCGTGTTCTCGTCGCAATCGCAGTGGTGGCAGGACGGTGTACTCTCCCTCCTTACGACCGTGTGCAGGTATTTGGCGAAGCATCCATGCCCCGTCAAAACCTGCACCAGTCGGAAGGAGAGCACCCCGTGCCGCCGATTTAGCCACTGCATCAGCACCGGCCGGAAGGCCTCCACGGTCGATTATCCGGCCGTCTGCCAGACGTCAACCCTTCTGGGGAATGTAATTGTTGACCAAACGGCATCGAATGGAGTTGGCCGAGGTCGTTATAAGGCTATTAGTAGTCTTTTACGACATCCACGAGCAAAGTAAGGGTTGGTAGTATTCGTAGCCGCTACCACACAGTATAACTGTTTAGCCTTTGACTGCACAGATGGCGTAGTGGTTAAGATACCGACCTTCCATGTCAGTGCCGTAGGTTCGATTCCCACGTAGGACAATACTTTGTGCGATCCACAAAGTGTTGTTCTGAGTCTGGGTGTAATTTGTCTGCGTTAATTGCATGTTTGTAAAGTCCCCCGCAATACAAGGATTATTTCCTTAGTGCAGGGAGGTGTCTTTTAAAAAAAGCAAAAAAAAGCAAAAAAAGCAAAAAGCTGATAATGATAATAAAAAAACGTTTCTTCAGTCATCTCATTGTATAAAATTAGACCCTAGAACTAAACTAATACTCCTTGATGTTGAAACTCATTCGTAATCACTTTCAAAGTAAATAGTAAATAGAGGATATCAAAGTAAACTAACAAAGTAATCATAAGTTTGTTCCTTACGTTCTCTAAATTGATTTAGAATGTTTATAAGTAGGTCAAAGTAGTCTTTCAATTATTTGTTCAAGTGTCATACAGTAAAGTTTGGTAGCTGAAATTATTCAAGTATGTTCTTTAAAGTATCTTCTTCACAGAAGGTAAGTGCTGTGGCATGGGCAATTGGGCAGTTGCGTGATAAAAATTGGTATCATAATTGCCCCCACACGCTTTTTTATCATTTGTAATATAAATATTACGGATGTTGCGGATTGGAGTTACGGATCTGGATGTGGATACTGATGTTAGAATAACGTTATACCGGTTTTGGATACTATTCATTATCATCATTTCAGTCCATAGCCGTCCACTGCTGGACGTAGGCCTCCCTCATGGTACGCCACAGAGTGCGGTCCTGTTTTCTTTTTTCCTCAGCGGTTGTCGGTGCTTCGAGCGATGTGGCCAGCCCATTGCCACTTCAGCGTGCTAATTCTTTGTGCTATGTCGGTTACACCCGTTCTTCTGCGGATTTCCGTATTACGGATTCTATCACGCAGAGAAATCACGAGCAAAGCTCGCTCCATAGCACGCTGAGCGACTTTGAGCTTGGTTATGAGGCCTACATTTAGGGACCACGTTTCCGTGCCGTAAGTCATCACTGGTAACACACACTGGTTGTAGGCCTGTGTTTTCAGACACTGAGTTATGTTGGACGAGAAGCTCCTCTTAAGTTTCCCGAACGCTGCCCAACCGAGTTGGATTCGTCGGCTGACCTCTTTCTCGAAATTGGATCTACCTAACTGGACTGTTTGTCCAAGGTAAACATAATGATCGACAATTTCGAGAATCGTATTGCCAACTAGGACCGGTACGGGAATGACATGGGCATTTGACATGACTTTCGTCTTGTCCATGTTCATTCGTAACCCCACCAGTTGGGATACCCTGCTGAGATCGTTGAGCATGGTGCCAAGGTCCTCCATAGATTCTGCCATAACGACGATATCGTCTGCAAATCGAAGGTGAGTGATGTATTCGCCGTTAATGTTAATACCAAGTCTGGTCCAGTCTAAAAGCTTGAAGACATCTTCCAGTGCAGTGGTGAACAGTTTCGGAGAGATGACATCACCCTGTCTCACGCCTTTCTGCAACTGGATCGGTTTCGTACTCTTATCCCGAATACATTGTGGCGTTCCTATACAAACACTTCAGCACTTCGATATAACGATGGTCGATTTGGCACCGCTGAAGGGACTGCAGCACCGCCCAAGTTTCGACTGAATCAAAGGCTTTCTCATAGTCCACAAACGCTATACACAGAGGCCGATTGTACTCCTCGGTCTTTCGGATAATCTGCCGAAGCGTGAGAGTATGGTCTATGGTGCTATAGCCTTTCTGGAAGCCAGCTTGTTCGGGCGGCTGGAAATCATCAAGCTTGCACGTGAGTCGATTGGTAATGACTCTCGAAAACAACTGGTAGACGTGGCTCAAGAGTGAGATGGGTCTGTAGTTCTTTAAAACAGCTTTGTCGCCCTTCTTGAAGGACAGCACCACCACACTCCTGGTCCACGACTCTGGAACGTCGCCCCCGAGGATAACGGAATTAAATAGCTTTTGAAGGGCTTTTAAGACCAGCTTACCGCCTGCCTTCAGTAGCTCTGCCGTAATTCCGTCATCTCCCGGTGCCTTACCGTTTCGTAGTTGTTTGAGAGCCATTCTGATCTCACACAAGCTAATGTCCGGGATTTCTTCGGTATAGTGCCGAGTTAGTGTGGATCTGGGATCTTGGACCAAGCCGACAACAGGACTTCGGGATGATTTATATAACTGTCTATGGAACCTTTCGACCTCTCCCAAGATCTCACCCTGGGATGAAATGACAGTGCCGTCATCGGTCTTCAGCTTAGTCAATTGGCTTTGCCCAATAGACAGATCTCTCTATCGCTTCTTTAACACGGAGCGTATTAAATTGGCGAATGTCGCGACGCACAGACCTGGAGATCTGCCTATTTAGCTGCCTGTGTTCGGACCAATGGGCTGAAGACTGTACTGTCATTTCTTTTCTCCGCTCCATGAGCTTGAGAGTCTGGTCAGAGAGTTTTTTAGGTCTATTGGCGCGGTGAACTTTGAAAAACTTCGACCCAACCGCGTGGATAGTTTCCACGAGCCTGTTGTTCATATCGTTCGGAGATTCGCACTCGTCTAGACATTGGAAGCGATTGTGTAGTTCGAGTTGAAAGCTTTCGAGGTTCTGGTATTGGACAGGTGTAGGTTGGAGGGTAGACTTCATCAAGCGTGACCGTTCGACTTTTGTATCGATATTTAATATGCCTCGTACTATTCGGTGATCGCTGCCAGTTTTAATCCTGCTGATCACTGAGACATCGTTAAATATATGTCGTTTGTGCGACAAGATGAAGTCTATCTCGTTTTTTGTTGAACCATCGGGGCTAATCCAGGTCCATTTCCTTTGTGGCTGCTTTCTGAAGAAGGAATTCATCATAAATAGGCTTTCCTTCTCCAGAAATTCAGCTAGTTTCTGGCCCCTCTGGTATCTCTGTCCATATCCATGTTTCACCCCCCACTCTCAACTCATCATCACTCCTTTTGCCTAGATTCGCGTTAAATTACTATTATAGATGGATATATACATATAGATGTAAAATAATTTCGATACTATTATAGATGATATTTGGATACTATTATAGATGTAAAATAATTTCGAATTATACAAAAGTTTTGGATAGTATCAAATACGGATTTTGGATTTTTCAGGGATTTAATTGGATTTTTTGGAGATCACATTTAATGTACAAATCACACCCAGACTCGGAACAATCATTTACCACTCACAAAGTATTGTACTGCGTAGATATAGAACCCGTGTATACAATACACGATATTTGCACCAATCCACCAACTGCACGTTTTGAATAATGATTTTTATATTGACGTCTATATATCCGAACAGATTCCAGTTCCCTTACTTCACTTAATTGGAATCGAATTTTATTATATTACTTTCGAGTCCATTATAGGCCCAGATACTCGTTTTATTCCGTGTTATTACTGAAAATTTATCAAGGATTTAATTTTTAATTTCTTATGCTGGGTATAGAATCGATTTGGGGCCGGATTATGGTTTAGTTTCTTAACGGTTTCCGATGTTTACGCGAGTATTACATGTTTAAAATAAAACTACTTTTACGGACTCTATCGCGTTTGTTTTTGATTTTTACCGATGTTTCGAACACTTTACAGTGATCATGGTCACGGAACGACAGTCCCGGGAGGACTGTCGTTCCGTGACCATGCTCATCCTACCGTAATGCTCATAATTAAAGTGTGCGTGCCTAAGATAATTTTTACTTTAAAAATATTGATGATGAGTCTAATATGAAAAAAAAAACTAGGCTACGATACATAACGCTGTAACAAATAGGAACGAAGGCTTTATATAAGCAAAAAAAAAAAATCTATGTTAGCAAATCGGGGCAATTTGGTAACAATAAAGCAGCCTGTGTTCTGCACAGTTAGTTCAGCGTTGTCACAACGACCGCTGTGATAACAAAAATGGTGATTGATGTAATTTAAATGTTATTAATGTTGATATTAATTAATCTTACGGAACATGTGATTAAATTAAATAATAACTTTAAATGTCTAAGGTTCTTAATTCACGCAAGCGAAATTATTGACGAAACATATACTAATATGGATATAGATAAAGTTCGTATCGTAAATTTTATAAAGGCTAAAGCCAATAAGCTTTTCGTAAAGTAATATAAAAGCTAAAGAAAGCACCAAGTCCCGATTTTCAGTACGTCAGAATTTATATTCAAGAAACGTAAGCCTTTGGATCCCGGTTTGTAATACAAGTGACGTCACACGGGAGCCCATAAAAGTTCGCAGCGATTTGACTTGAACATTTAATATGATTTTTATAAATGATATTTCAATTCAAAAAATACACAGCTAGCGGCCTACTAATACTATCAACCCTTAATTTGCTCGCCTAGATGACGCCTCGTAAAGATGCGAAAGGAATGCTCCGATGGCTCGGGCATGTGGAAAGGATGCCGAACGAACTGCTGGTTAAGAAGATATACAATGCGAAAGTGGAAGGATGTAGGTAGCGGGGGAGACCGAGACTCACCTACCTAGAACAGATTGGTCATGTACTGAAGGAAGTTGGAGTCAAGAGTCTCCGAAACCAGCGAGCGTGTATGAAGAGAATTATGAATGTTGAGGAAGCAAGTGAAGTATGCAAGGATAGAGTTCTCTGGCACTCTGTTCTCTCTGCCTACCCTGCAAAGGACATGGCGTGATGGTATGTATGTATATCTTAAAAGGCGATCAATCTATATCAACCTGTACCAACTCGATCTGATGCTGTCTGTTCAATAATTAAATTCTTAAAGAGAGTAGATGTCAGGTCACTTTTAGATATTTTTTATATGTGCGATGAAAGAGGAGTATATATCATGTAGACCCTAAGTAATTAAGGTAAAAGTAGGATGATGACAAGTTGACTTAACAGGCGCGTTCTATAAAAACTAGATTACGAGCGAAAAATGATTGTCACGAGTAGGATTCGAACCCAAAACAAAAAAAAACCGTTCCAATCATACTTACACCACCGTGAACACCAAAAATGATTGTCACCCACTTGTGACAATCATTTTTCGCTCGTAATCGGGTTTTTATAAATAATCAAGCATAGTAATGCTAAATTTCAATAATTTGAAGGCGCGGTCTATACAAACCCAGAAAAAAAGAAATAGAATTCGTTGAAGTTTTCATCCATTCATCCATTTTAAACCATTTCTGAATTCAGCTCAACACAAAAGATTTTATCCAAATCAATGCAGTCGTTTAAGAGGAATTCAATGATATACAAACGTATAGAAGAATTTAATATATAAATATATCATACTTTTCGTGTCGTGACGGAGTAAGAATATTGATCACCTCCATCCATCTTGCCCGTGGGTGATCGTAAAAGACGATTAAGAGATGTAATATGCACATTGCTAGTTGCAATGATAATGTAAGAGAAAGAAAATTCAAAACGTTTGACCAGGCTAATTTCGTTCTCATTGTGGAGGAGGTTTGAGCCCAGCAGTGGGACTTATGTGGGCTGAGATGATGATATACATAAATATAAAATTTAACTATGAATTATGAGACAGATTTTATATCCCTACTAATATTATAAATGTAAAATTTGTTACGTTTTCATACCAAAACTACTTAACCGATTATCATGAAACTTTGTACATATAGTCGTCTAGGTATTAGAAAGGACATAGGATACTTATCGTTAAAAAAAATACGGACGGTAACTTCATTATATGTAGTAATTTTAAAATAATGAATCACATTGTTTTAGTTCTACTGAAATGTATGATCTTTGATATTTATTTAAGGGCTTAACGCGAGAGAAGCAGCTGGTAAAAGCTAGTACATATATCTATAAACTCTTGCTCACGTTCAAATATTATTCAAATGATATAATTTTGCAATGAATATTCTCATAACAATATTATCTCTCAAATTTACCATGAATTGTAATGATTTAAATCGGAGAGTTTGCTGAATAAATTTACATATACTGCCAACACGCGGTTAGACAAACTGACAGCGAGTTTTAGCGGGATAGGAAAAGTGTCATGTGGTGCTCTTGTATTAAATTTAAATTCTTAGTATTTTAACGTATTATTTTAGCTAATTTTGATGGTATTTTATGTATATTATGTTATGTTTTTACCTCAGTACTTCCTATGCATCATAGTGTAGTAGATATGATATAACAGTGCTTTAAATACGTTTTCTTTTACCACCAAAATTCCCAAAACATACGTTTAATAGTGTAGCCATGGTATATTTGAAGACGACAATTTGATTTACAGACGGATAGTGACATTAAATGAAGTTAATTTTTGTACAAAGATTTGGCTTAAAGGTCTTAGTGACCAATTCATTAACTCAAAAAAAAATATAACTGACAGCCAACAGTAATATGTCAAAGCTATTTTTATTATCTTCTTCGGACTTTTGACGGGAATTTGAAAATGTCATGTGGTGCTCTTGTATTATATTCGATATCTTAGTATTTTAACGTGTTATATTAGATAATTTTGATGGCATTTTATGCAATATGAAGCGGCGGAACTACTGGGATGTAGTGAATATCATATAAAAGTGCTTTACAACGTTTTCGTTTTCAATCAAAATTCCCACAAGATACCATTAGCAGTGTGGCCATTGCACTGTTAATGGCAACAATTTGACTTAGACAATGACTAACCTGAAAGACTAAAACCGTGAAAATATTTATAACTTGACACTGGCACCAATAGCTCGTATAAGTAGCTGATTGCCAATATATAAGAAGAAGAAGAAATTGAAGTTATACTTCTTTTGGCGCGTTAGAGAAAAATGATGACAGTAAATTTTTATGATGCGCGCGCACACCGTCACGAAAAACCGACACCATGAAGTTTGCTATAGTCAACATTTTATTTTTTTATCTAGATCATCATTCATCGTCATTACAGCCTATAAATGTCCCACTGTTGGGCTCAGGCCTCCTCCGTAACGGGAGGGCAATTTAACCTACTTTACGGCGCTGGTCAGACGTGTTGCTATAGGGTTTTGTTTAGAGTTTTCCTTCTCTCGCATAGATGTTATATGCGTTTTATATCCCTTAGTCGTCTCGTACGACCACCCACGGGTAAGATATGGGGTGGTGAATAGTATTCTTACACCGTCACTACACGGAAATTCCCAAAATCTATATTATATAATTTATCTAGATAATACATACATTTTCAATACATACATTTATCTAGATAATATATGGCGTGATGATATGTATGTATATACATATCATCACGCCATATCCCTTGCAGGGTAGGCAGAGGGAACAGAGTGCCAGAGAACTCTATCTTTGCATACTTCACTCGCTTCCTCAACATTCATAATTCTCTTCATACACGCTCGCCGGTTTCGGAGACTCTTGACTCCACCTTCCTACAGTACATGACCGATCTGGTCTAGGTAGGTGAGTCTCGGTCTCCCCCGGTACCTACATCCTTCCACTTTCGCATTGTATATCTTCTTACCCAGACGTTCGTTCGGCATTCTTTCCACATGTCCGAACCATCGGAGCATTCCCTTTCGCATCTTTACACCAATACTCTCTTTCATACCTACTCGCTCTCTTACGTCGTCGTTGCGAATGCGGTCGGTCAGCCTAACTCCACAGATTTTCCGAAGAGATCGCATTTCGACCGCATTAATTTTACTTTCATACTCTTTTCTGCATACCCAACACTCGCTTCCATACAGTAATGTTGGGACAAGCACTGCGTTATGTATTGCTACACGTGCCTTCTGGCTGAGGTGGTGGCTGCCGAGAAGTAGCCCCAACGCTCCGTTCACTCTATTTCCCGCATTCACTCTTCGCTCTATATCAGTGGTGTACCGTCCATCTCGGCTAAATCCACATCCAAGATATACAAATTCATCCACTTGTTCTAGTACATCATTACGGCTATAAATGTCCCATATAACTCATTAAATTTCTTAAAATTTAGCTTCCTAACTCCTATAATTGTTACTCTTAATTGACTTATTAGCGAAATCTTGTGAACACCATTAAAAAAAATGGATTGCCACTGCTTTTACATATAGACATACACATACATACATACACATACATACACATACATACACATACATACACATACATATACATACATACCATCACGCCATGTCCCTTGCAGGGTAGGCCACTGCTTTTATTATATTTAACTAAATATGTTTTCCGTTTGGTGATTACGCAAACAATTCACTACCGCTTTTTGCCCGTGGGCGTCGTAAGAAACGATTAAGGGATATAAAACACATATTGTATGCAAGAGAAGGTAAATTCGAAACACAATCCTATACTAACATGTCTGACCAGCGTGGTATAGTATGTCAATTTCTCTCCCATTATAGAGGAGATTCGAGCCCAACAGTAGAACATATATGGCGAGAAGAAGAACAAGAATGAAGACCACACGGAAATTATTCTTATCATTACAATTAATTTAAATTTACTATGGTTCATTATCTCATCATCATCATCATCATCATCTCAGCTCATAATATGTCCCACTGTAGGACTCGAGTCTCTTTATTTATTTATTTATTTATTCATTCAACTGCTCCACACACTTACAGTTTCCCAATACGTGTATTGAGCCATTACAATTTTACAATTTAAATACATAATTATAACATAAAAAATGCAAACAAAATTTTAAAAATACGTCGAAGTTGGTGAAAAATATATCAACATCCGGATACTGAGCAATTAATGAGTTGAGCAATGTGATTGCCTGACTGGTAGGTGCATATTGTGCGGTACACGTACGCACCTGTGGGGCAGCGAGCAGGCACCGCGAACGAAGCCGTGTGTATTGAATCGGCGCTAATAGCGAACAGCGCGACAGTGCATTTGAATTATCAATTTTATTATTTAATAATAAGTAATAATGTAAGAAAAGGGCACATTTACGTCGTAACGCAAGGGTATCGAGACTTATCATACCAGATACAAAGAGAGAAGCATATAAATATGGATAATAACCGTACTGCTTTTTGTATAAAAACCTACAAAATTTACGCTGCACACGTTCAATCATTATGCTATACTTGACCTCATGCGGGTCCCAGATTATAGAGTTGTACTCCAACATGCTGCGAACGAAGGCATAGTACAGCGCAAGAATGGTGTTCCTACATTGAAACAAGGTCGATTGTCTCATCACAAAGCCTAGTAATTTGTAACTTTTTTCACAAATAGTTGTGATATGCGTGTTGAAAGTTAGACATGAGTCCAGTGTAACGCCCAGGTCACGGATTTGTGTAACCCGTTCCAACGGTGCATCAGATATTTTGTACGTGTGCGTGCATGGAACGCGCGATCGAGTAAATGTGATGGTTTTACATTTAGATGTATTAAACTCCAAGTAATTGTGCGCACCCCATGCAACAACATTATCAATGTCACGCTGTAGCGCCTCACAGTCTTCCGTGCTGTTTACGCCCAAAAACAGTTTTAGATCATCGGCAAACATAAGACATTGAGCCGAACGGATTACACCGGGCAGATCATTGACCATGATTAAGAACTGGGTTGGGCCCAGAACACTGCCCTGGCTCACACCAGAGCGAGTGAAGTATGGGTCAGATTGGTATTTGCCTAGCTGTACGTATTGTATTCGATTTGTAAAATAACTAGCAAATAATTTTAAAAGCTTAGGAGTGAATCCAGCAGTGGCAAATTTTCGTAGGAGTACATCATTATGTACGCGGTCGAAGGCTTTTTTAAAATCGAAATACGCGGCGTCTACTTGCCTATCATTATCCATTTTAGTAACACAATAGTCGACAAAGTTAACTAAATTGGTAGTAGTTGATCTGCCCGTTCTAAAACCATGTTGACACTCGCTAAGTTGTTGTTTATACTGTCTAGTAATATGACTGTTTAAAATGTACTCTTCCGTAATAGGAGGGAAATTGACCTATTATACCACGCTGGTCAGACGTGTTGGTATAGGGTTTTGTTTCAAGTTTTCCTTCTCTTGCATAGATGTTATATGCGTTTTATATACCTTAGTAGTCTCTTACGATCACCCACGGGTAAGATAGGGGGTGGTGATTTGTTTTCTTACATCGTCACCACACGAATAATACTATGGTTATATAGTCCGAAATAAATCATTATTATTATTAAATGTATGACAAAATAGTGTTTTGATTTATACACTAACTATAACAGAGAACTAGTTGTAATAACACAATTATGAGCTAAATAGTGTGATTATCTAGTGCGGTTCGAATTAGTATAAGCTGAGTGTGGAGTCGTAACGACGTGGTTTTAGTAAGGAAATTTATTGGTAATTCAAACTTGTGAGAACATTTAACTGTTATAAATCATATAAATGTTATTTATTTTAAGAAGTGACCGAGTTAGAATATAATTTACCATACTTTAACCTGCCTGTGGTTGTCGTATACGACGACTAAGTAAGTAAGAAATAATTTTATTCCAACAAAAAGATACAGTACAGTAAAGAACTTAAAAGAACAAAAATGAATCATTATCATATTATAAATAATAAAAGATGCGTCTTGCCTGAAAAGATCGCTAGCTCAGCATAACAGCGTAAGCTAATTGACAAGTCATCCAGCGCTGATTTTCAGTTGACAACATAATATGTTGTCAACTGAATATTATGATACATTTAAAGATATAGGTTATGTATAATCATCTCATCATCATTGTCTCAGCTCATATACAGGGTCGAAGTGGACCACTCCCGAAAACAAAGACAGGTGACCCTACTAGTCTTACTTGTAATGATAGGCTAGAAAAAAAATCGATTCGGATGAAAAATATTTTTTTGTTTCACAAGGAATTTTAAGTTTTTTTTACATTCCATCGTATTAGGACAGAGGCATGTAACGATAATTCCATAAAAAATACGTAACTTTACTCAGATGAGAAAAGACGCAATATATTCAAAACTCACGATCATATGTTCAAGATTTCAACGACCTCGCGTGGTGAAAAAAATTTCATTTTTTCAACCGAATCGTTTTTTTTTCTGGCCTATCATGACAAGTAGGAGCAGTAGGGTCACCTGTCTTTGTTTTCGGGAGCGGTCCACTTCCAGCCTGTATGTTCCACTGTTGGGCTCGAGCCTTCTCCATAAAGGGAGTGAAATTGACCCACTATACCATGTCAGGCAGACGTTTTGGTATAGGGTTTTGTTTCGAGTTTTGCTTCTTTTGCATATATATTATATGCGTTTTATATCCCTTAGTCGTCTCTTACGATTACCCACGGGTAAGATAGGGGGTGGTGAATTGTATTCTTACACCGTCATCATACGGATAGTATAATAATCTATGTGAATATGATAAAATTCGTGTGTATTTGAATTAAGAGTAAAGTAAAAGAATAATGCTACAGATTTGCAACTTTCACTAAATAATACGCAGTATCAAATATACAATAATAATATAGCTATATATAAAATAGTCAATGGAAGAAACAAAATAATATTTAAATTTTAGAATAAGGTATATATAATATACATATGAGTATAAAATGTAGATGTTAAGCTCGACAAAAAAGAAACAAGAGAAAAGAACTCGAAATAAAGCCCTATATATTAATAACTACGCTGGTCAGACGTTTCTCCTATTATCGAAGAGGCCCAACCCAGAAGTACGAAGTAGGTATATAAGCTGAGATGATGATGATTGTTAAGTCTAACTCTACATTAGTAATTGACTACTGTTGCGAATAGGTGGAATAAATAGCACGGCATCATGAAGTATAATGGGTTAGGAGGAACGACTTTAGCGGTCCAACTAAAATAAAATAGCACTTTTCTAACAAGAGATAAAATTTATAATTCCGTAACAATATCTGTTTTATAATCTAATCACGTTTTCGTTCTACTTACATTACTTTCAAAAGATTGATGCATAGGTAGTAGTTACAGACTATAAGATAAATGGTAATACTTCAGATGATATATTAATATTGTAATAAAGGCTTACGAAAATCCTGTTTCTTTTTTACGTTTTTCAGAAGGCATATATGTATGTGACAAAGCCTGATAATACTAAAACAAAAAATATTTTAAAATTACAGTGGGTTTATTAGTTAGTTTAATATAATTTTACTCTGTGCCATTATCTCTTTTTGGCCATTGTACCAAAGGTCCTTTTGTTTCATTGTCAACAATTGTAGGTATAATTAAATATGATAAATTTTGTTTATTGTTTGTAGCAATTGTAGATTAAAATTGGATTGAGGACGGCACAAAGCGAAAATTTCGCTGAATGAAAATGTTTCATTTAAAATTATAAAGGGAAGAAATAACATTATGCTTTTATTGCTAAATTATTCAAGTTACTTGCGTGAACTTATTATAACCAAAGCGAATATTTTTAAAATCATTGCAGTTGGTTTCTTAGTTGAATTATAAAATGGAGGAGAGGAAGGAAGACCCACCACTTTCCCACGGTTAATCAATATACCGTACACCTCAAGAAAGGAAGGAATACGGGATGGGATCAAGGTGGAATAGGATATAAGGAAATCTTACTCCTGTGATGAGCACCGCCTCCAGAACTTCTACTTGCAATTTTCTGCAGAACTTCGAATAAAGATTCCACACGTGTTTTTGAAGCCGAACCGTCCTGAGGATGTCTCGTTTAGAGGCGAAACATGCCTTATATCCTTATATCCTATTCCACCTTAATCCCATCCCGTATTCTTTCCTTTCTTGAGGTGTACGGTATATTGATCAACCGTGGGAAAGTGGTGGGTTTTCCTTCCTCTCCTCCATTTTATAATAATAATTTATTGCCGCTATGTATCGCCTAATTCAATCAATTATCTTAGTTGAAGTTTAACTGCGCATCAGAAATTTTCTACTGAAAAGTACAGCACGTGTTACGAACACGTGCTGTGTGTTTCCATATCTTTCTTTTAGCCGTAATGCTCTAAGCAGATCGGTAGTGATCACTATGTATCTGAATAATCACAGGGAAGAGTGGAAGCCTATACTGCTGTCAGTTTTCTGTTTACAGCCGCGGGCAGTTCCGTCTAGAGTAATATCACACCCTCGCAGAATATCGACGTCTGAGCAATGGCGATGCGCTATAGCGCTTCGTTCGGTGAGCGAGAGGACCGGAAGACTAATTTTGTGGGAGGGTTTGGAGTTTTCAATACTAGGCAGCGATCTAGCCATGCTTAATAGTGGTAGGACCACGCTGTTGACAGTTCTCTGTCTACAGCCGCGGGCCGGTCCGTCCGGGGTAGTACCACACTCTCGCAGAAGATCGACGTCTGAGTAATAACAATATGCTATTGCGCTTCGTTCGGTGAGCGAGGGAGCCGGAAGCCCAATTGGGTGGGTTTGGGAATTGTAATGGTAGGCAGCGGCGTAACTATACCATTGGTATATCAAAGGTTCATGGGCAGCAGTGACGCTTACCATCAGGTGAGCTGCTGGCTCGTTTGCCACCATAAGCAAATAAAAAAAAAACGTTCTGATATTTCAAAGGTCCATAGGCGGCAGTGACATTTATCATCAGGTATGCTGTTTACTCATATGATACCATAATAAATAAAAAAAGAGCACAATGTTTAAGCAACTATATATTTTTAATTGATCTGATTGGTCCATCACATTTTTGACCTCCCACGCGGCTTAGTACCGTCCTTATTTTCTTTGAATGACGAAGCTCAATATTATTTCTCACCGCTGAAACTCAAGTTATCCGTAGTGAAAGTGTGTTTTTTTTTAAATTATATCCCGCGCTAAGGAATACATCCAATGGGGTACGAGGGCTTTTACAAAGATAAAATTAATCGACACATATTACAACAAGACTCAATCATTTGTGAATTATACAAAAGGTTACCCTTTTTTACTTGAGCCACTTGTGGAGTTTTGACATAGTACACTGCATTAGTCGACCTATTATACCGTGCAGGGCAGACACGTTACCATGGAGATGTATTTTGAGTCATTGTCTTGCAGTGATAGTACCTGCTTGCCACCATCAATCATCTTTTACAACCACGGGAAAGGAAGCATTGGTGACCATTATATTGTTACTGCTATAACAGCTAATGCAATTAGCAAATAAAATGTGTCTTTTTTTATTATTGCATATGTTGGCAAACGAGCAAGCAGTACACCTGATGGTAAGTGTTACTGCCGCCCATGGACCTTTGCTATACCAAGGGTATAGCTAGGCCGCTGCATACCAATACAAACCCCAAACCCACCCAGTTGGGCTTCCGGCTCTCTCGCTCACCGAACGAGGCGCAATAGCACATTGCCATTACTCGGACGTCGATCTTCTGCGAGAGTGTGGTACTACCCCGGACGGACCGGCCCGCGGCTGTAGACAGAAAACTGTCAAAGGCGTAGTCCTACCTCTATACAATTTCTGTAAAATTTCATGAAAATTGGACTCAAATATTTCGAATATTAGCTATATAATTGAGAGGATAGACAAAATATTAATAGTAGTTTTTTTTGGCACAGGTGCTATGTAAATATTCGTAAATACTTAAGAAGAAGCAATTCTTTTAATTAATTATTATGAATCCATATACGTTTTAGCGGGGCATAGTCCGGAGCGTGCTCGTTCGCGTCCCCTGCCAGTCTAATTAGACTGCTAATCCGGCTCGAAATGCGTACCGCAATGCGGGTTAGGGCGTCCCCCGGAGGCGACGCGTACCGACCCGCCCCCGTCGGTACGAACATCGGCAGTTGCGGCGATGGGGGCCGCCACCCATCACGCCTTGCCCAGTTAGGCGAGTCGAGGAGAACGGAGTGCCGGGTGGGCACGTGGAATGTAAGAGGTTGTGTGGAAGGTAAGTTGCACGAGCTGATATCCGTCATGGCGGACAAACAGCTAGACGTGCTCTGTGTAACAGAGACCAAGCGAAGGGGCAGCGACGCCTGCGATCTTCCTGGTGGCGGGATGGCTCTGTGGTCTGGTGTACCACAGAGCGATCGAGCCAGCATGGGGGTAGGAGTGCTGTTGTCCTCTCGCTTGGCCTCAGGTGTGAAGGATTACGGAATGTATGATCCCAGACTTCTCTGGGTCCGTATAAAACTAGGTGTCACCAAGGTATTCATGGTTGTAGCATATGCTCCCGTAGGATCCTCGGTGGCATCAGACCTAGAGAAGTTTTGGGACAATGTTAGGGAAGTTCTGGATATGGCAGAAACCAGTGAACGCGTGATTGTATGCGGAGATTTGAACGGATGGGTGGGGACCAAGCGTCCCGACTATGAGGACGTACTTGGTCCATTTGGTGATAAGAGAGTGAACGACGCAGGTAGGCTCATAGCGGATGTATGCATGGAGAAAAACCTTATTGTGTCAAACACATTTTTCCAACATAAGGACATCCATATGTATACATGGAGAAGGAATGAACAGAAAAGCATAATAGATTTAATTTTGGTAGACAGTCGCCTCCGAAGCAAAATATTGGACGCAAGAGCCTACAGGGGCCCCACAGTCGACACGGACCACTATCTCGTTATTGCGAGATTTAGTGGTCTGTTCAGAAAGTGGAGGCACTGGCGAGAGCGTGTCCACTTCGGAGGGCTTGAAAGAATAAAGGTTGAAAGGTTGCAAGAAGAGTGTGTAAGAGAAAAGTATGCAGAGGGTGTCCGAGAACGGCTGACGATGGCAAGCCAGCCGCAATCGGACATTGAAGAATGCTGGAGAGTATTGAAAGAGAGTATGGTAGATACAGCGAAAGAAGTATGTGGAAGTTCAAAGAAGCATAGAAAAACAAATGGTGATGCATGGTGGGATGCGGAAGTGGCAGCTTCCGTAGAGCAAAAGAAGAAAGCGTGGCTGGACTATGTCTCTTCTTTGAATCTGAATGACAGTATGACTGAACAGAAGAAAGAAATATATCGGCAATGTAAGAATGACACCAAGGCCTTAGTGAAAGAGAAACGTGATAGAGCAAGTATGAGTGCAGAAGATAGGCTGACTAAAAACTTCGAGGGTAACACCAAACTCTTTTGGAGGGAGGTGAAGAAGTCTCGGGGTGGTTGGTCAGCCTTCAGAATGAATAAAATAAGGTCTAAAGGTGGAGACATTCTTACACAAACACAAGACGTGTTAAGCCGATGGAGTGAATATTTTGGCGATATGTATGCGGATGCTACGGTTGGCGCCGGTGTTGGATGTGGTTTAGTAGATCAACATTCGACAACGGCGTCCTCCGATGGCATCAGTATGGATGAAGTTGAATGGGCGATAAGAAGTTTGAAAAATGGTAAGGCAGCGGGCATTGATATGGTGTCTGCCGAGATGATCAAGCTCGGTGGCTCTTGTGTCTGGGAGGCGTTCCTGTTGCTCCTCAATTTATGTTGGAGCTCGGGAATGGTTCCCAGGGACTGGAATAGCGCAGTCATCGTGCCTTTGTTTAAAAACAAGGGTTCACGTTATGACTGCGCAAATTACAGAGCCATAAGCTTGACCAGTTTGGCAGCAAAAGTGTATGGAAAAATTATTGAAAGGAGAATGAGGATGGTGTCCGATGGTTTACTGTGTGAGACACAAGGAGGTTTCAGGAGTGGAAGGGGATGCATGGATCAAGTGTTCTCTCTGCGCAACATTGTGGAGAAGCATCTGGCTCTAGGTCAGAGGGTTTTCTGCAGTTTTGTGGATCTGGAGAGAGCATTTGACACGGTTGTACGAAAGGAACTTTGGGACATTTTACCGGAGTATGGTATTAACGGTAAACTGCTACAGGCTGTGCAGTCCAGTTACATGGGCTGTAGAGCCTGTGTGCGGCTGGATGATGGAATGTCGCCTTGGTTTGACGTCAATATCGGCGTTAAGCAGGGGTGCATTCTGTCAGCCAGGCTGTTTATCATATATCTGGATAAATGTCTCCAAAGGTTGAACGATATGAATGTGGGAGTCCAGATGGGCCACTCAGTGGTCACTGCTCTGCTTTATGCAGATGATGCAGTCCTGCTGGCACAGTCAGCGATTGACCTGCAGACCCTAGTCGACACAATGACAGAAGATTGTAAGAAAAGGGGTCTACGCGTGAATGTGAGCAAAACCAAAATAATGGTCTTTGAAAGAGATAAAACCAGAACAGATGTAAGAGTAACAATAGGTAATGATGTACTAGAGCAAGTGGATGAATTTGTATATCTTGGATGTGGATTTAGCCGAGATGGAAGGTACACCACTGATATAGAGCGAAGAGTGAATGCGGGAAATAGAGTGAACGGAGCGTTGGGGCAACTTCTCGGCAGCCACCACCTCAGCCAGAAGGCACGTGTAGCAATACATAACGCAGTGCTTGTCCCAACATTACTGTATGGAAGCGAGAGTTGGGTATGCAGAAAAGAGTATGATAGTAAAATTAATGCGGTCGAAATGCGATCTCTGCGGAAAATCTGTTGAGTTAGGCTGACCGACCGCATTCGTAACGACGACGTAAGAGAGCGAGTAGGTATGAAAGAGAGTATTGGTGTAAAGATGCGAAAGGGAATGCTCCGATGGTTCGGACATGTGGAAAGAATGCCGAACGAACGCCTGGTTAAGAAGATATACAATGCGAAAGTGGAAGGATGTAGGTACCGAGGGAGACCGAGACTAACCTACCTAGACCAGATCGGTCATGTACTGAAGGAAGGTGGAGTCAAGAGTCTCCGAAACCGGCGAGCGTGTATGAAGAGAATTATGAATGTTGAGGAAGCGAGTGAAGTATGCAGAGATAGAGTTCTCTGGCACTCTGTTCTCTCTGCCTACCCTGCAAGGGATATGGCGTGATGATATGTATGTATGTATGTATGCATATACGTTTTAGTCTTGAATAAGAGGCGGAGGTTATTTTGTTTACTAGTTATATAACCACGCAAGCAAAAATTTAGTTTTCATTTTTAAATTCATGAATTAATTTTTATTTTAACTTTTTGCTATATGGGTTAAGAAAAGGTGTAAATACAGCAATATTTCGCAATAAAAACCTCAATTCTAGAAAATATTTAGAGAGACTTTCGCCCGTAAGCGGGTGGAGATTAAAACTTTGAACTTTCTACTGAAAATAAATCGACAAAGATATTCTTGGTGTATAGATAAAGTGTATAGAGTATCTTTAATTATGGAATTTATTATAATATGGTGTTGCATCACTTGCGGTGTGAATATAAAATCGTACCGTAAGAGAAGGGAATCTGAAAATATATATGAGATGAGTAGCAGGTACGCCTGTCAATGTACACAATAAAATGAAACCACTTCAGCTCGTGCTGCCATCTGTTGGCAAGTACATAAATAATTCACGCAACAAGACTACACGAGTGACATGTTGAGGTTATATTTCATCCCCAACGTTTATTTCTCCGTGACGACTGCCCCGGGCAATTTGTGTTTTATTTATTTACCTGATAAAAATATATCTTGTCGTGGTAATCTTCAGTTTGTCAGATGAAATTACAAGTTTTTGTTATCCTACTTCCTACTAACATTACAGATGTAAAAGTTTTTAAAGACGTTTGGATGTTTGTTACTCGATCACGCGCAAACTGTTAAATAGATTTTGATGAAAATCAACATTTAGATAGACCAATTCCTAGATTAACACATAGAATACTTTTTATTCCGGTAATGGGATTCCTTTGGGATAATATGTAGTTAAACATTGAAAAAAAATACACTTTAAGCGGGCGAACACGCAAGCAGAAGCTACTAGAATAATAAATCTATTCTAAGGTACTATATTTATTTTTATTTTGGGAAACTACAATTTGAAATAAAATTATTTCTACGGATTTTTTTCGGATTCGTATTTAAATTTTAATTGCCCGACGCGACGTTTCGAACACTTTAGAGGATTAATGGCCGCAGGAGGACAGTCCCCCTATATAGAAAACGTGTAATAGGTACTCACGTAAACATCGGAAATTATTAACACAGTAAATTATATACACAATTATATACAGTCTTAGAACGACTTTTGTGAATCAACCCGAAATAACAGCGCCCGAAGCTGTGCAGTCAAGCAATCTTTATAAGCGATACGATAAAATTTTCTTAACTTAACTTATTATTAAGAAAATAATTACTGTTATTAATCTAACTGAAAACAAGAATTAAACCGCAGTAAAGAGAGACATTAATAATAATTAATATTGGATTTTTATTGCAATTAAACTACAGTGATACTCGTTCACTATCTTGCTTCACCGAACATTTTATCAAGGACTTACGCTCCAGTCCGACCTGATTTTATCAGTTCTACAAATTAATAAGCTCATTAGATTCGTCTAATAAATCGAATGAGCTTTTCAAATTACTGAAATTTAGCATTTAATATGCTTAATTATTTATAAAACCCGATTACGAAGTGAAAAATGATGTCACAAGCGGGATTCGAACCCGTGCCTATTGGGATTCCGGCCCAATCGTGCAGCACGATTGGGCCGGAATCCCGATATGCCGCGGCATCCCGATAGGCGCGGGTTCGAATCCCGCTTGTGACATCATTTTTCGCTTCGTAATCGGGTTTTATAAATAATTAAGCATATTAAATGCTAAATTTCAGTAATTTGAAAAGCTCATTCGATTTATTAGACGCTTGATAATTTAAAAAGCCAAATTTATATCCCTACTAATCCCTACTAATATATAAATGTGAATGTAAGTTTGTTTGTTACGCTTTCACGCTAAAACTACTCAACCGATCATCATGAAACATTGTACACATATTCTTGGAGGTATTAAAAGTAACATAGGATACTTTTTATTAAAAAAAAATCAATATTTTAATATGGAAAATAAAAAAATTGTTTGTCAAAAAATCTCAAAATCTAGCTTCTTCAACGCCATCTAGCAGTCCAGTAATGAAGTTCCAACCCTGAGTATTGTAATACCGTTGCACTGTATTACTGACAGTCAAAAATAAAAATAGGGGATCAAAAACTTTAGGAAAGTAACCTTTTACGCGGGCGAAGCCGCGGGCAGAAGCTAGTAATTTATAATTTTATCAAAAAATTAACTTAGCATGCGGTAGGTACCTGTTTTCTTTTTGTTTAAAACCTCAAAAAAAGTCTATAGTTTTTCGTCGAAAGAAATGATTATTCTGAGCAGAAGATTATTTAGAAAAGGTTTAATTTTTATTAACATATTAATATATAGGTATAGACAGATATTTATTTTTACTCTACAGTTTACTCACCGACCGTTGTTGGTGAATACACTTCAATAAACAAACTTCGTGTACATTAACAGTTAAAATTGTAATAGCTTCTGGTTGTTTTCAATTCGAAGCACCTGATTATTTACTTTGTATGAATTATTTGTTGATAGTAGCTTTAATTGTGTTACGTGCGCTTGCACGTGGATGATATGTTACCCTGAGTAAACATTGCTGAAGATACAGGTCATCACTATAAAGAGTTAAGAGGTAGAAATGATTAGGCATGTAAATAGATCGAGTGGACAGGTGATAAGTTCGCTAACAAGGAGGCCGGAATTAACGGACGCAAATTACACTCAAACTCAGAAGAACAATTTGTGGATCGCACCAAGTATTGTAATATGTAAGTGCTCTTTTGGGGCCTTATGCATAATAAATGATATGATTTGATTTGAATAGAATGGAGGAGGGGAGTAGCTGCATACATCATAACAGAATATCTGTACCTACATAGTCCTTTATCAATGGCAATGCAATGTCTAATTTAGATCGCTAAATAATACATACATACATATCATCACGCCATATCCCTTGCAGGGTAGGCAGAGAGAACAGAGTGCCAGAGAACTCTATCCTTGCATACTTCAATCGCTTCTTCAACATTCATAATTCTCTTCATACACGCTCGCCGGTTTCGGAGACTCTTGACTCCACCTTCTTTCAGCACTTGACCAATCTGGTCTAGGTAGGTGAGTCTCGGTCTCTCCCGGTACCTACATCCTTCAACTGTCGCATTGTATATCTTTTTAACCAGACGCTCGTTCGGCATTCTTTCCACATGTCCGAACCATCGGAGCATTCCCTTTCGCATCTTTACACCAATACTCTCTTTCAAACCTACTCGCTCTCTTACGTCGCCGTTGCTAAATAATAGTACATAAAAATTGTAATAAAGGTGACATATAGGCAATTAAATACCACACTCTTCCCATGACCATGGACGCTGTAAATACTCAATATATTGGCAATAATTAACAAGTTAAAAAAGTTATAAAATCTCTTAAAATAAAATAAAACTAATTAGGTATATTTTATGGCATGTGTATCTGATTCATTTACGTATTCAGGCATTTAAAGCGGCCACAGTCACAGGAGCTTATGGTCAAGGTCATGGTCAACGTTGAAAAACGTAACATTGGGAAAATAAAAATCAAATTAAAATAAAATCTGTAAGAAATTATTAAAATAAAATATAAAGGTACTTACATTTAATGTGCTAGCATCGAGAATATTGTATCCGGACATTGATAGGCTGAATAAATAATATGAAGCGATAACTAAATTCCTAATCAGCTTGTGGTTTACTATCAAAAAGCTGTCCTGGGAATCCAGCCATAAAACAACAATGTGTGTAGAATTATCGAATTATTTTTTATTAATAAAAATAATCTTTGTATTGCGGGTATTTGCGTGGGCTTTATAAATATACAATTAACGCAGACAAATTACACCCAGACTCAGGACAACTTGACTGACTCTACCAATCTTGTCAGACGGGTTGAATACTCGCGGGAAAGGAAGGGTTGGTGACCATTGTATTTTTACTGCGTCACTACATGTATATAAATTAGGCTTTCATAAATTAACTTCCCAGTGTGGAGAGGGGATAACAATACAATTGTCACCACCCCTTACTAACCTGTGGGAGTCGTAAAAATCGGCTAAAAGTCTCACCAGGAGAGTAGGTAGCAGCTCGCGGTTATTCTAGGACACTTATAACATCTGACTGCGATCGCCAATCCATTCACTAAGAAAGGCGATAATATCTCTTCATTTGAAGGCCTTCATCCAGCAGAGAACATGAGAGAGTGAATGATGATAAAATAAAATAGCCAAATAAAAAGATAACCTTTAGCGATTTTTACCCCTTTCTACGTTTCTTTAATCTTTCTCTTTATAATAATGTAGCATCAATGTAAATGTAATATTATTTTCTTTTTACATTTGTATCTCTTTGAAAGCATTTCCTTTGAAAATGGTGATTAATTAAAATATATTTGACTTATATATGAAAATAAACGCAAAGATTTGTTGTTGTATTATATATTATTACATTAAGTACCGGGTTTGGCGTTCGGTTGGTTTTTATTTTATTATGTGATGGCGATTACCAATACTATGAACTCTTACATCGCTCGTGGACTTCGTACAAGATGACTAAATGTAGGAATACACTACGACACAGCTTGCGACACAAATCTCAGATATTAATTTCTGTACTGTTGAAACTTTTACAGAGTTCAGTCAGCTGTTGATGTAATATTAATTATCGTGAAACTGTAAACTGCATAATTAAAGACACTCGCCATACTCAGTTATCTGAGTGCAGACGGAGTAGGAATACAATTAGCCACCCCCTATCATAGCCGTAGATGATCGTAAGGGACGACTAAGGGATATAAAATACATATAACATCTATGCAGGAGAAGGAAAACGCGAAACAAAAGCGTATACCAACACGTCTGACCAGCGTGGTACAGTAAGTTAATATACCTTCAATTTGGAGGAGTTTCCGTGTGGTGACGGAGTAAGAATACAATTCACCACCCCCTTTCTTATCGGTGGGTGATCGTAAGAGACGACTAAGGGATGTAAAACGCATGTAACATCTATGAAAGAGAAGGAAAACTCGAAACAAAGCCCTATATCAATACGTCTGACCAGCGCGGTATAGTAGGTTAATTTCACTCCCATTCCCGAGGAGGCCCGAGCCCAACAGTGGGACATATATGGGCTGTGAAAGTGAAGGTGAGCCCAGTAGTGGGACTTTTATGAGCTTAGATGATGACTAGACTCAGTGTTTACATTAAGCGTGTTTCTCTACACTTAGTTTATACAGTCAGTGTATTGTGTCTTACTTTTCTACAAACAAAGAAATTTCACAGTGTCTGCAGCAGATAGGACTAATTCATCATGTAGACGACTAGAATTTAGTCGGATTTAACCAAGAAAATATGTCATGTCTGCTTCTGACAAGATAAATAGTAGTGTCTAACCTATGAGATTATTTTTGGGGTCATACGTAGGCCATGATAGGGTGCATTAGTCAGGTTTGTAAATAAAAAAAAACATCTTAACTACGAAGCGAAATAAATATAAAAACCCGATTACGAGCGAAAAATGATTGTCACAAGTGGGATTCGAACCCTTCAATTTTCGCATTGTATTATGTTTTTCGTCTTAAGGAGACGTGTGCCATCTACCCGACATTGTTTACACATTGTACAGAGTAGGATTAGCGATTAGCGACGAATGTCGGGTAGATGGCACACGTCTTTAAAGACGAAAAACACAATACGATGCGAGAATTGAATGTCCTACAATAGTTCACGGTGGTGTAAGTGGCAGCACGATTGGAACGGATTTCTAATAGGCGTGGGTTCGAATCCCACTTGCGACAATCATTTTTCGCTCGTAATCGGTTTTTATAAAGAAAATTATTCAGTAATTCGAAATAAATATAATTGCTATAAAAGAATGAAAAACGGAAACAAGCTAACTCAAATTACCTGAACGATCGCACCTACTATGCCCCACACTTCACCAAAATAACACAAAACGTTTCGTATCTAGCGCAGTCAAGATTTTTTTATTGGTTAGCGCTGGAAAAATGTTACACAGTTCGTGTGTGGTAACTACACAAATTTTTATATAGAACCAGATATTATTTTAACGTATACAAGTAGCGGTTAGACTAAAATCTAAATCTGGCTTTAGACTTAAGACACTCGCGGAGAAATTAAGCTAGATTAAGCTTTTGATAGTGACAAACGAGCAAGCAACACACCTAATGGTAAATGTAACTGCCATTCGTGGACCTTTGTAATACCAGTGGTACAGCTAGTTCTACCAATGAAAACTTCAAACCCACCTAGAAAGTTGAACTGCCCGCTCTCTCGCTCACTAAATGAAGCACATATTGCTAATGCTCAGACGTTGATTTTCTGCGATAGTATTGTCCTGCTATCTGTGTGGTGACGAAGTATTTTATTTTATTTATTTATTTATTTCCACAAAGTAAACATTTTCTATATTATATACATCCTCTGTCAAACTGGAATACAGTTTGTCGGCAGTATACTCGTTGGCTTTTCAAGCGAATACATGTTGGTACATCATACACACATTTACAATATGCACATATAAAATTATACATACATACATATCATCACGCCATATCCCTTGCAGGGTAGGCAGAGAGAACAGAGTGCCAGAGAACTCTATCTCTGCATACTTCACTTGCTTCCTCAACATTCATAATTCTCTTCATACACGCTCGCCGGTTTCGGAGACTCTTGACTCCACCTTCCTTCAGTACATGACCGATCTGGTCTAGGTAGGTTAGTCTCGGTCTCCCTCGGTACCTACATCCTTCCACTTTCGCATTGTATATCTTCTTAACCAGACGTTCGTTCGGCATTCTTTCCACATGTCCGAACCATCGGAGCATTCCCTTTCGCATCTTTACACCAATACTCTCTTTCATACCTACTCGCTCTCTTACGTCGTCGTTACGAATGCGGTCGGTCAGCCTATAAAATTATGTATTGCTAATATTGATTACGCCTATTCATTTTATCTACGGACACATACTTAAGTAGTGTTTCCACAATAGGTTTTTAAGTGTGTTTTTTCTAATACCATCAGTACACAAGTGGTCAGGCAGCTCATTTAGTAAAGACGGAGTAAGCCATTGCCGCATGCGTTTACCAAAATAGTTATTAGCCTTTGGCACTTTATATTTACTTTTAATTTTACCCGAAGCTTTACGGAATGGTTGCTTATAGACTGTTTTATTTTTATGTTCATTTGAATTATATTGTTCTAATATTATTAATAGTAAGAATACAATTCAACACCCCTATCTTACCCGCGGGTGATCGTAAGAGACGACTGAGGGATATAAAACGCATATAACATCTATAAACGCATATAACATCTATAAAACTCGAACAAACCCTATACCAATACGTCTGACCAGCGTGGTATAGTAGGTTAATTTCCCTTCCACGGAGGAGGCCCGAGCCCAATAGTGGGACACATGGGCTGTGATGATGATGATGATGATGTTGTACTACCGCGGACGCACCGGACAGAAAATAGTCAAATAGTATTAGATAACTCTTATTTACCGATGGCATAGACCCGTTCTAAGCAGCATTAAAAAAGACGTGGATACATTTTTATTTCAAGACAGACCCGTGTACGATAGTGACATAATAATAATTTTATTTTGATGATTAATGATCGCCTAAGTGCTACCTTTACGATTTAAAATATACTCACGTAACCATTCGATATTTTTATATGACCGGTTATAAATTTAGTATTTTTTTTTCATCATACTTCTATTACGCATAAACCTTGAATCAAAGTATTCAACATAATACTATTTTATCTCAGTTTATATTTCAGCGGCGGTATTTTGCTCGGTGCTCTTATTTCCGAGTGAAGAGTAATGGAATAAGAAACGCTCCACTATCTCCTTTAAGATATTAAAACGTAAAGAAATTGGAAATAGAGATTCTTGTGAACAATATGAAGTTTGTTTAAAAATTTCTGTTTTAGAGACTTGAACATTTAAATATAAAAATTTATTACGAACGAAAAATGAATGTCACACGTGGGACTCACACCAACACAACAATGTTTACGCAGATACAGATAGGTAGATGGCACAAGTCTCCCATAAAGACGAAGATATAATACGAGCCGAAAATTTAATGTCGTACGACAGCTCACACTTGTCTAAGTGATGGAATGGTATTCAAATAGGTGTGGGTTCGAGCCCTTAGCGTGACATTCACTTTTTGCTCGTAATCAAGTTTTTATAAATATAAAAAGTTCAGAGGGGGCATAGTCCAGAGCATGCTCGTCGCGTCCCCTGCTAATCTACTTAGACTGCTAATCCGGCTCGATATGCGTACCGCAGTGCGGGTTAGGGCGTCCCCAAGAGGCGACGCGTACCGACCCGCCCCCGTCGGTACGAACATCGGCAGATGCGGCGATGGGGTCCGCCACCCATCACGCCTTGCCCAGTTAGGCGAGTCGAGGAGAGCAGAGTGCCGGGTGGGCACGTGGAATGTAAGAGGTTGTGTGGAAGATAAGTTGCACGAGCTGATAACCGTCATGGCGGACAAACAGCTAGACGTGCTCTGTGTAACAGAGACCAAGCGAAGGGGCAGCGACGCCTGCAATCTTCCTGGTGGTGGGATGGCTCTGTGGTCTGGTGTACCACAGAGCGATCGAGCCAGCATGGGGGTAGGAGTGCTGTTGTCCTCTCGCTTGACCTCAGGTGTGAAGGATTACGGAATGTATGATCCCAGACTTCTTTGGGTCCATATAAAACTAGGTGTCACCAAGGTATTCATGGTTGTGGCATATGCTCCCGTAGGATCCCCGGTAGCATCAGACCTAGAGAAGTTTTGGGATAATGTTAGGGAAGTTCTGGATATGGCAGAAACCAGTGAACGCGTGATTGTATGCGGAGATTTGAACGGATGGGTGGGACCAAGCGTCCCGACTATAAGGACGTACTTGGTCCATTTAGTGATAAGAGAGTGAACGACGCAGGTAGGCTCATAGCGGATGTTTGCATGGAGAGAAGCCTTATTGTGTCAAACACATTTTTCAACATAAGGACATCCATATGTATACATGGAGAAGGAATAATTTAATTTTGATAGACAGTCGCCTCCGAAGCAAAATATTGGACGCAAGAGCCTACAGGGGCCTCACAGTCGATACGGACCACTATCTCGTTATTGCGAGTTTTAGTGGTCTGTTCAGAAAGTGGAGGCACTGGCGAGTGCGTGTCTACTTCGGAGGGCTTGAAAGAATTAAGGTTGAAAGGTTGCAAGAAGAGTGTGTAAGAGAAAAGTACGCAGAGGGTGTCCGAGAACGGCTGACGATGGCAAGGCAGCCGCAATCGGACATTGAAGAATGCTGGACTATGTCTCTTCTTTGAATCTGAATGACAGTATGACTGAACAGAAGGAAGAAATATATCGGCAATGTAAGAATGACACCAAGGCCTTAGTGAAAGAGAAACGTGATAGAGCAAATATGAGTGGAGAAGATAGGCTGACTAAAAACCTTGAGGGTAACACGAAACTCTTTTGGAGGGAGGTGAAGAAGTCTTAGGGTGGTTGGTCAGCCTTCAGAATGAATAAAATAAGGTCTAAAGGTAGATACATTCTTACACAAACATAAGCCGATGGAGTAAATATTTTGGTGATATGTTGGCGGATACTCGAGTTGGCGCCGGTGTCGCATGTGGTTTTGTAGATCAACATTCGGCACCGGCGTCCTCCGATGGCATCAGTATGGATGAAGTTGAATGGGCGATAAGAAGTTTGAAAAATGGTAAGGCAGCGGGCCTTGATATGGTGTCTGCCGAGATGATCAAGCTTGGCGGCTTCTGTGTCTGGGGGGCGTTCTTGTTGCTCCTTAATTTATGTTGGAGCTCGGGAATGGTTCCCAGGGACTGGAATAGCGCAGTAATCGTGCGCTTGTTTAAAAACAAGGGTTCAATTTATAACTGCGCAAATTACAGAGCCATAAACTTGACCAGTTTGGCAGCAGAAGTGTACGGAAAAATTATTGAAAGGAGAATGAGGATGGTGTCAGATGGTTTACTGTGTGTGACACAAGGAGGTTTCAGGAGTGGAAGGGGATGCATGGATCAAGTGTTCTCTCTGCGCAACATTGTGGAGAAGCACCTGCCTCTAGGTCAGAGGGTTTTCTGCAGTTTTGTGGATCTGGAAAGAGCATTTGACACGGTTGTAAGAAAGGAACTTTGGGACATTTTACCGGAGTATGGTATTAACGGTAAACTGCTGCAGGCTGTGCAGTCCAGTTACATGAGCTTGTGTGCGGCTGGATGATGGAATTTCACCTTGGTTTGACGTCAATATCGGCGTTAAGCAGGGGTGCGTTCTGTCAGCCAGGCTGTTTATCATATATCTGGATAAATGTCTCCAAAAGTTGAACGATATGAATGTGGGAGTCCAGATGGCCAATTCAGTGGTTACTGCTCTGCTATTGCATATAGCATAGATGATGCAGTCCTGCTGGCACAGTCAGCAACTGACCTGCAGAACCTAGTCGACATAATGACAGAAGATTGTAAGAAAAGGGGTCTACGCGTGAATGTAGGCAAAACCAAAATAATGGTCTTTGAAAGAGATGAAGCCAGAACAGATGTAATAGTAACAATAGGTAATGATGTACTAGAACAAGTGGATAAATTTGTATATCTTGGATGTGGATTTAGCCGACATGGAAGGTACACCACTGATATAGAGCGAAGAGTGAATGCGGGAAATAGAGTGAATGGAGCGTTGGGGCAACTTCTCGGTAGCCACCAACTCAGTCAGAAGGCACGTGTAGCAATACATAACGCAGTGCTTGTCCCAACATTACTGTATGGAAGCGAGAGTTGGGTATGCAGAAAAGAGTATGAAAGTAAAATGAATGCGGTTGAAATGCGATCTCTACGGAAAATCTGTGGAGTTAGGCTGATCGATCGCATTCGTAACGACGACGTAAGAGAGCGAGTAGGTATGAAAGAGAGTATCGGTGTAAAGATGCGAAAGGGAATGCTCTGATGGTTCGGACATGTGGAAAGAATGCCGAACGAACGTCTGGTTAAGAAGATATACAATGCGAAAGTGGAAGGATGTAGGTACCGAGAGAGACCGAGACTAACCTACCTTTTTTTTTTCGCAAGGTGGGACCATGGATGTGGTCGCGCCCCGGCAAATCAGCCTGGGGCGACTGAAGAGGCGGCGCGCAACCCCATGGACCCACCCTGCAAAAAACACCTCTCTTCACCGTGCGAGCGGGCCACCGGTACCCGATCTTTGTCTTCGGTGGCCCGCCCGGCAGACTAACCTAACCTAACCGAACCACGAACCACGAACTAACCTAACCTAACGAAGGAAGGTGGAGTCAAGAGTCTCCGAAACCGGCGAGCGTGTATGAAGAGAATTATGAATGTTAAGGAAGCGAGTGAACTATGCAAGGATAGAGTTCTCTGGCACTCTGTTCTCTCTGCCTACCCTGTAAAGGACATGGCGTGATGGTATGTATGTGTGTATGTAAAAAGTTCCCATAAAATAAATTCGAAAGTGGAAGGTCAAAAGTGGAAGGATGTAGGTACCGGGGGAGACCGAGATTAACCTACCGAGACCAGATTGGTCACGTAGTGTAGGAAGGTGGAGTCAAGAGTCTCCGAAACCGGCAAGCGTGTATGAAGATAATTATGAATGTTGAGGAAGCGAGTGAAGTATGCAAGGATAGAGTTCTCTGGCACTCTGTTCTCTCTGCCTACCCTGCAAGGGATATGGCGTGATGATATGTATGTATGTAAATTTAGTTTTTTATTAATTACATAGCTTTTGGTTGTGGCTTCTTTTCGCTTTCTGAATATTAAATTCCAATACAACGGTCCCTTTACCTTTTTTTCGTACTCCAAGCATAATATATGTGTATACAATTTCTTATTCAGTTGCTACCGGAATGATTGATATATGAAATCTATTTAGACTTGGAAATCGAACCTATATTATATAAATGGTAATCGTGAGGCAATTATGATGGCTCAGTGATTCATCTAGTATATAAAAGAGGATGTTTGTATATATGACATCGCTAAACTCAGAAACTATTTGACCGATCATTATGAAAATTGGTATATGTTTATTTTTTTTTATTGCTAGAAGTGGCAAACGACCAATGGACCTTTGCAATACCAAGGGTATATCTAGGCCGCTGCCTACCAATATAAACTCCAAACCCACCCAATTGGGCTTCTGGCTCTCTCGCTCACTGAACGAAGCGCAATAGCACGTTGCCATTACTCATATGTCGATCTACTGCGAGAGTGTGGTACTACCCCGGACGGACCGGGCCGCGTCTGCAAAAAGAGAACTGTCAACAGCGTGGTCCTGCCACTATTATTTTTTCACGGAGTAGGTTTATATGCTCCAGCCCCATTGAAGTAACTCGCCACCAGGCAGCGCTGCGATATATCGATTTCTATAAACAAACCAACTGGCTGAGTTTGCTAGCAAGATATAAATTGTCAATATCCTGTATTTTGCGTAGAATGTACACATTTTTGTTATTTGAACAAATTTTATTTGTATCTACTCGTAATATTATGATTTCTAATATTAAAAATCATCGTTTTCCTTGTATTCGTCATTCTCCTGTTCTTATCCCAATTGGTATCAAGAGAAGTACAAAGACTCTCTCTCGTACTCTCTACTAATTTTATGACTGACCGTCTGAGGTCAAGCCTCTTTGAAAAATGCAAGTATTGACTAAAAAGCATGGTGCAAAGCGTTGGTCCATATATGGAGCTCTTAGTCCTCTTTGATGATATCCACCGGCAAAGTAAGGGTTGGTAATATTCGTAGCCGCTACTGCACAACACGGTATCCTTGTAGTAACCGATTAAACACCTACATGATTTCACGTGGCTGTCATGTATCGAGTAGATACAAAATACTATAAATGTAAGCCCTTTTTATATAGTAGGTTATGGTCTGGACATACGTCATCCGTTCTACCAGGGGCGACGACAGGGCGGCGCATAGCCCCATAATCCACCGTACTCCCTCCACATTGTTATTGGGCCGGCCACTACTACCGCTTCCTTGCTATCCGCGGCCAGCCCGGCGGGTTATCCTTTCGGGTACCATCCCCCGTCGACGCCCCGACCTGCTGCCAGGACATCGCCCTCACGCGGTCAGCCTCTGTGCGGTTGAGGGACTATTCACCGGTCCAGTCACTCGCGGCCTCGGCATAAAAGTGAGCACTTACAATAATAACACTTGGAACGATAGTTCGGTTCTTTAAGTGTTTAAAAAAGTGAAGCCAAAAATCCTGTTAGTGTGCAAGCAATTACACAAGTATGCACTCACACTACTATAAAATAGAACACAATGACCTTGCAAACTACGGAACGGGCCGGCGTAGGGTGACATTTCTGTCACCAATAAAGTAGCGTCAAATATTGTGCGTGGAATTGGTTTCTATGTGATATTATTCTAAGCGTAAGTAGTTAAACTTGTATTATATCTGTTAGATAGAGATAAACTATACGTTTACATAGTTTGGCTTAGTAAGCCCAATATCCATTTGTTTTTTTTATTTTTATTGCTTATGGTGGCAAACGAGCAGACAGCGCACCTGTTGGTAAGTGTCATTGCCACACATGAATCTGTGCAATACTAAGGGTATAGCTTAGGCCGCCGCTTACCAATAAATCCCCCAAACCCACCCAGTTGGGCTTCCGGCTATCTCGCTCATCGAACGAAACGCAATAGCACATTGCCATTACTCAGACGTCGATCTTCTGCTCAGTGTGGTACTACCCCGGACGGACCGGCCCGCGGCTGTAGACAGAATACTGTCAACAACGTGGCTCTACCACTATTAAATGTCTTTCTATTATAGTCTGCCTAATAATGTATTAACATAATATTCTAATAGAAAATATGAATTCAAAGGGGGAAAATAATCAATTTTATAACGACATTCAAGATTGTAATAACACACATTCAAGAATTATCGTTATTGATTTTATAAACATACCTTAGTGATATTGAAGTAATATCATCATTCTTAAAAAGTATTTAAGCGACTAATTTGTTTATTTTTATCTGATATTAAAGTAACATTAGAACGTAGATATAATAGGTAGATATATATTTTTTTTTACAATTTTCTATATACCTATTATCTTATATATACAGGATGGAAGTGGACCGTTCTCGAAAACAAAGACAGGTGATTCTACTAGTCCTACTTGTAATGATAGGCTAGAAAAAAAATCAATTCGGATGAAAGAATTTTTTTTTTTCACAACGAATTTTAAGTTTTTTTCACACTCCATCGTATTAAGACAGGGCCATGTAACTATAATTCCATAAAAAATTACGTATCTTTACCACAGATTACTTTATAACTTTACTAAGATGAGAAAAGACGCAATCTATTCAAAACTTGCGACCATAATATATGTTCCAGAGTTAAACGACCTCGCGTAATGAATATTTTTTTTTTTTTATCCGCATCGATTTTTCTAGCCTATTATTACAAGTAGGACTAGTAGGGTCACCTGTCTATGTTTTTGGGAGCGGTCCCCTTCCACCCTGTCTATTAAATCACAGTAATTTATACTTATTTGGAAAGGGACATCATCTCAGCTAGTATATGTATGTCCCACTGCTGGGTTCGAGCCCCTTCCACAGTAGGCGGGAAATTGAAATTCTACTACATCACGTTAGTTAGACATATTGGTATAGCATTTTTATTTCGAGTTTGCTTTCTCTTGCATAGATGTTATGTTATGTTATATGCATATTTTATTCCTTAGTAATCTTTTACGATGACCTGTGTGTAAGATAGGGGGTGGTGAATTGTATTCTTACTCCGTTACCACAAGGAAAATAAATACATACATACATATCATCACGCCATATCCCATGCAGGGTAGGCAGAGAGAACAGAGTGCCAGAGAACTCTATCTTTGCATACTTCACTCGCTTCCTCGACATTCATAATTCTCTTCATACATGCTCGCCGGTTTCGGAGACTTGAATCCACCTTCCTTCAGTACGTGACCAATCTGGTCTAGGTAGGTAAGTCTCGGGCTCCCACGGTACCTACATCCTTCCACTTTCGCATTGTATATCTTCTTAACCAGACGTTCGTTTGGCATTCTTTCCACATGTCCGAACCATCGGAGTATTCCCTTTCGCATCTTCGAAAAGAAATAAAAAATGTAAAATCTAATTATTTTCATTGGAATAATGACATCATCATTCTCCCTTTTTTTTTTACTTTGCACGGTGGACCATGGATGTGGTCGCACCCCGACAAATCGATCCGGGGTGACAAAAAAGGCGGCGCGTAACCCCATGGACCCACCCTGCAAGCACCTCTCCTCGCCGTATTAGCGGGCCACCGGTACCCGATCTTTGACTTCGGTGGCCCGCCCGGCGGTATACCCTTGCGGGTTCCTCTCTCGTCGATGCCCCGACAGCTTTCGCCGTCGGGGCGTCGCCCTCACGTGGTGGTCTCACGTCGGGTGACCGGACAATTCCCCGGTCCGATCACCCGAAGCCTCGGTTAGGACGGCATCAGGCGCAGATACTCGCGCCTGCGCTGCCCCGGCCGCTGATGGCGGCCCGGGTCATGGGAATCCTCCCGGACTCGTTCCGCCACCTCCTTCTGCGAGATGACAGCCTCGCAGAAGGCGGCGACCGCTTCCCAATTCCTGACGCTGTCGACCATCGCTTTCACGACACTCGGCAGCGTCAAGTCGGCACCGATACATACGCTTGAGATATGTTCGGGCTGGGACGGGCAGCGCCGTGACCTCGTCGCTATCATCATCATTCATATCATCATATCATCATTCTCCTGCTCTTGTCTTAATTACTTGGGGTTGATGCAATATATACTCGTCATCAATCATATGTATTGCAAAAGTTATTGGCAATAGTTTTATGACCGACCACCTGCCTGATGTCAAATCTCCTTGAGAATGTAATTGTTGACGAAACGGGATCAGGTGGAGTTGGCCTTGGTCTTTATAAAACTCTTAGTCGCCTTTTACGACCTGCACGAGTAAGCTTTGGAAGTATTCTTCCAGCAACAAAATCAAAGGGTTAAGCATTGTATGGATTGCATAAAAAAATTAAAACTTTAGTGTCTCACTGATCTTGGAAAAAGTGTTATTTCCAGGTTTCCTTGTCTTGCAACAGTTATCTGATTACTTATGTTTTATGGGCGGTAATGCGGTATTGTTAAACACCGTTACAATGAGACTTTTTAGATAGAGCATATGAGATTAGCGAGTGAATGTACAAGATTATATCAAGAAGCTAATTGTGACAGTAGCTTCGCTTCTATAAACATACGTCGCTCCGTAGCATTAATAATAATATTAATAAAAGATCAATCACAATTTTGGTTATTCCAGCAGTTGTCGTGACAACAGTGACGGCCCAAAACGCCAATAAACAGGCTATCTAATATGATATTTTTATTAGAAATAAACAGATTAGTTCATCCAACAAACAAACAAACACGTCAATATTATATAACAAACTCTTCAGTATTATATAACGAACTCTTCAGTATTATATAACGAACTCCTCAGTATTATATAACGAACTCTTCAGTATTATATAACGAACTCTTCAGTATTGTATAACGAACTCTTCAGTATTATATAACGAACTCTTCAGTATTGTATAACGAACTCTAGAGTATTATATAACGAACCCTTCAGTATTATATAAAAATCTCTTTAGTATTATATACCGAATTCTTTAGTATTATATGTTTTTTAGAAATTAAACACGCCGGGTTGGGGGCTCGCAGTCGCGGCTGCGCACTCGCTCTGATAGTGAACATCGGATATACTCGAAACCCGGGTTGACATAATCGATTCTAACGCGTGAGTGTTGATGTTATATCATTATATATTCATACATTTATCTAAAATATATCAAACTCACGATAATTTCAACACTAAAAAAAGAAATCAACAGGTTAGTTCGTTCAATAAACGAACTCTTCAGTATTATAATAGTAATATATATTTATGAATCGATTATTATAATTCCTTAAATAACTATCATAATTTACAATGGTGGATAAATCGTTCCAATAATATATATTTGACCTGGATGTGTCAGTCTGTTTGATATCACAGCATTGATAAATTAACGCAGAAGTTTGTCTGGGAAATTGAATGTTGATTGAATATTGGGCTATTGACTTTTATATAATCAAAACTAAAAGTTCGCTTTAAAATATTACTCTTCTTGCTTCACATGTCAGTTTTATTAGCGGAAGACCTACGTTGCTGATAGTGGTCTTTCTGAATCTATTTGTACCTATAATAATTGTAATAGGTTCTTGCAGATAATCGACCTATAAGTAGCTGCAATTTGCTACTAGGTTTCGCTCGATAACCGGTGCTCCGTTCATCGGTAAGTCTATCCCTGGCATTACAAAGATCGGTGAGTAGCAATTATTATTTATTATTATCATAAAAACAATACTTGGTATTTGACTGCACAGATAATGTAGTTAAGATGACCTACCGTGCTAGTGGAGTGTGTTTGATACCCATGCATGATAATTCTTTGTATAATTCAAAAATTGTTGTGCTGAGTCTGGGTGTTATCTGTATTCTGTTAAGTCTATATCTGTAAAATCTCCGAAAATACAAGGATTATTTCCTTAGTGCTGGCGTTTTTTTTAAATAAAAACAAAATAAAAAAGTCATATACCTAATTTAATATTGAGAGTTGAAAGATGTTATATTTATTAAAAGACAGTATTTATTGATTCTTCAATGATGATAGAGAAATACAATTCTCTATTAGGTTTTCTTGTCCGCGAGTGGTAGTAATAGGCATTTTTTCAGTCATATACCCACTGTTGGGTTCAAGCTTCCTTCATAATAAAAGGAGATTTGACTCTATGACCCTGGTCAAACGGATTAGTAGAGTTTTAATTTGATATGTCTATCTTTTGCATAGGTGTTATAGTCATATCATATCTCTTAGTCGTCAAGGTAGCATGTGGCGAGTATTGTCTTACTGTGTAACCACTTAGAAATAATGGACGTAAGCATATAATAACACTGCAACGAAGGAAAAATCGATTATAAACAACTTTTTTTTTGGTGGGTTACGGTCTGCGCACTCATCGCACCACTTCGTCCGGGGCGATAGAGAGGCGTAAGCACGCATACCCGTAACCCACCCGTGAACCTCGCCTTCGTCGTTGAACCGGCCACCGGAGCAGCGTGAACTTGTCGTCAGTGGCCGACCCGACGGAAAACCCCCCCTTTTTTTTTCTTCTTTTTCCGCACGGTGGACCATGGACGTGGTCGCGCCCCGACAAATCCATCCGGAGCAACAAAAGAGGCGGTGCGCAACCCCATGGACCCACCCTGCAAACACCTCTTTTCGCCGTGCGAGCGAGCCACCGGTACCCGATCTTTGTCTTCGGTGGCCCCCTGAGGGGTACCCTCTCCTTGAGCGACGTCTCCAATTTTAAACCCTATACCAAATTGTCTGGTCGACGTGATATAGTTTTTCCTTGTGGAGGAGGATCGTATAATAATGGAACATATTAAGTAGATATTTAACGAAAAAGACAGAGCTACATAATATGTACTAAATATATAGGTTTATTTTATTCTCTCTTAATGAATAAATATAATTTTCTTCATGACATTACTATAACAGTAAAACAAAATTGTTGTTTTGTGGTAGGAAATTGAGTAAGCGAAGTGTTGAGGTCTTGCTCTACTTTTGATATATGAAAATCAAGCACTTTTTAAACCTAAAATTTATTGTATTTTACTCACATTGCACTTATAGGATAATATTATCATACATATATCAACAAAAACATTCGTTTAAACGTACTTGATATTTTTAAAAAGCAATTCTTTTATTTAAAGTAAGAAAATAGTTGATTAAAAAATTATTCGAGGAAGTCGGATAAAATATTCTGGATCTGGCACGATCACGATCGTAAAAATAAATGTATCAAAATATTTCTTTTTTAAAAGCTTCATAATCGGAACGCGCTGTTTCCTTTCGAAAATGGCTTGGAGGAAACAGCGCGTTGCGATTATGAAGCTTTTAATTTTTACGGTCGTGATCGTGCCAGATCTTAAATATTTAATCCGGACGTCCTCAAATATTTTTTTTAATCAACCATTTCCTTACTTTAAACAAAATAATTGCTTTTAAAAAATATCAAATACGTTTAAACGAATGTTTTTCTTGACATATGCATGATAATAATATATTATCCTATAAGTGCAATGCAAGAAAAATACAATCATTTTTAGATTTGAAATTTCTTGATTTTTATATATCGAGAGTAGAGTAAGACTTCAACGCTTCGCTGCGTGCAATAACTTAACAATCAGTCAGAGCAATGACTATAAAATTCACCAAACTTCAGCAAAGAATATCTTATAGTATATTCAATAGTATAACAAAAGTACCTAACAATAAATATAGCACACCGATTGTTAGAAAGAGGCAATCTGTTATTGTGTTTTCCACAACAAAACTCTGCACTAAGAAAATAATACGTGTATTGTGTGAGATTTTAGAAAAAAAAAATATTGCGTTTGTTCTGATCTGCAATGGCTATAAAATAATAAGCTTTGTGGAGATTTGAAATATTATCAATTCATATATTGTTCGCGGTTGTCGTAAAAGACGTTGAAGAAGATTTATATAGACCTGGGTCAGTTGACGTAGAGATGGAGTTACATCTGATGCCATTTGGTCAACAATTACATTACCAAAGAGGTTTGACGTTAGGCAGGAAGATCATCATCATCATCATCTCAGCTCATATATGTCCTATTGTAGGGCTCGAGCCTCCTCTATAATGGGAGGGAAATTGACCTACTATACCACGCTGGTCAGACGTGTTGGTACAGGATTTTGTTTCGAGTTTTCCCTCTCTTGCATAGATGTTATATATGTATAAAACTCGATTACGAAATGAAAAATGATGTCACAAGCGGGATTCGAACCCGCGCCTATTGGGATTCCGGCCCAATCGTGCTGCTACTACACCACCGTGACTAATGTTGTTATACAGGGTGCTGATTTTATTACTAGAATAACTTAAACTGGGTGTAGGAATGACGTCATAAAAAACAATAAAGTTAGTTGCAGACTCCTAGCTCTGCCCAATCCCGAGATAAAGTGATTTGTTTCTTATCAAAACAATAGGTTTGCCAGCGTACATTGACCTGTAGGTACATTTCAACCCAGCTGCGCGGCGGTAAGCGTAGCGAGAGCGGGACTCTTTGCCTACTAGTTCAATGTCACACGCATGAGTATATGCCTACATCGAACTTCTATATTACAAAGTGTATTGACCGCTAATCACTATGGCAATTTAATCAAAAATTAGGTACTATTTTTTTTACTGATTTGGATAGTGTATCATGGTCTGATACACCTACAAGGACTACTCCTTCAAGGATTCTACTAATTAAATCGGCAACCTGTATATGTTATATGTGGTGTATGTTATATATGATGGGCATATATCAATTGAGATGAATATTTATTATTAAGATATACGTAAGTAAAAAATAAATCTATTAGTTACGTGTAGAGTTCTTTCACTCCAGAAACAGTTATCTTAAGTCTTTACGACTTTAGTTTGTTGTAAATACTTGTAAATTCTGTTTGAAAGGCGTACAATTCAATTCATCGTTATATTCTGCGTCACAAGTTAATGATGTACGGAATGAGTTCGTGGGTGGTACGATAAATATTATGTTAAAAGAATTTATTTGATGTAGTATAGTATGGGGGCGTAATTTCACATCTCTATTGTATTAAGTAGTTTTTTTTTAAGACGATATCCGGTACTAAGTAATAATTTTTAATGCTATATTCTATATTTTTTTTATTTTTTCGGTAACCTGCGCTAAGGAAATAAGTCTGGTATTGCGGGTGAATTTATGAATATATAATTATATTTAGACTTAAAACAATAATTTGTAGATAGCACAAAGTATTATCCTGCATGAGAATCGAACTTGTAATACTTGACACGATGAGATGGCATCATAACCACTGCGCCGTTTATGCAATCAAATCTATGTATCTATCATTATCTATGTCTATTCATTCTATGCTCTCAAAAAAGTATAAAAAAATGGATATTAAACTTATTTCATAAAAGTTAAAGTTCTTTTTAACAAGTTTCAATGCACAAATCGGCTAAAGTTGAGATCGGCTTCAGTAATAAATACACGAACCGATTCAAATAAACGGTTTCCTACTTCAAAACAAAGTGTGAAACGGAACTTTTAATGGCAACAGAAATGAATAATTTATATTTCAATGTATTCAGGAAGTTATTCAATATACTTCAACCCAATTCGTAGTATGTTATATAAAAGTAAAATGAATAATGATCCTAAGGTGCTGGCGAGAGGCCAGATTAAGAGTATCAGCAACCGAAGAGCATGCTTGAAGATTGTGATAAGCGTGAATGAAATGAGACAGGTAGTAGTTTCTGCCTATCGCTTAAGGCTCTTAACGACTAGTTTGTAAAAAAAAGGGATAATACTAGAATCAGCATGTTTATTGAATATATTGTAAAGACTGGGTAGCTCACGTTCTGGTGAGGAGTGGTCACAGTTAATTACTTATTTACTGTGAATAACAGTTTGTTACATAGGTCTTTCAGTTAAAAATGACGATGAGGATGCCTTCTCGCATAAATTCTCCTAACTATCACACCAAACGTGCTGCCGTCATTTACTAACAGACAAAAGGATTGCTGTATCGAATTGACATCCAAAACTTATACCCTACCAGGGTCAGTCTTCACTCTTGGCTTAACCGCCCGGACCGCGAGGAAGACAACCTCTATAAAGAATTCGACATTCGAATTCGGCAATTACCCAGAATCCTAAGTTCTGGCGTGCGGCGAGAGGATGCATGGCAGATGGGGTATTCTGTTCCTAGCACGCTCCAGCCAGGGTACCGGCCGACCCCCTGGTTGGTAAATGTAGGCTTGCCCGGGTACAGGGATCTCTGCCCAGGTCGTCGGTTTTTCTCCCATTCTCGTGGGAACCAAATGGACTCTATTTTACCTACACAAAACGAGGATCCTACGGATTCCCACCCTACGGCTTTGCTAAGCCAACATAAAACTGGTACAAATGACGCCTCGTCCTCAGGACTCGAGGCGTCCGCCGAGGGCCCGGCATCATCACAGGAGGCCCCAAAGACGAAGAGGCGTGGGAGGCCCCCGAATAGGGGGAAGGCTTCCGGCGCCAAAAAGCGACAGGCGGAGCGGGTGGAGCGGCGGGCTCTCAGGGAGGCTGCCACCGCTGGACCCCAAGATGATGGCGCCGGATCTACTGCAGGGCCGTCAATGGACGAGGGCGACAGTAGTGTCGCAGAGCCGTCCAAAGATGAGGGCAGTGGATCTGCCGAAAAAATGGACGAGGGCGGTAGTTCCGCAGAGCCGTCCAAGAAAGTCAGCGGGTCGGTTGAGGAAACTGCCGCCGCCAGGTCATCACCGCATCTTGCAGCGGCGGTCCTGACTGTCAGGGAGGAGGCCCTCCCCTCGAAGGTGCGGAAGCGCCCCCTGAGCAAGGAGGGCAGCTCGGGTGCCGATTCCGTGGGGAGCGTGGTGATCATGCCTCCCCCCAAAGTGCTGGCATTTCGCAGAGGGCGAGGAGCTGCAACGTCGGGCAGGACGACCCACTCCCCGGCCGGCGGAATGCATGGAGGGACGGAGGCTGGTAGGCGGGCTGACAACGAGGCGGCTGTCGCGAGGGTGCTGGGGGTGTTGTCCGACATCCCTCCCACCGAAGTGGCGGCCGCTGGTGCCCGCACGACTGCCCCAGCCCCGAACATGGAGGCCCTGCAGGCCGAAAACGCCTGCCTTGGTGGCGAGGTGTCAGGCCTGCGGGCCCAGAACCGCCGTTTGGAGACAGAGTTGGCCGCGGTACGGAGGACCAACCGTCTCCTTACCAAGGACGTGGCCGACCTAAAGGCTCAAATGGCGCGGCTCGTGCCGCCTGCGCCACCTGCGGTCCCGGTCCACCGCCGGTCAATGCTGGCCGCCGAGGAACCGTCGCCGTCGTCGCCGCCCCGAAGCCGCGCCGAGGTGCTGGCCGTCCATCGGTTGCCGCCGCGCCGAAGACGCCGCTGACCAGCACCAGCCCGCCAAATGTCGCCGTCATGGAGCAGGCTCCGGCCGAGGTCCAGCCGGTAACACCAATCCCGCTGCCCGCGGCGGGGGGCGTCTCGGACGAGGCCTTGCGCGCCATTATCGACACGATCGGTAATATGGTCAATGCGCGCTTGGCCGTTCTGGAGGCAAGGCTGCCTCCAGAACCACGTGTTCGACCGCCTCTCGCCGCGGACAAGCCGCCATATGCGGCACCAGCCCCCGCCCCGCTGCCTTGCCAGGGTGGCCGCGTGGGGGGCAGATACGCCGCGGCCACGGCTGGACTCAAACAAAAGGGGCCCGCCCCTAAAAAGAAGTCGGCACCGGCTCCTGCCGTGCCGCAGTCGTCGCCCGCATCAACACCGCTGGCGACGACTAGCGCGCCCGCGACCGCGCCTCCCGCGCCTGGCACGCCCGCTGCGCCCGAACAGGGTTGGCAGGTGGCCGAGCGTGGCAGGAAGAATCGCGGCCAGAGGAAGAGAGCGGCGGCCAAGCGCGCCGCTGAGGTCCCCGCTCCCCAGGCAGGAGCTGAAGGAGGCGGGAGGAAGAGGAAGAGGCCGCGCAAGGGGCTCCGGCCGCCGAAGACTGCCGCAGTGGTGATCACTGTGCTGCCTGAGGCGGCAGAAAGGGGTCTCAGCTATGAGGCCGTCCTGCGGAAAGCCCGGCGGGAGCTCGACGTCTCCGACATAGGAGGCGTCGAAGCCAGGATCCGCAAGGCCCGGACAGGGGCTCGGATTCTGGAGTTCCCTGGGGCCGAGGGCACCAGGACGGCCGATAGCGTGGCGTCGAAGCTACGAGGTTTGTTCGCCGAGGAGGGTGGCGTGAAAAACGCCAGACCCGTGAATTGCGCCGAAATGCGCATCACGGGTCTGGACGACTCCGTGACGGTGGAAGACATCCGGGAGGCCATTGCCTCGAAAACCGGCTTTCCCCTGGCGGGGTGCGACGTCCATAGCCCACCTCAAAAAAAAAAAAGGGTCAGTCTTCACTAAATTTATATTTAAGATACGCAAGAGTAGTAACAGGATTTTCTTTACCGCTACTCATCTACCTACTACCCTTTGCAATATTAGGGGTACAGTTAGGCCAAAACCCATTCTAAAAGTTGGGCTTCTGGCTCTCTCGCTCACCAAACGAAGCGTAACAGCACATTGCCGTATTGGCAATGTGCTGTTACGCTCAGCTCAGACGTCGATTGTCTGCTAGAGAGTTGTACTACTCCAAACGGACTGGCAAGCAGTTGTAGATAACAGCTGTAGCCTGCGAGCCCTACTTTGTCCCCCATTCACCCAATTGGGTGGGGGACAATAAGGAAGATGTGGCTGTCCTGTCTAGAGGATGCGCCGGCCCTCCCCTCTCTACACTGGAGAGGGGTAATGGTTATGTTGTGGTGGGGTGGGCGAGACTTTGCCATTATTGGCTTATACTTTTCCCCCAACCGCGGGCTGACGGAGTTCGAGTTATTCTTAGACTCCGTCAGTGTCGCGGTTCGCCGTCAGTCGCCGAAGAGAATTATTGTCCTCGGCGACTTCAACGCAAAGTCTCGTGCGTGGGGGAACCCCGCCACAAACGCCAAGGGCACAGTCGTCGAGAGGTGGTCCTTACTCTCCGGTCTGTCCCTCCTGAACAGAGGGAAGGTTCAGACCTGCGTGCGACATCGGGGAGGGTCCGTGGTGGATCTATCGTTCGCCAGCCCTAGTGTTGCTCGCTGGGTGAGCGACTGGGGAGTGGAAGAAGGGGTGGAGACTCTCACGGACCATCGTTACGTGCGATTTGAGATCTTCGCCCCCAGGGGATCACCAGAGCCCCGGCGCGGCAGAAGGGGTGAACTCCCAAAATGGGCCCTTGGCCAATTAGATCCTGAAATGGCCCGGGAGTCTGCCATAGTGCAACGCTGGGGTGGGGCAGGACGGCTTCCCACAGATGTGGAAGGGCTTGCAGGCTACATAAGGAGTGCCCTTGAGGCGATTTGTGATGCGGCGATGCCGAGGGCTCGGCGGAGACCGCCGCGTCGTCAAGTATATTGGTGGTCGCCCGAGATTGCCAATCTTTGGGTGGCCTCTAACCGTGCGTGGCGCGCCTACGTCCGATGCCGGCAGCGGGCTAACCGGGATGACGTCCTTGAGGGTCAGCTGTGGACGGAGTATAAGACCAGGAAGAAGGCTCTGCAGCTGACCATCAGCCAGACGAAGGAGAGAGCCCGTGAGGAGCTACTTGCGGGCCTTGACAGAGATCCGTGGGGGCGCCCATATCAACGGGCGCGGAATAAGCTCCGTGATTGTGGCGCCCTCATCATCGAGTCGATGGATATGGGTCTTCTGTCGGGGCTCATGAGGGAACTGTTCCCATGCTCCGTGGGATACGTCCCCCCACGAATGGCTCCTCGGTCGGTGGTAAAGGTGGAAACTTCTATCTCACTCATCACCGACCGAGAAATGGAAGTGACCCTCTCCCGACTTCGTGGGAAGCGGAAATCGCCTGGTCTGGACGGCGTTCCGGGGCTTGTGCTCGGCGTCGCCGCTGAATACCTCAAGGGTGAGTTCCGGGAACTGCTCAATGCGTGCTTGAGGTCTGGGCAGTTCCCAGAGCAATGGAAGTGGGGCAAGCTCTGCTTGCTGTGGAAGGAGGGTCGTTCAGTAGAATCCTCTTCCGCATACAGACCGCTGGTGCTGCTGGACGAGACGGCCAAATTGTTCGAGAAAGTGCTCGCAGACCATCTCGTCCAGCACCTCGAGGAGGTCGGACCGGGACTGTCGGAGAAACAATATGGATTCAGGGGCGGCCGATCTACTATTGATGCGCTGGCCGCCCTGAAGGCTTTGGTCACCGACGCGGTGGCCAATATGGAAGTCCTCCTGGCAGTTTCGCTCGACATAAAGAACGCCTTCAACAGCCTCCCGCATGAGACGCTAAAGGAAGCGCTCCGGTATCATGGGTACGTGCTCTGGGAGGGAGGCGACGGGCGCATTCATCGCCATCGGGTGGAGCGCGGCGTTCCACAGGGTTCGGTCCTCGGTCCGATCCTGTGGAATGTCGGATTCGACTGGCTCCTACGGGGTCGGCTTCTCCCCGGGATGGGGGTCATCTGCTATGCGGATGATACCCTCGTCACAGTGAGAAGGCCGACTTCCAGGGAGCTGCCCGATTGGCAGGGGAGGGGGTTGCGCTCGTCGTGGGCCGGATCGGTATGTTGGGCCTGAGGGTCTCGGTGGAGAAAACCGAGGTCCTCCTATTTCATGGCCCACGTCGAGGTCCCCCCCGAGGAGCACAAATCGGCGTGTCTGATGTTGCCGTAATGAAATATTTGGGTCTGCACCTTGATTCTAAATGGAATTTCGGGCCACACTTTGCCCAGCTCGCTCCGAGGCTCGTTAAAACAGCTGCGGCGCCAGGTAGGCTTCTGCCAAACACTGGCAGTCCCGGGTCGTCCTGCCGGGAGTCATCCGGCGGTAGAGAGAAGAACTGGAGTCCCCCGTAGCAGGGCGGGGGACTGTGGAGGCGGTTGCGCCGCATCTCCACCGCTGGATTAATAGTAGGCACGGCAGCCTAAGCTTTAGGATGGTGTAGGTGCTTACCGGACACGGGGTCTTCGGTAAGTACCTGCACAGAATTGGAAGAGCAGGGGCCCCAGGATGTCACGAGTGTGGCGCGCCAGTAGACGATGCGCGTCACACTCTGGAGATATGCCCCGCCTGGGGGCCCCAGCGCCACGTCCTGTAGGCGGTCATTGGGGGAGACCTGTCGCTACCGACTATCATCTCGGAGATGCTTGGCAGCGACAGATGCTGGTCGTCGATGGCCTCCTTCTGTGAAGAGGTCATCTCTAAAAAGGAGGCGAGGCAATCGCGTCCGCATACTCGCTCCACCGGCGGCGGCCAGGGAGGAGGAGGCGCCGGTATACGCACCTCCTTCCGCCGACTTGAATGGTGACAGAGCGTGGCCAGAAGGCCAAGCGTTGTGGCGTCGGGGATCGAATGTCAGTAGACGATCTCTCCGGCGTCCCATAAAAGCGCGGAAGGGGCCGCTGTGGTTTTAGTGGGTATTCCTGTCGGACTGTTCAGTTGGCCGGTAAATGCGTTTCCACAGCGAGAAAAAAAAAAGTTGTAGACCAAAAAACTGTCAACATTATGGGTCTACAAAATTACTTTATACGTGTTAACCAATACTTAAATAATTCAGGTCAATTATAACCACAGACAAATGAAAACAGATAAGAAATAGTTTTAAATAGCTAAATAATCAACCAATCCATTGGATAGTATGTTATGGCGTCGATTTTTAATACGTAATTTATGGCATATATCATTTATATATCATTAACTAAAGCTACGCAACGTTTGATGTTATTTAGGTAACTATTTCCGTGATTGATTTGATATTTAGGTATTCAATATTGAAAGATATCGTGTAAAAAGTTTTCCGTTGTTTATAGAAGTTTTTTTTTTATTAGGGCTTGGTATTTGGTGCCTGTCTGATGTTTTAGTAATCGATCGTGTTTCGCCTACTGTGTGCTAATTTTGGATTTTCTTAATACTTTCACGGTGAATGTCGGTTGAAAGAACTTATAGAGTTGTTCTGTTTTATTTCATTTTGTAATGATCGCTAATCCGCTGTCCAAGCATGGTATCATCTCATCATCATCTCAGCTCATATATGTCCACTGATGGTCTCGAGCCTCCTCCATCATGGGAGGGAAATTGACCTATTATACCACCCTGGTCAGACGTGTTGGTATAGGATTTTATTTCGAGTTTTCCTTATCTTGCATAGATGTTATATGCGTTTTATATTCCTTAGTCGTCTCTTAGGATCACCCACGGGTAAGATAGGGGCTTGTGAATTATATTCTCACTCCGTCACCACACCGATAATAAGCAAGCATGGTAACAATGGCATTATCCCCATTGAAAATGGTAATTTCCAACAGTAGTTGTAATTAGGCTAATAGATAGATGGATATTATTGAAAAAAATATCGATATTTCTCTATACATACTCGAGATTTTATGAATATGTACTCATATTTTTTTTCGGGTGTTCCGCAAAATTCCATTTCAATTGTATTATTTGATGCCCAAGGTTAGACCAAGTATCCTATTAAAATGCTCAATAAAATTAAATAGGTTTTTAAAAAACGATATGTTCTTGATGGTTATTGTGATGTGTAATAGCGGTTACGAATACTACCAACTTTATTTCGCTTGTGGATTTCGTAAAAGTCGCCTTTTAGGTATCGACTCTTGGCCAACTCCACCTGATGCTCTTTAGTTAACAATGACTGCACAGATGGCGTAGTGGTTAAGATACCGACCTTCCATGTCAGTGCCGTAGGTTCGATTCCCACGTGGGACAATACTTTGTGCGATCCACAAAGTATTGTTCTGAGTCTGGGTGTAATTTGTCTGCGTTAATTGCATGTTTGTAAAGTCCCCCGCAATACAAGGATTATTTCCTTAGTGCAGGGAGGTGTCATTCAAAAAAAAAAAAAAAAAATTACAGTCCCAAGGAGATTTGCTGTCTTGCCAATAATTTTTGCAATTTGTACGTGTACATATTGCATCAACCCCAAGTAATTGGGATGCAAGCAGGTGAATGAGGACAATTTTATACTGATTGTTCTCATCATATTATTTATTCACATAAATATTTTTAAATTTACTGGTGACTTTTGAAAGCTACCATCATAATGCATACTAATCAGTAGGTCGCATATAAAATGAAAGTGTTAATTATTCTTTTTCCTTCGATAATTCACGTTGAATCTTTTAAAATGAAAATAGTAATTAATACATTATACTCGTAATCGCAGTTGTTATGACAACAGTGATTGCGGGCAACTCTTGTACTATTATTATACAGGGTGGAAGTGGACCACTCCCGAAAACAAAGACAGGTGACCCTACTAGTTCTACTTGTAATGATAGGCTAGAAAAAAAATCGATTAAGAGAAAAAAAAAGTTTTTTCCACATTCCATCGTATTAGGACAGTGGCATGTAACGATAATTCCATAAAAAAATACGTCTCTTTACTCAGATGAGAAATAACTCAATCTATTCAAAACTCACGATCATATGTTCAAGAGTTCAACGCAACCTCGCGTGGTGAAAAAAAAATATTTTTCATCTGAATCGATTTTTTTTCTAGCCTATCATTACAAGTAGGACTAGTAGGGTTACCTGTCTTTGTTTTCGGGAGCGGTCCCCTTCCATCCTGTATAATACATTCAAATAACCAAAGCAACAAACAAACAAGGACTTAGTTTCCAAACCTGAATATTAGTATAGAGATAAATACAGAAATTTTCACATTTTATTAGAAACGTGCCAGTTATTAACTTGTGATATGAGCTAGAACCTTCTAAAGATATAAGCGAAAGTATAATATCATAAATATTTCCAAAAAGCAATATTAGCTTCACAGTGTTATCTTACTTTTTAGTAATTTTTTCATTTATAACACGAGAATATTGCGTTAAGAATATACATTTTTCAGTTGAAAAGTTCTTTGTGGTAATATTGCTTCAAATATTATAAATTGTGATCTCTTTATTGTTCACTCGATTAAAATCCATTGTAAATATTGTCATATACTTAGATATTGTCTATATCTATTAATTATAAGGACGTATGTTTTTTTTGGAGTTTACTCCTTAAGAATCGATTTTCATATAAGGCGCCCGGTATGAGAAAAATTGAGGAGTAAATTCTAGTGATCGAATGACCTCGGTACGTTTTTGATGCGCAACCTATTCTGCGCACCTTTCACTTTCTGACGTGAGATAATACTTCACTGAACAGTTTTAATAAATGTAAATAATATATATATATATATATATATATATATATATATATTTAAAGTGCTGTGTATAGCGGTTACTATCAACCCTTACTTTGCTCGTGGATATTATAAAAAACGATTAAGAGCTTTATTTAGACCTGGGCCAACTCTACCTGATGCTGTTTAGTTAACAATAACATCCCCAAGGAGGTTTGACGTCAAGCAGGTGGTAGGTTATAAAACTATGGACAGTTACTGTTATAATATGTATGATGAAAGAGGCGTATATATTCCGTCGAACCCAAGTCATTGGAATGGGAGCCAGATAATAATAATTGTCATATGCTTAGAATGGTCATGATAAAATCATGTACTTATGAAATATTTTGTATATGAATGAAACTATTTTTGAATTCAATCATCATTTTCATACTCTTATCCCAATTACTTGGGGTCGATACAATATGTACTCTTCTTTCATAGTACATATTGTAAAAGTTATTGCCAATAATTTTATGACCGACCGTCAACCCTCCTTGGGAATGTAATTGTTGACCAAACGACATCAGATGGAGTTGGCCCAGGTCATTATAAGGCTCTTAGTCGTCTTTTACGACATCCACGAGCAAAGTAAAGGTTGGTAGTATTCGTAGCCGCTACCACACAGAACTATTTTTTGATTTAATCGTAATAAATTTAAATTATTTTTACTGAATAAGAAGGATGGAGTAAGAATACATTTAACCAACCCCTATCTTACCCGTGGGTGATCATAAGAGACGACTAAGGGATATAAAACGCATATTACATCTATGCAAGAGAAGGAAAACTCGAAACAAAAAACAGCTTGATATTGTAGGTCAATTTCCCTCTCATTATGGAGGAGATTCAAGCCCAACATTGGGACACATATGAGCTGATATAATGATGATCCACTGCGGACCATGGGAAAAACATTAGCGATCATTGAATCTTATATGAAGTTAGTAGAAGTAGGCAATAGAATCCTTTTTCCACGAACTTCAAATTCTATAGATATTATTGATTAATTTTGTTGATCTAGCATTTGAGGTCGCGGTAGCATTTGCGGCATAATGCGGTCGAAATGCGATCTCTACGGAAAATCTGTGGAGTTAGGCTGATCGATCGCATTCGTAACGACGACGTAAGAGAGCGAGTAGGTATGAAAGAGAGTATCGGTGTAAAGATGCGAAAGGGAATGCTCCGATGGTTCGGACACGTGGAAAGAATGCCGAGCGAACGTCTGGTTAAGAAGATATACAATGCGAAAGTGGAAGGATGTAGGTACCGGGGAAGACCGAGACTAACCTACCTAGACCAGATCGCTACTAAAGGAAGGTGGAGTCAAGAATATCCGAAACCGGAGAGCGTGTATGAAGAGAATTATGAATGTTGAAGAAGCGAGTGAAGTATGCAAGGATATAGTTCTCTGGCACTCTGTTCTCTCTGCCTACCCTGCAAGGGATATGGCGTGATGATATGTATGTATATTTATGTATGTATCTAGCATTTGATAACTAAACTTAAAAAAAAAAAAAACCGGAGGTGTCAAGGGACACCCGGATGGAACGAAGTTCTATTTTAATTATATAATTTTTTTCTGCTTTAAGCGATTTTTATCGTTATATTTTAGCCAATTTGCATAATATCTTTATAAATTATAGCCTATGTGTTATTCTGATGTGCAAGCTATATTACTATAAATTTCATCAAAATTCATTCAGTAGTTTTTACGTGAAAGAGCAACAAACATGTTCACATCCATACATTATTACAAACTTTCACGTTTATAATATTAATAATAGGATATACAATTCCACTAGACTACCAAAACTTTTCGGCCCCGAGCTCGAACGCGAGCCGGCCACGCGGCCCGGTCACGGGCGAAAATAATTTCGTTGCGCATTATTTTGATTTTGCTATATCTCTTAAGGTATTGATTTAATTTGCATGGTCTGAAGGAAAAAAAATATCTTCATGAAATGCTCAAGCCAACTAATGTATTTAAAATGATAAGGATTAATACAGTATTTGTGTAAATAGCTTTTCAATTACCGTTTTATAATAGAACATTTTTTAAAGTATTAAAATGGATATATTATGTTATCCTTAAGAGATAGATATATACCATCGCGGACTTTTTTGTAGGCCTTTTTAAGTTGTATAATACTGTAGTACTTTATTTTGATCTATTTCGTAGGGTTCAGCCAGCGTTTGCAATGTAAGCGCAAAATAATGTGTTTATTTACGACATCACATTAGAAACCTCTAAAATTATCAGTGTTTCTCTAGTACATTATGCATATATTATACATATAAACCTTCCTCTTGAATCACTCTATCTATAAAAAAAATCGTCGCGACACCACACTGTTCAATGCGAAATAGAAATGAAAATATCTGGCTTGCTTTCTATAAGAGAACCGACGAGCGACGCCGCACAGCTTACAATAGCTTACTATAGCAAAAAGTGTCGTGACAACTTTTCGTAAGAATTTTTTCCGTCTAGCCCCCTTCACAACGCGCGATAAGGAACTTCGTTCCAAAAACATTTTAAATCGAAAAATTGCAAAAAAATCATCAGGAATATTCTGTACTTTCTATCAAGAATGTTTAGATAAAACATTAGTGATAGATGGTATGGTTAATCGTTTCTAGTAAACATTAGAAAATGAAATAAAATTTGATTATTGCTAAACGAAGCTGCTATAGTAGATTAAAAACAGCAGAGAGGGCGTTGTGGTTAAGATCTACTGACCTACTGCGCCAATGTTCAAATTATGGGTTCGATTCCCACGCAGTACCATATTTCGTGTCTTGGCTGTAATTTGTGTCCATTAATTATGTTTATAAAAGCCCTAACAATACAAGGATTTGAAATAAAACAATTTTTACGGATTTTATCGCGTTTGTATTTGATTTTTAATTGCCCGACGCGGGCGACGTTCAGAACACTTTATAACGCTCATGGTCAAAAACAAATTGTCAAAGTCAGAACGGTTGAAATACTGACCGATGCTAATGTTTATCAGTTCAAAAACGATATTAACTCGTTCCATAATAGTAGGTAAAAATAAAACTGCCAAGTGTTAGTTGTACCTGCTAGTGAAATATTCTGTTCGTACGATTAAGGGTACATATGTACTTTTTAAATATATATACCACACTACCTATGTACTTTTTAAATAAATCTTTACATGTATTACTTTTTTTTTTTATTCAACTTCAAAAACGTAATAGTGGTAGGACCACTCTGTTGATAGTTTTCTCACAGAAAATCAACGTTTGAGCAGTAGCAATTTACTGTTGCGCTTGGTTTGACAACTGAGCCAGGAGTCCAACTTTCTGGGTGGGTTTGGAGTTTTCATTGAATGATTAAAAAAAAGATTATTTGGCCCAGCTGTACCATTGGTATGGTAAAATTCCATTGCCAGCATTAACACTTACCATCATGTCTACTGCTTGCTCCTTTGCTACCGTACGGAAGTTTGAAAGTTGCGCCAGTGACGGAAAAATTAAGGAGTGAAAGATTGACATGGTATGGACATGTGATGAGAAGGGATGAAAGTAATGTTGTGAGGAAAGCTTTAAGCATGAATGTTGAAGGCTTAAGGGGTAAGGGAAGACCGAAGAAAAGATGGATGAACTGCGTGAAACATGACATGGATAGACAAGGAGTGACCACAGAGATGACGTCTGATAGAGTTGTATGGAAGGAGAAGACATATTGCGTCGACCCCAGATACATTGGGATAAGAGCAGGTTGATGATGATGATGATGACGCACACTTAATAAACACAAATTAAACCCAGACTCAAAAATCATTAGGAAATCATACAAAGAAATATTCTGTGTGGGGATAGAACCTATGATATTCATCATGAAAAGTCATTACTTAGATAACTTTCGCTATTTGTTAAGTTATTCAGTTGGTCTTTCGAAAAGTGATATGTTTTTGGTAACTGATTTAGGATTCTGTACTGAGGTTCAAAATCTGTATGTTATTATCAACAGTCCTCATTTTTACCACTTGCCTATTGCTGTCATAGCATATCATCAGTAGGTATATCATCAGTATAATTAATTTCATTACATAATTTTTCCCTGCTTAGCAAATACAGGTAACAGAAGTTTTATCCTTATCCTTATTTGATGTATACCATTTTCTATCTATATCTATAAAAGAGGATGTTTGTTTATATGACATCGCAATACTCCGAAACTATTTCACCAATCTCTATGAAAATTGGTATGTATATGTTGCGGATGCTAGTATGCGTGGAGTGGTTGTGGGTTCGAAATGAGGCGACACTTTTTACTTTTTCACCACCTTTTTGTCCGTTAACTGACCGAGACGTGTGTTTGCGCTTATCGTATGAAGTGAAGTGAACAGCGCCATCTGCGCGTTAAACAAAATATTCGCACGTCGGTATGCGAGCAAAAGGCGGCGCATTTATTTAAAATACTACAGACATAGTTACATGTAAAATTACAAAAAAGAAGAATAAACATACATATTTTTATATTTCATGAGTACTTACACAAACATATATATTTAGATATTTTAATTGTGTACATATTATATTTAAGTGTTATTGTTGCTGTATTTTATTTTATAATTTTAATCTATGTATTTAATAATTTTTTTAATTAATTTTATTTTCAGGTGACAATATTGCAACTCGTGATTACGTCGTTTACAGTATATGTGATTATTCACGGAGGTTTATACGGCAATTGATGTAAATTGCCACCAGGCGGCGCAGCGTTATATCGTATTTAGAAGTATCGTTTTTAGAAGTAAAAACAAACCAACGGGCTGAGTTTGCTAGTAAACTATAAATATGGTGATTTAGTAATATATCCAGGTGGTGTTGAAGTGAGCATACAATATTATATCTTAGTTTCTGGGATCTTACCGTGATTGATTTTATATAACGGCTAAAAGAACAGATCACATCACTACACCAATTCGTTTGACTGGTAGGTAAATTTCCTTGCCACTGTTCCTTGCCACTGTAGAGAAAGCTCAAATCAGTGGCAAAGCAGTATTAGAACCAAGAAGTATATGAATAGATCACAATCATCGGATAATTACGAATTTAGTAAAAATAGCTTAATGAGAAGTCAATAGATTGTCACTTAAGAATCTTTGGTTTATATTAAGGATTTAATATTGTAGGTACTGTAAAATTTATAAACGTAACTATATGTAAAGTTTATCCATCTGTCAGCGTATGGATTCCAATTGTTCGATATACCCTGTCTCTTAATAATCCCTCAGCCGGATAGATTTGAAAGCAGACGTCAAATGATTAAAAATGAAAAGGGTTAGATGGATAATGACTTCACAATTTAGTACGACCTCTATTGACATGATTACAGACTAAATTATAACATTAGTTGATTTTGGTAATTGATCTGTTGATAATAAAAATTTATCTGTATATTTTTTTATTTTTTTTATACCACCTTGCTGTGTGGCTTACTTTGCTCGTGGATGTCGTAAGAGACGATTAAGAGCCTTGATAAAGACCTGGGCTAACTCCATCTGATGCCGTTTGGTCAACAATTGCATTCCCAAGGAGGGTTGACGTCTTGGCAGGCGGCCGGTCATAAAACTATTGCTAATAACTTTCAATATGTACTATGAAAGAAGTAATTGGGATAAGAGTAGTAGAATAATGACGACACCATCCTGCGCTAAGAAAATAATCCTTGTATTGCGGGGGGACTTAATAAATATGCATTTAACGCAGACAAATTAAACCCAGACTCAGAACAACACTTTGTATATTATTCTCATTGTTGTATTATTTAAAGAAAAAATCTTCAAATATGTTAACAGATGGCGCCCATAGTTAATGTGTAGAAATTGCCACCAGATGGCACGCTGCAAACTAAGTTTTAAGTTGTATTTTTAATGAAAAAATCAGTTGTGATATAATTGCTTATCTTGACCAATAATGGAGGCAAATTACGTTTTAAGATTATGTATCAAAAAATATGTTAATGCAGTATTATGGCTGTAATATCATAAGCATTAGAAACACTTCCAAAATAATATATAGAGAGGTTGCCGCTTTTAAATAAGTTTTATTTTGGGTAAGTTTTGCTTTTTAGTTTAAAATCATAGTTTGTCAGTAGGTCGATCTTTAACTTTGCTGTTTACCTATAATAAACAGAATTCATTATAATGAAAGAGGTCAGCCAATGAACCCTACTTAATTGGGCAGCGTTCGAAGAATTTAGGAGCTTCTTCTTGTCAAATATATCGGTGAAAATAAAGGTCTATGACCAATATATATTACCAGCGATGATATACGGCATAGAAACATGGTCTTTGTAATTATGAACCATATATGGAAGATCAAAGACGCATAGTGCGATATGCATACATACATACATATGTATCATCACGCCATATCCCTTGCCGGGTTGGCAGAAAGAACAGAGTGCCAGAGAACTCTATCCTTGCATACTTCACTCGCTTCCTCAACATTTGTAATTCTCTTCAAACACGCTCGCCGGTTTCGGAGACTTTTGACTTCACCTTCCTTTAGTACGTGACCAATCTGGTCTAGGTAGGTTAGTCTCGGTCTCCCCCGGTACCTACATCCTTCCACTTCCGCATTGTATATCTTCTTAACCAGACGTTCGTTCGGCATTCTTTCCACATGTCCGAACCATCGGAGCATTCCCTTTCGCATCTTTACACCAATACTCTCTTTCATACCTACTCGCTCTCTTACGTCATCGTTATGAATGCGATCGGTCAGCCTATAGTGCGATATGAAGAGAACAATATTTAATATTTATCTATGTGATACAATCGGAATTATGAACGAGTGTATCGACATTGTCCAAAAGATTAGCATGTTGAAGTAGCTATGAGAAGGATACCCACCAAAGTATAATCAATGACAAATTAATATTCATGAGTAATCGCCACAAAATGGTCTATCACCAGGTGGATTGACGATAAAAAACGCAAGTACGAGGAATGTCTTATATGACATTCTCTTATAAAAAAGACTGTGTCTTACTAGACACAGTCTTTTTTATAAGAGAATGTAAGGCAAGTTGATAGGCGGATCGAAATAATTAAAATTATCTTTAAGCAATGAAATGTACGTCTAAATACTATCATCATCATCATCACAGCCCATATATGTCCCACTGTTGGGCTCGGGCCTCCTCCGTAATGGGCGAGAATTTAACCTACTATACCGCGCTGGTCAGACGTGCTGGTATAGGGTTTTGTTTCCTTCTTTTGCGTAGATGTTATATGCGTTTTATATCCCTTAGTCGTCTTTTACGATCACCCACGAGTAAGATATGGGCGGTGAATTGCATTCTTACTACTTAATACTATCAATGCCAACAAATTTTGAGTAAAAACAAAGTACGAGCTCTACACAAACCAAAGCCAATTTTACTAAGTGCATTATGGTCAATAATTATATTCCCATTGAGTATTGACGTTAGGAAGATAGCTGGTCGTAAAACTTAGCCAAACCTTATTCATTGTGCTTTGGTCTTCTTTTTCTTCTATTAGTATATTAAGACACAATTTCCACCCCAAATAAACTGAGATAAGACCAAGGGAATGTAGATGATACAAAAATACAAAAAAATAAACACTACGTTTAAAAAAACTCGACTTCAAAAATGGAAAAGTACAAAATAACTTAAAATACTATTATTTGTATGTGCTATCTATTGACAGGTTTGAAATCGGTGCCAAGCCCTAAAGAAAATTATAAACAGCTTAGGTACTTACTGTAATGAAATTCCTACACTAAAGATACGGATACCGGCACCGACTTCAAACCTATCAATAGATAGCACATACAAATGATAGTATTTTAAGTTTTTTTGTACTTTTCCGTTTTTGAAGTCGGGTTTTTTAAACGTAGTTTTTATTTTTATTTTTTACTTTTTAGTGTTACAGACACACATAGGTTGTTCTATTAGTAGCGGGGCTTGAGCTATTCGTTCATTTGTCGGACACATACTTAATGCTAATTTTAGACTTATATGGTTTTCTCATGGATGTCAATGTCAGAATTGGACCAAATTGAAATGAGATCACACGGGAAGCATCAGCTTTCAAATAAAAAAGAATCATTAAAATCGCTTTGCCCAGTCGAAAGTTATGAGGTAACAAACATAAAAAAACAGACGAATTGAGAACCTCCTCCTTTTTTGAAGTCGGTTAAAAATTTTGAATAAAATAGGTAGTTACCACTATTTACTGTTATGAAAAAAAAGTTAAAGGTAAAATGTCTGAAAAAAGAAAATATTACTTACTTGATGAATAATATAATGCCAGTCTTCTCAATCTGTCTAAATATTCCCTTCCATGAGGCTACCATAGAGTACTGCTGTTTCTTAGTCAGCGGGGATCTAGGGTCAGCAGGTGGAGGTGGTCGGTCTATGGGATCGTCTCTCGTCTCCGAAAGAGCTAGCTTCGTTAACTCACAACCCATTCTCACAATATAATTTCGTGTCCACAGATGATTAAAATGCTAGTTTCCAAATATAGAATAAATATATATTTTTTTAAATAAACAAAGATCAAATTAAAACCGTCATATTTTTTATATTGAGAATATTTTTTTTGTTTTTAATTCATTGATATTTCTGTTTACTTTTTAAATTGTATTTAGCATTAAAAATGACAGATTTTAATACGACTGCTTATATCAAATAGTCGATAAGATATAATAACAAGTTATATTTTAACGAGCGGTCAGTCAACACCAGTAGCGGATACCGACACTGGTGCCGAGTATTCAAAAGCGCTGCTGTGAAATCAAATGCAATAAATTGTTTGCTGAACTAAAATTAGAAAAAATATTTGCTTCGTTCCGACGGGCTTCGATACCATAATTTATGCTTCTGAATTGACTAACACAATAAATTATATGAATGTTTAAAAGCATGAGTATTTCAATAATTTCAAAAGAATTACTTTGTTATTTTTGATATAAATTTTATACAATATAAATATATTATTATTGGAGATATAAAGGAAATATAAAATGAGTTATGCAGTAAAGCGAAATACTTTTGTGCTAATGATATACGACATATATTTAAAACAATATAATAAAATAAAACAAAAATAATCAATCACTATTAATAAGCTATTATTAAATTAAAATGTATTAATAATATACTGACTTTTAGTTATTTTCCGTTATTTATTAGTTATTAATTACAAATAAATAGCAGTTCGTTTGATTAGTTCACTATATTTTTAACAACTGAAATTCACTACCAATACGTTAGTGATGCGAGTGCAGAAGCTATTTTTTGATATTGTTTTTTATAACGATGCTATATTTTGTTTTTATTTTCACGTTTATGACGGGTGTAGTAAAATCTTTGACGGATGGCCTATAAAAAAGGGTCTTAAAGTAATGTATGAAGTAATTGAACTTTATCGAAAGTATAGATAAACAATCTTTCCACGCAGTTGAATTCAGTATTAGATAAGACCTCTCAAGTATTAAGGTAGGAAACTTAATGCGGGTGAAATTATCGTTTGAAGTATCTCATTTTATTAGCTATTTTTTTAGATAAAACCTATGCATAATACCTTATTTTTGTAGTAATAGTTTTGCAGAGAATATATGGATACATATATCGCCTCTTTGCTTCAATAATGTGTTATCTTGAAAAATTAAATTTTAGAGGAGTGTTTTACAAGTTTAAAAAAATAATTGATATATAAATCTATGATTTTAATTATTTCATTATTCTATAATTAAATCACTTATGATTTAAAACAGATTTACGATAAAAAATATTCGTTGCGAAATAATTATTTTTTGAAACTTGAAAAACACTCCTCTAAAATGTAATTTTTCAAGATAACACATTATTGAAGCAAGGAGGCGATATATTGAATGGACGCAGATTATAACATAATTTGTGAATCACGCAAAGAATTGTCTTGTGTGGTAGTTGAATCTATGGCACTGTATTGAAGATCTTTATATAGATCATTGTTTTTTACATACATTCATGTGAGTTGCCGTTATTGAAGTGGTTCATTTTAAATGGTAGGATAATCCACAATAACTCATTGTTATAAAAAATTCAGAGGCGGCATATTCAGGTTGGTTTCACTACTTTGAGTGATGTTGTGTGCATGAGTGGCAGTTATCACTTACTTACAAAAGGATTATTGATTCGTCTGAAATATTATTCATATGTTTTATAAATTAAATTGCCTCAATCGTTTATACATTTGCGGTCTTATAAGCTTCAGCTTATAATATTGCGTAGAAATATGACGACTGAACAAATGGCGTAGTGGTTATGATACTGTAGTGGAGTGCTAATGCCGTGGATTCGTTGTTATCTCATGCAATTTCTTAAATAAAAAAAAATAATAGTTCATTTGTGTACTTTTCGATAAATTTTCAAATCATTAACATCTTGCTCTTATTCCAATTACCTATTTGGGGTCGAAGCAATATGTATTTGACTTCAAACATACATATTGTAAAAGTTTTATGATCATTAGTTTTATGATCAGGCGCCTATTTGACGTCTCCATGAGTATGCAATTGTTGACTAGACGGCATCGAATGTAGTTGACCCAGGTCGTTGTAAAGGTCTTAGCCATCTTTTACCACATTCATGAGCAAAGCAAGCGTTGATACTATTAGTAACTGCTACTTAGCATAGCACTTAAGTTATTTAATATTCAAATATCGTTGCTAAAATACTGTCTTAATTATTTTAAGTTATTTAATAGTTTTAGATTGTATAAGAATGTAATGAACAGTTTAAAAACTTTCTTAGCTGTGGGTTTTGTAAAAATTAATTAAGGGAAGTAAGAAGATTAAAAAAGAAGGAAAATCACAGTAAAACACTTTGCAAACCCATCTAGTCAGTATCGCATAGTAAACTAAATTGTAATTATCTTGAAAATGTTTTTATCAAATAGATAAATCGTATACGGACTGACAAGAAGTTTTAACTACACCTAAAACCTAGAGGCTTCAGTTAGATGCTTTGATAAAATAAAATAAATTAATTTTGAATATCTTTATCAAACACAAAAAAATATAATTACGTTTTCGTATCAAATGTTTAAACTAAATTCTAAGATTTAGGGATGATTGGGGGTAAGGATGGTTGAAGCTCTTATTATCCACGAGGCTTTAGCCATAATAAAAAATTGAGCAACCCACTACGCCCACGTACGTACTCGTAGTTTTTATTATTCGCATGTCGTGGACAATTTTCGGCGACCTCACAAATCCAATTTGAAGATGAAAGTATAGCGAGCTTCTGTGGTAGGCTCTACAGCGATACGATATATTGCCTCGTGTAATATTACATAAGTACGCTTCATATGACATTATTTGGTTTCATACGAAACTTTAGGGTTCTAGGAGCGTTTTAGCTTTGATCTATACTTTATTTGTTTAGGATCATATTGCTATTGTCAGGATTAAATTATTAATTTCGATGTACCTATGGTAATACAACTTTATTGCATTTCAGAAATGACCCAATTGTATATATTTCGAAATATTTTCCATCCATCCATCCATCAGCCTGTAAACGTCCACTGTTGGACATAGGCCTCCCCACGAGAATGCCATCTATAACGGTCCTGTGCCACCTGCATCCAGCGGTTTCCTGCGACCTTGATGAGGTCATCAGTCCACCGAGTGGGGGGTCGTCCTACGCTGCGTCGTCCGATTCGTGGTCGCCACTCGAGAACCTTTTTTCCCCAACGGTTGTCGGTTCGTCGAGCGATGTGGCCTGCCCATTGCCAGTTCAACGTGCTAATCCTTAGGGCTATGTCGGTTACACCCGTTCTTCTACGGATTTCCGTATTTCGGATTTTATCACGTAGAGAAATACCGAGCATAGCCCTCTCCATAGCACGCTGAGCGACTTTGAGCCTTGTTATTAGGCCGACATTTAGAGACCACGTTTCAGTGCCGTAAGTCATCGCTGGTAACACACACTGGTTATAAGCCTTTGTTTTCAGACACTGCGGAATATTAGACGAGAAGATCCTCCTAAGTTTCCCGAACGCTGCCCAGCCGAGTTGGATTCGTCGGCTGACCTCTTTCTCGAAATTGGATCTACCTAATTGAACTGTTTGTCCTAGGTAAACATAGTGATCGACAACTTCGAGAATCGCATTCCCAACCAGGACCGGTACAGAAATGACATGGGCATTAGACATGATTTTCGTCTTGTCCATGTTCATTTGCAGCCCTACTAGTTGGGAGACCTTGCTGAGGTCATTGAGCATGGTGCTAAGGTCCTCCAGGGATTCTGCCATGACTACGATATCATCTGCGAATCGAAGGTGAGTGATGTATTCGCCATTGATGTTGATGCCGAGTCCAGTCCAGTCTAAGAGCTTGAAGACATCTTCCAGCGCAGTGGTGAACAGTTTCGGAGAGATAACGTCTCCCTGTCTCACGCCTTTCTGCAGCTGGATCGGTTTCGTACTCTTATCCTGGATGCGGACTGACATAGTAGCGTCTTTATACAAACACTTCAGCACTTCGATATATCGATAGTCAATTTGGCACCTCTGAAGGGACTGCAGCACTGCCCAAGTTTCGACAGAATCAAAGGCTTTCTCATAGTCCACAAACGCTAGACACAGAGGCCGATTATACTCCTCGGTCTTCTGTATAATCTGGCGTAGCGTGTGGATGTGGTCTATGGTACTATAACCTTTTCGGAAACCGGCTTGTTCGGGCGGCTGGAAGTCGTCTAGCTTGCGCGCGAGTCGGTTCGTAATGACTCTTGAAAACAATTTGTACACGTGGCTCAGGAGTGAGATGGGTCTGTAATTCTTTAAGAGCGTTTTATCGCCCTTCTTGAAAAACAGCACCACCACACTCCTGGTCCACGACTCTGGAACGTCGCCCCCGAGAATGACAGAATTAAATAGCTTCTGTAGGGCTTTTAAAACTGGCTTGCCGCCTGCCCTCAGGAGCTCTGTGGTAATTCCGTCATCTCCCGGTGCCTTTCCGTTCTTTAATTGTTTTAGAGCCATTCTGATCTCGTACAAGCTGACGTCCGGGATTTCTTCGGTATAGTGCCGAGTTAGCTTGGATCTGGGGTCTTGGACCAAGCTGACAACAGGATTCAGGGATGATTTGTACAACTGCCCATAGAACCTTTCGACCTCTCCCAAGATCTCACTCTGGGATGAAATGACAGTACCGTCATCGGTCTTCAGCTTAGTCATTTGGCTCTGCCCAATAGACAAATCTCGTGCGAACACTTTAGAGCCTCGATTTCGCTCTATCGCCTCTTCAATACGCAGTGTATTGAATCGGCGAATATCGCGTCGCATAGATTTAGAGATTTGTCTATTAAGCTGCCTGAGTTCGGACCAATCGGCTGAAGACTGTACCGTCATTTCCTTTCTCCTCTCCATGAGTTGAAGAGTCTGGTCAGAAAGCTTTTTTGTTCTAGTAGCGCGATGGGCCTTAAAGAATTTTGACCCGACCGCGTGGACAGTTTCCACGAACCTGTTGTTCATATAGTTCGAAGATTCGCACTCTTCCAGGCATTGGAAGCGATTATGTAATTCGAGTTGAAAGCTATCGGGGTTCTGGTATTGGACAGGTGTAGGTCGGAGTGTAGACTTCATCAAGCGGGACCGCTCGACTTTCGTACGAAGATTCAATGTGCCTCGAACCATGCGGTGATCACTCCCAGTTTTAATCCTGCTGATCACAGAGACATCATTGAATATTTGTCGTTTGTCCGTCAAGATGAAGTCTATCTCATTTTTAGTGGATCCATCAGGGCTAATCCAGGTCCACTTCCTTTGTGGCCGTTTCTTGAAGAAGGAATTCATCATGAAGAGGCCTTCCTTCTCCAAAAAGTCGGCCAGTTTTTGGCCCCTTTGGTTTCTCTGTCCAAATCCATATTGCCCCACTATCAACTCATCGTCTGTCCTTTTGCCTAGTTTTGCGTTGAAGTCTCCCATAACTACCGTGAAGTGGGTTTTGGACGTGTGGATGGCTTTCGAGATATCCTCGTATAAGGCCTCCACTACGTCGTCGGAGTATGTCGAAGTCGGTGCGTAAACCTGTATGACCTTCAACGAATACCGTTTGGTAATTCTGAGTATAAGGTACGCTACCCTTGTTGACACACTTTCGATCCTCTCCACGTTCTCTACGAGAGACTTACGAACGATAAACCCACACCGCCTTGGGATGGTTGATCTCCCTCCCGGTAGAAGAGCAAATTTCCAGACCGGAGGATTATTGTGCCCTCCCCCTCTCTTCGAACTTCTGATAATCCTACAATGTACCATCGGATTTTGCTCAATTCCTCTTCCAGTTCGATGACCCTCTCGTCGGTCCTAAGCGTCCGAACGTTGTGTGTTACCAGGGCCAAGGGTCGATTTTTTTGGTAGCCGGATCGCGGCCGGAGATTCCTAGCACCCCCTGCCCCGCCACCAACAGGCCCGCTACCAAAATGAGCCCGTGGAACAGCGGAACTGCCGTGACTGGGGGCCGTGACTTTTTGTGCATCCATATTTATTATATTATTATATTTTACGACTCCCACGGGCAAGTAAGGGGTGACGACCTTTGTATTCTATTCCCGTCGCCACACGGGTAGGAAATCGAAATATTTTAAAATAAAGTTATTAATGGTTATTTTGATTGCTTAATTTCTTAAGTGGAATAGTATTCTGAAGTTATATAATAAATGTAATGTTTGGATTTGAATTCAATTGTCTTAGATATCGCATATTTCATTACTTTTAGTTTTAATCAACTTCGGATTCGGTCAATGATGCTAATGAAATTTTATTTATTGACAATGATAGTAGAAAAACAATCAAAAATTTTGATAATATTTTCTTGAAATAAATATCGGTTATAGAATAGACGGAAGTACCCAGAATCGCAACCCAGCAGTAGCTGGATTATACTTCTACTTACCTACGTTACGTTATATCAATAATGACGACCAACATTCAGTATTTTTTTTCAACATATATTCGAAACATTTTTATTTTGTTATTTATTTCAGTATTAATAGATACGTAAGACATTAATAAAATGTCTTGAATAGTTCTCATTTTATTGTATATTGATTTTCTGGTATATATCATTTTGTTGGTTAATGCAGAAATAATCTAAATTATAGCGTTGAAAATAAAATATTTCTATTATACGTAAGCTGATCATTATGATCAGCTTACGTATAATAGAATTACGAACAAATAGAATTGAGAATGAAAATATTACATACAAGTTAAACTAAAATATTATTTTAGCATCAAACTGCGGAACCTCTCATTGCGAATGATCTAAAACGTTGAGGCCAACATTTTCCATGTAACTAAGTAACAAATCTATTTGAAACGAACTGTGAAATTTAGAAAGCTAATAATAAATAATATATAAGAAATAAATGCTTCGATGAACATATTTTAGCGGATAAGTTGAGTATATTCAAAAAGGACATGTTATTACAATGACCATGATCACCAGCTCATATATATTCCATTCTTGTACGCGAGCCTACTTCAGAGCGGCAGGCCAGGTGGGCTACCGAAGACAAAGACTGGGTTCCGGTAACCCACCCGCACGGCGTCAAGGTACGTTGTCGGGTGGGTTGATGGAGTCGTGCGCCACTTCTCCCGTCGCTCCGAATAGATAAGCAGGGCATGAAAAAAGAGTGGGAGAGAAATTTAACTACTATACCACCTTAGGCAGATTGGATGTTACAGAAATTTTGAGTTTACTTTCTTTTATACATATGTTACCAGCATATCATATATCTTATTCGTCTTTTACGATACCCACGGGCTAGAACGGTAACTTCTATTCTAATTTAGCGACCACGGAGGGAATATAATAATAAAGAAAATCTAAATATCCAGCATTAAATAACACTATAGTAAATTTTGATTTGGCTATGAATACTAACAATACGTACATTAGGTACTGGTGGGGTTTGTAAAATACATCGTAGGGCGTATGTAAACATCGACTAGAACTAACTCCATCTGATGTTGTCTGGTCCACAATTACATTCCTAAGGAGAGTTGACGTCACGTAGGCGACCGGTCCTTAAACTTATACCAAAATTGTAGCTATATGTACAATGGAAGAATAGTACATATCGCATTGACCCCTAGAAATTTGGATAAGGGCGCGACGACGATAGTGCTCAATTTGATGATTCTAATAAAAATATAATTTAAATGCATATATATATACCGACCTACTATGAGAGGTGTCATGGGTTTAATTATTAAGCAGAACAATGCATTGTATGATCCACGAATTGTTTTTCTGAGTCTGGGTGAAATTTGTGCCCGTTCATTGTCGATAAAATATATATACAAGGATTATTCTTTTAGTATACATACATACATACATACATATCATCACGCCATATCCCTTGCAGGGTAGGCAGAGAGAACAGAGTGCCAGAGAACTCTATCTCTGCATACTTCACTCGCTTCCTCAACATTCATAATTCTCTTCATACACGCTCGCCGGTTTCGGAGACTCTTGACTCCACCTTCCTTCAGTACATGACCGATCTGGTCTAGGTAGGTTAGTCTCGGTCTCCCTCGGTACCTACATCCTTCCACTTTCGCATTGTATATCTTCTTAACCAGGCGTTCGTTCGGCATTCTTCTTTTAGTATAATTAATAATAGTGCTGTGTGGTAGCGGTTACGAATATTACCAACCTTGACTTTGCTTGTGGATGTCGTAAAAGACGACTAAGATATTATAAGATACTAAGATGATGATATAAGATACTAAGATGATGATTCTGTTAGTATAATTCTTTTAAAAAATGCTACTTTTTATTAAATCTAAACTTGATTTAAAAATAACAGTTATTTTGCTATATTATTATTACCGCATCACTATTCAACCATGTCTTCAATATTATTATGTCTGGTCAATTGTATGATAATGTCACATCCATAATTACAATTATGGATACCGAACGTCATGGAAATAATGAATCGGCATGGAAAATACATCTTTATGTTTAAGTATTAAAGCTTACTATGGTAAAAATATTATTGATTTCATCGTCATGAATGGTTTCTTTTAAGGTATGGTGACGAAATGTTTTATGTGTAGGTTAGGAAGCCATATTTGTTGTATGATGAATGCGTCCGATAAGTATTGTGTGCACTATATATGTATGTATATGGAGTTGCTATGGTGTAAGACAATGGGTGGTAGTTCTTTGCGGTATTATCATGGTAAGTCTAAATTGAATTGTTGGCAGTACGAAGTATATAAATATTAAACAAATTTTTAGTATAATAATATTACTTTGTTGTCAATAACTACACAGATGGCGTAGTGGTTAAGATCGCAGGTTCGATTTCTACGCAGGACTATACTTCGTGTAATCCACAAAGTTTTGTTTTGAGTCTGGGTGCAATTTGTCTGCGTTAATTGTATGTTTGAAAAGTCCCTCGCAATACAAGGATTATTACTTTAGTGCGGGGTGGTGTCTTTCTACTGACGTCAAGTCACTCTGCTGCGGTTGTCGGCCCAACGACGAAGGCGACGTGTCACGGGTGGGCTATGGGGGTGCGTGCTTACGCCCCTTTGTCGCCTCGGACGGAGTGGTTCGAGGAGTGCGCCGACCGTAACCCACCCCACAAAAAAAAAGGATGGTATCTTTAAAAAAATAAATGGTTTATTAATGGTAGAGCCACACTGTTGATAGATTTCTGTCTAGAGTTTTGGCGCGAATGTGGAAATGTCATGTCACGCTTTTGTATTATATTCATTTCTTTAGTGTTTTGTGGTGTTATATTGAATAATTTTGCTGGTATTTTATGCAATATGGTACAGTTAAAGTGCTGAAGTGTAGTGAATATGGTATAATAGTGGTTTACGTGTATTTTCATATTTGTCCAAAATTCCCAAAGAAAATCATTGATTAGGTTATCAGCGCCCGATTAATGGTAACGACTTGACTTACTGACAGACAATGACTATTAAGGCTACATAATATGAAGAAATGATGAACAATATATGAAAAATAATTAAATAAGACTTGGCTGTATGGACTTTGATCCCTTTGCCTGTCTGAATGGACGAACAGAACCAAAAAAAAAAAAAATTCTGTCTGCAGCTGCTGGCCGGTCGATCCGGCGTAATACCACACTCTCGAAGAAAATGGACATCTAAGCAGCGGCAATTTGTTGTTGTGCTTCATTTGGTAAGTGAGAGAGTTGGCAGTACTACTTACCATCATGTGTAGTGCTTGTTCATTTGCCACCGTAAGCAATGAAAAAAAATTACAACTCGGGCACGAAAAGTTCATCTTCCTTATGGTGAACGATTGAGAATACAATTCACCACTCTATATCCTGTTCGGGCACGAGAAATTTGTCTTCCTTATGGTCACGGTTGACGTGCCTTATGGTGACGGATTAAGATTACAATTCACCACCTTTCATCCTGCTCGTGAGTGTTATAATATAATATTTGTGTAAGAGAAGGAAATGTCAAAATAAAACCTAATATCAAACCAACTGTGTGGTAACTGAGTAAGAATACAATTCACCCCTTATCTTACTTATGGGTGATACTAGTAGGCGACTGAGGGATGTAAAATGCATGTAACATCTATGCAAGAGAAGGAGAACTTGAAACAAAACCCAACCAACCACCAACACGTCTGACCAGCCTGGTATAGTAGATCAATTTTCCTCTCATTATGGAGGAGGCTCGAGCCCAACAGTGGGACATCCGTGAGCTGAGAAGAAGAAGAAACCATCTGATCTGACCAGCTTGGTATAGTAGGTCAATTTTGAACCTATTTTGGAGGTGATTCGAACTCAGTAGAGGGATATATATGAGCTGAGATGATGGGTATATTAAAGTTCAAAAATGCTTGGAAATTTAAGCATTATTTTGACAACCTTCTTCGAGATAAATCGAAATTGCTGTACTGACCAAATACATGCGGAGCAGCGGCCGGCAAAAAATGTATGAAAATCCATATCTGTCGTGTTTTAGCGGCCAAATAAATATATATGTAAATTCATATCTGTCGTGTATTTTAAAAATGGAACGATTTGTTACTTGAAAATATTGCAAATAGGCAACTTATCAGAGTTTTATTTAAATTTCGAACTGGCTTGAGAAAGAAACCTGTTTGATGATGAAAAAAAAACAAATTAACCCTTTAGCACGTGAAAAATGTTGTTCGTTGTTCGTCATGTATACAGTTCTACTTAGTTTTAATTTCCTCGCATTGTTTGAGAAAAGCACTATACAATCCTTGGCCAAAACTAGAAATTGATGGACTTACGTATGTGTGCCTCGGCCACGCCTGGGCCCACATTTACACGTTCGTCCATCAGTCCCTGTTTTGCTGGCCGCTGCAGTAATGTACTATTGTCAACAGTAATGAATTGGCCTGAAAGAGTTCATGGGTCATTCACATCGCAGCTGATAAATATCCCACTACTGGACTCAAGCCATGCACAATGGGAGTAAAATTGATCTACTATAAGTTGATCACACAGGTAAATGAAATTTTTGAATTAAATATTATTTTGATATTAAAAGACATTAATGCCCATTTCCAACAATGATTGGCTGCACAGATGGCGCAGTGGTTACGATACCGACTTTCCGTGCCAGTGCCATTCGTTCGATTCCCATGCAGGACAATACTTTGTGCGATCCACAAGGTGTTGTTCTGAGTCTAGGTGTATTTTTTCTGCGTTAATTGCATATTTGTGAAGTCCTCGTCCATTATTTTCTTAGTGCAGGTGGTGGCCTTTAAAAACAAATTATATTCTTAAATTCTATGTAATACCTAAGGCAATCTATATAATACACATCGATGCTTGAATGATTTGAAATACTATATATTCTATTGAAGATCTTCTCACACCTACACAATTCCTTTGGGATTGTATGTCGCGTCCATTTTAGATTCAATATACCTACCTGAATTTTTGAATAAAATCAAATATATTGATTTGTTTGTAATGTTCTTTCATTTCGAATTCTCTCAGTAAATCATTTCGTAAGTACTTTTTTGGCGCTGTGTTACTTTATTGTTTTGTTAAATAAATTTTACTGTATTGTTTTCTTTTAGTCCACGCTTCAAATCCTTACTAATATTATAAATACGAAAGTAACTCTGTCTGTCTGTCTGTCGGTCTTTCACGCTAAAACTACTAAATCGATCTAAATGAAATTTGGTATACAGATAGTCTAAAGCCTGATAAATGACATAGGCTACTTTTTAATGCAAAAAAAGGGTTTTAAAGGAGGATGAAAAGTTGTAAAGAATTATGGCCATTTTTAAAGCCAGAAGCTTGAAACTTATTTGTAGGATATTGATCAGATATCAATAAATATGACATTAAAATTTCGTAAAAAAATTACCCTTAAGCGGTAAAATAAAAATAGGGGATGAAAAACTTTAGGAAAGTAACCTTTTACGCGGGCGAAGCCGCGGGCAGAAGCTAGTAAAGAAATATATCTTTGTGAACTTTACAAATATGTAGTTAGACACAAAATTGAATCCAGACATAGAACAATCATTTCTTGATCTTTTCTGGAGTGGAATTATTTGGGCAAAAAAAATAGTTGTATGGGAGGTATCAAATCTACGACATTGGGGTCGAGAGCTGGTACTTAGATCTCTCCATTACCTGTGTAAAAGGTCAATTTGCTTAGTTTATTTATAAAATGGTGTGTGATGAGTCCATGTTGATGGTGTAAGAATACCATTTAACAAACCTGTCTTGTCCGTGCTTGATGTAAAAGACGACTGAAATATTAAATAAGCATTTATGTCCGACCAGTCATTCAGACCAGTCCGACCAGTCAGTCTATTCCTTGGACTAGACCAGTCAAATATCTAGGTGTCACCCTTGATAGTCGATTTTTTTTATTTGTACGTATTGCAAAAGGTTAGGTTAGGTATCAATGGCTACCTAACTTAATCTTTTGCAATACGTACAAATAAAAAAAATATCCATTTAAAATTTTTCTTATCTTAATAGATGTTATATGTTATTTTTGCTTTTTTTATGTGACTTAGTTGTTAGCCTGTTGTGACTGTGGGTAGGCATCATTCGGGCTTCCCGAAAGGGTAACCCGCCGGGTTGGCCACGGATGGCAAAGAAGTGGTACCAGTGGCCGGCCCAATGGCGATAGGGAGGGAATATAGTGGGTTATGGGGCCACGCGCCGCCCTTCCGTCGCCACGGATGGAATGGACAGCATGTGTCTAGAGTCCATAACTAACAAAAAAAAATATCATAAATTTTATGACCACCAGCCTTTTTTTTTTTTTGCGGTGGGCTATGGACGTCGCACCCCGCCAAATCGGTCCGGGGTGACGGAAGAGGCGGCGCGCAGCCCCATTGACCCACCCTGCAAGCACCTCTTCTTCGCCGTGCGAGCGGGCCACCGGTACCCGATCTTTGTCTTCGGTGGCCCGCTCGGCGGTATGCCCTCTCGGGCTCCTCTCCTGTCGACGCCCCGACAGCTTTCGCCGTCGAGGCGTAGTCCTCACGCGGTGGCCTCACGTCGAGTGACCGGACAATTCCCCGGTCCTATCACCCGAAGCCTCGGTTAGGGCGGCATCATGCGCAGGTACTCGCGCCTGCGCCGCCCCGGCCGCGGGTGGCGGCCCGGGTCACGGGAATCCTCCCGGGCCCATTCCGCCGCCTCCTTCTGAGAGATGACAGCCTTGCAGAAAGCGGCGACCACGTCCCGATCCCTGACGCTGTCGACCATCGCTCGCGCAACAGCCGGCAGCGTCAGGTCGGCACCGATGACAGCGACGAGGTCACGGCGCTGCCCGTCCCAGCCCGAACATACCTCGAGCGTATGTTGCGCCGTGTACTCGTCGCTACTGCAATGGTGGCAGGACGGAGTCCACTCCCTCCACACGACCGTGTGCAGATACTTGCCGAAGCAACCATGCCCCGACAAGACCTGCACCAACCGGAAAGAGAGGACTCCGTGCCGCCGCTCCATCCACTCCATCAGTACGGGCCGGAGGGCCTCAACGGTAAAAACATCGTGTCTAGGTCTCTCCAGCCGCGTAGCCCAACGGGCGATGACTTCTCGGCGGGCGTCCTCGCGCCAGGTGGCTATCTCGTTAAACGATGGGGAGCCACCCTCTTCGCGTATTGAGGTAACCCGCCGGTAGAGGTCGGAGAGCATCTCCGCCTCTAGGTCCCACGGGGGTGTCCCGGCCAATAGGCATGCCGCCTCGGATGACCACCAGCCTGCCTGACGACAACTCTCCTTAGGTTATAGGTATAATTGTTGACCAGACGGCATTAGATGAAGTTGGTGCATGTCGATAGCTCCTGTACGATACTTACGAGTAATATAGGGTTAGTAGTATTTGTATCAAAAAACTGCAGAGCAGGCTCCGTTTGAAAACATGGGCAATGAAAAAAAATCAATTATTCGACTTTACAATAGTCTTGAAGATATGCAATGCGAAAGTGGAAGGATGTAGGTACCGGGGGAGACCGAGACTATCCAACCAAGACCAGATTAGTCACGTACTGAAGGAAGGTGGAGTCAAGAGTCTCCGAAACCGGTGAGCGTGTATGAAGAGAATTATGAATGTTGAGGAAGCGAGTGAAGTATTCAAGGATAGAGTTCTTTGGCACTCTGTTCTCTCTGCCTACCCTGCAAGGGATATGGCGTGATGATATGTATGTACAATACTCTTGTATTGAGAATTCACTGACAATTTATATTGTTAGTCAATCATTAAACGCCCCTATATTTTTGACCGTTATGGTAAGTTAATTAAGTAGTGCCTTATACAAACTTGCCACACAACGACAAATCTATAACAGTATTTTGTTAACTACAAATACATTTGGAATACTAATGAATTTGACAGTCATATTGGTTACGACTTAAAAAATTATCCTTAGAAAGTAGTTTATGTGTGTGTATATTTGTGTATGTGTGCGTGCGCATGTGTGTGTGTGTGTATGTGTGTGTCGTAAAAACCAGTTGAGGCATTACCCAAAGCATAATCACAGCGTGATTTTACGGATTGAGAGCCCTCAGCGCTCACTCACAGTCCGGGTAAAGTTGTCATAGCCATCTGAGGCTAACAGCTAAGACACACAAAAAAAAACAGCTTGATTCTCCTGGGCAACATAAGACCCACTACTATCGTCAATCTACCCACCTATGCCTACTTAATAAGGCGAGGTTTATATTAAAATTAACATTTATTTAGAACATTTTAATTCGTGTGATTATAAGAAATAAAAGAATTGTATAAATCGTCAAATAATATTTATTTATAATGAAATTAACACTTTATTACACCGATCTTATTTTTTATAACATGCAACACATTCTTATATCAATTCAGCTATAAATATAACTTAATAATTAAATAAGCACTTATTATTACATTAACGATCATACGTACATCACTTAAAATAATTTGAAATAAATTAAATAGACTCGTCCTTTTAATTTTTTTAACGACTTTAAGAATATTTGAATTAAAACAATTTTTACGGATTTTTACGCAGTAAAGTGTTCGAAGCGTCGGGAATTTAAAATATCAAATACAAACGCTATAGAATCCGTAAAAATAGTTTTATTTCAAATGCGCGTAAAGATCAGAAATCAGAAGAGCAGTAGTTTTGTTATAGAAATTGTCTGGTTTCTCAAATTATATGATTCTTTTTGTCAAAAAGAGTGGCAGAATTTTAATACATAGGTTCTTTTACGTTTTTTTCTAATTGTCTAAGAATAAAAATCACTTATTTTATCGCCATGTCTTAATTCCCGAAGACTGTTTATATAGCAAGTTATTTACTTAAGTAATTTATGAGTTCTGTCAAGTTAATCCAGTCATATATGTCAGTAATATTCCCAAAAATAAAGTTAAAAAACGGAAGAAAAAGTCTTTATTATGTTACAAAATAAGGTCTGACCCAGATTGTTTAGTTTAACAGAAGAACAGATAGGAAACGATTCCTAGACAAATATCCTACAATTTTATAAAGTAGATTGGATATAGATAATGCAATTGATTAAGACAGTCTCAAGGCAACATGTCTGCCTCATCTAATTATCTCACGATGTTATTTCTCGGCCATATTTCTATCAATATCTGTAAATATTTTGATAAAGCGAACAGGTACGCTTGGCGAAGTTTCAGATCCGCGTTTTGTGACGTCATAATAGAAAATATTTGCACTTCAATTGACGTCTCCTAAAAATATTTTAAATCAGCATTGTTTAGTTTTTTTTTTATGATTATTTAAAAATATGCATAAGGTTAAAATAGTACTTTCCCGTATGCCGTTTTGGGTTCTGATCCAATCGTAGTATAGCTGTTAGTAGTACATTATGTAAAAAGAGGGATATCCTGTTTCGAAAGGCATTGGATATAATATTTATTAAACATGTTGCTGTTTTCCGTGTGGTGACGGAGTAAGAATACTATTTACCACCCCATATCTTACTCGTGGGTGATCGTACGAGACGACTAAGGGATGTAAAACGCATATAACATCTATGCGAGAGAAGGAAAACTCGAAACATAACCCTATACCAACACGTCTGACCAGCGCGGTATAGTAGGTTAATAGCCCTCCCATCACGGAGTAGGCCCGAGCCTAACCGAGGTACATTTATGGGCTGTGATGATGATGTTGCTGTTTGGTAGCGGTTACGAATACTACCAAAACTTATTTCGCTCGTGAAGGTCGTAAAAAACAACTAAGAGCTTTATATCGACATGGACTAGTTGCACCTAATGCCGTCGGACTTACAATTACAATCCCAAAGAGGAGAAAAAATTGTAATATGTACGATGGGGGAGGAATACACATTGCGTCAACCCTGAGTAAATGGGATAAGAGCTGGAGAATTATGATACAATTTTATAAAAAAGTAAGTAATTTAAATGTAAGAATAAACAGTCTACCGAGTTTCTTGCTTGATCTTTTAACTACGCGGTGTTTTAGTGGTAAATTATCGAAATATTTTCAAAGAAAATTATAAAAGTAATTACAAAATAGTAAGTAGCACTTGCATGGTTATAATGTTCATAACAAATTATTTGAATTTCTTTAACGACTGTAAATGGTAATTAAGAGATGAGAGCAGATAGAATCATTGAAAAAGAACTATTACTTGAAAAAAACTTTATGATGTAATAATGCACTATATTAGGACGATTAAGTACGATAAGTCGCTCAGCATGATATGGAAAGGGCTATACTCGGTATTTCTCTACGTGATAGAATCCGGAATACGGAAATCCGTAGAAGAACTGGTGTAACTGACATAGCTCGAAGAATTAGCACGTTGAAGTGGCAATGGGCAGGCCACATCGCTCGACGAACCGACAACCGTTGAGCAAGAAAGGTTCTCGAGTGGAGACCACGAATCGGATGACGCAACGCAGGACAACCCCACGCTAGGTAGACTGACGACATTATCAAGGTCGCAAGAAACCGCTGGATGCAGATGGCGCGGGACCGTGTTGAATGGCATTCTCGTGGGGAGGCCTATGTCCAACAGTGGACGTTTACGGGTTGATGGATAGATGGTATGATTAGGACGATTCTCCTTCCTCTATGGAGGGAATCTGGTAAGATAGGGGGCGGTGAATTGTATTCTTAATCCGTCACCATATGGATTAACAGCATATTAACATAATTATATTGAATATTATAAACTGCCTCATAAGCAAAATAAGACCATAATCGATATTGATGTATGTATATAGATGTAATGGCAATTGATGTTATAAATTCCCCATTAGAGGGATTACCCTAGTGAACACTTATTCGAAGTTTACGGCTTCCACCGGAAACAAAAGGGCAATACATTGAATTATAACTCGCCAAACTATAAACAAAACATTATAAACCAAGAGATTGGCGGCACATTCCGGGGAAATTAATAATGCCATTTTCTTTCTTTTTTTTTGAAAAAAAAAAAGACACCTTGAACTAAGGAATTAATTGTATTGCGGTGGGACTTTACTAACATACAATTAACGCAAAAAAATTACACCCAGAACTCTGAACTCTGAACAACACTTTGTGGATCACACAAAGTGTTGTTCTATATAGGAATCGAATCCACAGCACTGGCACGGAAGGTCGGTATCTTAGCCACTACACCATCTATACAGTCTTTGTTTTAAATGAAAAGATACTGGTAATTTTGCCGGAAGCCCAACTGGGTGGGTTTGGGGTTTGTATTGGGTAGGCAGCGGCCTAGCTATACCCTTGGTATTGCAAGACTCCATGGGCAACAGTAACACTTACCATCTGCGCTCCTTACTCGTTCGCCACCATTAGCAATAAAAAAAATATATATTTACTTTACAAACATATCATTAACGGACTCAGAACTGAACTCAGAAATATTGTCCTGTGTGGGAATCAAACCTTGAGATTGACACAATAAGTCGGTATCTTAATCACTATGCCTTATGTGCAGTAAAACCGCTACATACCGAGGGTGGCGATTATGGAGTTATATCTTAAAGAGGTGTATTTTCAATAACGAATGTCAATAGCTGTTGGATAAAGAGATATTATATTTAGTGAAACAGATCTATCATCTATGTAATAAGATCGTCCTCGAAAAATATATTAGCGTGAACAACATTACGCCTATAACTCATCGAGTACTCCCAATGGGATATTCCGAAATACATTTATCACGCCCTATCATATTCGTAATTATTATCATAAGCTTAACGCCCGGGACTACAGGCAAGCTTGATATTTATTAAGAATATTAAAAAGAAATAGTTTTGGAATTTTCATAAAAAAAGTAATAGGGATTTCGGAAATCGGACTTTTAGGCGTGATTAGAATTAAATTTAAAACCACACTGTCACTGGATTGTTGATTTATCTTAAGTATATCGTTTTTAGACACGATTTCAAAACTGCCTTTTTCGCCTATATTGTTTTTGGCCACAATTTCAGGACTACTCACCTATCACCTATATGGTTTTTGGCCACGATTTCAGGACTGATCTAATCGCCTATATTGCTTTTGATCACGGTTTCAGGACTGAACTAATTGCCTATATTGTTTTTGATTACGATTTCAGGACTGACCTATTTAAACAAAAGGACGAGTCTAAATAAGATTAAACAAGAATATTTTGAATACATGTTTTGATATTTTTTTGCTTCTTTGAAATTTTTTATACAGCATTTCAGATTTCAATTTAAAAGTCCTTTTTTTCTCTTTTATTATCAAACTATTGGTTTTTAATAATTATGTAACGTAATTTATATTATAGATATAAAGGAGAAGAGTTTATTTTTTTTTCAAAATAATAAGCCTTTAAGTAAATTATGACATTAAAAAAATATTAATTTTTGTAGACAAAGACATTATATAGATTATAAAATTAGTAAAAATACATATATCTAGTAATTTTAAGTGCCTTATTTGTTAAGTAAAATTAACTTTAGCATGAATTATAACGCTTAGAATTGAAATGATTTGATACTTAATAATAATCCAATATGTTTACTAAATATAAATTTTAACCTATTATATGTTTGAAACAATTAATTTGGATTTTATTATATTACTAAACTACAAACACACATTTACGGAAGACGCAATTTAATAATAATTATGCCGAATAGTTAAAATAATTAATTAATGATATAACAAGATAGTTGGGCCAGCCAACACGCAGTACATTGAGAAGAATTAAAAATAAAATAATTATTAAATTAATTACTAACAAGCGCTTTGTGACATTTAAAAGTTATTTGGTTTTAAAAGTTTTCTTATTTTAACACACATCTTTCTATTATTATATTTCTATAACTATCAAAAACATTTCTAATATTCAGTTAATGTTCACGTATGAACAGTTAGTCCCATATATCGATACCAGTCTAGATACAGACGAGCGAAAATGAACAACGACAACTATACACAATAATATGGAATTATTCACATTATACACATAATTCACGATGTATTTATAAACGTCTGTACACTTCACATTAAAATCTCTTAAAATTGACATAAATTTAGCAGCAACATTCCAGACGAATTTGGAATACTTCGAAAACGGTTTCAATTTCCAAAGTCGTGGCCGATGCATTTGTTTCTAAATTGTAAAATGCTTCAACATCAATGTGTTAAAGTTTTCTCCTCAGTTCTGTTTTCCAACAATATATTCAACACATACCTATTTGAGCTCATGTGGCGTTTGGTTTATTGCCGGCTTTCTCGTAGCCTTCTATGAGAGTTTCTAGTATAAACTTTATGGTGATTTTGTAGATATTTTCCACATTTGGTGTGTAACGATCACCCAAAGTTGATTCAACTGCCGCTAGGAATGGTGCTTCAATTTTCTGTAAAAGAAAACAATCGTATTAAAAATGTATACATATTAGTATGTCCTTAATTTTATAGTTAATGTTTAAGGTAAGTTAGAGTATTAAATCTGTACAATGTGTAAACATTGTCGGGTAGATGGCATACGACTCCTTTAAAGACGAAAATATAATCCGAGGCGGAAATTGAATGTCATAAGACAGGTCACGCTGGTGTAAGTGGCAGCACGATTGGGCCGGAATCTCAATAGGCGCGGGTTCGAATCCCGCTTGTGACATCATTTTTCGTTTCGTAATCGGGTTTTATAAATAATTAAGCATATTAAATGCTAGATTTCAGTAATTTAAATAACAAGGTTGTGTCATCGTTTAATACAATTCTAACTGCAAAGTGTAAACATTGTCGGGTAGATTGCATACCGTCACCTTAAGACGTAAATATGATACGAAGCGAAATTTGCATGTCCTACAATAAGTCACGGTGGTGTAGTGGCAGCACGATTGGGCCGGAATCCCAATAGGCGCGGGTTCGAATCCCGCTTGTGACATCATTTTTCGCTTTGTAATCGGGTTTTATAAATAAATAATGTTCTTGCTGTGGTAACTGTTTGAAAATACAGTATATCGTAACTCAAGAAGGGATGATGTTACAATCGCCAGAATCGGCAGATTGTATGATGATCGCAATAGGTGTTAGAATTTCCCAACAGAATACCTATTACCACTCAATATTCTATACCTAAAGCCGCGTATCGACTTCGCGCTCCAAAGCAACGAACAACACGTTCCGGCCGCGCAAAATGGATACCACTTTGGAACGCATGTCAATGTGTTCGTTGGAACGCTCGAACATGGAGCGGGTCGTTCCATCTGTTGTCGGTTTTTTGCCGCGTATCAAACGTGGCGCGCGCGCCAGTTGAGACGGACACGAAAGTATTTTGTGTGTTTGTTGCGTTCGAAGCGATGGATAACCAAAGTTGACGTCAATGTGGTACAAAAGAACTGCTGTGGAATAGCAAAAGTTCTTTGCATCATCATAAAGAGGTGCATATCTATCATAAGTGTGTAAAACTTTTTCATCCAACAACGCACTCTTCGTTTCTATTTTCTTTTATACATAATACTGTGAATAACTATTAACGCTGCGGCTGCTCGCATACGATGCCTGCATGATGAACGATCAAACATTGGAACAGTTGCCTCGCGCGCCAGGCGCGCTTAGTTTGTATAGTTTATATATTTGGAACGCGTACCGTGGAACGCACTCTCTACTGCCCGATAAGTCTACTAAAAGGATTAGGCAAGCTCTATGAGCGCATAGTCCTCAGTAGACTTAGAACATTCGCCGAGGCTAATAACCTCATTCCAGACGCGCAATTCGGCTTCCGCGCGAGGCACAGCTGCGTACAACAAGTCCACAGACTGGTAAAATACACAAGTGGTCAGTTCATGATGAACAGATTCACCGGTATATTATTCCTAGACGTAGCGAAAGCATTCGATAAAGTGTGGCACGAGGGCCTCATTTACAAGCTTTATCGTCTAAAGATCCCCGATTACTTAATTTTAATAATACACGACTAATTGAGTCACCGCAGCTTTCGCTACCGGGTGGAAGGTACGCTGTCTACCTCCCACCCTATCAAGGCCGGCGTCCCTCGGGGATCGGTTCTCTCCCCTTTCCTATTTACGCTATATGCTAGCGATATGCCCCAATTCAATAGAGTCCATAAAGCGCTTTACGCTGATGACACCGCACTCTTTTTTGCAGGTAGGACCCCGACAGCAGTAGCCAAGACTCTCCAAACAGCGGTTACCGCCCTAGCCAAATGGTTCAGGAAATGGCGAATAGAAATCAATCCCGAAAAGAGTCAGGCGGTCATGTTCACCCGTAGAACTGCCCGTACCTACTCTATAAATAGCATACCACCCCTCAAGCTTTTTAACAAGCCTGTCACTTGGAGCAGGCAAGCTAAATACTTGGGTGTGACCCTTGACGACCGACTCAGCTTCGCCCCTCACATAGAGCGTGTCCGCGCGCGCGCAGCTTTTGTGATGGGACGCCTCCATAGCCTACTTAATGCTAGGTCAAAACTACCCTTGAGCAGCAAGGTCCGACTATACACCGCTTGCATACGGCCGATCATGACCTATGCGAGCGTAGTGTTCGCGCACACTAAGGCACACAGGATTCATAGGTTACAGACCCTTCAGAATAGGTTCATGCGCCGAGCTACGGGAGCACCGTGGTTCATTCGAAACGCCGATCTTCACATCGACCTCAAACTGTCGACCATCGGGCAGTTTATGAAGCGGTGCTCCCAGAGCTATTTTGACTCTGCCATGACACACCCCACCTCACTAGTGGTTGGGGCGGCTTCCTATACCCCATCGCGTATATCTAAAATTCGACGTTCGCGTCACGTCCTCAATGACGATCAAATAACACTCGCCCAAACAAGAGCCTACGCCGCCCGCGAGGTCATCTCATTCAAACATCCGTGGTTTCGTCCTCGCCGTCAAGATGCGAAAACACGGCGTGCAATAATAACCAACCCAAACGTGGACACGTCTACTTTGCCTCCAGCGACGCCCCGAGCCGAGGTCCGTTCCCATGCGGGGGAGCCCTCGGGCGAAGTCGCTTTAGTTTACCTTGTTCGGGTTGAGAGCCCATAAGGCTCGCCCACAATCCGGTTCAGCTGTAAAAGCCCCAACGGCTAACAGCTCGCAGTTGGTCTTTTAGTGGGTATTGAGTGACCCCTTCAGGGCCTGTGAGTGTCACATACCCCGCCCAGGCGGGCATGCGAAAAATGCATTTTTAGCCACTGCGTTACCAAAAACAAAAAAAAAGGTACGCACTCTCGGCGCGGTCATTCATGACACGCGCGCCAGGAGCACGAAGTCGATACGCGGCTTAATAATCTTTTAGTCGGTTTTTTTACGAATTCCGGGGTAAAGTTTTCTTAATGATCATTGGTTTATCCTAAAAGGTAATATGAATTCAAATTATTGCCAGGTAAGAAAAGGATTGGAATAGCATGGCATCCTGTGATTAGTCTGTGAAAATCTCATCAAAATCATTACAGCAATTTCTGTAAATTAATAAGGATAAAAAGGAAGAAAAACACAAGATAAGACACATTCAGTGCCTACAAAATAAATAAAAAATAATAGCTGGGTGCCAAAACTTTTTAAGGCTAATTTTATTAAGTACATATGAATGTTTGAAAATATAGATAAATGTATATTGCTATTATTTCTTCTCATTGTTATTCTTTATTTATCTGCTGCAGTTATTTAATTTTGACTCATATTTATGAAATAAATTCCTCACCAGTCCAAAAAAAGTTACTATTTAAAAATTATAATAGGTATATTTTAATACATAAAATTATAAATAATGACAAAAAAAAAAGCAAATAGAAAATCATATAGTACGTAATATTTTTCACAAATTCCATATTACTCCATTTACATCTGTAATAAAATATGTAGGACAGAAGGTACTACTAACGTGGTGTATATTTAGTTCACCGGAAGTGCCTTTTATCTTTGTTTCCGGTTGGAAAAGACCCTTAAATACTAACTTATTCACGTTAACAATAGAGTATGTTGTTTATTCCTAATCGTCTTTGAGTAGGTAAATATTTTCGTTTTAATCAATACAATTTTAACTAAATAGCAATGTTGCGGTGTGGTGACGGAGTAAGAATACAATTCACCACCCCCATCTTACCCGTGGGTAAGAAACGACTAAGGGATATAAAATGCATATAACATCTATGCAAGAGAAGGAAAACTCGAAACTAAATTATATACGAACACGTCTGACCGGCGTGGTATAGTTGGTCTATTTGATCTATTTCCCTCCTATTGTGGAGGAGGCTCATACCCAACAGTGGGACATATATGGAGCTGGAATGATGATGATGATGAGCAATTTTATTTAGTAGTGCTAGGGCTACAACGATAATAGTCATCTGTATACAGCCCGTCCATCCGGGATAGTACCACATGCTCTCAGTCACAAATGATTGTCTCAGCAGTGACAATTTGAAGTTATGATTTGATCGGTGAGCGAGAGACCCGGCAACCCTACCTTCTGGGGAGAGCCTTGGTTAGTCGGCAGCGGCTTAGCTGTATTTCAGGTATTGCAAACGTCTACGAGAGCCAACAACCTATGCCATTAGGTACACCTGTACATCATTACACTGCTTGCTCTTCTATTCTTATGCCGGACAATATTTTTGCGATCCACCAATCGTTATTCTACGTCAGAGTGTAATTCGTGTTCATTATGAAACACTATATCAACACGTCTGACCAGCACGATATAGTAGGTCAATATCTCTCCCATTATGGAGGAGGCTCGAGCCCAACAGTGGGACATATATGTGCTGAGATGATGATGACTGTTCTTTTGTTCACGATCGTTTTTTACCAGTACTAACAGAAGAATAAGGTTACTTATAGCTGACAAACTGTAGTCACTGCCACAATCCCGACTAAACTATAGTCGGGATTGTGGCAAAAACTTATCATCAACTTATTCTTATCCCAATTTATTTGGGGTCGACGCAATATGTCTTCTCCTTCCATACAACTCTATCAGACGTCATCTCTGTGGTCACTCCTTGTCTATTCATGTCATGTTTCACACAGTCCATCCATCTTTTCTTCGGTCTTCCCTTACCCCTAAAACCTTCAACATTCATACTTAAAATTTTCCTCACAACATTACTTTCATCCCGTCTCATCATATGTCCATACCATGTCAATTTTTTACTCCTTAACTTTTCCGTCACTGCCGTAACTTTCAAATTTCCTCTTATATATTGTGGCAAAAACTATGCATCTATTAAATATAATATTATTCTAATTATTATTTTTAAAGATATTATTTGGTTAGTTAACATCGTTTTGCCATAATAAACGTATTCTATTCTCAATATCCTATAAAATCTTTTCTTGTATATTACCGTTAAAAAACTTTCTTAAAAAAAAAAGTTTAGGCAACAAATTTGTATGACATCTTTTACTCTGCGCCTGTTTAATTAAGGTAAGTATTTAACTACCCAGTATTTTATTGCTAAAGTAGAATGAACAATGTCGGAATTAATGTCCTTAATGGTCGATTTGTGTAATGGCCTGCTGATAAAATGGTTCTTTTATGAATGTTCCACCATTTAAATCTATTGCAGTATATTTAAATATAGTTAGAAGTTTCGGACCAAGCATTGTTTAATGACTAACGTCGATTTATACTACCGGCACGCTATGATGGCCGTTTTGACGTTTATCCACTCATGAAGTTTCGTATTTATAGTAATTACATTTGAAGGAGCAAATTGCTGTTCTTTATTGTCAATAGTGACGTGCAGTTAGTCATAAAATTTATCGAATGTATTATTTTAGCACACAAAATTTATTTATTACATTGATTTCTAAACTATATATATTAGGGTCCCGGAAACATTTATTTTTTATTTTTATAAGATTATAATTATTGGTGTACTTATTTACCACACAACTCGGTATTTCTTTTTCGAAATTCAAAATTAAAAGAAATTAAATTTAATACGATCGTCACATAGAATCACTTATATTTTTGTTTTAATCAGGTACTACTTGCAATAAAATCTTATAGATTTCATTACCTATATTTTTCTCGAGAGCAAATTGACATTTCACATCTATTGTAATATGTCAAAACGGCCATCATAGCGTGCCGCAAGTGTAGTTAAATTATGCTGAAGTAGTTTATTATTAGAAATTGGATAGATAATGAGCTTACAAACACTACCAACCCTTGCTTCGTGAATGTCGTGAAAGATGAATAAGAGTTTTACCCTGGAATTTAAGCTTTACCTAAAGAGAGGCAGGCCGCTATAAAATTATTGCCAACAACTTTTGCAATGTATACGATAGAAAAGGAGTACATATTGAGTCAAACCCAAGTAATTAGTATAAGAGTGAGATAATAATTAATGATATTAGAATATCTTCTTCTCTATGTGAAGTGGAAGGCACTAGAACTATTTAGTGCCTTTCAATTTGATCTACTTGAGCAACTATGCTGTGAGTAATTTTTGAAACGAATGTTGTAAGATGAAATGTCCTCTAATAGGGACCGATAGTAAAAAATTGTGAATGGCATAAGTTCTCTTCTATAATTCAAATGCATGATATGAGATGGTTGACTGCACGAATGACGTAGTGGGTAAGATACCGACCTGCCGTGCCAGTATTGTACGTGCGATTCCTACACAGAACAACAATTTGTGCGATCCACAAAGTGTTATTCTGAGTCTGGGTGTAATTTGTCGGCGTTAATTGCAAGCTTATAAAGTCCCCCACAATACAAGGATTATTTCTTTAGTGCGGGATGATCTTTTTACAAAAACAGAAAAGAAATGATATTCATATGCGCTTGCGAAGAATGTAACCAGCTAAGAAGTATGTTCTGATTTTAAATTAAAAGTTTCGGTAAAGGTAATTATATTATTTAAATATGTTACATATCTAGGTTTATGCGACTATGGCCACCGAAGTCAAAAATCGGGTACCGGTGGCCCGCTCGCACGGCGAAGAGAGAGGATTTTACGGTGGGTCTGTGGGGTCACGCGCCGCCTTTCCGTCACCCCGGACCGATTCGGCGGGGCGAGACGCATCCATGGCCCACCAATAAAAAAAGAAAAAAAAAAAGTTTATGCGACTATTACTTAATACTGAAATATAAGTCTTTTTATGGATTCTATCGCGGTTGTATTTTCATTTTTAATTTACTGACGTTGCAAACGCCTTGAAGCGTTCTTGGTCACGATAATACTAAAGTATCGTGACTAAATATCTAGATTTTTAATTATTTGCTTACTAAATATTATTAACTGCACATAGAGTTTCTAGCGTCGATTATGCACGCTGATGTGGTCTCATCTGTGGAGTTAGGCTGATCGATCGCATTCGTAACGACGACGTAAGAAAGCGAGTAGGTATGAAAGAGAGTATTGGTGTAAAGATGCGAAAGGGAATGCTCCGATGGTTCGGACATGTGGAAAGAATGCCGAACGAACGTCTGGTTAAGAAGATATACAATGCGAAAGTGGAAGGATGTAGGTACCGGGGGAGACCGAGATTAACCTACCTAGACCAGATCGGTCATGTACTGAAGGAAGATGGAGTCAAGAGTCTCCGAAACCGGCGAACGTGTATGAAGAGAATTATGAATGTTGAGGAAGCGAGTGAAGTATGCAAGGATAGAGTTCTCTGGCACTCTGTTCTCTCTGCCTACCCTGCAAGGGACATGGCGTGATGGTATGTATGTATGTATGTGGTCACATCTCGTTCCGGATAAATGCGTAAATCAATGAGAAAATCAGCACCACACGGAAAAAAGACCCTTTTTATGGACAATGGTAATAAATGACTTTTAACACATATTCTCATGTGGTGACGGAGTAAGAATACAATTCACCACCCCCTATCTTACCCGTGGGTGATCGCAAGAGACGACTAAGGGATATATAACGCATATAACACCTGTGCAAGAGAAGGAAATCTCGATACAAAACCCTTTACCAACACGTCTGACCAGCGCGGTATTGTAGGTGTTAATTTCCCTCCCATTGTGGAGGAGGATGGAGCCCAGCAGTGGGACATAAGCTGAAATGATGATGATTAATGATAACATATTCGACCTGCAATAATATCTATTCAAATTATTCGATTTCGACAGATAGTGTATTGCTTGTGATATTTGATTAGGCACTTTTAATATTTGCGTGGCATAGAATTATATCATCATCATTTTGGTAATGGAAGGATCACATTGATGACAGGTTCATCCACGTAGTAGCACACTCTCGCGGCAAATCGACATCTAAGCAGTAGCAATTGCGTTCGATGAGCGAGAGAGCCGGATGCGGTGGCATCCGGCTCTCTCGCAGTTTTCTATTGCCTACGGTGGTAGGCAATAGAAAACTGATCTTTAGAGGGAAATTCCCCTTACCCGACATTGTTAACACATTGTACAGACTTAATAGTCATTATAATATATAATCGGGTAGATGGCATACGCCTCCTTAAAGACGAAAATATAATACGATGCGAGAATTGAATGTCCTACAATAGCTCACAGTGGTGTAAGTGTCAGCACGACTGGAACGGATTTCCAATAGGTGTGGGTTCCAATCCCACGTCTAACAATCATTTTTCGCTTGTAATTGGATTTTTATAAATAATCAAGCATATTTAATGTTAAATTTCAGTAATTTGAAGACTAAGAATATTATTTTGCTGGACAAGTAAATCAAAATAAGTTTGTTTATTATTTTAAATAGACCGAAATACTCTGACATTTAAGTTGGGCCTTTAGCTTGGTTGTTTTGTAAAGTTTTAGAGATAAGGGCTAATTGAATTTCTTTGTTGGGAGTTCACAGTAGCCGCTATTGCGCATTCGAATCAGGTTTCGATAATAAACTCAGCTCTGAGTAGTTAAATAACTGAAGTTAGGCAAACAGTAAATTATATTAATCGTTTATACAATCATTGTCTGCACAGATGGCGTAGTGGTTAAGATACCGACCTTCGGTGCTAGTGCCGTGGGTTTGATTTCCACACAGGATAATACATTGTGCGATCCACAAAGTATTGCATGTTTGTAAAGTAATTTCTAAGAATTATTTCCATTGGGCACGGTGGTGTATTTGTAAAAAAAAAAATTACATGTTATTATTAAACATTTGTATTATTAAAAAATATTTCTGGGTGTCGTAAAAGACGACTAAGGGATATAATATGCAGATACCATATATGCAAGAGAAGGAGCATACCCAATAAAACTCTATACAAATTCATGTGGTCAGCGTGATATAGAGAGTAAATTTCTTTCCCCACAATGCAGGTGGTTTGAGATCAACAGTGGATGTATATGAGCTAAGATGATGATGATCCATATAGTGATGAGATAAGAATACAAAATTTCGCGATCCTTTACTTCTCAGTAAGAATTATAAAAACCGACAAAAATACCAAGGGAGTAAGACCGCAAGCTTCATCTGAAAAATTCATAGAATTAATTGTGATCGCTGCCTCGAGTATCAAGTGTGGCGATTACACCCACAAGGCGCCACAAGTGTGGCGGTGTGGGTTAATAGCATAATAGTAGTAGCAACGTATAGATTAGTTAATAAAACCAAAACAAAATGAAGAAATTTTATATTAGATTAACAAACGTTGGTTTGTTTTTGAAGTTGATATATCAGCGCCTCCTGGTGGCGAGTTACATCATTGGAGATAGCATATAAACCTACTCTGTGAAAAAAATACATATATACACACTAATTGTGATAACGAGCGGTCAAATAGTTTCTGTGTTTAACGATGCCGATGTCATATATACATACATACATACATATCATCACGCCATATCCCTTGCAGGATAGGCAGAGAGAACAGAGTGCCAGAGAACTCTATCTCTGCATACTTCACTCGCTTCCTCAACATTCATAATTCTCTTCATACACGCTCGCCGGTTTCGGAGACTCTTGACTCCACCTTCCTTCAGTACATGACCGATCTGGTCTAGGTAGGTTAGTCTCGGTCTCCCTCGGTACCTACATCCTTCCACTTTCGCATTGTATATCTTCTTAACCAGACGTTCGTTCGGCATTCTTTCCACATGTCCGAACCATCGGAGCATCCCCTTTCGCATCTTTACACCAATACTCTCTTTCATACCTACTCGCTCTCTTACGTCGTCGTTACGAATGCGGTCATATATATATATATATATATATATATATAAACAGCCTCTTTTATAGATAGATAATGGAATAGTATGATAAAGTTTTGAAATAATTTCATCGTAATGAAATAAGTGAAAAAAAACACCTATACAGGATTCGTCAAAAAGATATACGAGAGAAAATTTTGATTACAGAATAAAAAATTTAATTATTTCTCAAACATTTTTATAGACCTAACAATGCGTTTATCATTTATTTCATCGACATCATATCAGCTCATATATATCCCACTGTTAGGCTCAAGCCTCCTCTATAACGGTAGGAAAATTGACCTAATTGATTCATCATCATCATCATCCCAGCCGCCATATGTCTCCCTGGTGGGTTCCAGCCTACTCCGTAATGGGACGGAAATTGACCTACTACATACACCACGCTGGTCAGACGTGTTGATATAGGGTTTTGTTTCGAATTTTCTTTCTCCTACATAGATGTTATATGCATTTTATATCCCTTAATCGTCTTTTACGATCACCCACGAGTAAGATATGGGGTGGTGAATAGTATTCTTATTCAGTCACCACACGCAAATGTGGTGACGGAGAAATTCTCAATAGTAAGATTAAATTTTGGGGGTGGTGAATTATATTCTCCGTCACCACATGGACCTCATTATATCATTCAGTTATTTACGTAATACCATTCATTTATTTACACAAAATTATCAAAGCGAGATGGGTATACGTCTTTCTCAATTTTCCGAGTATTTTACACGAGATCACACGCGATATAGTAATACCTGCAAGTACGTAAAACACGTCACGGAACAGAATTTCAAAGGTCTTCCATTAAAAGACTCACTTCAGAGAGTAGCACCAGTTCATTATAAAAATATAATTAATTAATATATCTACATATATTACAGCTATTACTGTTACGGTGTGTCAATTACGTGCAACCTGTTAATTTTACTATTATAATATTATGGCAATGATGAATATACCTATCAATTAGGGTTGGCAATTTTCTTTCCGAAAAGCAACGTAGATTTGTAATGAATTATTGAAAAATGATTCTGCGAAAATAGAGCGCCTATTTGCTTCAAGATTTATATGGCAGATTGATTATAGGAAATTTATTTTACTTGATAGATTTTTTAAGGTTTAAAAAACTAATACCATTAGTAAGATAAAGAATCTCTTTAAATATTCAATTTAAATATCTACTATATACGTTATGTTTAAGATAAAAATACAAAATAAAAACAAAAGCCGCTATCAGGTATCAAAAAATACCTCCGCATGACTTTCCACAGGCAATGTGCCCAGAATCTGAAGGCACCACTTTGAATGGCAATGCAAATCTTTAGTGCAAAAATAATAAATCCTCCGATCCGAATGAAGCATAAATTTTTCTTTTCGCGATCTCTTACATAAAAATTGCGAAAGCATTCAAACCCCACGGCCCAAGCATTTCGACACCAAACGAATTGAAAATATAAATCCTAACAAGGTTATTATACTCACCCCGCTTGTATTTTTACTTCATTACTAAACGGAAAAAGATAATATAACTTAAAAATAATTTATAATAAAGTATGTTCGACAGCCCTGCCATCAATAAAGTTAATTAGTGAAAGCTTGTTTACGACTCTGTTTATAGAATAGATCATTAAATTTCTGTTGTAAACTTGGTATTATTACTTTTTATTACGATACTTGATTAGGTAAATAATTACAGTAATGTAATCTATTACACAATTAAATTAAAGTTAATAGCCATTCAATTTTATATAAATCCAAGCAGACAATCATATAATCTTCATTGTGGGGTGAGAGTAAGATGATGATGATAATCTCCATTGCGGTGAAGGAATAATAATACAATTCCTCACCTTGTTTTTTTTTTCTTTTCTTTTTTTATATAAAAATCATTAAAGGTTTAATAGGAAAATACCCTACGCTAAGAAAATACTCTTTGTATTGTAGGGGGCTTTTCAAACGATAAAAAATACATTTAGACACAGGAGAAAAACTTGTGGATCATACAAAGGATTGTCATTTATTAGAATCGAACTTGCGACAGTTGATACTTTACGTCGGTTTGTTAATCATTACGTCATCTGTGTCTATGGATATACCATCGCAACTTGGTTAAAGACATATCAACGCGTGGAACAGCATTAACATGAATATTTGTTAAAAAAAAGTCTTTAACAAATAACACTCAAGCCAGGCGCTCTACACTCGACTAATGGAGCCGTAAATGCCATCTGCGACCAGCCTCGTTAAGCCTTGCAAAAACCTCATATAAGTTTTGTACAGCGGCTTATTGTAACTCTAATATATTAGAATGTCCTTGGTTTTAGTTGTTTTGGTAATTATTATGGGTTTATTTATCTTCTATTTTAATTATCTTACATATGATTGACTGTTCGGTTTTTTTTTTATTGCATATGGTGGCAAACGAGCATACAGCACACCTGATGGTAAATGTCACTGTCGCCCATGGATCTTTGCAATACCAAAGGTATAGCTAGGCCGCCGCCTACCATTACAAACCACAAACCCACCCAGTTTGGCCACCGGCTCTCTCGCTCACCGAACGAAGTGCAGTAGCACATTTCCATTACTCAGACGTCGATCTTCTGCGAGAGTGTGGTACTACCCCGGACGGACCGGCCCGCGGCTGTAAACAGATGACTGTCAACAGTGTGGTTCTCCTTTGCTGTGGGAAGGCAATTGACCTACTATACCATGCTGATCAGATAAGTTCATATACGGTTTTATTTTGAAATTTTCCTCTCTTACATATGTAGGTGTTATATACAGGTCAGTCTTCTTTTACTAGCAGCCTAAGGTAAAATAAGGGTTAAGTATCCCTTATTTTACTTTTTCCGTCACCACACGTGTTCTAGTGTAAAATAAGGTTATATTCAATTATAATCTGTGCGGATTCAGATTAAGGCTAACCCATTTTAATTTGAATTTAAAGTCAAAAAGCCCATATGGGGTTTAGGAATATCTAAGAAACGTGTAGCCGTACTCTCCTGGCAAAATTAACAAAAACGTTTATCCGCCTATGTAGGTGGGCAGACAGGTTGGCGATTGCAATCGTTATATATTTTTCAGGTGAATACGTCCGATGGTCTCCCAGCCGATTGAGAGTCCATGCTGTGTGGTAGCGGCTAAGAATACTACCAACCCTTACTTTGCTCATGGATGTCGTAAAAGACGACTAAAAGCTTTATAACGACCTGGGCCAACTCCACCTGTTGCCCTTTGGTCAACAATTACATTACCAAGGAGGGGTGACGTCTGGCAGACGGCCAGTCATAAAATTGTTACCAATAATTATTTTTACAATATGTACTATGACAGAAGAGTACATATTGTATCGGCCCCAAGTAATTGGAACAAGAGTAGGAGAATGATGATGGTCTCTCAGCCGGTTTTTACCGACTCCCACAGAAAAGTAAGGGATGGAACGTAGCGACGTATCGTCTGTGTAATAACCTTAAAATCATCTTGAAATAATATAACGATAAATCTACAGTCACTGAATAGGAGATATTGCCACCCCTTCTACACCAGTGAACCTTCGTACCTTTATAACTCAGAATAATATAAATTTCCGGTGCTCGCAGTGAAATAAAATTTATTTGTATGAAATTGTTACGTTTTTGAAGTTGAAATGTTATTGATTCAACATTCATCAGAATCGTTGATTGCTTTTGAATAATAATATAAATAGATAAGAAATATTTATATAGAATGCTGTTTATTTTAGGAACTTTTATAAATAAATCGTTCCCTGTTTGTTGACGGTGTAAGAATACAATTCAACGCCTAATTTTTTGCACGTGGGTATCATAAAAGAGGAAGGGAAGGGATATAAATATACTATTATGAATTACGATAAATATTGGCTTTTTGACAATAAAATTTTTTTTTTTGGTATTTTCTTTTTCCAAAGCGCATATCATCCCACTTCTGGCCACGAAGTCTCCATAAGTAACAGATCATCAAAAATATGTCAAAATCAATAATATGTATTTCGACAAATAATTGAATAGGAATACATATCATCATCATCATGGGAGGGAAGTTAATCTACTATACCACGCTGGTCAGACGTGTTGGTATAGGGTTTTGTATCGAGTTTTCCTTCTCTTGTATAAATGTTATATGCGTTTTATATCCCTTAGTCGTCTCTTACGATTACCCACGAGTAAGATAGGGGGTGGTGAATTGTATTCTTACTCCGTCACCACACGGATTAGGGAATACATATACATAGTATTATTGCTGTGTGGCATCAGCTATGAGTACTACTAACCCGTTTGCTCGTGGATATCGTAAGAGACGAGCTTTATATCGATCTAAGTAACTTCACATGATGCTGTTTGGACAACAATTACTATTTCAAGGAAGGTTGATGTCAGGTAGACGGCTGATCACAAAACTATTGCTAATAACTTTTGTAATAAGTATGTTTATATATTGTGTCGACCCCTAGTGATTTTTTTTTTGATTATGGTGGCAAGCGAGCAAGCAGCACACCTGATGGTAAGTGTCACTGCTGCCCATGGACCTTTGCTATACCAAGGGTATAGCTAGGCCACTGCCTACCATTACAATCCCCAAACCCACCCAATTGGGCTGTCGGCTCTTTCGCTCACCGAACGAAGCGCAATAGCACATTGCCATTACTCAGGCGTTGATCTTCTGCTCAGTGTGGTACTACCCCGGACGTACCGGCCCGCGGCTGTAGACAGAGAACTGTCAACAGCATGGTCCTACCACTATTGGGGCAAGAGCAGCCAAATGATGACATATACATAGTATTATACCTCATACTATGCGGATCAGAAAGATTGATGTAGGTTTTTATTTCGGATATTCCTTCTCTTATAATAATATTATCTGCTTACATCTCAGTCAGTCGTTTTTATGCTACACACTCGCAGAAAATGAAGATGAAATATATTCTTAATGTAACTATATGAAATATCATATAAGATAATGATATAGATATAGAAAGAAAAAAAAATATAGATAGAAAAAATATATATCTATTAAATTAAAACGACGTAGAAGGATGTAGGTAGGTGTGCGAAAGTGGAAGGATGTAGTTACCGGGGGTGACCAAGACTCACCTTTTTTCACCACACGGGTAAAAAAGACTCACCTACCTAGACCAGATTGGTCACGTACTGAAGGAAGGTGGAGTCAAGAGTCTCCGAAACCGGCGAGCGTGTATGAAGAGAATTATGAATGTTGAGGAAGCGAGTGAAGTATGCAAGGATAGAGTTCTCTGGCACTCTGTTCTCTCCGCCTACCCTGCAAGGGATATGGGGTAATGATATGTATGTATATATGTAAATTAAAACGACAGTGGGGGTAATGGGCCTATTAAGATACCAGTAAGGTCTGCGGTGTTCCTCAGGCGTTGTTTTTTCATAGTAACATCAAATTTATAAATTTTCTACTTTGTTAAGTTGTTTTATAAATAAAAATAAATTACTAACCCAAAAATATTCAACTTTGAAACCCGGTATTCTTCTATGGCTGGCTCCTACTTGATGAATATATTGAAAAAAGTTGTCCAAATCATTCAGGCCTCTGATTCCCTCGTCCAAGGTATTCATAACGTTGTTGGCATGCTCTGCTAACTCCATCGAATTGATCTGCTCCTCCTTTGTCCGACATTGACGGAATTTCTCGAACATATTCAGCAAGTCTTGATTTTCTTCAAATAACCTGTGGAAGTATAATGTTTATTAGATTATTTTACGTAATTTCTATTATACAAACTTAGGCCAAATAGAGAGGTTTTAGTGAGCTGTATTTTTTTTCCCAGTACCTTGGTAAAATTGGAATATAATTAGATAAGACTGGTTTCTGGAACACAGCTTTAAACAATTTAGACGACAGCAAAATTATTAAAGGTGTAGTAATAATCTTTAATCCCAATAAATATAATTATTTTTGTATCTTATTTTTTTTCACAGGCTCCTTTATACGTAAAATGCCAAGTCATTTGAGCAATTTATACAGGACCCGCAGTGGCTTGCCCGCAATTATGTCTTTACAAAATGACATTTGCTCAGCCGAGTATATAACTTCAACGATTCGCTTCTGGCCATTCATTTAGGGTAAGCCAGACTTCAAATTAATAATAAAATATATTTATTTGTCAATAATTTGACAGTAATTCCTACAGTTTACAAGCACTAGAAATAAGTATAACAGACTTGAAATTTCTACAAGAACTTTTCCCTTTACACTCCAATCAATGAAGACGAGTTTGGGACAAGGCCCTAATCGACCCTCTGGAGTATTCAGGACCACAGTGTCGTCACTCTCATTCAGAACGCAACAAGATGACCAGCTTTTTATTTTTATTATTATTGAGGTGAAAACTTCTTTAGCGGCGGTGTGCACTTTTTTGGGATGAGTAAAACACGTTAAACTCGCGTCAGGACACGTGACCTATTCGAAAATTCGTAAGACGCACGGAAGGCGTGAATATACCTGCTCCTGCTGTTTCTTTTAAACGGCGCATGGTGCTAGCGCTTGTGTGCGTGTGTTAATTGAATTTTAAATAATGAATTTAATTTCACGCTTTCAAATAATCGCAATCTTAGCAGAACGAAATACGAAACTAGTATTGGTGCGGTCTTTATTAGACATTTAAATAGATTCGATGCAAAATTGTTCGTTTCTTACTTCAGCTACCATAAACCTATTGTATCAGTTTTAGAGATTGGCGATGATGATGCTGGTAATGATGATGGTGAAAGAGTCGTTGAAATTATGAATTAAAGTTGATTTTTCTAAGAGATAAACTTTTAAATGTAAAATAGTTGTAATACTTCTGAAGTGTTAATTTTTTTATGTAATATAAATTGTTGTGTAGGTACGATAGCGCAAACAATGAATATTATATTAAACCACATCAATTATAATACTTTTATACTGATAAATAAAGCAATTCGTGTGAAATTATTCACTAACCATTCTAAAATATTTAAAAACACAACGTTAATGTTCAAGTTTTCACTTCTGCAGGCACTCCCGGAGTGCAATTTAATTTTTTTGAATGCAATTTCCCTTTAAAAGTATTTCAGTGAGTTAAATCATTAGCAGAGCAATGCTAATGTATAAGATTTATAGTGCAGTACTACTACTGCACTAAGTGGTTAAAAGGCCAAAAAAGCTTCTATCCAGGGAGAGCAACATGAATTTTGTATTGGGACACAATCGTTGATGGCGACTGATTGAAAGGTTTGAAAGGTCAAGCGATAACATCTATATCTTTGATCCAGTAGATGGTATATAAACTGCGAATGATGATTATACTATAAAGGATCTTAAAACCACAAAAGATGGGGATACAAAATCATTCAGCGGTATCTTAAGGTAAATTACAGGGATCGAAGCCGCACGCCGCATTAATTAGCCGGTTATACGGGTAACTGTTTGAAGAGGCTACAGAGTTATCTTCATGGGCATTATCAGGAATTTTACAAGATACACTTCGTATCTAAGGTTCTTAATTCCAATTTTCCTCTTGACTTCACTTGCTGATATAGCTGATAAATGATTGTGATGGTCAGAATTTGATTAACATTAGTAATTTAATTAATAAGATTTCTAATTTTTACGCCATTTCATACATACATACATATCATCACGCCATATCCCTTGCAGGGTAGGCAGAGAGAACAGAGTGCCAGAGAACTCTATCTTTGCATACTTCACTCGCTTCCTCAACATTCATAATTCTCTTCATACACGCTCGCCGGTTTCGGAGACTCTTACCTCCACCTTCCTTCAGTACATGACCGATCTGGTCTAAGTAGGTCTCCCGCGGTACCTACATCCTTCGACTTCCGCATTGTATATCTTCTTAACCAGACGTTCGTTCGGCATTCTTTTCACATGTTCGAACCATTGGCGCATTCCCTTTCGCATCTTTACACCAATACTCTCTTTCATACCTACTCGCTCTCTTACGTCATCGTTACGAATGCGGTCGGTCAGCCTTACTCCAAAGATTTTCCGCAGAGATCGCATTTCGACCGCATTAATTTTACTTTCATACTCTTTTCTGCATACCCAACTCTCGCTTCCATACAGTAATGTTGGGACAAGCACTGCGTTATGTATTGCTACACGTGCCTTCTGGCTGAGGTGGTGGCTACCGAGAAGTTGCCCCAACGCTCCGTTCACTCTATTTTCCGCATTCACTCTTCACTCTATATCAGTGGTGTACCTTCCATCTCAGCTAAATCCACATCCAAGATATACAAATGCGTCCACTTGCTCTAGTACATCATTACCTATTGTTACTCTTACATCTGTTCTGGCTTCATCTCTTTCAAAGACCATTATTTTGGTTTTGCTCACATTCACGCGTAGACTCCTTTTCTTACAATCTTCTGTCATTGTGTCGACTAGGGTCTGCAGGTCAGTCGCTGACTGTGCCAGCAGTACTGCATCATCTGCATATAGCAGAGCAGAGACCACTGAGTCGCCCATCTGGACTCCCACATTCATATCGTTCAACCTTTGGAGACATTTATCCAGATATATGATAAAGAGCCTGGCTGACAGAACTCACCCCTGCTTAATGCCGATATTGACGTCAAACCAAGGCGACATTCCATCATCCAGCCGCACACAGGCTCTACAGCCCATGTAACTGGACTGCACAGCCTGTAGCAGTTTACCGTTAATACCATACTCCGGTAAAATGTCCTAAAGTTCCTTTCGTACAACCGTGTCAAATGATCTCTCCAGATCCACAAAACTGCAGAAAACCCTCTGACCTAGGGCCAGATGCTTCTCCACAATGTTGCGCAGAGAGAACACTTGATCCATGCATCCTCTTCCACTCCTAAAACCTCCTTGTCTCTCACACAGTAAACCATCGGACACCATCCTCATTCTCCTTTCAATATTATGTACCCGTAATAATAGTAATAATTTACCCGTGTGGTGACGGAGTAAGAATACGATTGCCCACCTCCTATCTTACCCGTATCGTAAAAGACGACTAAGGGATATAAAACGCATATAATATCTATGCAAGAGAAGGAAAACTCGAAACAAAACTTTATACCAACATGTCTGACCAGCGCGGTATAGTAGGTCAATTTCCTTCCCATTACGGAAGAGTCCCGAGTCCAACAGTGGGACATGGCTGTGATGATGATATGGGCTGTGATAATGATGATGATGATGATGATCTATTCTATATTAGTGGTAGGGCCTTACTGTTGACAGTTTTCTATCTGCAGTGGCGGGGCGGTCTGTCCGGTTTAGTACCACACTCTCGCGGAAAATCGACGTCTAAACAGTGGCAATATGCTACTTTACTTCGTTCGGTGAGTGAGAGAACCGGAAGTCTAAAATTCTGGTTGGGTTTTGATTGGTAGGTAGCGGCCTACCTGTACTTCTGGTATTGCAAAGGTTTATGAGCGTCAGTAACACTTACCGCAGGCGTGCCACTCACTCGTTTGCCATCATAAACTATAAAAAAATAAAACTACGGTTAAAAAAACTGACTTCAAAAACTGAGTTAACTTAAAATACTATCATTTGTATGTGCTATCTATTGATAGGTTTGAAATCGGTGCCAAGCCTTTAACAAAATTATAAACAGCTTACTTACTGTAATGAAATTCCTACACTAAAGATACCCACATCGGCACCGACTTCAAACCTATCAATAGATAGCACATACAAATGATAGTATTTTAAGTTATTTTGTACTTTTCAGTTTTTGAAATCGGTTTTTTTAATTGTAGTTTTATTTTTTTATTGTTTACTTTTTAGTGTTACAGGCACACATAGATTATTCTATTAGTAGCGAGGGTTGAGTTACTCGTTCATTTGTCGCACACATACTTAATACTAATTTTAGACTTATATTATGGTTTCCTCATGAGTACCATTGTCAGAACTGGACCAAATTAAAATTAGACCAAACGGGCAGCACTAGCTTTCAAATAAAAAAAGAATCATTAAAATAAAATCGCTTTGCCCAGTTGAAAGTTATGAGGTAAAAAACATGAAAAAAAAAAGAAAATGCAGACGAATAGAGAATCTCCTCCTTTTTTGAAGTCGGTTAGAAAAGGAACTTTTTATGCCAAAGATAGAAGTCTAGATAAAATTAGGATTGCTTTAGGCTCTGTAATAATATTAAGTATACTAAAGAGACTTAATTGAGAGTTCGTTTAGAAATATGGTCGTTTTAACAAAATTCATACAATAACAAATTACCAGACAGTTAAGGTTTTTGTAGACGCTTTAAGTACACATGATGGTTATGCTCACAGCTTCTTTTACGTTAGTGTTGATTTTATCAATCACTTTTTTATCCCTCTAGAATGATACTTTTTACTAAATAAATGATAAACTTTTATATATCTCTACCAACATCATTCTTCTACTCTTATCCCAATTATTTGGGGTCGATACAATATGTACTCTTTTTAAGTTCCGTACCCAAAGGGCAAAAACGGGACCCTATTACTGAGACTTCGCTGTCCGTCCGTCGGTCACCAGGCTGTATCTCAAGAACGGTAATAGCTAGACAGTTAAAATTTTCACAGATGATGTATTTCTATTGCTGCTATAACAACAAATACTAAAAATAAAATAAAATAAATATTTAAGGCGGGGGCTCCCATACAACAACATTAATATTTTTTAGTTTTATGAAACCCTTCATGTGCGATTACAACTCGCACTTGGCCGGTTTTTTCATAGTACATATTGTAAAAGTTATTGGCAATAGGTTTATGACCTGCCGCCTGCCAGACGTCAACACCCCTTGGCAAAATTCCTTTATTTATCTCTACCAGCATCTATATGTAATATGAAGATGATCTATTGATTTGTTAACGTATAAAAATGTGCTTCTTATTCAGCCTATTGACATTAGCAGCTCATGTTAATCTACATGCATCACAACTAGGGCCTCCTTAAGAAGAATAATACTATAATCGGGCTGTTTAGCTGTTAGTTTGGCGATTGCAGTTGGTGTCATGTGCTTCCTAAGAAAGCACCGCAGTCTGTTTCAAGGCATTAGCCTTAGCCGGTTTTTACGTCTTCCACGGGGAATTAATTGGTGGGGCATATAGTAATTTAATTTGTCAACAAACAAACTGCCATCTGTATTTATAATCATCATCATCATCACAGCCCATATATGTCCCACTGTTGGACACGAGCCTCCTCCGTAATGGGAGGGAAATTAACGTACTATACCGCACTGGTCAGACGTGTTGGTATATGGTTTTGTTTCGAGTTTTCCTTCTCTTGCATAGATGTTATATACGTTTTATATCCCTTAGTCGTCTCTTACGATCACCCACGGGTAAGATAGGGGTGGCGAACTGTATTCTTAGTCCGTCACCACACGGATAGTATTTATAGTATTAGTACCATATAGAGAATCATTTTCAATTTGTGCTCTTAACCACATTAAAAATCATTAAAACTCCGCTATGAATACAATATTAAAGTTAATATTCAAAACATTAATTATTAAATTGAATTAAATTCCTTTATAAATATTATACATAAAAAACAATATCGTAAAAAGTATTTATAATATTCATTCCAAAATTGAAGGACGGCTGGTCGTAGCGATATTTTTAGAGGCCTGTAATTTTAATTTATTTTTAGACTCTATATTAAATGTTCGAAAGTTAAATTTAATTTTGGATCTCATTAACAATTCAGGAATTTTAACTTTAATATATTAAGTTCTAACAGTCTATCAATGTTTACTGTTGGACGTGGGCCTTTCTAATGAGATATATTATTATTATCGTCATACTTGGCAAATTGCAAATAAGTTGGCGATTTTAGTGCATATATACATACATATCATCACGCCATATCCCTTGCAGGGTAGGCAGAGAGAATAGAGTGCCAGAGAAATCTATCCTTGCAAACTTCACTCGCTTCCTCAACATTCAGAAAATTCTCTTCATGCACGCTCGCCGGTTTCGGAAACTCTTGACTCCACCTTCCTTCAGTACATGACCGATCGACCGACCGATCTAGGTAGGTGAGTCTTGGTCTCCCCCGGTACCTTCATCCTTCCACTTTCACATTGTATATCTTCTTAACCAGACGTTCGTTCGGCTTTTTTTCCCACATCCGAACCATCGGAGCGATTTTAGTTGGTGTTATAAAGTTTTCTGGAAGATTTCTGGAGACTAGATTTCAAGGACCTCTTTGGCAATATCTCAAAATGAGGGGATAGTAATAGTGACAACAATATATTCTTAATTTGTTCCCATACAGCGATATTAATTTACAACAAGAAAACCAACTCTAGTAGCATCATATCAATCCACATTTACCACTGCTAGGCTCAAGCATTTTCCACAATAGGAAGGCAATTGACCTACACCACGCTGGTTAGACGTGTTGGTATAGAGCTTTATTTTGAATTTTCCTTTTCTTTATTATTTTTATTAGTATTTTTTGATTTTGTTTTAAATGAACGTTTAAAATTATATAAATTTGAATAAAACTATATCATCATCATCATCATCATAATCATCACTCTGATCTTATCCCAATTACTTAGGGGTTGCCGCAATATGTATGACTCTACTTCCGTCGTGTATATTGCAAAAGTTTTAGCAATAGTTTTATGACTGGCCGCCTGCCTGACGTCAAATCTCCTTAGGAATGTAATTGTTGACCAGATGGCATCAGGTGGAGTTGGACTAGGTCTACCTAAAACGTTTAGTCATCTTCTACGATACTCATGAGTAAAGCATTGGTAGTAATTGTAGCCACGACTACAGAGCACATTTTTTTTTTCTCCGCAAGTTGGACCATGGATGTGGTCGCGCCCCGACAAAACGCCCGGGGCGACAGAAGACGCGGCACGCAACCCCATGGACCCACCCTGCAAACACCTCTCTTCGCCGTGCGAGCGGGCCACCGGTACCCGATTTTTGACTTCGGTGGCTACTACAGAGCACTTAAGAAATGAATTTTATTTCAAGAATATTGTCTTTACTTTTATTTTTTAATTACAAATTTTGTCGTTTCATCGAAAGACAATCAACTACTATGTTCAGAATGGAATAAGATAAATAAAAAACATTCATATAGCTCAGAGAATTGATGATAATATTTTACCGACGAGATTCAGTATATTAAGATGAGAAAGATTAATGTTGAATGTCTAAAGAACTTTAGTGATAATACTGACATGTCGTATTTGTGGTATCGGTCTAAAAATACGGTGCCGTTTTTCTTTTCTTTACGTAGTAAAGCGAGCTTAGTCGCTCGGTTTTTATATAAAATTTCTTGGGCTTTCAGGCTATTATTCCTAACCCTACCTTCATTTAATATCAACTATATTTTATAATCTTTATAATAATACAATTGCTGCATGAGTTTTGTTTAAAGATATATATGTACTTTACTAGCGACCCGCCCTCGCGTCGCTTCGGTTACGTTAGTTCAGTTGTGTAGTTTATTTTCGCGACATAGAATTCCTTTCTGAGAAAGAATTTCTTAAAATCCTACTTCATCTGACCATTACAGGGCAGAAACAAAGTCCACACTTAATTCCAAATCTGTAGGGGCAGTATTGGATTTTTTTTTGTTACCTCCTACGCAATCCCCTTTAGGGGTGCCTTTTTTAAAGAGCCGTTCTTAATTTACCTCTGCATCGTAACACAAATATACCTACCTAAATTTAAGTCTGTAGCAGCTATATTTAAAAAAATGTGATTTTTACATCCCAGCAACCCTTCCCTTGCGGGTGGAATTTCGTAAAATCCGTTCTTAGTTGTCATCTGCTCGGTGAAAGAAGTACTCTTACCTAACTTAAAAAATATCTTGCAAAATATCGATAATGATTTCTGATGTTTACGCAAAAATTACGAATTAAATTTTTTTTTTTTTTTAAATGTTTTATTGTTTTCAGTTACTATAGAAAAAAAAGAGAGCTAACAATACTATAATATTAAGTTTCAATTGAGAATATTTTTTCTGTCATCATAATCATCATCATCATTACAGCCCATATATGTCCCACTGTTGGGCTCGGGCCTCCTCCGTAATGGGAGGAAAATTAACCTACTATACCACGCTGGTCAAACGTGTTGGTATAGAGTTTTGTTCCGAGTTTTCTACCCACGGGTAAGATAGGGTGTGGTGAACTGTATTCTTTCTTTTTCTGTACCTGCATTCATCATTAAACAGTTGGGCTCCTCCATTGTTGGAGGAAAATGATTTACTACCACGTTGGTCAGACGCTTCGGTACCTATACAGGTTTATTTCGAATGCCCCTTCTCTTGCATGGATATTATACACATATTATTTCCCTTCGTCATCTTTTAAGGGTACGACAGGGGGTGGTGAATTGTACTTTTACTTCGTAATGAATCTGCATTACGTAATCTTTAAACGAGATAAAAACAGGCTAAAAAGGATCCTTTAACTTGTTTTCTGCAAAATGGTTAGTCGCATTCTCTTAGATATGAGCAAACTAAAACACCGATTGCGGATTCGCCTGGCAAGTGTGGCGATTATAGCGTATGCTTCTTTTATTCTTCATCATCCCTTCGAACAGCGTATAGCCATAATTTGTTATATTATTATCTCTGGCCATTTTTTTTTAAATTCATTATTTTAGAAAGGGTTTAGTCAAGCTGACTATGCCACTCCCATTGGCACATACACATAACTTACAATCTAATTGGGACCCTTATCAACCATTTTGTACAACAGTATAGCCTGTTCCGATGCAAGTGAGGCGAGAATATTATTACATTTACCAACTTCATACATTTTTAAACCTAAGTTGCCCCTCTCGGTTTCGTTTCTAACACACTCCATGAGTGCATGATATACGTCTTGAGTTTTGTTACAATCAGGACAATTAGGAGAAGCCATTTTACCCATTAGATAGGCAAAGCTATTTAAGGGAATGTGACCTGAGTGAAGCCGAAGAGCTTTGACTATATCAGTCCGACTCATGTTAGCTTGATATATCCATGAAAAATTTGTTAAATTAGGTTGGATTGTTCTGTACCAACTCTGTGATCTCATTAGAGCTGATCATTTGTATAGAGTTCTTATTTCCGGTGGCACGGTATTATCTCTTGAAAAAGCATATACATAATAGTAATCAATAAACTATTAATTATGTCACCAGCATAAGGTGCTCTCAAATATTTCCGTGCGTTGACGGAGTAAGAATACGATTTACCAGCTCTTTCTTACCTGTTAGTATCGTAAAAGATGACTAAAGGATCATCAGCATCTCAGCTCATACATGTCCCACTGTTGGGCTCAAGCCTCCTCCATAATGGGAGGGGAAATTGACCTACTATACCACGCTGGTCAGATGTGTTGGTATAGCATTTTCTTTCGAGTTTTCTTTCTCTTGCATAGATGTTATATGCGTTTTATATCCCTTAATCGTCTCACCCACGGGCAAGATAGTAGGTGGTAAATTGTATTTTTACTCCGTCACCACACGGAAAGAATGCGATATGCCAATACCATCTACTTATCCAAGAGAAGGCAAATTAAACATAAAACTATGGCCATTAATCCAACTAGTACGGCATAGTAGATCAATTACCCTCCTAATAAGACGGCCTGAGCCCAACAATGGCTCATATATGGGTTGAAAAGAAAGATTTTTGCTAATAGTATAGATGTTACATAAATATATACCTTTTTTTTTTTGGGGTTGGGCTACGGTCGGCGCACTCCTCGCACCACTCCATCCGGGGTGACACAGGGGCGTAAGCACGCATACCCGTAACCCACCCGTGACGTCGCCTTCGTCGTTGGGCCGACCACCGGAGCAGAGTGACTTGACGTCAGTGGTCGGCCCGACGGAATACGCCTGAGGAGTACCCTCTCCTCGACCGACGTCCCCCCCTTGGTTAGGATGTCGGTCTTTCCTCACGCGGTCGGCCTCTCGGCGGGTGACGGACTAATTCCCCGATCCAGTCACCCGCCATAAATATATACCTACACAATATTTGTGTACTTTGATTTTATATGGGGATTTAATATGACATGATTCGTATTCTTATTTAATTACTCCCAAAGTTAAAAGACCCATTTAATTAAACTTATAATTACTTTATATTGGATATATATTTTATTGTTAAAATTTTAATAAAGCTCCAACGTAATTATTGGAGCGATTTATTACAGAAACGTATTTGCTAGTTTATTTTGAAAAGGCGTTATAAATTATAGACTATTTAGCCTATACCTAATTAATTTTAAATATTTAAAAAAATATAAGAGTTTTTACTGAAGTAATATAACAGTTTTAACTGTCTTTTAATTTTTTTTTAGGCTCAATCGTGCTGCCACTACACCACCGTGCTAATTGTAGGACATGCAAATTTCACTTCGTTTTATAAATAATTAAGCATATTAAATGCTAAATTTCAGTAATTTAAATAACAAGGTTGTGTCATCGTTTAATACAATTCTAACTGTAAAGTTTGAAGTATTAAGCCTATAACAATGTGTAAACATTGTCGGGTAGATAGCATACCGTCACCTTAAGACGTAAATATGATACGAAGTGAAATTTGCATGTCCTACAATTAGTCACGGTGGTGTAGTGGCAGTACGATTGGACCGGAATCCCAATAGGCGCGGGTTCGACTCCCGCTTGTGACATCATTTTTCACTTCGTAATCGGGTTTTATAAGTGATATTATATTTTTAGTTCGTCATCATAGTGAAAAAATATAATTTCACTTAGATGAACATCGGGGAGTCTGTAGGTACCATTAGATATCCTGACATTTCATCTTCATCATCCAAGATCAATCATTAAGATTACGTGGAGCATAAATACTATGATGAGAGTGAATGAAGCGAAGGAGGTATATCAGAATTGTGGCTTGTGACAATACGTAGTCTTTGTCTACCTGTCTGGGAGACAGGCGTGAGTTTATGTATATGTGTCTGCGTTGATATCCATGCATTAGCTTACTATTGCAAATATGCCTACAAATAACTAATAACAACAGCTGATTATGATAAATTATACGTCACTAGATCCGTCTCTATGGTTCAACTGTCATTAGTTACATATAATTCTTAATAAAGTCGGTTTATTTGATAGAAAAAAATATTGTCCACACGTTAAAAATGTTAAACTTTTAATGTATGAATATTTATATTTTTATTTTTCCGTTGATCAAGTTAGTCGAGTGGACTATCGGACGGATCTAAAGGAAGAGCCTTTAAAAGGCAAGTACAAAAATACACAATTTATATGGTTTGCACCGCAGTTCGATTCATACTTTTGTTGATACTTTAGTTTTCTTCGTTATAAAAGTATCAGTAACTTTTATATGTACTAACTTTAATCGGTTTAAAGTTATCAGCAGGTTGGCGAATATCTTACCACCAAAAAAAGGACTTGCAATGGCCAGTCCATTTAGCGATAGAAAGGCAGATTATGGCGTTGTATATCGCGTCCCTTCTGCCGTTCCGGGCGGTTTGGCAAAATGTTACCAACCTACGCCTGTTCTCAAAAAGAAAAACTTATACGTACCTTGTTGTATGGTCGTACTGTAAGGTACTATGGTTAAATTACATTAAGTGTGTGTTAGCTTTTCCGTGTGGTGACGAAGTAAGAAGACAATTCACCACCGTCTTACCTGTGGGTGATAGTAAGAGAAGACTTAGGGATATAAATTGCATATAACATCTATGCAAGAGAAGGAAAACTCGAAACAAAACTCTATACCAACACGACTGACCAGCGTGGTATAGTAGGTCAACTTCCCTCCTATTACGGAGAAGGCTCGAGCCCAACAGTGGGACATATATGAGCTGAGATGTGTGTTAGCTTAAGGTCTATGGTTAGTAACCGAAAGTGAAGATGTTCCCTATACGTTAAACTTGGTTAATAATTTCACAATCAACACATCTTCATCGTTATAAAGTGTAACTTTAATAACACAGTTCAAATAGTGCTTGAAACCCTTTTAAACTGAGTGCCTTTTAACTTAAATTATCAAAATGGAGCTTGTATCTTTGAGATAAGGTATAAATTGATGTGACTGTGTAAGCTGGAAAATACTTTAGTGGTCTATAAAATGTTTTATGCGGGTCTGGAACAGAATGTACGAAAACTATGAAGTATAATAAACTTTATTCTTACATAAGATTTATATTGATAACTATACTAGAGGCGTGTTATAACTTGCAATAAAGTTATTCTTTTATTACAGTTGACACCATTTGCAATAAAAAGCTTATATGTCTAAACAGTAAGAAAAGAAAATTTGAAATAAAACCCTATTTACAGTGAGTATCATACATCGAGGCTCCAGTTGGGGATGTTGCGGATGTGATATTTTAGATTTGAATTCGGATCTGGATGTGAAAATTTGAATTATCCAACAGTTTCGGATATTTTCAATAACAAATATTGGATATTTTTTATTATATTGAATCATCATTCATCATTCTCCTACTCTTACCCCAATTACTTGGGGTCGATATAATACGTACTCTTGTTTTATAGTACATATTGTAAAAGTTGTTGGCAATAGTTTTATGACCGGCCGCCTGCTAGACGCCAATCCTTCTTGGGAATGTCCCAAATTGTTGACGAAACGGCATCAGATGGAGTTGGCCCAGGTCATTATACTGCTCTTAGTCGTCTTATATGACAATCACGAACAAAGTAAGAGTTGGTAGTATTTGTAGCCGCTGTCAATTACTTTAAATAATAAAACTTACAATAACAAATATTGGATATTTTTTATTATATTGAATGATTAATTTAAAATGTTAAAATTGACAATAAATAAGTGCTTTCGCGTGGTAATCCATAATTTCATTATTTATCTTAGCTCATATATAATTTATGTATCTACTACTGTGGAGCTCGAACCTCCTCCGTAACGGGAGATAAACTGACCTACTATACCACGCTGGTCAGACGTGTTGGTATAGGGTTTGGTTTCAAGTTGTACTTCTCTTGGATAGAAGTTATATGCGTTTTATACCCCTTTTATACACCTTTATATCGTCTCGAATGATCACCGACGGGTAAGATAGGAGGTTGTGAATTGTATTCTTACTCCGTCATCACACGGATAAAGCCATAATATATGGATTTAAATTTGATACAGCTATAATTTTCCATTGAAGAAACAAAAAGGTGATGAAATTTTCATCAAAAGAATCACCACTTGATACGTCCTAGTATATGAGTTGAGATAATGATGATGATGGCTTGATAAAATATATTTATTTAATGGAGTTTAATTAAATACATATGAGCGGATTGTCGTTCCTTACTTGACACAAAGCATTAACATTCCACGTGGTAATTCCGGGCACGTTGGCCACTGAAAGTGGATTATTTGAATAAGATTTTATATAGGTTTTATGTTTTCATTAACTTTATTTAATCAAAATAATTTTTAATATCTCATTCCAGCCAATAGAGTACCTTCCTTTTTTATTTTCTTTAGCCAGATTATGGTCTGGATGCAGCCTGTATATTCCATCTGAGGAAAGATAAGGCCCTATAACCCACCATGTTCTCTTTCCATGGCCATTGGGCCACTCACCGGTGCACGCGGCTTGCCTGTCAGTCAATAATATATCTAACTGTATGTTTTTCTTATTTTCTTTAAAACAAAATCCTCGGTCCTTCTGTGACCATGATCACTATAAAGTTTTCAAAACGTTTTTAATGGTAGAACCACGCTGTTGACAGTTTTCTGTCTACAGCCGCGGGCCGCTCCGTCCAGGTTAGCACCACACTCTTGCAGAAGTTCGACGCCTGAGTAATGCCTCTGTGCTATTGCGCTTTGCTCGGTGAGCGACAGAGCCGGCAGACCAACAGGATGTGTTTGGGGTTTATATTGGTAGGCAGTGGCCTAGCTATACCCTTGGTATTGCAAAGGTCCATAGGCGGCAGTAACACTTACTATCAGGTGTGCTGCTTGCTCATTTGCCACCATAAGCAATAAAAATACGTCGGGCAATTAAAAATTATATAAAAACACGATAGAAACCGCAAGAATAGTTTTATTTCAAATGTAGTCACGTAAAGAATCTCGAATAAAAACTCGAATAATGCGTATCGCAGTGCGGGTTAGGACGTCCCCCGGAGGCGAGGCGTACCGACCCGCCCCGTCGGAACGAATATCGGCAGATGCGGCGATCGGCCACCACCCGTCACGCCTTGCCCAGTCAGGCGAGTCGAGGAGAGCAGAGTGCCGGGTGGGCATGTAGAATGTAAGAGGATGTGTGGAAGGTAAGTTGCACGAGCTGATATGCGTCATGGCGGACAAACAGCTAGACGTGCTCTGTGTAACAGAGACCAAGCGAAGGGGCAGCGACACCAGCGATCTTCTTGGTGGCGGGATGGCTCTGTGGTCTGGTATACCACAGAGCGATCGAGCTAGCATGGGGGTAGGAGTGCTGTTGTCCTCTCGCTTGGCCTCAGGTGTGAAGGATTACGGAATGTATGATCCCAGACTTCTTTGGGTCCGTATAAAACTAGGTGTCACCAAGGTATTCATGGTTGTAGCATATGCTCCCGTGGGATCCTCGGTGGCATCAGACCTAGAGAAGTTTTGGGACAATGTTAGGGAAGTTCTGGATATGGCAGAAACCAGTGAACGCGTGATTGTATGCGGAGATTTGAACGGATGGGTGGAGACCAAGCGTCCCGACAATGAGGACGTACTTGGTCCATTTGGTGATAAGAGAGTGAACGACGCAGGTAGGCTCATAGCGGATGTATGCATGGAGAGAAACCTTATTGTGTCAAACACATTTTCCAACATAAGGACATCCATATGTATACATGGAGAAGGAATGAACAGAAAAGTATAATAGATTTAATTTTGGTAGACAGTCGCCTCCGAAGCAAAATATTGGACGCAAGAGCCTACAGGGGCCCCACAGTTGATACGGACCACTATCTCGTTATCGCGAGATTTAGTGGTCTGTTCAGAAAGTGGAGGCACTGGAGAGAGCGTGTCCATTTCGGAGGGCTTGATAGAATAAAGGTTGAAAGGTTGTAAGAAGAGTGTGTAAGAGAAAAGTAAGAAGAGAGTGTCCTAGAACGGCTGACGATGGCAAGCCAGCCGTAATCGGACATTGAAGAATGCTGGAGAATATTGAAAGAGAGTATGGTAGATACAGCGAAAGAAGTATGTGGAAGTTCAAAGAAGCATAGAAAAACAAATGGTGATGCATGGTGGGATGCGGAAGTGGCAGCTTCCGTAGAGCAAAAGAAGAAAGCGTGGCTGAACTATGTCTCTTCTTTGTATCTGAATGAGAGTATGACTGAACAGAAGAAAGAAATATATCGGCAATGTAAGAATGACACCAAAGCCTTAGTGAAAGAGAAACGTGATAGAGCAAGTATGAGTGCAGAAGATAGGCTGACTAAAAACTTCGAGAGTAATACCAAACTCTTTTGGAGGGAGGTGAAGAAGTCTCGGGGTGGTTGGTCAGCCTTCAGAATGAATAAAATAAGGTCTAAAGGTGGAGACATTCTTACACAAACACAAGACGTGTTAAGCCGATGGAGTGAATATTTTGGCGATATGTATGTGGATGCTACGGTTGACGCCGGTGTCGCATGTGGTTTAATAGAACAACATTCGACAGTGGCGTCCTCCGATGGCATCAGTATGGATGAAGTTGAATGGGCGATAAGAAGTTTGAAAAATGGTAAGGCAGCGGGCATTGATATGGTGTCTGCCGAGATGATCAAGCTTGGTGGCTCCTGTGTCTGAGAGGCGTTCCTGTTGCTCCTCAATTTATGTTGGAGCTCGGGAATGGTTCCCGGGGACTGGAATAGCGCAGTCATCGTGCCTTTGTTTAAAAACAAGGGTTCACGTTATGACTGCTCAAATTACAGAGCCATAAGCTTGACCAGTTTGGCAGCAAAAGTGTATGGTAAAATTATTGAAAGGAGCATGAGGATGGTGTCCCATGGTTTACTGTGTGAGACACAAGGAGGTTTCAGGAGTGAAAGGGGATGCATGAATCAAGTGTTCTCTCTATGCAACATTGTGGAGAAGCATCTGGCTCTAGGTCAGAGGGTTTTCTGCAGTTTTGTGGATCTGGAGACAGCATTTGACACGGTTGTACGAAAGGAACTTTGAGACATTTTACCGGAGTATGGTATTAACGGTAAACTGCTACAGGCTGTGCAGTCCAGTTACATGGGCTGTAGAGCCTGTGTGCGGCTGGATGATGGAATGTTGCCTTGGTTTGACGTCAATATCGGCGTTAAGCAGGGGTGCGTTCTGTCAGCCAGGCTGTTTATCATATATCTGGATAAATGTCTCCAAAGGTTGAACGATATGAATGTGGGAGTCCAGATGGGCGACTCAGTGGTCAATGCTCTGCTTTATGCAGATGATGCAGTCCTGCTGGCACAGTCAGCGACTGACCTGCAGACCCTAGTCGACACAATGACAGAAGATTGTAAGAAAAGGGGTCTACGCGTTAATGTGAGCAAAACCAAAATAATGGTCTTTGAAAGAAATGAAGCCAGAACAGGTGTAAGAGTAAAAATAGGTAATGATGTACTAGAGCAAGTGGATGAATTTGTATATCTTGGATGTGGATTTAGCCGAGATGGAAGGTACACCACTGATACAGAGCGAGAGGGAATGTGGGAAATAGAGTGAACGGAGCGTTGGGACAACTTTTGGTAGCCACCAACTCAGCCAGAAGGCACGTGTAGCAAACGCACATAACGCTGTGTTTGTCTCAACATTACTATATGGAAGCGAGGGTTGGGTATGCAGAAAAGAGTATGAAAGCAAAATTAATGCGGTCGAAATGCGATATCTACGGAAAATCTGTGGAGTTAGGCTGACCGACCGCATTCGCAACGACGACGTAAGAGAGCGAGTAGGTATGAAAGAGAGTAATGGTGTAAAGATGCGAAAGGGAATGCTCCGATGGTTCGGACATGTGGAAAGAACGCCGAACAAACGTCTGGTTAAGAAGATATACAATGCGAAAGTGGAAGGATGTAGGTACCAGGGGAGACCGAGACTCACCTACCTAGACCAGATTAGTACTGTAGGAAGGTGGAGTCAAGAGTCTCCGAAACCGGCGAGCATGTATGAAGAGAATTATAAATGTTGAGGAAGCGAGTGAAGTATGCAAGGATAGAGTCCTCTGGCACTCTGTTCTCTCTGCCTACCCTGCAAGGGATATGGCGTTATGATATGTATGTATGTGTATTTAGTCACGTAAAAATAAGAATCATTATAAAAAATATATATAAAACACGATAGAAGCCGTAAGAATAGTTTTATTTCAAATGTAGTCGCGTAAACATTAGAATCATTATAAAAAAAATATATAAAACAAGATAGAAACCGTAAGAATAGTTTTATTTCCAATGTAGTTATGTAAAGACCAGAATCATTATAAAAAAATATGTAAAACACGATAGAAACCATAGAAACTGTAAGAATAGTTTTATTTCAAATGTACTCACGTATAGATTAGAATCATTATAAAAAAATCGGAAGTGGGATCCATACACATTTTTCACAAGCTCTGACTTATGTCACTGAGTAACGAATTACCTATTGTTTTTGTTATGTAGATTGGGTATTTACATATGTACCTAAAGGATTTGCTTCAGCAGTAGATATTGGATTCCGATAACCTTTTTCTTTCAAGTGTTTTCCAATACAATCTCTCTTTGGATTTTAGCTATTTTTTATTTTATCTTACCTGATCTCTGCTTCGTTCACGCTTTTTCATTTATCCATCATAGAATTATTAGCCTATCAGAGTTTACAGTTGACCTAGGTCTCTTTAAAGAGGTGGGTAATACCATAATCGTCATATTTAGCAGGCGATTGGCAGATCACAGTGTTAAAATTTGCCCAGGAGAGTATCGATTCTCTTGGAAATTTTTCAGGAAATTTTTACGTTTTCCACGGGTAAGTAAAAGTCGCTTAAACATTGTATACTTTACCACTCATCATGAGACAAATTGATTACATACCATTTATGATGGATAATTTGTTGTATATAAATGTATCAATATTCAACATTATATCTTTCCTGGGAGGGAGGATATAACTCTGAATGAAGATAATGCTATTATCAATATGGTTAATAGGCATCCAAAAATTACAATTGGTGATATAAATTACCCCGAACAGTGAAAAGAAATAAAAGGAAGAAAATGATCAATCATCATTTTCCTGCTCTTATCCCAATTACTTGGAATCCACGCAATATGTACTCTGTTTCCATCGTACATATCGCAAAAATTACTGGCAATAGTTTTATGACCAGCCGCCTGCCAGACGTCAACCCTCCTTGGGAATGTAATTGTTGACCAAATGGCATGAGGTAGAGTTGGCCCAGATGGATATCATGATTTTAGTCGTCTTTAACGACATTTACGAGCGAAGTAAGGGTTGGTAGTATACGTCGCCGCTACCATACAGCAGAAAGAAAAGGAAGAAAATATTTATAATAATTAAAAACAAACATAACTAAAAAAATAAAACTAAATAAAATAATCACACTTAATAAAATGAACCCCATTTTTTAAATAATTTGCGCGTTAATAATAGGATTCAGCGTAGGTGAATATTAGCGGAGTATCTTGAAAATGAAACAATAGATGTCAAACTGTGCTGTTACGGTTGTCATGACAATTGCTGAGACAACAAAAATCATAATTAATTGTGGACATTAACAATATTAATAATATACCATCATAAATGTATAATAACAAAGCCACTTCAAGAAAAATTGAATTATATAACTTCAACTTCAACATAACGACTAAAATATACAACATAAAAAGGCACGGACAAAAGACTTTAGACCAACAAATTATTTAATAAAAAAAATATATTAATAATGGCTATCACAAGACGAAGTGGGTATTGAAATAAAATAAAGCATTGATTATGTAATTACAGCTAGTACAGCTAGCAGAATAACAAAATGGTAACCAGCTAAGTATATTAAGTGCTTCAAGCACTGTAAGTTATTCAGAAATACAATAGCGTAACGTGTTCTATTAGTTGCGTGACGAACTCTTTTGTTCATCTGCTTCAATGCAACAACTACGAACAACTCAGACAATAATGTCAGTTCTATACACACAGACTTCGCTTGATTACAAAAGCGATACTGAACTGAATTTTTATCTTTGTTACTTCTCATACACAACAGTAGCCGGTAGTAAATATTGCCTATCGAACTTTGGAAAGAGACAATCGACTAATTTCGATTTCGTATAGCGTCATCTCTGTCACACACCCTTTAGTATGATGGCGTAGTGAAACATCGAGTCTTTTTTTATTGGCAGACTATGGTCTGGACACATGCCGTATTTTCGTCCGGAGTGACTTAAAGGCTACGCGTGGTCTCATAATCAAACGTATGCCTTCCTGTGCCTACCACTGGTAACGACTCCTCGTCATCCGTGACTAGCCAGGGAGCTCTAAAAGTCTGGTAATCTTTTGTTACTAAATAAAATACACCTATTTCAAAAGCTTTTTTTGTCTAAATTTGACATCTCATCTCATAATCTCAGCTCATATATGTACCACTGTTGGCTTCGAGCCTCCTCTATAATGAGAGGATAATTGACCTACTATACCACGCTAGTCAGACGTGTTGGTATAGGGTTTTGTTGTGTGTAAAGTTTTCCTTCTCTCACATAGACATTAATGCGTTTTATATCCCTTAGTCGTCTCGTACGATCACCCACGGGTAAGATAGGGGGTGGTGAATAGTATTCTTATTCCGTCACCACACGGAAGTTGTCTAAATTATTTTCTATTAATAACTGTATCTATCTATTAATAACTGTATCTATCTATTAATAACTCTGTATATACAACACTAGCGCCCGACCTCGCTTCACGTCGTTATTAGGTCACTGTCCTCGCATTTTAAATCTCTGACAAATTCTAGGATATTCATTTTAATAATGAGATGCTGTAAAGAGCAATTTTGATGTACATTAAATGTACTACGTATCGTTAAAATAACTTTCTAAATAACCAATTATTATTTTAGTAAAGTGGAAAAATAAAAAGGGTGTAAAGATAATATATATAATCATCATTATTCTGCTTTTTTTTTCTTGCGGTGGACTCCATAGTCCACATAGACTCGGACCGATTTGGCGGGGTGCGACCATATCCACATAGACTCTGAAGTTGATATGGTCGCGCCCCGCCAAATCGGTCCGAGACGACGAAAGAGGCGGCACGCAACCCCATAGACCCACCCTGCAAGAACCTCTCTTCGCCGTGCGAGCGGGCCACCGGTACCGTTCTTTGTTTTCGGTGGCCCGCCCGGCGGCTTAGGTACCCTCACGGAATCATCATTCGATACAATATGTACTATTCGTAGAATTACATATTGTAGAAGTTATTGGCAATAGTTTTATGACCGGCCGCTTGCCTGACTTCAACCCTCCTTGGGAATGTAATTGTTGACCAAACGGCATTAGATTGAGTCGGCCCAGGTCGTTATAAGGCCCTTAGTCGTCTTTTACGATACCCACGAGCAAAGCAAGGGTTGGTAGTATTCGAAGCCGCTACCACGCAGCAAACAGAGCAAAAAGATAACATATAACTAAGAAAGGTTAGCACATAACATCCATTGCACATGAAGGAAAACTGCAATACTATTATAAAAGTAAAATTATATCCAGCAGTAGGATATAAATGCGTTGTACAAAAAGATTTTTCCTTTTTAGGTAAATAGTTTTCATCATGTTAGCTCATATAAGTTACACTGCTGGATTTGAGACTCCTTTGGAATGCAAGGCTGATTAATCTGCTATACTAAGCTGGCTAGATGAGTTGGTATAGCATTTTATTTCAAGCTTTACTTCTCTTTCATAGATTAAATATGACCGACTGCACAGATGGCGTAGTGGTTAAAATTCGTGGCGTAGTGGTTCCTTTCGTGCCAGTGCCATGGGTTCGATTCCTACGTAGGATAATACTTGGTGTGATCCACAAAGTGTTGTTCTGAGTCTGGGTGTAATTTGTCTGCGTTAATTGCATGTTTGTAAAGTTCCCCGCAATACAAGGATTATTTCCTTAGTGCAGGGTGGAGTCATAAAAAAAAATATTCCTTAATCGTTTTTACAACACCCATGGCTAAAAGAGAGGGGTTTTTAATTGTATTCTTATTCCGTTACCAAAACGTTTATGATTTCTTTATTATTATTGTACAGAAAAATAGTTCTTCCTAACTCATCAATCAACATCACCATTGTCTCAACCCATACACGTCCCCTTATTTAGGCTTGGGCTTCCTACACTGTGGTATAACACTTATATATTACCCTAAAAAAATCCTGTTTGATCTAATATTACTTGCCAGTCAAACGTGTCCTCGTCGAGTTTTATGACGAGTTTCTTTCTTAATGATTTCTATTGTTTACTCGAGTATTACACATTTGAAATAAAACTACTTTTACTAAACACACTATACACTTGCTGTACACTTTACAGTGATGTTGGTCACGGGAGTTCTCCCGTGATCATGATCACTGTAAAGTGTTCGAAACGTCGGGAAATTAAAAATCAAATACAAACGCGATAGAATCCGTAAAAGTAGTTTTATTTCAAATGAGTTTCTTTCACTTTAATTTTTGTTATCTGCGTATGATAACCCCTTAATTGTATATTGCAGCATTCAGAAGCAAGAGAAGTAGATGGGAATTGTAATCATACTCCATTAGCAGCAGGAAAATAATAAAATAATAAAATTAAATAATAAAATTCAAGAGTCTCCGAAATCGGCGAGTGTGTATGAAGAGAATTATGAATGTTGAGGAAGCGAGTGAAGTATGCAAGGATAGACTTCTCTGGCACTCTGTTCTCTCTGCCTACCCTGCAAGGGATATGGCGTGACGATATGTATGTATGTAAAATAATAAAACTCATGATTAATAACATCAGCTGAATATTCGGTATACTCAAAAAATCCATTAAACATCAATCCTTTTTACTTTGTTTCTTTATTCAATTTGCTTTCTTTAAGGAAAGGAGAAATTTATTAACAAACAGCATTAAGTAATTTCCGCAAACAGCATTAAGTAATTTGTTAGTATAATTATGTTACTTAGTAGTTTAGAGGTAACTTAAGAATTAATTAGGGCAAGAGGTTCTGCCCAAACGTATTAACTTTAATTAAAAGTTTCGGTTACGTGTCTTTTTCAAGGTTTTTTTTACCGTTTTTAATAGACTCAGTACGATGTTGCAGTCAATAGAACTGCTCTTTCTATATTGTATGTACGTGAATAATTAATTTTCCATGTGGTAACGGAGTAAGAATACAATTCACCACCCCCTATCTTACTCTATATATAACGACTAAGGGATATAAAATGCAAATATGTTATATGTAAGAGAAGGAAAACTCGAAACAAAAACTCTTTCCTACACGTCTGACCAGCGCGGTATTGTAGGTTAATTTCCCTCCCATTGTGAAGGAGGCTCGAGTTCAGCAGTGGGACATATATGAGCTGAAATAATGATGAACGATGAATATTTATACTAATATATAATGTTGGACGTTTATATTGACGATATTGGACGTCTTTCAGTTTACTATTTACAACTTTTTTTTAAAACTAATCCCAAAACTTATTCTCACCAGTATAACTTTTGTAAGTCAGGCTTCCACAATGGCCTGAATAAAAGATATTAGGTTTGGACACTCAAGCAGTCCCTGGAATCGCTTTTAAGTGTTTTAGGATCCATAACGAATTTAATTAGAAAAGAAAAACAGTAGCAGTTGTAAAATTCTATTTTCATTTTATATTTATAGTGGTAGGACCACGCTGTTGACAGTTCTCTGTCTACAACCGCGGGCCGGTCCGTCCTGGGTACCACATTCTCGGAGAAGACCGACGTCTGAGTAATGGCAAGCTGCTATAGCGCTTTGTTCAGTGAGCGAGAGCACCGAGCGAGAGCATTAAGTAAACTCGGCTAATTAGCCTATAAATAAAAGGATGTATAGCTACTGACAGCGGAGCAATACAAAAACAGGGATGAGATAGAGCTTAGAGGATTAAGAATCTTAAGATTGATTGAAATAGTACGTATTCACATAAAAGTAAAGACTTCCACATAAAAGGTAAGATACATACCATCGGAGACATTTACTTAGAACTACTTAAGATAAATATTTACATATATACTCGTACATTATCTTTTTTTATTGCTAATGATGGCAAACGCGTAAGCAGCACACCTGATGGTAAGTGTACGCGCCCTTTATAATTTAAATAAAATATTAAAATACACTCCACACTTTACGCATTACATACATACATACATACACATACATATCATCACGCCATATCCCTTGCAGGGTAGGCAGAGAGAACAGAGTGCCAGAGAACTCTATCTCTGCATACTTCACTCGCTTCCTCGACATTCATAATTCTCTTCATACACGCTCGCCGGTTTCGGAGACTCTTGACTCCACCTTCCTTCAGTACATGACCGATCTGGTCTAGGTAGGTTAGTCTCGGTCTCCCTCGGTACCTACATCCTTCCACTTTCGCATTGTATATCTTCGTAACCAGGCGTTCGTTCGGCATTCTTTCCACATGTCCGAACCATCGGAGCATTCCCTTTCGCATCTTTACACCAATACTCTCTTTCATATATACTCGCTCTCTTACGTCGTCGTTACGAATGCGGTCGGTCAGCCTAACTCCACAGATTTTCCGCAGAGATCGCATTTCGACCGCATTAATTTTACTATCATACTCTTTTCTGCATACCCAACTCTCGCTTCCATACAGTAATGTTGGGACAAGCACTGCGTTATGTATTGCTATACGTGCCTTCTGGCTGAGGTGGTGGCTGCCGAGAAGTTGCCCCAACGCTCCGTTCACTCCATTTCCCGCATTCACTCTTCGCTCTATATCAGTGGTGTACCTTCCATCTCGGCTAAATCCACATCCAAGATATACAAATTCATCCACTTGCTCTAGTACATCATTACCTATTGTTACTTACTTACATCTGTTCTGGTTTTATCTCTTTCAAAGACCATTATTTTGGTTTTGCTCACATTCACGCGTAGACCCCTTTTCTTGCAATCTTCTGTCATTGTGTCGACTAGGGTCTGCAGGTCAGTCGCTGACTTACAAAGGTACATAATCCTTATATACATTTTCGAACGCATCCTTTCATGGCCACGCCCTCTCATATCCGCTTCCATAATAAAATAATAATTAATTAAACAAGAAGTCAAGAAATGGCCGTCTCGCAAAATCGCTACGCTTTCATAAAGTCGAGTTGAACTCCTAAAACTAATAAACGCAATTGCGCCCGCGTCGTTAACTAAAACTCATTAAATCAATATTGTTCGTGAAGTGTAATTATTGATGAACTTTGTGTGGGAACATTACGAACAGCGAGCCGAAGCAAATTATGGATTGCTGCGACCAGTGAGCTATCGAAGAACATTACAAGTACCCAGCCTTTCCTACCTAGAATAAAACCACACAGTAAGTGTTACTGCCGCCCATGGACCTTTGCTATACCAAGGGCACAGCCAGGCCGCTGTCTACCAATACCAACCCCAAACCCACCCCGTTGGGCTTCCGGCTCTCTCGCTCACCGAACGAAGCGCAATAGTACATTGCTATTACTCATACGTCGATCTTTTGCGAGAGTGTGGCGAGACTACCCGGACGGACCGGCCCGCGGCTGTGGACAGAGAGAACTGTTAACAGCGTAGCCCTACCACAATAAAATCTTCGATTATTTCCAACGGTTTAACAGCCGAGATTGCTCTAAAAGGGCAGCAATATTAATGACTTATTTAATTCTTATTATGGTCAAGTTAAGCCTATGTAAAAAAAAAATAGCATATGTATTATTCTGCTGCATGAGCTATATTAATGTAAAATTTCATCAAAATCCGTAATGATTGCAAAAGTTAGTGGGAAAAGTTTTATGATCGGCCGCTTGCTTGATATCAACCCTCATTGGGAATGTATTTGTTAACATGGTTAGGCGGCATCAGTTGCAGTTGGCCCAGGTCGATATAGATAAAGCTCTTAATTGTCTTATACGACATTCAGAAGCAAAGTAAAGGTTGGTAGTATTGGTAACCGCTACCACAGATGAAGTAGTATCACTATATTAACGTACTGATAAATCTAATAATATATTTGAAATATTTACTCTATTTTGAAATAAAACTACTTTTACGGATTCTATCGCGTTTGTATTTGATTATTAATTTCTCGGCGTTTCGAACACTTTACAGTGATCATGGTCACGGGAGGACTGAGGTGTCTTACGTCCAATATGTCATTGTTGTTACAGAAATTTATATCTAGGGTAGATAAATTGTAAATTGCCACAATAATAATTATCATAAATTAAATGCTTTAATAATAACAGAACATAAACAATATAAAATTTTATATATAGAATCATTTTCTTTTTCTACTGGCAATGAATTTGTATTAAAAATGTGGGTCAAAATTTAATATCTTATAAGGTAGATGCGCGATAGAATCCGTGAAAGTAGTTTTATTTCAAAAATTTACTCTCAAAGTTTATTTTAGTAAAATACCCAGTTAAACGACATATTCAGGCCGCCCCGGTCAATTTCCGGCTACTTACATATCCGATCACAAATGTCTGACTCTCCGGTGAGCGCTTTGTATACTTGAATTGATTTCCGTAGTCATTATATTTATGTAAGTAATTTGAATAAATACTTCAAAATTACATTTACAATTACATGTATCATTCATCTCAGTCCACATATGTCCCACTGTTGGGCTCGGACGTCCTCCATAATGTGAGGGAAATTGACCTACTATACCGCGCTAGTCAGACGTGTTGGTATAGGGTTTTATTTCGAGTTTTCTTACTTTTGCACAGATGATATATGCATATTATATCGCTTAATCGACTTTTGCGATACCCACGGGTAAGATAGGGGATGGTGAACTGTATTCTTACTCCGTCACCACATGGAAAAGTTACATGTATATAAAAATTCATCTTACGTAATTAATGGACGCCCCTAATTATGTGAGGTGAAGATTTTTTGACTCCGCTGTGCTTCTGGTGAGATGTCGTTTGTTATAACCGCCACCCCCTCGATTCCACTTGAATCTTGCTTCCCTTAATCCCCTTACGTAATTAATGGATGTCCACTAACTTAATTATTATTTGCATAGTAAGAAACTAAAAAAATAAATGAATGTGTCCTCACATGTTACTTCCCCACGATATCAGCAACGACTAAAAGAGTTAAATGGAAAACAAGATTTTAACATAATGCATATGCAATGCAATAAACAATTATGAATCGCACAATGATTTGTGCGATTCATAATTGTTTATTTTCAGTACGAGTGTAATTTGTGTCCGTTAATTTTATATTTGTAAAGTCCGCCGCAATACGAGGATTATTTCCTTAATTTAGGCTCTTGACTTTAAAAAATCGAACAATTATTCCAGGTTCCAAACTAACTTAATTAAAATGGCTTATATTAAATTTAAATATTAGTATTCACATGTCATAAAGAATCTTTATGGGACCACCCAAGGAGTGGGTCATAGCGTTTTCTTGGGCTTAAGCGGTTACTTCGTTAAATCTTACAACATCAAGCCGTCTTATGGATAATGGCATAATCATTATATTACTTTAATGAAGAGGTTTATATCCAACAGTGAATATTGATAGACTTATGGACGATTATCATCCTCATCTCATATACGTCCCACTGATGGGCGGGAGCCACTTCCACACTTGGAGGGAAATTTACCTGCTAAATAACGCTGGTCAGACGGGTCGGTATAGGCTTTTATTTCGAATTTTCCTATCTCTTGCATAGATGTTTATCTGTATTTTATATTCCTTAGTAATCTTTTACGATATCCACAGGCAAGATGGGGATGGTCGTGCGGTGTTCCGCAGTGGTCGGTTCTGAGGCTGACTCTGTGGTACATCGGGTACGACTGGGTACTGAAAGGGAGAGGGAGTCGCCCCCCCGGGCTGAGCTTGATATGCTATGCTGATGATACGCTCGTCACAGCCCGAGGCAGGACACTCAAAGAGGTGGCGAGTCTGGCCACTCTCGGCACCTAGGAGATGGTCAGGCGAATCGAGGCGCTGAGGCTCAGGGTGGCCCTAAACAAGACGGAGGGCCCTTTTATTCCATGGGCCCCGCGTAAGGCCGCCTATCGCGCCTATCGGCGCCGCCTCGTTAGTCGTTAACTCCATCCACATCGGTATCCAGGCCCATATGAAGTACTTGGGCCTGGTGCTCGACGGGCGATGGGCGTTCCGGGAACATTTTCGCCGAAATGCTGCCAGGCTGGTCGGCGCGGCGTCCGCGCTATCACGGCTTATGCCGAACGTGGGCGGACCCAGCTTCGAGGGCCGACGGCTGTATGCGGGGGTGATCCGCTCAATGGCCTTGTACGGCTCTGACCGTCCAGCTCAGGGATTGCCTTGACTCGGGCCGCCACCAGCGGCCGGGATGGTGCAGGCGCGAATATCTGCGCCTGATGCCGTCCTAACCGAGGCTTCGGATCAGAACGGGGAATTGTCTGGTCACCCGACGTGAGGCCACCGCGTGAGGGCGACGCCCCGACGGGAAAAGCTGTCGGGGCGTCACCACGAGAGGAACCCGCAAGGGTAAACCGCCGGGCGGGCCACCGAAGACAAAGATCGGGTACCGGTGTCCCACTCGCACGGCGAAGAGAGGTGTTTGCAGGATGGGTCCCTGGGGTTACGCGCCGCCTCTTCTGTCGCCCCGGACAGATTTATCAGGGCGCGACCACATCCATGGTCCACCATGAAAAAAAGGCAAGATGGGCTTATTTGTATTTTTACTACGTCACCACATGATACATTACACGATTAGTATACACATTGAATAATCATCTCAATCTTTACTGAAAGTACTTTTCAAAAATTCATCATTCATTCATCATTTCAGCTCATCCTCATCTCATCCCAGCATTGGCTCGAGCCTCCTTCATAATGGGAGGGAAATGACCTACTATACTACGCTGGTCAGGTGTGTTGGTATAGGGTTTTGTTTTGAGTTTTCCAGCTCTAACATAGATGTTATATGCGGTTTATATCCCTTAGTCTTACGATCACCTGCAGGTAAGAAAGGGGCTAGTGAATTGTATTCTTACTCCGCCACCACACGGAAAAGTTACCTTTATATAATATATTCTAGCTTATTTAAGGCAAATACAATAAAAAAAGATAAGGAAATGAATTTCTTAGCGTTGTCATAATCAGGAACTGCAATAAGATATAGACCGCAATAAGTTAAGCAAAATTAATTCAAGAATAAAAAATCAGCCATCTTCAACGCCGGTGCTATTAAGACCCCAATTATTATTTCGTTGGCACACTTCGCTAAGAGTATCCGCCTGTATAATTGTAGTTATGTTGTGACGTTACTTAGAGGGTAAAGAAGGAAGCCAAGATTGCCTTATTAGTCTTTTTCAGACGGAAGGACGTCGACCCAATTAGTTTTTTGTCAGTAACTGATTTATTTTGATCAAAAGTTGATATTTTTTTTTCTAGAAATATATGCAGCTTACTTGATGGTTCCGAGAGATGGAAAACTCGAAAGAAAACCCTATACTAACACGCCTAACGAGCGTGGTATAGTACGTCATTTACCCTCCCATTGTGGAGGAGGCTCGAGCCCAACAGCGGGGCGTATATGAACTGAGATGATGATGATATGACTTGATGGTTATTGTTTACGTTACGTTTTCGTTTTGAACGAAGAGTTGCAGCAGAGTGCTATTACTCAGGACACTGTTTTTGAGAATTTAGCACTACTTCAGCAGAGGCGAACTATTTATAGTTACAGGCAGAAAATTGTTAGCCTATGTCTACCATTAAAATAAAAAGTAAATATTGGCAGTGCCAAGAATACGGTAAACTAAACTAATTTCGAACAGATGGCGTAATGATATTTTTTTTTTTTTTTTTTTTTTTTTTATTGCTTATGGCGGCAAACGAGCAGACAGCACACCTGATGGTAAGTGTCACTGCCGCCCATGGACCTTTGCCAATGGTATAGCTAGGCCGCTGCCTACCAATACAACCCTGAACCCACCCCAGTTAGGCTTCCGGCTCTCTCGCTCACCGAACGAAGCGCAATAGCACATTGCTATTACTCAGACGTCGATCTTCTGCGAGAGTGTGGTACTACGCCGGACGGACCGGCCCGCGGCTGTAGACAGAGAACTGTCCACAGCGTGGTCCTACCACAATAAAATAGTTGATATATATAGAATATGATAGTTAGGATACCGACCTATTGTGCCTATCTTAGGTTTAATTCTCACAGAATATAAAGATTTTTTTTTGCAGTGGGCCATGGAGTGGTCACGCCTTGCCAAATCCGTCAGGGGCGACGGAAGAGGCGGCGTGGGACCCCATAGATCCACCCTGCAAAGCGCCTCTCTTCGCCGTGCGAGCGGGCCACTGGTACCCGATCTTTGTCTTCGGTGGCCAGCCCGGCACAATACAAAGTCTGGATGTAATTTATCTGCGTAAATTATGTTTGTAAAGTCCCCCGCAATACAAGGATTATTTTCTTAATGCAGGGTGCTGTCTTTTTTCAGAATTTTTTTTTTTTTAATTTATAAAGGGATAATAAAGTTTTAAGAATGATAATAATCGTGGAAATTATATTTCCACGTAGCAAGCGTAGCGTAGCGTAGGTTTAGGATACAATATATCGGTTACTTTTCCATCGTCAGTCATAAAAACCGTGTAGGTATAGAAGTAATCAGCGTGCATACAATAGCAATTATTTTTGGCATTGTGTTACATCATATGCAATCGTCAACCCATATCATTTAAAAAAATTACCAGCCCGTTGAGTTTCTTGCCGGATCTTCTATCTTTGTAGCGACTTGCCGATCCGGTGGTAGATTAATTTAAATAAATATGTAAAATTGACAATATGTAAGTGTCCTTATAGGGCTTATGCATAATAAATGATTTGATTTGGTTTGGTTTGGTTTGGTCTGGTCTGGTCTGGCCTGGTCTGGTCTGGTCTGGTCTGGTCTGATCTGATCTGATCTGATCTGATCTGATCTGATTTGATTTGATTTGATCTGATCTGATCTGATTTGATTTGATTTCGTTTGATTTGATCTCTAGCGTCGCGATTATGTTATTTTTCTTATAAGGAGTATATTTTTAAGAGTAGACATCGATGGATGGATGGATTAAAGAATGAAATAAAAGTATTTTTAACAAATTTAATTGCAAAATAACATACATACATATCATCACGCCATATCCCTTGCAGGGTAGACAGAGAGAACAGAGTGCCAGAGAACTTCTATCCTTGCATACTTCACTCGCTTTCTCAACATTCATAATTCTCTTCATACACGCTCGCCGGTTTCGGAGACTCTTGGCTTCACTTGCCTTCAATACGTGACCAATCTGGTAGGTTAGTCTCGGTTTTCCCCTACATCCTATATATTTATCAAATATTTGTATTTGTTATTTCGCAATTAAATTTGTTAAAAGTATTTTCAACAAATTTAATTGCGAAATAACAAATACAAATATTTGATTTTCTATTTCCTGTGCCAAACAGCGTTAATGGTTACGAAAGAATTGAGACGTCTAACGTCCAACAAGTTTTCCTTTCCTAATATTTAGTACCAACAACAATTTAAAAATGTTTTCATTCGACCATTTTAATAAACTCATTCTCTTAACCCCTTTTACAACAATAAAGAACCTTAATATTCAGCAGGTAACCATTTAATTAGTGTACTTCTAAACATTTCGGCTATAAACGTTAAGAGTTAATGTACCTTCATGAAACTTGTCTTTATGTTTATTTCTTAAACTGAACTAACACAATAACAATTATATTTAATTACTAGCAATTTTCCGTCTCGTGACGAAGTAAGAACTCTTACTACATCTTATCTTGTCCGTGGGTATCATAAAAGACGGCTAAGGGATATATACTGATAATATCTTTATATCGAAGGAAAACCCGAAATAAATCCCCTATTATGTTATTTTCAAATCATATCCGTTAGTTTTTTATTATTTCTACAGATAAGACAGGTTAGATATCGAAACAGTAAGCATCATGGATTAATTTCTGATGTTTACGCGAGCATATCTAAATAAAACTGTTTTTACTAGAGGACTGTCTGAGTTCTCCCGTAACCACGCACGCTGCAAAGTATTGGAAACGTCGGGAGATTAAAAATCAATACAAACGCTATAGTATCAGTAAAAATAATTTTATTTCAAATGATCGATTGAATTAAATTTACTTTATTTGAACAGAAATAGTTTTAATAATTCAATTTCTTTTTGAAGATTATTTGAAAGAGCGTGAAATTATATAAGAATATATTCAAATAATAACGATGTGTTCATAGCACAGAACAGCTCCATTTTGTATCACGGATACAATTTGACAAAAGAAAATGGGTACTCATGAATTTCAACCGCGGGAATTAGGTCGGCGCTCGGCACAGCTTACTTTCAAATGTTATAAGGCATATCTACATATGTATTTCATACGTAGTTTAAACACTTGGATTTATAATCCGAATATCGAAGGTCTTTAGTAATGTCGATAGTATTATAATACATTGGTACGAAGTCTCTTAGAGTATTGTTCTGTTATATGGTCTCCGTATTACTCGACTCATATAGATAAAGTGGAATCGATACAGACGCGTTTTCTGAGATACTTATGTATTAAAAAAGGTATACGTAAAGCTCTGCCAGAGTATAGTACTACACTGAATTGCTTTCAAATGCTTAGTCTAAAAAAACGAAGAAACAACTCTGATCTACTAACTCTTTACACGATCATAAATGGTTCGATTGACGCTCCGCTAATCAACTATCTAAAATTCAGAGTCAACACACGAATTTTGCGTCAACCACGTACATTTGATATCCCATCGTCTACCTTAAATACTACCTTTAATAGTCCACTTACACGCATGGCAAGGTCATATAATATAAGGTCTGTTCAAAGGGATAATATCGACATATTTTCAATGACATATGCAACATACAGACACTGCCTTTTAAAAGGCGAGTAGTGACTCCTTGGTTTTGCTTGGTGTCTTTTTCTTTTTTTTTTTTTTTTTTTTTTTTTTTTTTTTTTTTTTTTACGGATAATCTGTTACAAATAATTATAATAATATACTAAATTAATATAGTCTCTAATCTAATGTGATAATGAATGTCATGCCTAGGTACCTGTTATCTGTGTAACTACTACTTAGCTATATATGTTAACTCTGTTGTATTGATGCAATTGCTGTAATTGTGCTGTTGGTGTGCTGAATAAAATAAAATAAAATAAAATAAAATAATCTACATGTATATATTAAAATAAGAAACATAATTTTGACAGTAGTTTATGTTTAATACATAGCGACTCACTAATAATTGTTTTTTTACAAAATTCAATTCTATATGAAATAAATCTCAGTGGCAATGTTTTTTTTTTTTTTTTTTTTTTTTTTTTTTTTTTTTTTAGTTGGGGTACGACGCCAGAAACCTCCGCGTGGTGTACCCTGGGTGCGGGCGACAGTCCCCCAGATCCCTCTGTCGAATTGTCGCCCGTAGCGAATCTCTGGCGCGAGGGGGGGTTCCCCAGCAATGGGTTGAGCCCCAATTCGCTCCTGACTCTCTATTTGTAGAGGGTACAGGAGGCGAAATTTCGGACGGGCCCGGTCACTCATTAATTTGAGGGCTGGGCAGGCTTATGCCACCGCCGACATATCGTAAACCTGATATCTTGCTTCAAGACAAGTTGTCGTGAGGCGTAGTATCAGGAACGAGGGTCTTGGCTTAACCGCCCGGACCGCGAGGAAGACAACCTCTATAAAGAATTCGACCTTCGAATTCGGAAATTACCCAGAATCCTAAGTTCTGGCGTGCGGCGAGAGGATGCATGGCAGATGGGCTGTTCTGTTCCTAGCACGCTCCAGCCAGGGTACCGGCTGACCCCCTGGTTGGTAAATGTAGGCTTGCCCGGGTACAGGGATCTCTGCCCGGGTCGACCGTTAGTTCTCCCATACTCGTGGGATTCACTATGAATGCTTCCAAATTTAAAAATTCTACCGACGGGAATCATAGTGATTCCCACCTCAAGGCCTTGTCAAGCCAATGTAAAACTGACACAAACGACGCCTCGTCCCTAGGACTCGAGGCGTCCGCCGAGGGCCCGGCACCTATCATAGAGGCCCCAATAAAAAAGAAGAAGCGCAGGAAGGTGATCACCCTAGCCGGCGAGCGCGTTAAACGGCGCGCCAACCGACTTAAGAAGGAAAGGGAGGCGCTGAAGGTCGCGGCACGCCGCGAGACCAGCGTTCCCAGCGACGAGGGCGGCACAGATGCCGCAGAGCCGTCGCAATCGGATGGTGGTAGCGCCGCAGGCAGGTGTGTGTCCCAGGACGAGGGCGACGATGTCGCAGAGCCGTCCAAGGAGGGGACGAGGAGTGGCAGCTCATCGAAGCTGTCGAGCGACGAGGGCGGATCCACCGCAGAGCCGTCGCAGAGGGAGGGCGGCAGTAAAGCCGCAGGGCCGTCGTTGGAGAGCCGCAGAAGCTCCGATGCCGATACGGCCCTGGAGAAGCTGTCGGACGAGGGCGGGCAAGCCGCAGAGCCGTCCGACGAGGAGGTCGACCGAAGCCGGGACGAGGGCGGCAATGCCACAGAGCCGTCCAGTATGGAGGAGGGCAGCTCGGCTGCCGAGGCCGCCGAGGAGTCTGAGCCGCACCCTGCGGCGAAGGCTCTGACGGTGGCCCTGAATGTCAGGGAGAGGGAGGAGACCCTTCCCCCGAGTGCCCGGAAGCGCCCCCTGTACAAGGGCGGCAGCTCCGACTCGGAGGGGAGTGTCGTCATGCCTCCTCCCAAGGTCCCGACCGCGCGCCGTGGGCGCAGGGGTCGTGGGTCAGCGGTGGCGGCGAGATCGGTCCCGGGTCCGGGCGATCAAGGCGGTGAAGTGGCGGCCCTGCAGGCCGCAAACGCCCGCCTCAGTAGGGAGGTCTCCGGCCTGCGGGAGCGAAACCGGCGACTCGAGTCGGAGCTGTCGGCGGTGCGGAAGGAGAACCGCGGGTTGGCCAAGGACGTGGCCGACCTGCGGTCTCAATTCGCACTTTTAGTGCCAGCCATGCCGCCGACACTGGCCTCGCCGCAAAAGCGGGCTGCGCTGGAGAGGGCGGGCTCGTCCTCTGCGCCCGTGGCGCCGCCTGCGCCTGTGACGCCGCCTGCGCCCGTGGTGCCTGCTGCGCCGCTTGTGCCCGCGGCGCTGGCCGTGAGCACCGTTAGGAAGCGTGGCAGGCCCAAGAAAGGGGAGGAGCCGCTCCCTGCGGTGCACGGTGTGCCGGAGGAGGCGATGCGCGTCATCTTCGCCAGGCTGGAGTTGATGATGGATGCGCGCATCCAGGCCGTGGCGGATCGTCTTCCACCCGAGCCACCCCTCCGGCTGCCGCCCGCCACAGACAGGACGAAGCGGCCGCAAGTGTCAGCTCCCACCCAGCTGCCCTGTCAGGGTGGCCGCGTGGTGAGCTATGCTGCGGCCGTAGGTGGGCCTAAGGGGGCCAAGAAGAAGGCCGGCACGGTGCCGGCTCCCGCCAAGGCCGGGCAGCGGCGGGCGCCAGCGGCTGCACCGCAGGCGCCGGCCAGCGCACCCGCGACTGCGCCTGCTGTGCCCAGCGCTGCTGCCAGGCTCGAACAGGGCTGGCAGGTGGCTGGGCGGAGCAGGAAGGAACGCGGTCAGAAACGGAGAGCGGCAGCCAAGAGTGCCGCTGTGGCTGCTGCTCCACAGGCGGGAGCCGACAAAGGGAGAAAGAGGTCGCGCAGGGGCCTCAAGTCGCCGAAGATAGCTGCGGTCATTATCACCGTGCTGCCTGAGGCGGCCGAGAGGGGCCTCAACTATGAGGCTGTCCTAAGACGCGCCCGGCGGGAGCTGGACGTCTCCGACATCGGGGGCGTCGAGGCGAGGACCCGCAAGGCCCGGACAGGGGCTCGAATTCTCGAGTTCCCTGGGGCCGAGGGCGCCAAGGCGGCTGATAGTGTGGCCTCGAAGCTGAGGGGGCTGTTCGGGCCGGAGGATGGAGTCCGAATCGCCAGGCCCGTTAAGTGCGCAGAGATGCGCCTCACGGGTCTGGACGATTCCGTGACGGTGGAGGACGTCCGGGAGGCCATTATGGTGCGTACCGGATGTGCCTCGGACACCGTCCGGATTGGCACCATCCGTCCTGGTCCGGGCGGCGTCGGTGCTGTCTGGGTGCAGTGCCCGGTGGAGTCGGTCAAGAAATTGGCCGACTCAGGCAGGCTCCTCGTGGGCTGGAGTTCGGCGCGGGTAACTGTGCTGGAGCCCCGGCCCGCGAGGTGTTACAAATGCATGGCGGTCGGGCATACCCGACCGACGTGTCGCAACTGCTTTGACTGCAGCGGGCTATGCTTCCGCTGCGGTCAGGCTGGGCACCAGGCAGCATCGTGCTCTGCGGTGCCCCACTGCCCCGCGTGTGCGGCGGGCAATAGGCCTGCCAAGCACCGCATGGGCTCTGGGGACTGCAGACCCCCGGCATCGGCCCCAAAGGGGCGGGGCGGCTCATCGACCGAGCCCGCTCCCGCTCCGATCGCGACCCGATCGCCCGTTAGCGCGGAGGAGGAGACGATGGATACGGCCCGTTAATGGACCACGAAGCCATCCGTCTCCTCCAAGCCAATCTCAACCACTCCGCCGGTGCGCAGGACGTTTTCCTGCAAGCCATGGCGGAGTGGTTGATAGCAGTAGCCGTAGCCGGAGAGCCGTACGTGGTGCCCGACCGACCTAACTGGCTGGGTAGCACCGACGGCACTGTGGCAATCGTCGCCTCCACGTCGTGGCCTTCGTCGTCCCTGACCCTTAGGGATAGGGGCGTCGGATACGTCGCGGCGGACTGGGGAGAGATTACGCTTTTCGGAGTCTATCTCTCCCCTAACAGGAGCGTGACTGATTTTGGGGCCTCCCTCACCATCTTAGGGGCCTCATTACGGCGACTGGCACCGCGCCAAGTCTTCGTTCTGGGGGACTTCAACGCCAAGTCCATGGCGTGGGGGTCCCCCAGGACGGACGACCGAGGACGGGCGGTCGAGGAGTGGGCGGCGGCACTGGGCCTCTGTTTGTTGAACAGGGGCTCGGTGCATACGTGCGTGCGGCAGCGGGGCGGGTCGATAGTGGACTTGTCGTTCGCTAGCCCCATTGGCGCCGCACGCGTGAGGAGCTGGTGCGTCGCGGAGGAGGTTGAGACCCTATCGGACCACCGGTATATCCGGATGGAGGTCTCCCGGACCCTCCCGACGCCCGGCAGGGGTCATCAGGCGGACGGACGTCCCGCGTTCCCGCGATGGGCTGTGGGTCGTTTGGACCGGGACCTGCTGGCGGAGGCAGCCATCGTCCACTCATGGCTGTCCTCTGCCCACCAGTTGGACGGGGTGGACGCCGAGGCTGGCCGCATCCGCAATGCGTTGACGCAGATCTGCGACGCGGCCATGCCCCGTGTACGGTGTCTGCCCCCGAAAAGGGCTGTCCACTGGTGGTCCCGGGAGCTGGCAGATCTTCGGGCCGCATGTATATGCGCCCGGAGGGCTTACACCCGCAGCCGGCGGCACCATCGTGATGAGGAGCGGGAGGGCCGGCTTTATGAGGGCTACCGCAATGCGCGGTCGGCCTTCAGGCTGGCCGTCCGTACCGCCAAGGACGTCAGTCGGCAGGAGATGCTGGACGGTCTCGATCGAGACCCCTGGGGTCGCCCCTATCGCGCGGCGCTGAGTAAGCTCCGTGCGCGGGGCCCCCCCCTCACCGAGACCCTCCAGCCCGGCCTCCTCACCAGGGTCGTCGAGGACCTGTTCCCGCAACGGGCGGAGCACACGCCCCCGGTCATGGCTTCGCCAGACACTGACCGGGAGGCCGACGATGACAGTGTTCCGCCCATCGCGGCAACCGAGATGGGGGTGGCGGTGGTGCGCATGCGCGGCAAATCCACTGCCCCCGGGCCCGACGGTGTTCCCAACCGCGTGCTGGCCCTGGTCCTCGACCACCTGTGTCCCCGCCTCAGGGGGCTGTTCGACGCGTGTTTAGCGTCCGGGCGGTTCCCTGGGTGCTGGAAGGAGGGAAAGCTGGTGCTCCTGCCGAAGCCGGGACGGTCTCCAGAGTTGGCCTCGGCCTACAGGCCTATCGTGCTGGTCGACGATGCGGGCAAGCTATTGGAGAGGGTGCTGGCTGCCCGCATCGAGCGGCACCTCGTTGGCACGGGGCCCGATCTGTCGGACGCCCAGTCTGGGTTCAGGAGGGGTCGTTCGACGATCGCGGCTCTGCTGCGCCTGAGGGCCGTGGCGACTGAGGCCGTCGCCGGCGGAGGAGTGCTGTTGGTGGTGTCCCTGGACATCGCCAATGCATTCAATAGTCTGCCATTTAGCTGCATCAGGGAGGCGCTCCGATACCACGGAGTGCCAGTTTACCTGAGGCGGCTAGTGGCAGACTATCTGGAGGGGCGCAGCGTCCTCTACACCAACCGAGTAGGGGACGTTGTGCGAACGCCCATGACGTGCGGTGTCCCACAGGGGTCGGTCCTTGGACCCACCCTGTGGAACATCGGCTACGACTGGGCGTTGAGAGGGAGCCTCCTACCCGGGCTGGGCGTGATCTGTTACGCCGACGACACGCTCGTCACAGCCCGCGGTAGGACGCTGGAGGAGGCGGCAGGCCTGGCGACTCTCGGCACCGAAGAGATCGTCAGGCGGATCGAGGCGCTGGGGTTGAGGATGGCCCTGGACAAGACGGAGGCCCTCTTGTTCCATGGGCCCCGCATGGGCCCTCCCATCGGCGTTTCGATCACCGTCAATTCGGTTGACATCAGCATCCGGGCCCATATGAGGTATTTGGGCCTGGTGCTCGACGGGCATTGGTGGTTCCGGGAGCATTTCCGCAGGCTCGCTCCGCGGCTCGTCGGCGCGGCGTCCGCCCTTTCATGGCTAATGCCGAATGTGGGCGGACCGAGCGCTACGTGCCGACAGCTGTACACGGCGGTCGTCCGGTCGATGGCTCTGTACGGCGCACCGGTGTGGGCGGGGTCCCTGACCGTCCGACTCAGGGCTCTTCTGTGGCGACCACAGAGGGCCATGGCGGTCAGGGCTGTACGCGGGTACCGCACGGTGGCGACGGAGGCAGCGTGCCTGTTGGCCGGGAGTCCCCCGTGGGACCTGGAGGCGGAAATGCTCGCCGATTTGTATCGGCGGGTGTCGGGGGTGCGCGCGGAGGGCGGTGTGGCCTCTTTGAGGGAACTCACCGCCTGGCGCGTTGACGCCCGCCTAGATGTCATTGCCCGTTGGGCAGTCCGGCTGGAGAGGCCTCGGTTCGGTGTGCGGACCGTAGAGGCCTTCCGGCCGGTGCTGATGCAGTGGTTGGAACGGCGGCACGGGGTGCTCTCCTTCCGACTGGTGCAGGTTTTGACGGGGCATGGATGCTTCGCCAAATACCTGCACAAGGTCGTCAGGAGGGAGAGTACACCGTCCTGCCACCACTGCGATTGCGACGAAGACACGGCGCAGCATACGCTCGAGGTTTGTGCCGCTTGGGCAGAGCAGCGTTGTGAACTCGTCGCAATCATCGGTGCCGACCTGACGCTGCCGACCATCGCCAGGGCGATGCTCGACAGCGTCAGGAACTGGGACGCGGTCGCAACCTTCTGCGAGGCAGTAGTCTTGCGGAAGGAGGCGGCGGAGCGCGTGCGCGAGGAGCGTCTCCTCGACGGCGCGAGCCGCCGCCGGCGACTGGGGCGGCGCAGGCGCGATTACCTGCGCCTGATGCCGCCCTAGCCAAGGCCGCGGGTGACTGGATCGGGGAAATAGTCCGTCACCCGCCGAGAGGCCGACCGCGTGAGGAAAGACCGACATCCTACCCGAGGGGGGGATGTCGGTCGAGGAGAGGGTACTCCTCAGGGGTATTCCGTCGGGGCCGACCACTGACGTCAAGTCACTCTGCTCCGGTGGTCGGCCCAACGACGAAGGCGACGTCACGGGTGGGTTACGGGTGTGCGCGCTTACGCCCCTCTGTCACCCCGGACGGAGTGGTGCGAGGAGTGCGCCGACCGTAGCCCACCCCCCCAAAAAAAAAAAAAAAAAAAAAAAAAAAAAAAAAAGTGGCAATGTTTTTATGAGATGAAAAAATAACTCAATCCACTGTAAATTCAATTAAACACAAATACTGCTCAGTTAAAACAATTAAAAAGCTGTTTTAGCATACGTTAATTTTCAACATATAATGGATTACCATTATATGATGAAAATTAACGAATGCTGCAACAACATTAATGATATGAATCATTGGGTGATAAAAATTAACGAATGCTAAAATGACTATTTGTGATGGGTATTTATCTTTGAGAATTTATAGGTAGTGGTGATATTTTTCTAAATTATTATAAGACACGTAGTACTTATTGAATTGAAAATTAATACAAATAAGTACTACGCGTCTTGTTTCTATAATGTAAAAATCAAAATATTCGTTTTTAGTGCGTTTCACATTAGAATTAAAGTTTAATCAAAATTTAATAGTGGTAGGGCTACATTGCAGACAGTTTTCTGTCAATAGCAGGGGCCCGGTCCGTCCGGGGTAGTAATACACTCTCGCAGACAATCGACGTCTGAGCTTTGGCAATGTGCTGCTATTCTTCGTTCGATGAACGAGAAAGCTGGAAGCCTGACTTTCTGTGTGGGTTTGAGATTTTCATTGGTAGGCTATACCGCTGGTATTGCAAAGGTCCTTGGGTGAGAGTAACATTCATCATCAGGTGTGCAGCTTGTTTGTTTGCCAGCAAAGGTAATAAAAAAAATCAGCCCCTTACAAGATATCTTATTTATCATTAGAAGGTGAATTTTGAAATACAAATCTGCTGCGCCATAATTATATATACGTAACGTGACGTTATATATATATATATAACGTCACTCTTATTTATTGAAAACTTATGTAATATAACTTAAAACGTTTCTATATAAATAGGCAATAAGTCTTTGCTTTTTTTTTTATTGCTCTTGATGGCAGACGAGCATGTAGTACACCTGATGGTAAGTGATATTGCCGTACATGGACCTTTGCAATACAACAACTCAGTAAGTTGGGCTTTTGGCTTTCTCGCTCACCGAACGAAGCACAACAGCATACTGCCACGACTCAGCGTCGATTTTCTGCGAGAATGTGGTACTAACCCGGACGGACTGGCCCGCAGCTGTAGACAGAACTATCAACAGTTCTACCACTTTTAGACTAATTTGCTATTCTAGTTTTACTATTTGAGATTATAGTATACAAATAAATAAACTATTTAGCATTATAATATAAATAAATGTTCAGTTACTTACACGCCCCTTGGGGCGTCTAACTCATCGTACATAATAATGTGTTTGGCGTGGAACTAACGTTGTAATAAAATTACACAGCGGATCCCATTAACTACAGTGTCCCTTGTGAAATGTATTTAGATTCCTTAAAATATTTATATTATATTCTTTCCGTGTGATGACTGAGAAAGAATACAATTTACCACCGTTCTTCTTGCATGATTACATACATAGATATCATCACGCCATATCCCTTGCAGGGTATGCAGAGAGAACAGAGTGCCAGAGAACTCTATCCTTGCATACTTCACTCGCTTCCTAAATCTCTTCATACACGCTCGCCGGTTTCGGAGACTCTTGACTCCACCTTCCTTCAGTATGTGACCAATCTGTTCTAGGTAGGTGAGTCTCGGTCTCCCCCGGTACCTACATCCTTCCACTTTCACATTGTATATCTTCTTAACCAAACGTTCGTTCGGCCTTCTTTCCACATGTCCGAACCATCGGAGCATTCTCCTTCGCATCTTTACACCAATACTCTCTTTCATACCTACTCGCTCTCTTACGTCGTCGTAGTGAATGCGGTCAAATCGTCGTGCATTATTAAAGTTGTTTACTTGTTGAAAGTGGGGCACCTTAGTCCTCCCGTGACCATGAACGCCATAATGTGATCAAAACGTTGGAAACTTGAAAATCAAATACAAACACAATTGAAGCGATATGTGTAGTTGATTTCAGATAAATAGATGGAGTCTGATTGTCTTATTCGGTTTCTACAAAATCCAAGAGAAAATAGGATCTAATTTATGTGCATTTAGGTATTCCTTCCGAGTCTGTTCTTAATAGGTTTATTTCAACAACATTCCAGGCAATTTCCCCTGAGGATTAACCGGTCTTAGGGTTAAACTTTTTTTTTGTTATGAAATAAAGTATTAAGAAAGATTTTGCCAAAAAGTATTTATATTAATAGATTTAGATTTTTTATGAATTTTGGGGTAAATAAAAATGTAATGCACTTAATATTTCAGATTCATTACATCACAGCAGTTTCTTCGCGACTCATTACATAAAATACCATTAAAATAATTTAATATAACACTTTAAAACATTAAGATATTGAATATTATACAAGATTACCATATGAATGAAAATGAATGCGATCTCTACGGAAAATCTCCGCATTTGCAACGACGACGTATGAAAGAGAGTATTGGTGTAAAGATGCGAAAGGGAATGCTCCGATGGTTCGGACATGTGGAAAGAATGCCGCACGAACGTTTGGTTAAGAAGATATACAATGCGAAAGTGGAAAGATGTAGGTACCGGGGGAGACCGAGACTCATCTACCTAGACCAGATTGGTCACGTACTGAAGGAAGGTGGAGTCAAGAGTCTCTGAAACCGGCGAGCGTGTATGAAGAGAATTATGAATGTTAAGGAAGCGAGTGAAGTATGCAAGGATAGAGTTCTCTGGCACTCTGTTCTCTCTGCCTACCCTGCAAGGGATATGTCATGATGATATGTATGTATTACCATATGAAACTTTCATATTCCCGCCAGAAGTCCTATGAATACGTTATTTCTTTAGATAAAATATTTTTTTCTCAAAAAATATACCTACTACACTATTCCTCCCAAAAATGGACATATTTTTTACTTGTGTTGAGGGAGTACGCTAATAAACTTTTAATTTTTATAAAATAATAAAGAAGAATATAAAATAATATGAAGCGAAATTTGCATGTCCTAAAATAGTTCACGATGGTGTAAGTGGCAGCACGGTTGGGCCGGATTCCCAATAGGTGCGGGTTCGAACCCCGCTTGTGACATCATTTTTCGTTTCGTAATCGGGTATTTATAAATAATAAAGAGTTAGCATAATGATTTCTGTTGTTTACACGAGTGTTACACGGGTACGAGTTGTCAACGGAGGACTGACCATGACCTCCTACCGTGACCATGATCTCTGTAACGTGGGGCAATTAAAAAATCAAATACAAACGCGATAGAATCCGTAAAAGTAGTTTTATTTCAAAAGAGCTATTAGTTGCGGACTGGAATAAAATTACATTTATGATACTAATTCAAATATATTGCCTAATAATCAAGGAATCAAGTTTATGAACGAACGGAATAGAACAAGGAGATACGTAATTTGAGAAACCGAATTCTTGAGGTAATAACTTTTGTTATATTATCAGGAATAATGAGACTGACTTTACTAATAAAATTTGTATCAAATTTATCTTCCAAAGCATGTAAGATATACAAAAAGAGTCTTTAGTCTAAAACCAACCGTATACGCATTTCATGAAGTCACATTTCTCCTCGCTTGCTATTAATTGAGCTGCCATTCAATTTTAGTGTTCAAAGTTAGTTAGATCTTCGTATATTACGGATGGATTATGATCTCTTACTCATGCTCAGTTTACAACCGTTCAGAAACGTCAAGGTCGTTGAACTGAAACCACATACCCTTTGAAATTTAATCGTGTATATCTTGTGTATAAACATATAAATTTAGACTAAAAGCTATTATATCATCGTATAAGAGTGAATTAAATTTAATTAAAGATGCCACTTCAAGATTTCTCTGCGAGATAGAATCCGAAATCCACAAAAGAACGGGTGTAACCGACATAGCACGATGAATTGGCACGCTGAAGTGACAATGGGCAGGCTACATCGCTCGAAGAACCGACAACCGCTGGGGAAGAAAAGTTCTAGCGCGGCGACCACGTACCGGACGACGCAATGTAGGACTAACCAACTAGGTGGACAAACGACCTAGTGAAGGTTACTGGGCGTCGTTGGATGCAAGCGGCACAGGACCGCACTCTGTGGCGTTACATGAGGGAGGACGGCGGAATAGCTTAAAATGATGATGATGAAAGATGCCACTTTAATTGTTATTCATCTTCTAAGGATATAAAATAGGGAATAATATTTGTCGGTGATACTTTTGGTAGATATTTTTATGCTGTATAGTAGCGAGTATGAAATACTATTGACTGTTGCTTTGCTCGTGGATTTTGTAAAAGACCACTAAGAGCTTTATATTTACCTAGGCTAACTTTACCTGATGCCGTCTGGTCAACAATTACATTCTCAAGGAGGGTTGACCTCAGGCAGGCCGCTGGTCATAGAACTATTGCCAATAACTATTAGCAATATGTACGAGTACATATTGCATCGACTCCAAGGGATAAGAGTAGGATTATGATAACGACTGTTTAGGCGCTTTCTTATTGAATTAAAAATATGCATAAATTAATACTAGACAACTTCTTAGATTTATGATGATTTTCTTAGGCTTACTATAAAGAAATATTACACATACATACATATCATCACGCCATATCCCTTGCAGGGTAGGCAGAGAGAACAGAGTGCCAGAGAACTCTATCTTTGCATACTTCACTCGCTTCCTCAACATTCATAATTCTCTTCATACACGCTCGCCGGTTTCGGAGACTCTTGACTCCACCTTCCTTCAGTACATGACCGATCTGGTCTAGGTAGGTTAGTCTCGGTCTCCCTCGGTACCTACATCCTTCCACTTTCACATTGTATATCTAGAAATATTCTATAAGGGTGTTAAACAGAGGATGAATTTTAGTTGCAATTTAAATGCTAAAAATAATATTTAACAGGGACGTCAGACATGAGTTTTACGCAGACGAAGTCGCGGGCAAAAGCAAGTAATATATAAAATAGAAAAACAACATATCATTTATTATCATATGGAGTTTTCCATAACTAGTTAGTTACAAGTATTTCAATTTTGTTAATTAGACAGAGAGAACAATACGAACATTCTGACGTCATGTTGTAATCTGTTTCGAATCATCGTCTGCCCTAAATAAACATCGTTTTGTGAGAAATGGGTACTATATATGTATATATATTTATATATATACTTTTCCTAATAACTTCAATGCTTATAACTTCTTTAATTTTATATTTATAATTATTATTGGTTATTTTTGCGATTTTTTTTATCTTCTGGGCTAATATTAGTGCCTCTGCTGGGTTCGACTCTCTTTAACAATGGAAAGGAAAATGAGCTACCACGATGGTCAGACGGGTTGATATAAGTTTTATTTAGAGTTTTCCTTCTCTTAAACGGATATTATGAGCAATTGTATTCTTACTCCATTAATACACGATTAAATTATTAAACATATATTGAAAAAATATTTGTAATAATTCAATATTTTGATGATAATTAAATAAATTACTGAAATTTATAGCATTTAATATGCTTAATTATTTATAAATACCCGATTACGAAACGAAAAATGATGTCACAAGCGGGGTTCGAACCCGCACCTATTGGGAATCCGGCCCAACCGTGTTGCCACTTACACCATCGTGAACTATTTTAGGACATGCAAATTTCGCTTCATATTATATCTTACGTCTTCAAGGTGACGTATGCCATCTAGCGGACAATGTTTGCACATTGTATAGGCTTAATACTTCAAACTTTACAGTTAGAATTGTATTAAACGATGACACAACCTTGTTATTTAAATTATTGAAATTTTTAGCATTTAATATGCTTAATTATTTATAAATACCCGATTACGAAACGAAAAATGATGTCACAAGCGGGGTTCGAACCCGCGCCTATTGGGAATCCGGCCCAATCGTGCTGCCACTTACACCATCGTGAACTATTTTAGGACATGCAAATTTCGCTTCATATCATATCTTACTTATGTTTACCCCGTTTGTTCGAACCCCACTTGTGACATGATTTTTCGTTTCGTAATCGGGTATTTATAGGTAATTAAATATCTAATTTTAATAGATAATAGAAAGATTTGATAGCATTTTATAAAATGTGTTTTGCAGTAAAATGGCACCAACCCCCACCTACGTCTAATAGTTGAAGTAGAGACCTACGTCTAATAGTTGCAGTAAATATGACTATAGATGCATTGATAGAAATCATCATCATCATCATCATCATCATCATCATCATCATCATCATCATCACAGCCCATATACGTTCAACTGTTGGGCTCGGGCCTCCTCATTAATGGGAGGGAAATTAACCTACTATACCACGCTGGTCAGATGTATTGGCATAGGGTTTAGTTTCGAGTTTTCCTTCTTGCATAGATGTTATATGCGGGTAAGATAGGGGGTGGTGAATTGTATTCTTAGTCCGTCACCACATGCACATAGAAAAGATATGATTAATAGATTGAAATAAATCTCGATTTTTTTTTATGTAATTTATTTGAAAGTCTGGAAGTAAATTATATTTATTTTATTATGGAGTTTACTCCTTAAGAATCGATTTTCATATAAGGCGCCCGGTATGAGAAAAATTTGAGGAGTAAAATCTAGTGATCGAATGACTTTGTTACGTTTTTGGTGCGCAACCTATTCTGCGCACCTTTCACTTTCTGACGTGAGATAATACTTCACTGAACAGTTTTAATAAATGTAAATAAAAATATATATATTATTTTTAGTCAAATGAGCTTTTTTGCGCCTGTTTTGATAATCGTACTTAAGGAGTAAACTCCAGTCGTGCGTCGGAGCTGACACACACACTTTTTTTTTTTTTTTTTTTTTATATAATCCGATTACGAAATGAAAAATGATGTCACAAGCGGGATTCAAACCCGCGCCTATTGGGATTCCGGCTCAATCGTGCTGCCACTACACCACCGTGACTAATTGTAGGACATGCAAATTTCATTTCGTATTATATTTACGTCTTAAGGTGACGGTATGCTATCTACCCGACAATGTTTACACATTGTTATAGGCTTAATACTTAAAACTTTACAGTTAGAATTGTATTAAACGATGACACAACCTTGTTATTTAAATTACTGAAATTTAGCATGTAGTGGCAGCACGATTGAGCCGGAATCCCAATAGGCGCGGGTTCGAATCCCGCTTGTGACATCATTTTTCATTTCGTAATCGGATTTTATAAATAATTAAGCATATTAAATGCTAAATTTCAGTAATTTAAAGACACACTTTTTTATCTATATTTTATCATCACCATCCTTCTCCCAATCCCAATGCGTGGTCAACGCAATATGTACCATTTTTTTTCATTTTATGTATTTCAAATAGCTTTGGCAATAGTTTTATGTTCGTCTGACTGACGTCAACGCTCCTTAGGAATGTAATTAACGAATAGACGAAATCAGAGTTGGCTTTGATTGATGTAAAGCTTTTGATCGTCTTTCACGACATACATGAGCCATATAACGGTTGCTACTATTCATGGCTACTACGTCACAGTATACACTGCATAGCATCTCAACTTAATTATTATAATTTTAATTAATACACATACATACCATCACGCCATGTCCCTTGTAGGGTAGGCAGAGAGAACAGAGAGCCAGAGAACTCTATCCTTGCATACTTCACTCGCTTCCTCAACATTCATAATTATCTTCATATCTTTTTCATTAGTAAATACTCGATTTCTACAAGTGAGTAGAAGGTACTGGGAACTAAAACGAGAAGAAGAAGTAGAGATGGAAAACTCGAATTAAAACACTATACCAACCCAGATGGATTTGGTTGATGGTCAGATGACCATCCTAGGCGGTATATGAACTGAAAAAAAGACAAACAAATTTATTTAGATTTAATTTATGTATTTCTCAGATAAATGCCACATTTACAAACTGAAAATTAATTACCACACATCTCGTACTTCTATTGAAAAGCGAAACAATTTAAATTGCATGGAAAAAGTTCTGCTGAATGGTTACCATATGTAACCATTTTTTCCTTTCACAAATTAGTTTTTATAACAAAACCATAAAATTTAACATTTTATTATATTAATCAACAAAAAAGTAATCAAAAATTTTTATAACGTTGTCATATGTAAAAGTATTCTGCGACAACCCTATAAATTACCAACGTTTTCGACATTATTCGAAGCTTTTATGATAATAATTTTAATAAACTAAAGTGCTATTTTTCTTCGAAACATGAGACATAATTCAGTTTTTAATTTAATGAAATATATATATGACATGAAACTATTTTTACGGATTCTATGGCGTTTGTATTTGATTTTTATTTTTAGTAACGTAAATTTGTTTTGGTTCAAATTTATTCTATAGTTCAAAGTTATATGTAGCCTTACATCGACCTGAGCCGACACCACCTGATTCTAACTGGTCAACAATTACATTCCCAAGGAGGGTTGACGTCTGGCAGGCGGCCGGTAATAAAACTATTGCCAATAACTTTGCAATATGTACGATGGAGGAGGAGTGTATTGCGTCGACCCCAAGTAATTGGGATAAGAGCATCAGAATGATGATGATGAGTTCAAAGTTATTTGTATAATTATCCTTGAATATTTTTTTTTCTTTTTAAATTTTAAATTCATCTATATTTTAATAATCATCTTATCTCAGCTCAGCTCATATACGTTCTACTGCTGGACTTGAGACTCCTCCAATACAGGAGGGAAATTGACCATACATATATATACTATATTCACCATTACTATTATCCATCTGACCATCCTGCTCAGACGGGTTGGTATAGGGTTTTTTATTGACTTTTTTCTTGCATAGATCATCGTTCTCGTACTCTTATCCCAATTACTTGGGGTCGATATAATATGTACTCTTCTTTCATAGTACATACTGTAAAAGTTATTGACAATAGTTTTATGATTGGTCTCCTGCCAGACGTCAACCCTCCTTTTTTCGCAAATGCATATTATATTATTTAGTCTTCTTTTATACACCCACGGGCAAGATAGGGGGTAAATTGTATTATTACTCTGTTACCACACGGACGATAGGATACGAATAAGACAATAATAACATTTTTTTTTTAAATATTATTGTAGTCATCTTAACTCATATATACGTCCCACTGTTGGGGTCGATCTCCCATAGTGAGATTAATATTATCTTACTATATCAAACTGATGACATGAGTCGGTATAAGAGTTTCTCTCCTATTGCAGTGACATCATCTGCTTGGATCTCATAGTCGTGTTTTACAATCACCGACGGAATCCTTTAGCGTTGGTGATCATTGTTAATTATTAGTTTTAATTGTCTTTCAAACTTTGCAATAGCCTTTTGTGAGCTTTACTAGTTCTTTTTTTTCATTTATTGCTTATGGTGCTAAACCAGCTAGCAGGGTGCATCTTAGCAATTCCAAGGATACAGCTAGGCCATTGCCTACCAATGTAAACCCAAAACTCACCCAGAAAGATGGGCTGCCAGCTCTCTCGCTCATTGAACGAAGCGCAATTGCCACTGTTCAGACGCCGAATTTCTGCGGAAGTGTGGTCTGCAGCTCCAGACAGAAAATTGTTAACAATGTAGCTCTACCTCGTTCTAGTCTCTAGTAGTATGTAATATATACCTTTATGTATTTATACCAATGTCTGCCACCCTAGTTCTTAAAATAACATGGCTCGGAACAAGGGCGTGCATTATTTACACGGACCATTTCGTACTACTTCCACTCACTAGAACCTTATAGCAATGTTAGTAAAGTAAAAGCCTCTTCAACGCATTTGGGAATAAAATTAGAATGAAAATATTTACCAAAGAACCTTGTAAAAAGTTATTTTAGGACATTTCTTGACGATCGCTGGATAACCTTTTTTTTATCCACTGTAAGCAAATCGAGTAAGTGAATGGAATAACATGTTAGTGAGTTGAAAATTATTTAATATTCAATTTAGTTTGAAAAAAGAAAGCATTTTTACGGATTTTATCGCGTTTCTATTTAATTTTTAAATTTCGAACGTTTCGAACACAGTATTTTCAGTATTTAAATTACTGAAATTTAGCATTTAATATGCTTAATTATTTATAAAATCCGATTACGAAATGAAATAATTAAGCATATTAAATGCTAAATTTCAGTAATTTAAATAACAAGGTTGTGTCATCGTTTAATACAATTCTAACTGTAAAGTTTGAACTATTAAGCCTATAACAATGTGTAAACATTGTCGGGTAGATAGCATACCGTCACCTTAAGGCGTAAATACAATACGAAATGAAATTTGCATGTCCTACAATTAGTCGCGGTGGTGTAGTGGCAGCACGATTGGGCCGGAATCCCAATAGGCGCGGGTTCGAATCCCGCTTGCGACATCATTTTTCATTTCGTAATCGGATTTTATAAATAATTAAGCATATTAAATGCTAAATTTCAGTAATTTAAATAACAAGGTTGTGTCATCGTTTAATACAATTCTAACTGTAAAGTTTGAAGTATTAAGCCTATAACAATGTGTAAACATTGTCGGGTAGATAGCATACCGTCACCTTAAGGCGTAAATACAATACGAAATGAAATTTGCATGTCCTACAATTAGTCGCTGTGGTGTAGTGGCAGCACGATTGGGCCGGAATCCCAATAGGCGCGGGTTCGAATCCCGCTTGCGACATCATTTTTCATTTCGTAATCGGATTTTACAGTATACAGTATTCATTAGTGTCATCGTCCCGGGACGTCTCCGTAAAAATAATTTTATTTTGAAATTTATTATATTTGCGTAAATATCATAAATTGTAGGGCAACAGCATCCTCCTAAGATACTTGTGTCACCAACTGTAATCGCCAATCTGACTCCCAAGCGAGGCGATTATGGCATTAACCTCTTTAGAGAAACCTACGTTCAACAGGATTTCTGATAAATATTTTTCTGTGTAATGACGAAATGAGAGTACATTTCACCACTCCCTTTCTTGACCGTTGGTGTCGTAAAAGACAACTGAAGGATATAATATGATTATAACATCCACGCAAGTGTAGGAAAACCCGAAATAAAACTCTATACCAACGATTCTGACCAGTATGGTACACCGCACTGGTCAGTAATCGTTGGTATACCTACTATAGTAGGTCAATTTCTCTCTATTTGTGGAGTAGACTAGAGCCCAGCAATGGGATATATTCATATGAGCAGGGATGATGATAATGATGGGTGGACTCAACAAATTTTACAAAAGAGAAAACAGTCTCAGACTTATGCATAAAATAATATTAAATACATTAAAAAAACTTACTTTATAAACATACAGATGCCAGTTTTCTCCATGGCCCTCGAGATTCCTTTCCATGATGCGAGCATGGAATACTTTTGCTTCGCCGTCAGAGGTAAGCGAGGATCTGTAGCCGGCGGGGGACCTTCACTTAAAGCCGGTGCAGAATTATTCCCTCGCCTCTCCGACGTCACTAATTTACCCAACTGACAGCCCATTTTTAAAACACAGTCACTAAAAAACCATTTTAACAACACTTTACACTGAAAGGCAGAACGCCTCACTTTTATTTAATTCCTATGTCATTATCAGATTTCACTTTTAAATAACATTTCTAACACATATTCCATTTTTTTAAACACTTAAAACATCATTTAATTTGCGAATATTTATGGCACGTCACTAATAATATTTCGAAATTCGAATGTAATTTGAATGTCATGTAATCATGATTTAAATTTCGAACACAATTTTACACCTAGTTACAAAATGGCGTCGACTATTAATATAAATTGTTGTAACACGTTTTGTATTTATATTTAACTTATATATCACTGTTGCTTCTATTACGTAATACTGTGTGAATTATCATCGGTCCTTGTCACATCTTTTTTATCTTATCTAATTGGAGCAGCACGCGAACGGCGAATACCTGTAAAAGAAATTGAGATACTTAATTAGATTTACTTAAGACCATAACGTACATAAATGCTTCATATCTTAATATTTTATTTCTAAATGGTATAATATTTTAACTAATTAAGGTAGCCCTAATTGTATTTTTTTTTACATCACGCTCGTTTTTAGTCTGTCTCTGTGTTGAATTTGTATAACTGTCAATTTTTAATTAACATACCGAAAACACAAGTTTTTTAGCTTAATTATATTTTCAAAGATTTTCGTCCAATTTATAAATAAAAAAATATATACACACTTTCTTTTTCTAATTCTATTATTCTAATGCTACTCTTTATACAATTATGTTGAAATTCATGCAGTAATTTTCTCAAGGTCAGATAGTAGATAGTAATTACTAAGAATAAAATCTGTCAATACTTATATTTTATTGCATTACAGGATAGCGCAATACAAGGGCGTAAGTAGAGAAAACTTCATTGCAAGAGAAGACAAACTAGCACTAAATCTTCAAACCAATCTTTTTCGATATATCTTGATTGAGTGATGGCAAATATCAATTTTCTTTTGTTTGTGGAGGAAACTTATGCGCAACAGTCTGGCGGGAAGGGAGCAGTAAAGATTCATGGGAAAAAAGAAATAAAAATCACACTACTTTTCTGCAAATCTAAATCATGGCTAAAAGATATGTGAATAAAATATCAATGTAAAAGAAATAAAACTCGAAAATAGAACCAATGCTAATCCCTAGACTAGTTTGGTTTGGCCACCGAAGACAAAAATCGGGTTCCGGTGGCCCGCTCGCACGGCGAGGAGAGAAGCTTTGCAGTGTGGGTCTATGGGGTCGCGCGCCGTCTCTTTCGTTGCCCCGGACCGATTTGGCGGGTCGTGACCACGTCCATAGCCCATCGCGAAAAAAAAGAACGGTTGACGTCAGGCAGGCGGCGGGTCATGAAACTATTGCCAATAACTTATGTAGGAAGAGGAGTACATATTGCGTCGACACCAAGTGATTATTGGGATAAGGGCAGGAAAATGATGATGATGATAAACTTAAAGTTATTAGATATTATTTTCAACTGCTTTTTTAGTATGATAGTCCATCAAAAGATGACGATTTTCTGATTCTGTTTGGACATTTATATTAGCTAAGCGTAATGCTTGAATAGTTTTATAGTTTAAAAATTGTATAAACAGCGGACTCTAATGACGAGTTGGTTGAAAGCTCTTTACGTTCACTAATAGTTCGCGTAAGGATGTAATGGATGGATTGATAATGTCATCATGGATCTCCATGATGACATTATCATCTCATATTGATAATCCATCTCCATAGTCCACCGCAAAAAAAAAGGAAAATACTAATTCAGTTTATTATTATTATTTTAAGAAAAAAAAACACAGTACACTAAGAAACTATTCTTTGCATTGCTGAAGACTTTATAAACTTATAGTTAACGGATATAAATTACACCCAGACTCAGAACAATATAATTATTGTTCAAGAACAACAATATAATTGAGGCTGCTAGAACCAGAGTGGCCTAACTGCATTTTTGCATCTTTTAATCTAATTGCAAGTTCGTAGTCTAAAAATGTTAATCTACAAAACTACAGGGGCCTAAAATTGTTTACAAGCACTAAACAATAGATGGCAGTACAAGTACATTTTCGGCTTATGTGCAAATCGATTAAATTGAATTTAATTTAATTTTAGTTCTCTCCATATTGTAAAACAAGCTAGGCCGCTTTGGTTCTAGCAGCCTTAATTATTCGTGAATGAGAATCGCACAGAATATTATCCTGTAGTCGAATCCACGGTAGGTTGGCATGGTAGGTTGAAAATTGAATGGCCGTATATTTTAAGACATTAAAATCTCGCGAATAAAGTTTTATTTTTTTAGGTGAGTTGACTTGTTGAGAAAAATACTTTTTGCTACTATCTCTGTTGTTTTAGGCAAAGATATAACAACCCTATTTCAATAAAGTAACATTTAATCCCACCTAGGTCTTGCTGATTTAGTGCTTTAATTGAGAAATTCTTTGCGAATAATCTTGATAAAGTTATCATCATTTAACTTAGTCAAGATAGCCCTTTTAATTGTAATCTCTTCATTGGAAAAAGGAATTTTAATTTTTTAATGCTAATAATAATAACTTTTTATTGCTAGGCATTTTTAATTTTTTAATGCTACTAATAGTTTTTTAATAATAATTGATAGCAGATGGGCAAGCAGCCCACCTAATGGTAATTTGTAACTGCCATCGACCTCTGCAGTACCAGCAATACTGTCAGGTTACTGTCTATTGTACGAGTATCTTAAAGTTTAGACCTCCGGATTTCTTCCTCATCGAACGAACATACTATGAAGCTACGAGGCGCAATAGCACATTGCCATTACTCAGACGTCGATCTTCTACGAGAGTTTGGTACTACCCCGGACGGACCGACCCGCGGCTGTAGACAAAAAACTGTCAATAGCGTGATTCTACCACATCCAAATAATCCAGAATTCTGGTTGGAAAGGGTTACTATTTAATGACCGCACGAAACTAATTTTAATAGGTAGTTTTAAGCAAAAACAAAGTTCTAGAAATGAGTATTTTAATCTTGAAACTATTTTGAATTCAGCTTTAAATTAAACTTTAACGGTTAACAAAAGTTTACCAACAAGTATTATGAAAAACTTGGGGGTATTGTTAATTAAAGTTCCCTCGTAATAACTAGTGGCTTCGCATAACTTAGTTTGATTAAAACTAATAAAATCTTGAGATTAAATCATTTAAATTATATTTTTAATTATTTTACATACATACATATCATCACGCCATATCCCTTGCAGGGTAGGCAGAGAGAACAGAGTGCCAGAGAACTCTATCTCTGCATACTTCACTCGCTTCCTCAACATTCATAATTCTCTTCATACACGCTCGCCGGTTTCGGAGACTCTCGCTTCCATACAGTAATGTTGGGACAAGCACTGCGTTATGTATTGCTCACACGTGCCTTCTGGCTGAGGTGTTGGCTGCCGAGAAGTTGCCCCAACGCTCCGTTCACTCTATTTCCCGCATTCACTCTTCGCTCTATATCAGTGGTGTACCTTCCATCTCGGCTAAATCCACATCCAAGATATATAAATTCATCCACTTGCATTTAATTATTTTAACGTTTTATTATTTAACGCTTAATATGCTTAGACTTATATATTAAGTAGAATATCAACTTAAAGTTATTGTTTATATGTTATTGTTATGTTATTATTTGCTGTGTGGTAGCAGCTACGAATACTATCAACATTTACTTTGCTCGTGGATGTCGTAAAAGATGACTAAGAGCTTATTGACCTGGGCCAACACCACCTGATGCAATTAGTCAACAATTACAATCCCAAAGAGGGTTGACGCCAAGCAGGCGGCTGGTCATAAAATTATTGCCAATAACTTTTGCAATATGTAGGAAGAGGAGTACATATTACGTCGACCCCAAGTAATTGGGATAAGAGAAGGAAAATGATGATAATCAACTTAAAGTTATTAGAAATCATTTTCTACCGCTATTTTAGTATGATAGTCCATCGAAAGATGACGACTTTCAGATTCTGTTTAGACATTTATATTTGCTAAGCATAGTGCTTGAATAGTTTTATAGTTTAAAAATTCTATAAACAGTGGACTCTAACGTTTTGTTTTGGTTGAAAGATCTCTACGTTCACTAATAGTTCGTGTAAGGATCTAATGAATGGATTGATAATGTCATATACTTGTGGAGATTTAATTGTAATTAATTATATTTATTTTGCTGGTTTGTTGTTTTATTAATACTATTTTTTTTGAACGCCTATAATTTAGACATACCTCGCTCGTATCGGCCATGGAAGGATGGTATGCAGTCAGATAGCTTACTATGCTACCGTCTCATCACCATTTGGGCTGTTCACTGATTCTTGACATCGGTGGTCCACCCGGTGATTTACAATTTCGGATATCATCTTCTTTTGACACTTTGGTAACTAGGTACCGGAGCAAAATCAATAAATAAATAAATTCTCTAGCTAGCTTAATAGATTTGTTATAATATTATAATTCATCATCATTCATCATCATCACAACCCATATAGGTATGTCCCACTATTGGGCTCGAGTCTTCTCCGTAATGGGAGGTAAATTAACCCACTATACCGAGCTGGTCAGACGTGTTGGTATAGGGTTTTGTTTCGAGTTTTTCTTGCCTTGCATAGATGTTATATACGTTTTATACCCCTTAGTCGTCTCTTACGATATCACCCAGGGGCAAAATAGGGGGTAGTGAATTGTATTCTTACTCCGTCACCACACGGATAGATTACGGATATTATAATTGCCATAAATTTAATATTTCATTAAAATTGACCATAAATAATATAATATTTATGTATATGTATAATATAATGAGGATGGTATCCGATGGTTTACTGTGTGAGACACAAGGAGGTTTCAGGAGTGGAAGCGGATGCATGGATCAAGTGTTCTCTCTGCGCAACATTGTGGAGAAGCATATGGCTCTAGGTCAGAGGGTTTTCTGCAGTTTTGTGGATCTGGAGAGAGTATTTGACACGGTTGTACGAAAGGAACTTTGGGACATTTTACCGGAGTATGGTATTAACGGTAAACTGCTACAAGCTGTGCAGTCCAGTTACATGGGCTGTCGAGCCTGTGTGCGGCTGGATGATGGAATGTCGCCTTGGTTTGACGTCAATATCGGCGTTAAGCAGGGGTGCGTTCTGTCAGCCAGGCTGTTTATCATATATCTGGATAAATGTCTCCAAAGGTTGAACGATATGAATGTGGGAGTCCAAATGGGCGACTCAGTGGTCACTGCTCTGCTTTATGCAGATGATGCAGTCCTGGTGGCACAGTCAGCGACTGACCTGCAGATCCTAGTCGACACAATGATAGAAGATTGTAAGAAAAGGGGTCTACGCGTGAATGTGAGCAAAACCAAAATAATGGTCTTTGAAAGAGATGAAACCAGAACAGATGTAAGAGTAACAATAGGTAATGATGTACTAGAGCAAGTGGATGAATTTGTATATCTTGGATGTGGATTTAGCCGAGATGGAAGGTACACCACTGATATAGAGCAAAGAGTAAATGCGGGAAATAGAGTGAACGGAGCGTTGGGGCAACTTCTCAGCAGCCACCACCTTAGCCAGAAGGCACGTGTAGCAATACATAACGCAGTGCTTGTCCCAATATTACTGTATGGAAGCGAGAGTTGGGTATGCAGAAAAGAGTATGAAAGTAAAATTAATGCGGTCGAAATGCGATCTGTGCGGAAAATCTGTGGAGTGAGGCTGACCGACCGCATTCGTAACGACGACGTAAGAGAGCGAGGTAGGTATGAAAGAGAGTATTGGTGTAAAGATGCGAAAGGGAATGCTCCGATGGTTCGGACATGTGGAAAGAATGCCGAACGAACGTCTGGTTAAGAAGATATACAATGCGAAAGTGGAAGGATGTAGGTACCGAGGGAGACCGAGACTAACCTACCTAGACCAGATCGGTCATGTACTGAAGGAAGGTGGAGTCAAGAGTCTCCGAAACCGGCGAGCGTGTATGAAGAGAATTCATAATTCTCTTCATACACGCTCGCCGGTTGCCGGTTCCGCCGGTTTTATGTTGAGGAAGCGAGTAAAGTATGCAAAGATAGAGTTCTCTGGCACTCTGTTCTCTCTGCCTACCCTGCAAGGGATATGGCATGATGATATGTATGTATATGTATAAAATACAAAATCGATTTCTTTTTTATACTGACAATGAATTTGTATCAAAAATGTGGGTCAAAATTAAATAACTGATACTGTAGCGGGTAAATATAGATCTCTGTAATAACAATGACTTGTTGGACGTGGAACGCATTAGTCTTCCTGTGATCATGAATGCTGTAAAGTGTTTTAAACGTTGGGAAATTAAAAATCAAATACAAACGCGATAGAATCCATAAAACTAGTTTTATTTTAGAACAAATAAGGTCAGCAACAATGTTGTAATGTCTAATAATTTATTTTATTACTGCTTGTCTTTATAGTAAACATATCCCCGCCGGGCTGGTTACGGAGGTCAAGGAAGCGGTACCAGAGGCCCAATGGCGATGGGAGGGAATACGGTGGGTTATATGGTCACACGTCGTCCTTCCGTCGCCCCGGACGGAATGGATAGCGTGTGTCTGACCATAGCCTGCCAAAAAATAAAAATGGTAAACATTTTAATATTTCGTATAGCTATATAATTACAAATTAATATGACTAAAACGGCTATAATTACCTAGATGGCATAGTGGTTAAGGTGCCGATTTACCGTGCTAAGTTTCATGTGTTCGATTCCCACGGGGGATAATATTTTGTGACATTCACAATTAATGTTTTAAGTCTGAGTGTAATTAATGTCCGTTTAATTATACTTGTTTCTAAAGTACCTCGCAATACAAAGATTATTTCCTTAGTGCATGGTGTCTTTAACAAAAATAAAGAAGAATATTGTCAATGTACGGCCATCATTGATATACAACATACATACATAGCCTCACGCCTGTTCCCCAGAGGTGTAGGCAGAGACTACGGATTGCCACAAACCACGATCCTAACATACCTCCATCGCTTCATTCACGCTCTTCACAGTCTTCATGCATGCTCTACAATTACACGTACTTTTAATTTGACCTTTCACTAACACATCTTCAATTTCATCCAGGAAAGTACGACGTGGTCTTCCCCTTGTAATCGTCCCACTCACGCTCGTTTTGTATACTCAACCTTTATTCAACCTTTCTTCACTCGTTCTTTCCACGTGTCCAAACCACCTCAGCATACCCTTTTTTATCTTTGTCACAACTTCTTCATTCACATCACAGCGCTCTCTTATAACACTATTCCTAATTTTATCTTTCATACTTACTACGAAGAGCTCTCATCTCTACAGCATTTATTCTACTTTCATGTCTTCCCTGGCAAATTCAACATTCACTGCCACACATGAGAGTGGGAACTAATACTCCCTTATGTACAGCTACTGATATACAAAGCTATATTAAACGAATTATTTATACGACACATAATTTTAGGAGGGTAAAAATATGCACACTCGACCATTAGGGAGTTGATGGGGTTCTCACCCACTAAACGATCCACCATGCGCGCCCTCTCATCGCTTCTATTAAACTGTCTACCGGTACATTGTCGATTGTATAATAAAAAAAAATACATTAATCACACAACAGTTCACGTCATCTTCCTTAATGCGAAATAAGGGAATGGAATAATTTGGCCAAATTCGTGTTATACTCCTATTACAATGTAAAAATATGCTGTTATGAAACTAGCTTTCTTTTCATATGACGAAGACATGCTATTTATCATCAACTGTGTTATTAATCATGGGATAATCTGATTAGAAACACTACTTTAAATAATTTTTTTAATCAGCTTTTTTTTGTTTTTTAATTGGGACTAATCCCACCACACATTCCCACCACTGTAACTCCTATAAGCCAGGATCCACAATGGTCTCCGTATAAGACACCGAGGTTTGACCCTCGGGAATCTCGGGAAACGCTTTTAACTGTCTTGGAACCCGAAACAAATTTAATTAGAAAAGAAAAACAGGAGGAGTTGGAAAAATTCCACTTCCCTCCTATGCAAATAGGGAAACATGAAGCAAAAATTGGCTAATAGGCCAATAGGTGAGAGGATTTTTAATCGGCTAGGAAACTTTATCGATCTACGTTACAAGATGCTACGGAAAGTGTTTTTATCTTGTTTTATAAGATTAAAAAAAACTTTTGGCTACCCTGTATATCCGGCTAAGAAAATAATCGAAATCGAAAAAAAATTATCGAATCGAACCCATGATATCTGGTGGTATATCAGTATCTATCTTTACCACTTTGTCATCTATGCAGACAAAGTTACCCTTATTTTTTTTTTTGCGGTGGGCTATGGACGTCGCACCCCGCCACATCGGTCCGGGGCGACGGAAGAGGCGGCGCGCAACCCCATTGACCCACCCTGCAAGCACCTCTTCTTCGCCGTGCGAGCGGGCCACCGGTACCCGATTTTTGTCTTCGGTGGCCCGCTCGGCGGTATGCCCTCTCGGGCTCCTCTCCTGTCGACGCCCCGGCAGCTTTCGCCGAGACAAAGTTACCCTGTGTTGATTGGTTTACCATGTAGCGGAGTAAGAATACAAATAACTAACTTCTACCTTGCCATAGGTAATATAAAAGACGACTAAGGCAATTAATATACATATAACATCTCAGCATATGAAGAAAAACTGGATATAAAACCCTATAATGTCAAATCTGTGGTGTAGTAATGTCCTTCCCATTATAGAGAAGGCTCAGCCCTGCAGTGACACGTATATGAGATGGGATAATATGTTGATTGGTACTTGCAACCAACCCTTTTACTTTTTGATGGCAATCGTAAATTCCGGCTGAACTATTACCAGGTGAATAATAATGTTCTACCGGGATAACCTCTACTAAATTCACCAACCTGCTAAGTATGGAGCCTATAGCTTTACATTTATCTCCTTGGAAAGCTATGTCTAAGTCTACTAAGTCATTGTTGATGTTATAGGTTTTCTAGAAGATTGGACCAGTTGTTATCATTGCCATGGAAAGCTTACAAGCTATGCAACATTGTATTTTCAAATGATCATCGGTACTATCCACCATCTTAAGCTGGTCTTAATATTAACACATCAGAAGTTCATATGATTGCTGTGTGGTAGCGGCTACGAATACTACCAACCCTTACTTTGCTTGTAGATGTCGTAAAAGACGACTAAGAACTTTTATATCAACCTGGGCCAACAGCACCTGATGCCGTTTAGGCAACAATTACATTCCCAAGGAGGGTTGACGTCAAGCAGGCGGCCGGCCATAAAATTATTGTATTAATATGTAGGAAGGAGGAGTACATATTGCATCCGCGGCGCTGGGTAGGCTTCTGCCCAATACTGGAGGTCCCGGATCGTCCTGCCGGCGGCTTTATGCCGGTATCTTGCGGTCTATGGCGCTGTATGGTGCCCCGATCTGGTTGCAGTCACTCACCGCCTCCAATAAAGCCTTACTACGCAAGGCGCAGAGGGCCATGGCGGTGAGGACAATACGGGGGCACCGTACGGTGTCCTGGACTGCATCTACATTGTTGGCGGGCGATCCGCCCTGGTCACTTCAGGCTAGGGCTCAGGCGGAAGCCTACCAGTTCTGCGCCTCGGCGCGGGCAAATGGTGAACGCGTCACCACGAGGGGACTAAGCAGGGCGAAAGAAGCGGCTCGAAGGGCAGTAGTCCGGCGATGGAGGGAGGAACTAGAGTCCCCCGTAGCAGGACAGGGGACCATTGAGGCGGTAGCGCCCCACCTTCACCACTGGACGACACGAAGGCACGGCAACCTGTCCTTCAGGCTGACGCAGGTACTTACCGGACACGGGGTTTTCGGTAAGTACCTGCACTGAATTGGACGTGAAGAGGCCCCTGGATGCCATGAGTGTGGCGCGCAAATCGATGACGCGCGTCACACCTTGGAAGTATGTCCCGCCTGGGGGCCTCAGCGCCACGACCTGTCGGCGGTCATTGGAGCGGACCTGTCGTTGTCAACCGTCATCAACAAGATGCTTGACAGCGACAGGCACTGGACGTCGATGGCCTCCTTTTGCGAGGAAGTCATCTCTGCAAAGGAGGCCGCGGAGCGGGCACGCGAAGCACTCGCGTCTGCGAACTCGCTCCGCCGGCGGCGGCCAGGGAGAGGGAGGCGCCGCTACGCGCACCTCCTTCCACCGCCTTGACGGCTGACTGGTCATGGCCAAGCGTAGGGGTGTCGGGGATAGAATGTCATTAGACGATCTCCCCGGCATCCCGTAAAAGCGCGGAAGGGACCGCTGCTGGTTTTAGTGGGTATTCCGGCCGCCAACATCTATGGCCGGCGAATCCCACACACCCCCCCGTCTATCACTGGCGAGGGATAGTGCGTAAAAGCATTTCCACAGCGTAAACAAAAAAAAAGGAGTACATATTGCATCGACCCCAAGTAATTGGGATAAGAGCAGGCGAATGATGATGATCAGAAGTTTATATGATTATAACAAGGAGAAATCAGAAAGCTCTTTCCGGTAGGTAGTCAATAAAAAAATATATTAATTATTATTAAAAAAAAAGATAAAATATGATAAATTTATGTTAAAAGGAAAAAATCGCTGATAATGCGCTGAATAGTATAATTCATATTCATTATTTATGCAAGCCCACCATTTGAACAACGATTGAATGGAAATTTATGACAGGATACTTCGTAAGGTAACGTAAATGAGTTATGAAGAGTAAAAAGCTTTTGTAAATATGAATAAAAAAGATTTTTTGTCAATTTTTATTTCTTTTTGTTGCTTTAGAAAAAAATTGTTGCTTGTCAAAATGAGGTGCGTTAATTTCATTAGAAATCTATACGAATAAAAATATCAAGGTGAATAACTTACTGCATAGTACCAAATATTTTTTTCTTATATATTTAATAAGTATTATAGCTGTTTGGTAGCGGCTACGAATACTACCAACCCTTACTTTGCTCGTGGATGTCGTAAAAGACAACTAAAAGTCTTATAACGACCTGGTCCAACTCTATCTGATGCCGTTTGGTCAACAATTACATTCCCAAGGAGGGTTGATGTCTGGCAGACGGCCGGTCATAAAACTATTGCCAATAACTTTAACAATATGTACTATGAAAAAAGAGTACATATTGTATCGACCCCAAGTAATTGGGTGAAGAATAGGAGAATGATGATGATCATCATCATCACAGCCCATATATGTTCCACTGTTATGCTCGGGCCTCCTCCGTAATGGGAGGGAAATTAACCTACTATACCGCGCTGATCAGACATGTTGGTATAGGATTGTGTTTCGAGTATTCCTTCTCTTGCATAGATGTTATATGCGTTTTATATTTATGATGATGATATTTAATAAGTATTATAACTACAAATAAATAAAATTTAATATTCTTCTTTAAGTTTTCAAATAAAGAAATAAATAATAAGCCTTAATGATTTATTTGCAAAGAAATATATATATATATATCTTGTGATTCACACCATGGTGAGTGTTATAAAGTTTGTTTAGCATATATATAATGTCGTTCGAGCAGGACAAATGTTTATAATAAATTTTAAATCTTACCAACTACCTTAATATTTATAAAAATCCGATTCTGAGAAAAAAATGATTGTCACAAGTGGGATTTGAACTCACACATAGTGGAAATCCATTCCAATTGTGCTGCCACTTACACCGCCGTGAAATATTGTAGGACATTCAACAATCATTTTTCTCTCGTAATCTCCTCTCGTAATAAAATCGAGTTTTTATAAATAATCAAGCATATTAAATGCTAAATTTCAGTAATTTGAATAACAGGGTTGTGTCATCGTTTAATATACAATACTAACCGAAAAGTTTGAGTATTAAGCCTGTACAATGTGTAAACAATGTCGGTTAGATGGCACATGTCTTAAAGACGAAAATATAATACGAGTCGTGAATTGAATGTCAATCGGGTTTTTATAAATAATCAAGCATATTAAATGCTAAATTACAGTAATTTCACAATAATATTATCAAAATATATCGAATGCATGAGAGCTAGTTAACAGATTAAAAGTGCAACAATGAATAAACTTACACTTAGAACAACTATTACCGGATCAAACAAAGTGTAACTTACTTCGGAATAGAATTCATGACACTGGCACGATGTATATATTTATAAATACTTTAAAAGCATAAAAGCTGTAATAACAAAATTATGATTAGCTCGTTTTTATATAAAACGGGTTCAATAAATTGACCGCCATCTATCGTGTGAATGTGTAGTAAAACTATTATATACTGCACAAAAAACTGCACAGATGGCGCGGTGGTTAAGATACGACGACCTTCAATGCCAGTGCTGAAGTTCGATTCCTACCTGGGGGGGCACACTTAAAACATTACTTATTTTTACTGACCGTCGCGCCGCCTACAGATTGGTTGTACAAACTTAACTGCTGCCATTTTGTCGTGTCTGTCAAACGTTTGACAACTGAGAATTGTTATTTTTTGTTCCTAGCGTAGGTACTTATTGTCATCGATCTATTTTCGGTTATTGATATTTTTCTGAAAATTATCCCAAGTTTCAATGTTAGGCTGATATTATTATTGTTTAATTATCAGCTGATATGTTTTTTTTTATATTTCAGGGTAGCTTTCATAGTAAAAGAAAATTCTATGTAATTACACATACACGTGTAGATATGTATATATATTACTTCAACTTTAGTTTACCGCCTAAACTCTGGGTGGCAGCACTTTCCATACATGCATATTTTATTATCGAGTTGCCACTCTTTTTCAATTTAATAACTTTACTCTTTGATTCCTACGCAGGATAATACTGTGTACGATCCACAAATTGTTTGTTCTAAGTCTGGGTGTAATTTGTCTTCATTGACTATATGTTGGTGAAGTCTCCCGTCATATAAGGATTATTTTCTTAGTGCAGTAGTAGTAGTTCCGTAGTAATAGTCGTTTTTATTAACCAAAACCTGTGTTTAAAAAAAAAAAGAATAAAGAAAAGTGTTTCTTAAGCAAAAATATTTCTCTTATGTACCGGTACTGTAATTCGAATATTTATATTCTGAAGGTGTGAGAATTTTTTAAATAGTTCAATACGAGATTTATTATTCAAGTACCCGAGGGTTCTCCGAACGTTTTGAGCTACCCCGTCGGGCATATATATTTTTACTGTAATATTACTTTAAATTCAACACGTTTAACAACATTTTCAACATTCGTATAAATGTGTTCCATTCGTGATAATCTGGCGGAAACTTGATGTCAGATTGGCTCAATAAAAACCGTATTTCCGTACGTCCGACAGATTCGTTGATGTTTTAAATTGCAAATACATTTTATTTTAGTTTTCCGCATTGGAGATAATATTTGAAATGTTGTTTTGCAATTACTGAAATTCATTTTGCGGCTTTTCCCACGTAGTAATGGAGTAGAAATACAAAATTAAATGATCCATCTGTTGGCAAATCCCAATAAACGTGTTCTCACAAAAATTCACTCGGTGATTGTTAATTGCGTAAATAACTATGATTATAGAAAATAAACCAAATCAAACGGTGTGAACTATTTACAAGAGTCAATCTCTCTTCTCTCTCAGTCTCTTAATTAGCCCTTGGTTTGAGTAAGCTCAGGGCTATCAATGCGTCCAGTATATACAGAAACGATGAAGAAGGCTGAATAATTTGTGGTTATTGGCTGTCGCGGTCGTTTGTACTCGTTCGTTAGGTATGGACAAGGCCTCTGAGATAAGTAATAAGTTATTGATCCTATCACATTTTCTCTCTATTGCAACTTCTGTAAGCCAGGATTAAAATAGTTTGCTTATTTGATGCCGAAGTTTAACCCTTAGGCAGTCCTGAGAATTGCTTTTAATGTTTTGGGAACCGCAATAAATTGAATTCAAAAACTTCAAATAGGAGGAGTTGGATTAGATTGATTCCCTCTTATGCGATACGAGAGATAAGAATAAAAATTGATTGCTCAACTAATAAATAAGCAGCTGTAATAGGCGTAAAGATACAGGTGAGGTAAACGGTACCTGTTCGTGAGCTTTAAGATAGATTGCTGTAGTTCCTATAGTAGAAACGTTTGAAAGCATAGACATTTTTTCGTAACTAATAAGCTAGACAACTATTCTTTCAGTTTGATTTTTTTATTATAAATCTAAATAAAGCCTCTTGATGTATTTTTCTAACAGAAATTCATATTCGTAAAACTAATATTTTTTTATAGGCCTCAGAAGTATTTGAAATTTGGTGTTATAATAATTAGGACAGAATACATTTTTAGCGTGGTTTTCGCTAAATATTCGGTTTCCGCTGGTATTTTCTGGTTTACGCCGTGTTAACACTTCTAATCTTTTGTCAATATGTGAATATCTAATAATGGTATAATAAATTTGATGGACCTTCACCTTGAAGACGTAAGATATAATATGAAGCGAAATCTGCATGTCCTAAAATAGTTCACTATGGTGTAAGTGGCAGCACGGTTGGGCCGGATTCCCAATAGGTGCGGGTTCGAACCCCGCTTGTGACATAATTTTTCGTTTCGTATTCGGGTATTTATAAATAATTAAGCATATTAAATGCTAAAAATTTCAGTAATTTGAATAACAAGGTTGTGTCATCGTTTAATACAATTCTAACTGTAAAGTTTGAAGTATTAAGTCTATACAATGTGCAAACATTGTCCGATAGATGGCATACGTCACCTTGAAGACGTAAGATATAATATGAAGCGAAATCTGCATGTCCTAAAATAGTTCACTATGGTGTAAGTGGCAGCACGGTTGGGCCGGATTCCCAATAGGTGCGGGTTCGAACCCCGCTTGTGACATAATTTTTCGTTTCGTATTCGGGTATTTATAAATAATTAAGCATATTAAATGCTAAAAATTTCAGTAATTTGAATAACAAGGTTGTGTCATCGTTTAATACAATTCTAACTGTAAAGTTTGAAGTATTAAGTCTATACAATGTGCAAACATTGTCCGATAGATGGCATACGTCACCTTGAAGACGTAAGATATAATATGAAGCGAAATCTGCATGTCCTAAAATAGTTCACTATGGTGTAAGTGGCAGCACGGTTGGGCCGGATTCCCAATAGGTGCGGGTTCGAACCCCGCTTGTGACATAATTTTTCGTTTCGTATTCGGGTATTTATAAATAATTAAGCATATTAAATGCTAAAAATTTCAGTAATTTGAATAACAAGGTTGTGTCATCGTTTAATACAATTCTAACTGTAAAGTTTGAAGTATTAAGTCTATACAATGTGCAAACATTGTCCGATAGATGGCATACGTCACCTTGAAGACGTAAGATATAATATGAAGCGAAATCTGCATGTCCTAAAATAGTTCACTATGGTGTAAGTGGCAGCACGGTTGGGCCGGATTCCCAATAGGTGCGGGTTCGAACCCCGCTTGTGACATAATTTTTCGTTTCGTATTCGGGTATTTATAAATAATTAAGCATATTAAATGCTAAAAATTTCAGTAATTTGAATAACAAGGTTGTGTCATCGTTTAATACAATTCTAACTGTAAAGTTTGAAGTATTAAGTCTATACAATGTGCAAACATTGTCCGATAGATGGCATACGTCACCTTGAAGACGTAAGATATAATATGAAGCGAAATCTGCATGTCCTAAAATAGTTCACTATGGTGTAAGTGGCAGCACGGTTGGGCCGGATTCCCAATAGGTGCGGGTTCGAACCCCGCTTGTGACATAATTTTTCGTTTCGTATTCGGGTATTTATAAATAATTAAGCATATTAAATGCTAAAAATTTCAGTAATTTGAATAACAAGGTTGTGTCATCGTTTAATACAATTCTAACTGTAAAGTTTGAAGTATTAAGTCTATACAATGTGCAAACATTGTCCGATAGATGGCATACGTCACCTTGAAGACGTAAGATATAATATGAAGCGAAATCTGCATGTCCTAAAATAGTTCACTATGGTGTAAGTGGCAGCACGGTTGGGCCGGATTCCCAATAGGTGCGGGTTCGAACCCCGCTTGTGACATAATTTTTCGTTTCGTATTCGGGTATTCGGGTATTTATAAATTTGATGGACTTTCCCAAAATAATCTAGGTGATGCAAACGCGAAAATAATAAAATTTCAAGTTATCTAAAAAAGGGGTAAAAGAATCTTAATTCTGATTCAAATTTCGATTCAGCAGATTCAGCAGGAAAAATGTAGTTTGATTCGTCGCACTAGCAACTTTTTTTTCTGTTGGGCTGTGTTATTAAGACATTACTTCTAAATAGCTATATAATATTATCTCAACTGTCAGCTTAACCAACAAAGCAGAGGACTGACAAAGTCTTCACTAATAAGCATTTAGTGTGACTAGCTATTTAAATTTCAATCAAGCATGATAAATTTGTAAGGCACCATTTGAAAGCCGTTTCTCAATTGAAAATCCAAGGAGATGCTTTGTTCAAATGATTTTGACGCGTGACGGTACTACATAGGAAAATAACAACACACATCTATATTTTATTCTGTATATCGTGTTTTAATTATTCTACATATTTTTTTCTTTTTTGTCTGCTGCCTTGATTAGAATGATTACTTAGATATTAAATAATGATAATATAATCTAAATATGATATCTCCATTGATGTAATCGCTACCAGGCGGCGCTGCGATATATCGACTTCTACAAAAAAAAAATAACTAGCTGGGTTTGCTGCAATGCACTACATTATAATTTATTACTCTAACTGCTATCGCCAACACGTTTGTCAAACATGGCGATTGTAGTATTATTATTGTTGGAAAGATATCGCTAATCATCATCTCATCATCATTTCAGCTCATATATGTTCCACTGTTGGGCTCCTCCATAATGGTAGGGAAATTGACCTAATATACCATGCTAGTCAGACGTGTTGGTATAGGGTTTTGTTTTGAGTTTTCCTACTCTTGCATAGATGTTAAATGCATTTTATATCCCTTAGTCGTCTCTTACGATCACCGATGGGTAAGATAGGGATATTGAATTGTATTCTTACTGCGTCACCACACAGGAATAATAATGGCTATAAGCTACGTCGCCAATAATGAGGGCTATAAGTCTTGGAATGATTCTACTCTATTGATCTGACAAAATACTGTAGACTTCGTAAAAACTAGATAAATTATTTAAAGCATTTGGAATATATTACCAAAATATAGCATATAACATGGGCTTAAGTACAGTTTTCTTTTACAAATAAAATTAATTAATTAATATTCATTGATTTAGTATGTTTTTATATTGATTCATTGGTGACGCAATTTTCTTCTTTTTATAAAATACATTTCTTTAGGTAAAGTTTTAATGATGATAAGCTGGTTATATTTAAAATATTAATTATATACAGCCACGAACTCAATAAATCCACAAAATATGCTGTTTATAAAAAAAAAACTTTTATATTTTTGTTTTCTATATAAAAAAAAACGTTGTTATGATTTAATTTTACTAAGAGATATATTAATTTATAAAGAAATTCGTTATAAGTTAAGTCGTAAGCTTCACCTCAATATATTGTAAGGCTTTAACTAAAAGTATACGACGAATATAAAATATTTTAATTATAATAAATTTATTCAGTATATTAATTCAAAGCAGTATTTCCAAAGCCTCGTTTAGTAATTGGTAGGATTTTATAACAAAGTCATAATTTTCAATCCGCCTGACGTAAGCCTTCACATAAATTACTGCCTCATGATGGATCAAGCGAATATTTCCATAATCGCTTGGGTTAACAAATCGCCTATCGTCTTAGTTATTTTTTTCATAGTATAATATATTTTAATTTTCAAATTACTGAAATTTAGCATTTAATATGTCTGATTATTTATAAAAACCCGATTACGAGCGAAAAATTATTGTCACAAGTGGGATTCGAACCCACACCTATTGGATATCCGTTCCAATCCTGCTGCCACTTACACCACAGTGAACTATTAACGACGAAAATATAATACGATGCGAGAATTGAATGTCCTACAATAGTTCATGGTGATGTAAGTGGCAGCACGAATGCAACGGATTTCCAATAGGTGTGGGTTCGAATCCCACTTGTGACAATCATTTTTCGCTCGTAATCGAGTTTTAATTTTAATTTTATTACTACCTAAGAGAAATAGTAGAATAAAACTTAATCGTGGTGAAGAGATAAGAAGCGATGCCGATGGCCCCATACCGTTTTTCTGTCGGGTTGAGTCAAATTATTACCTTGACACCTAAGGAACTACTAACTACTTAACGACCACCTAAGGACTACCTAACCTAAGGAAATTGAATACAGAACACTGTGGACGCTTTGAATTTTCCAGTTCAAATCTTGAACCGGTCGTTATCTAATTTTCCACACCTATACTTTTATAATTAGTAACCACTTGCAATTGATTCACCTTAGCTGTGGTGTTTAAGTCCAAACTTAAATAATTCTTTTTTATTTAATGCAAACCATATATTCCTTGCTGTTAGTTTCAGGCTTCCTCTATAATGGAAGGGAAATTGAAATATTATATCACTCGAATAGATGAGTTGGCATTGGCTTTCGTGTCGAGTTTTCCTTCCTATCGATGTTATCTGCATTACATATTGCTTAGTCGTCTATAATAACACCTACGATCAGGAGAGGGGTGTTGAAATATAGCTTTTTATATTTTCTCGGTTACTATATATATGTATAAACTAGCGACCCGGCCTCGCTTCGCTTCGTTTACGTCAGTTCAGTTGTATAGTTCACTTTCGCTACATAGAATTCCTGAGAAGAAATTAATCATCTGACCTCTAGAGGAGATAAATGTCCATACTAAATTTCAAGTCTGTATTAGCTGATCTCTATTCGGCGAAAGGAATATTCCTACCAAATTTAAAGTCTGTAGACCTTATGGTTCCAGAGATATCGTGATGAGTCAACACATAGGTCGAAATCTCACATATATATATATATATATATATATATATATATATATATATACATTAAAATTATACTCGTGTATATATATATAAAATTTTACTCGTGTATATATATATATATATATATACACGAGTAAAATTTTCACGAATCTAACTTCAAAAATGATGAAGTTGGATACAAACTTGTAACCCCTATTTTTCACCCTTAGAGGAGAAATTTCCAAATATCCTTTCTTAGTGAGCACCTACAATATAAAATGCAGCAACTGTCTAAATTTCATGTAATTAGCCCCAGCGGTTTAGGCTGTGCGATGATGAATCAATCAATCAGGACAAGCTCTTTTATATATATATATATAGATAATAGATAAAATATTATGTATAAACCCAATGATAATAGTTTATCACCTCAGTTTTCATAGATCCACTCGAATCTTCTCCAGAATACGGGGAAAAAAAATCCACTATTATAGCATGCTGGTCCAACGGGTCGATGTAAGATTTTGATTTTGAGATTTTCTTGTCTTGTTTAGATGTTTTTACATATTAAATGCCTTAGTAATCTGTTATGACTCTCAGTAACAAGATATAGAGTAGTGAATTGTATTCTTACTTCGTTATCACACAAAGAGATGCCATTTTAATATTGTTAATTTTATATTATTTTAATAATCTCCTACGGGAAACTCATCATTCTCTTACTCTTATCCCAATTGCTTGGGGTCGATACAATATGTAGGCACTCTTCTTTCATAATACATATTGTAGAAGGTATTGGCAACAGTTTTATGATCGGCCGCCTGCCTGACATCAATGCTCCAAAAAAACCCCCATAAATATATATAAATAAAAATGAATAGCTGAAATGTATGTACGCGTATAACTTCTGAACGAGTGCACCGAATTGGATAATATTATTTTGTGGTTGTTAAGGTACTTGGTTTTTAAAAGAAAAAAAAATCTAGCTGTTTTTTAAATAACTTTATATGTAGAGTGAGTGAATGAGAAGGATGTGAGAGATTTTCCATATATTGACAGAACATTGACAGATTAACGTATCAGTGAATGAGCCGTCAATTGATAACTTCAAAAATATTTACTGCATTTTATTTGATTTTTGATCCTAATTCATTTATTATGTATTCGTGGTTTGTGGCAATCCGTAGGCTCTGCCTACCCCTCTGGGAAGCAGGCGTGAAGCTATGTATGTATGTATGTTTGACTATTATTATTATTATCTTTTTACTGATTAATTTATAAAAGATATTACATGTTTAGTAGGAATTAGCTCCAGTGTGATTCCCTTCGTACCACGATGTAATCATCATCATTTCAGCCCACATACGTCCCACTATTGGGCTCGAGCCTTCTCTCCATAATGGAAAGGAAATTGACCTACTATACCACGCCGGCCAGACGTGTTGGTATAGGGTTTTGTTTAAAATTTTCCTTCTCTTGCATAGATGTTATATACGTTTTGTATCCCTTAGTCGTCTCTTACGATCACCCAAGGGCAACATATGGGGTGGTGAATTATATTCTTACTCCGTCACCATAAGGATTAGCTAGTTATAATATAAAATTCTAATACAATATACAAGAATATGGCTGAACCAGATCCCACAAGCAGCAACCGATCACGAGTTAACAACTAAGTATTATTATTGATATTAATTTCAATATAAAAATTGCATTAAAAAAAACGCGGACGATGTTGCGCGTGTCAGCTGTTTAAATATAAAGATAAAAAAACCACAAGCTATTATCTTATTTATAGATGTTGTATAAAATTATATACATGACTAATTACTCCTTTCAACCCTTAATGAGTTGTCCCAAAATATTGACCTTACGATCCTGTTAGCCTCGTAAATCATGGACACACGTCACTTATGTGAGCCTGAATATATAATGATAAGATTAATTGTAGCCTTACAGCATTATAACTGTGTATAGCTACAGTGTTTGAACCTGAGGAGAGGTATTACTATTAGTTCTCGAAGTGTTGTCACGTTTACCGAAGACATTATAATCCATCCAAGTATATAAATAACGAGAGAGAGAGACAGTAGGCTGTGCGATTGCGTGCTATCCCTTGTATTTTCCAGGCGGTCTGGGCAGGGTATATACAAATGGATCCATTTCCATAAAAAGGGTTATTGTGTTGCTAATTTTATTGTAATGAAATTATGTTCTAGAAGTAAACTATTGTTGTTATTTTGTATATCCATCCTAATAGAACAATGCTATAAATACCACGCTTGATAGGTGGTCAGACAATCACAGTCAGTTTTTTGTTTCTCAGGAAAATGGTACTCGTTCCAGTCTCCATTGTTCATTTTACTGCTGGTCCTTCTGTTAGTTATAATGACACACACGCGAAAGTCAGGAGTGTTGATATATTGTTATTTCAACCCATACGAAAAATGGTGTTATTATGCGCAATATAAATTTACAAACAGAATTTGAATTATATTAATTTATACGTTTCACTTCTGTAAAGTGCATCTATTGATTTGTTAAAGATTTTTTTAAATTAATGTTTTATTGCTAGTTAATTAGATTGAGAGCGATATTTAATTGCTTTATACTCAGGCCTTTGAAAGAAGGTTGCTGTACAGCTGTAAAAATAAACCATAAATGTACCGGACCAGTCTGATCCACACTCCTTCAGAAAATTATCCTCTGAACAGATGTAATTCGCTATCGTATTTCACCAGGACTAAATATTTACCGTCTCTTTCTATCTTCATTTCATTCTCTTTAAGCCTTTTCCCTATTACGCTATATATAAATTTTTGTGTCCCCGGTAATCATCTATCTTATACCTTGGTATCGTAAGAGGCAACTAAGGGATATAATGTGCATATAACATATATGTAAGAATAGGAAAAATTAAAATAAAACCCTATACTAACCCTAGATGGGTTAGTATAGGGTTTTATTTTAATTTTTTACTTTACAATTATTACGTCAGTACCATCTCTCTCCTATTTTCCACGAGGCTCGAGTCCAACAATGGGATGAAAGACATATGAGATGAGAACTCACTTAATATTAAATTGGCTGCTTGCTCATTACTGATCTATTTGGTAATCGTTAATTTTTAATAATTAATTTAATTATTAAAAAAATAAATGTTAGTGTAAATTCTAGGTGAGTAATGATCGAATATTTGAGTGCATCCTTAGTACGGTCCGACGGACATTCATTGTACGGGCAGCGTTTAATCGATATCAGGGGGTGTAGACTCTGGTCCAGCAGACCGTTCGATGTTTAACTTTTTTATACGTTGTTATATATTTTAGATTTTCTTTTATCTTATTTTCTTAAGGACGGTTTTCATACTAATATTATAAAGCTGTAATGTTGAACACGCTAATCTCAGGAACTAATGGATCGAATTGAAAAATTCTCTTAGAATAGCTCATTTACCGAGAAAGACTAAGGCATCATTCTGACTGGTGAAGCATGAGTGACATATGTTAAGAAAATGGGAGAAAATTATAATTTTAAGCTTCCATTTGAAATCTTGCACGTTATCTCATTCCATCTCAGCTCATATATGTCCCACTGTTGAGCCTCCACCATAATGGGAAGGCAATTGACCTAAAATAGCATGTTGGTTAGACGTGTTATTTTATTTTTTATTTCTCTTGGTGACAAACGAGCAAGCAGCACACGATCTTCTGCAGAGTGTGGCACTACCACGGACGGACCGGTCCGTGGCTGTAGACAGAGAACTGTCAACAGTAATCCCTATCCCTGTCCCTACTAATATATAAATGTGAATGTAAGTTTGTTTGTTGCGCTTTCACGCTAAAACTACTCAACCGATCATCATGAAACATTGTACACATATTCTTGGAGGTATTAAAAGTAACATAGGATACTTTTTATTTAAAAAAAAAACAAAATTTTTATATGCAAAATAAAAAAATTGTTTGTCAAAAAATCTCAAAATCTAGCTTCTTCAACGCCATCTAGCAGTCCAGTAATGAAGTTCCAACCCTGAGTATTGTAATACCGTTGCACTGTATTACCGACGGTCAAAAATAAAAATAGGGGATCAAAAACTTTAGGAAAGTAACCTTTTACGCGGGCGAAGCCGCGGGCAGTAGCTAGTAAATAATAATAACAATAATAAAATAATTTATTTCTCTCAAAAGGTTACAGTGGTTTCTTAAATATACTCAGTACACGATTGTCATTCCCTTATTATAGTTGGTATAAGGTTTTGTTTCAAGTTTTCCTTCTCTTTGCATACATGTTATATGCGTTTTATATCCCTTACAATCACCCACGGGTAAGATAGAGGGTCATCATATTCTTACTCCGTCACCGCATGGAAAGTTGCACGTTATATGTGCCTACAATTTACTCTCTAATCATTTCCTTCTCTTATGTGATGCAGACTAAGTTGCATGGGTTTGGTAGTACATAGATGTGAAATATTCGAGTAAACATCAGATATCGTCATATGTAAAATGTGGTTATGGTTACCATGCGATGATATCATCAATCAACCTGTCAACGTTTATTGTTACTTGTCCACACACGGAAAACATCGAAGTGTTTGTCCTTTGGCTGGTAACTAAAGTTATGTAATAAAATATTTGTGAAATATATTTTTCAAAGACTGTCTTTTTTATAGTAGTAGGTTATGGTCTGGTTATTTTTTTTTTTTTTTTTTTTTGGCGGCGGGCTACGGTACGTCAAACCCCGCTATTCCGTCCGGGGCGACAGGAAAAGCGGGCGCAAGACCCCGTAGACCCGCCCTACAATATACCTCTCGACGCCGTGAGGCTATGGTCTGGTAGGGTGACGTGTGGCTCCATAAACCACTGTATTCCCTTTCCATCATCAATAGACCGACCATTGGTACCGCTTCCTTAACACTTGGATATACAACACTGTAATAAGGATTTTCTTGATGATGACGGATGAAAGGAATGTGACAAGAAGATTTATTAACCATAATCCAATGATTACGAGTGGTACACAACTGCTCTTTATGGCGTTCTCTGTGGGAGGTTTATATCCAGCAGTGGATGTCAAAAGGCTGAATGATGAGGATGATAAGAATCTTGGGTGACCCATGGAAAAAGTGGATAGAAAAGTTTCCTCGACAAGTCATTGAAGACAAACACCCGATCTTAATCGTCCATGGCAAAGGTCATGTGAAGAACTGTATTTCCATACTACCGCTAAGACAATCATCTTCAGATCTTAGCCCATTAACCAAAATAAAGTTTATGTAAATATGTTTATTTCTTTGTTACACTTTGACGCCTTAACTACTCAATCGATGGCCATGAAATTTCTCATAGACGTTATCATGGGTATAGAAAAGATTATAAAGTATATTTCATTCAGAAAAAAAACTAAGGAATGGTGGAAAGCTTTGGACATTCTAGCAATGTCCATTCTAGCATGTCTTATAAAAAGAAAATACACTTTCGCTCTCGTGAAATGAATTTCAGGGGTAAAATTTTTACTTTTTATCTTCGTTTCATTTCATATACGACTATTAAGCATGCAATTTTTCTATAAGAAGGAGCAATTCTTCTATAAGAAGAAATATTGAACAAGACGGTGTTGACTGGATGGGTTGGTTCCAGTTTTTCTTTTCTTGCAATGATGTTATCTACCTATATTTACCTATTCGATTTTTACGATACCCAAGGTCTCTTTTATGATGACTATTGTAATTCTTGCTCTGTTACCACATGGACTCATCATCATCATTCTCCTGCTCTTATCTCAATTACTTTTGGTTGACGCAGTATGTACTCATACATGCAAAAGTATTTTTTTTTTAATATCTTATGGTGGCAAACGAGCAGACAGCACACCTAATGGTAACTGTCACTGCCGCCCATGGACCTTTGCAATACCAAGGGAATAGCCAGTCCGCTGCCTACCAATACAAACCCCAAACCCACCCTAGTTGGGCTTCCGACTCTCTTGCTCACCGAACGAAGTACAATAGCACATTGCCATTACTCAGACGTCAATCTTCTGCTCAGTGTGATACTACCCCGGACGGACCGGCCCGCGGCTGTAGAAAGAGAACTGTCCACAGCGTAGTCCTCCTCCTACCACTATTAATATATAATATATATATTAGCAATAGTTTTATGACCAATTGCCTTCCTGACGTCAAACCTTCTTTGGGAATGTAATCGTTGACCAAACAACATCGAGTTGATCCAAGTCGATATAAAAATCTTATTCATCTTATATGACATCCACGAGCAAAGTATTCATAGTATTCGTAGCAGCTATCACAAATCACAAATAAATTTATCTATTAAATATTTCCTTTTTTTAAGAAAACATATCGCCCGATTTCACAATTTAATAAAAGCGCATACAATTTGTCTTTCTTATCAAAAATATTGGGGCAAAAGTTATTGGCTTCCGTTATAATGGCTCTTATTACTGTCTAAGGGTCTGTGACAAGGATCGTGCGTACTTCCTCGCTGTAATATTATTAGGTTAATAGATAACATAATAGAATTGAAAGCAACAATTGGGCGAGTTATTATACTATGTATAGGCTATATAGATACATATCTAATTATCTTCTTGTCTAATATATAATGGAAGATGAAAGTTATAACGAAAAAGTTATTATTTCAGATTGATTAATGTGAGAGTAGGGCTACTCTGTTGACAGTTTACCGTCTACGGCCGCGGACTGGTCCGTCCGGGGTTTTCAAATTCATTTATTATGTATAAACCCTGCGAGGGCACTTACATATTGTCAGTTTTAATGTTTTAATTTAATCTAATAAACTACCACCGGATTGGAACTAGACCACTACTGAGAAGATCCGGCAAGATACTCAGCGGATTTGTCTTTTATTGTTATTTCTATTCATTTTTTTTTTATATATGCAAATATTGGTACATATTAAGTAAGAAATAGCTCCAGTATGCCCTTTGAACCCAATAGTTCAAATAAAAGGTAAAATGACCCATGTCTGGACCAGATCTTACAAGCGGCACCCGATCATGAGTTAACTACTAGAGCAGCCATCACTCCCTTCAACCACCTTGGAGGGAAGGGAAAGACCCGCTCCACGCAGCTGCCACCAGTAGACCTTTCAGTGAGCATGACCAATACCATGTAGGTACTACAAACGCTTACCAAAGTCAAAATTCATTAGGCAAAACACACTACGTTTCACAGGCATGTAAAATTATTATAAAAAAAAACGAACAGTTTACAAGACAGTGTAATTGCTGAATGAGGATCTGCTCATAGCCAGTCTATACTATCGCTTAGATAATCCGAGATTTTATAATAACCTTACTTACAGAGTCTGTTCATGACAGTAGACAAGAGAGAGAGTAGACGAGTAGTGTGTACAACTAATTTCTCCTTATTCCGAGTATTCATACAATGAATCTCACAATACCTTTCAAAATTACTGATATTTCTTTTTACATGCAATACGTTTCCGTAAATATATTGTGATACAACAGTCAGAATATTTATTTCTTTTCTTTACTACCACAATCTCGCAGAAATCGGCGTCTGAGCAGCGGTTTTATGCTGTTAAGTTTAGTTCGATGAGCGAGAGAGCCGGCAGTCCAACTCTCTAAATAGGTTGTAAAGCTGGTATTGCAAATGTCTATAAGCAGCAGAAACATCTACCAAAAAAAAGAATACATTTGAAAATTGGCATATTTTTACCTATGGTAAAAGCTTTGTAATACTAGAAGTACCCCTAGGCCCTACAGGCCGCTGTTTATTAATCAAAACACCAACTCCATCCAGAAAGTTAGACAACCGGCTCTTCTGCTCACCGAACGAAGTGCTCAAACGTCGATTTTCTGTCAGAGTGTATTTATTATAACCGCAGACGGACCGGCCCGTGATTGTAGCCTTTTTTTTTTTTTTTTTTTTTTTCGCAAGGACCATGGATGTGGTCGCGCCCCGGCAAATCGGCCCGGGGCGACGGAAGAGGCGGCGCGCAACCCCATGGACCCACCCTGCAAACACCTCTCTTCGCCGTGCGAGCGGACCACCGGTACCCGATCTTTGTCTTCGGTGGCCCGCCGTGATTGTAGCCCTAACATTATTAGAAAACAATGTGGAACAAAAAATGTAAAAAGGATTATTATATTGCTTACAATTATTTTGTTAACAGTCCCATACTAGGTATTTAAAACTCTATGTCAAATCTACATAAGTACGCGACATGTCAGGTACTTAAGCTCTATTTCTAGCGAACACTTTATTACAGAAAAAGGTTTAATAACAATTTGAAAGATACCACAAAGTTTTAAGTCCATAAGAGCACATATTTTTTTTAAATCCACACATTAAACAATGAAAAGTTAAACATTACTTGAATGGTCCCCAGACTGTACGTTACAAGTAATAGCTTCAAGTTTTCAACAGAAACAATCGAAAGTTAAGAAGGTGCGGCATTAAATGGAGCAGAATTTGTAGTAACGACCATTTTTACGATATATTTAGGATACTATAATACAAAACAATGCTCGAGAGTTTATTTTATGGGCAATATTAGTAAATGAGCTATACGTTTATCTGAGGGATGAAATATTTACGTGCGGTGACGAATTAAGAATGTAATAAATCACCACCTTTTCATTCGTTGAAATAGTTTTTAACTAAAACTATTTTTACAGATTCTATTATGTTTGTATTTGATTTTTAATTGCCCGACGATTTGAACACTTTACAGCATTCATGGTCACGGGAGGACCTGAACTCTATAAAGTATTCGAAACGTCGGGCAATTAAGAATTAAATGTGATAGAATTCGTAAAAATAGTTGTCTTCAAGTACTAATATAGACAAATAGGAGAAGTTAAAATCACTTATCAATTATTATTCTATATACTTACCAATTGTACGTGTGTTGAAGTAAGAATACTTCGTAAGTAAGAATCGACTACTACCGAGTAAGAATACTATTCACCACCCCATATCTTACCCATGGGTGATCGTACGAGACGACTAAGGGATATAAAACGCATATAACATCTATGCGAGACGGAGGAGGCCCGAGCCCAACAGTGGGACATTTATGGGTTGTGATGATGGTGATGATACTTACCAAGCACATTACAAATGTGTTTGAAACAAAATTATTTTTGCGGATATTATTGCATTTAAAATGTTAAATCCGTAAAACTAGTTTTATTTAAACGTGTAATACGCGGATGCATATACTTCAGGCATCATCATTTATGTAATGGTTTATAAATGTACTAGCTTCTGCCCGCGGCTTCGCCCGCGTAAAAGGTTACTTTCCTAAAGTTTTTGATCCCCTATTTTTATTTTTGACCGTCGGTAATACAGTGCAACGGTATTACAATACTCAGGGTTGGAACTTCATTACTGGACTGCTAGATGGCGTTGAAGAAGCTAGATTTTGAAATTTTTTGACAAACAATTTTTTTATTTTTCATATAAAAATTTTGATTTTTTTTTAATAAAAAGTATCCTATGTTACTTTTAATACCTCCAAGAATATGTGTACAATATTTCATGATGATCGGTTGAGTCGTTTTAGCGTGAAAGCGTAACAAACAAACTTACATTCACATTTATATATTAGTAGGGATAGGGATATTCTGTTCTGTGCAAATATAATTTTGGGCTGTATCCCTTTTTTTAATTTTTTTTACCCGACTGCGCAACGCAAAGGAGTGGTATTGTGTTTAACAGTCTATGTATGTATGTATGTTTGTATGTTCCTTTGAAGCACTATATAGACCAAACGCCTGGGCCGATTTTTATGATTCGCACGTCAATCGATTCCTCTTAATCCGGCGAGTGTCACTAAAGATATGACGTTAATGAAAATTTTATATGGCGACTACTGGACGCCATATTGTGAAAATTAAAAAAAATAAAGTCAACAAACTATGTCGAGTGGGGTATCGTTGAATAGGTATTTAAAAATCATTATTAGTTTTCTCTCAACATTTTTCGATTTGACCGGCCGTTTAGGATCTATATCAATTTAAAGTTTCGTAACAACCTTTCTCACATATAGGTTTTTTAGACAGTAGAAATTTACGATGAAAAGACGAAAAATTCATATAACTGGATGTGGATGGACATATACTGAAGTATTTAGTAGGTATATTGTCCAATATACCATAGGTAGTCCTACCTAAAGTATCTAATGTCTTACGCGGTCGCCCATCTCCAATTTCTAACGATTTAGTACTCAACTTCAGTCGAAAAACTATATATAGTTAGGTACGTATCTACTTATTAATAAATAAGATAACTATAGCTACCTAGGTATTCATAACTAAAAAGTATAAAATAAAAAAAAATAATTAAAGAAATCAAAAAACCCGACTGCGTAAAAAGTAACCAAAACTACGTACATAATAAAAAAACTGAAAAGAAAAAAACAAGTACTTAGATGTCCGGTGATCTAGAATTCCATAATATATTATTGAATAAATACTATTGCAGAAAATAAAATATATTTTAATAATAGAACATGACAACTGAATAGTCGGGATCCACTGAAAAATTAGATTTGCTGTCGAATTATTAGATTTGCTGTCGAATAATGGATCCGAATAATTAATTATTTTTTTTTTAGAATGATTGTTTTTTTATACAACACAATCTTTGCATTCGTATGATCATATTTATTTAATATTATTCTTTACAGCTTCGAAATATTTACGAGCCTTTTTCTTATTTTAGGGATGGGTTATGGTCGGCGCTCTTCTCGCAGCACTCCGTCCGGGGCGACAGAGGGGCATACGCACGCATACCCGTAACCCACCCATGAACCTCGCCTACGTCGTTGGACCGGCCACTGGAGCAGCGAGAACTTGTCATCAGTGGCCGGCCCGACGGAATACCCCCTGATGGTAGGTACCCTCTCCTTGAGCGACGTCTCCTCACCCCGAGGGCGGACGTCGGTCCCTTCTCGCATGGTCAGCCTCTCGCCGGGTGACGGGCTAATTCCCCGGTCCAGTCACCTGCTGCCTCGGCTAGGGCGGCATCAGGCGCAGGTAGTCGCGCCTACGCCGCCCCAATAGCCGGCGGCGGTTCGCGTCGTCGAGGAGACGCTCCTCGCACACGCGCTCTGCTGCCTCAATATTTACGAGCCTATGAAATTTTAGATAAGTGTTTTTTAAGTTTCAACAAATAATTGATATATAAAATCTATGATCTTAATTATTCTATAATTAAATCATCTATGATTTAAATCAGATTTACGATAAAAAAATATTCGTTGCGAAACAATTATTTTTTCAAATTACTCAAGCAAAAAGGCAATACAGTCTCGTTATAAAGTACCACATATAGTAAATACACTTTCCGTGTGGTGACGGAGTAAGAATACATTTCACCACCCATTATCTTTTCCGTGGGTGATCGTAAAAGACGACTAAGGCATATAAAATGCATATGACATATATGCAAGAGAAGGAAAACTCAAAACAAAACTCTATACCAACACGTCTTACCAGCGTGGTATAGTTAGTAGATCAATTTCCCTCCCATTATGGAGGAGGCTCGAGCCCAACAGTAGGACATATATGAGCTGAGATGATGATCATAAAGTACCACAAATCTGAAGTAATAAAATTATCCATAACAACGATACTGTTTCAGTTCGAACGTGCCAACTTAATTACTTAGATATAATAATTCTCACTTAACCTTCACGCATATTAATAACATAATTATCTCTTTGTCTCGTGTTTGTTTATCTGAGAGCGTGTATAGATATTGCCAATACGAAATTGTAATTAAGCTGTGAAATTTCAAAGCTATTTCAATGGTAGCAGATGTAAACCAGGCTTAAATTAATCCGGATAAACCTCTCGCGCTACGTACAAGTACAAGAAATCGTTTTATTTACATTATAAGTGTTGCTATGAATTCTTGTTATTTTATAAATCAGTATTGTTAATATGAGGTGTATTTCTATACATCATCATTATCTCAGCTGTTATAAGCAATATATGAGCTAAGATAGCCCAGAAGAATAGTCACACAATTCAAAAAAGCTAAATTTTTCAGGCGAGTCACAATAAGTATTTCCTTCTTTTAGCTCGGTTCAGTAGCGATTCCAAATGCACGAACGTCAGCATAATATCCTTAAGAATGACGATGAACAGTTGATAGGGTGAACTTATAATATTAACACACCTCCACCATCAAAAATTAAAATTTAATGAAAATTGTAATTTTTAGAGAGGTGACACTATTCTTCCGGGCAAGCGACTCCTACTCATCTGCCTACATATTGCAAAAGTTATTGGCAATAGTTTTATGACCGGTCGCCTGCCTGATGTCAACCCATGGGAATGTTATTGTTGACCAAATGGCATCAGATGGTGTAGGCTCAGGTCGATAAAAGCTCTTAGTCGTCTTTTACGACATCCACGAGCAAAGTAAGAGTTGGTAGTATTCGTAGCCGCTACCACACACAATGCGAATTACATAGTAATAAAATATTTTTATATCTTATCAATGTAAAAAGGACTGGTTATTTCATCATCATCATCACAGCCCATAAATGTCCCACTGTTGGGCTCGGGCTTCCTCCGTAATAGGAGGGAAATTAACCTACTATACCGCGCTGATCAGACGTGTTGGTATAGGGTTTTGTTTCGAGTTTTCCTTCTCCCGCATAGATGTTATATGCGTTTTATATCCCTTAGTTGTCTCGTAAGATCACCCACGGGTAAGATATGGGGTGGTGAATAGTATTATTACTCCGTCACCACACGGAGAAAAAATAATTGATGATTTAATGAAAATTAAAAAAAAATGGTATGATACAACCAACATTCGAAACGGGGTTGTCTGGATTAAGCGACTGCTCGATTTCCCAACTGAGCCATTTTTATTGTTAATGACAGTGACTAAAATTACCTTCATACTTTAATTTAATTTTTTCATTGGTTGAAAACATTAACAAAATGAGATTTGATATTCATAGTTGGTGATATAAGTCCATGATAGCAGTTACAGTCTTTAGTGCATAGAGCCAGTTTTTAAGACTGCTATTGAAAAGTAGGGATTGGCAATACATTGAAATTTTATCCGTTTTTACATGGAGCGGATTCTAATAAGATAATTAAAATAATTAGATAATTAAAATTATAAGAGAAAATTAGACTAACAAAATGTCTATACCATGATAATCCCGCGCTCCCAATCTTATTTATCGATGCTGTCATTTTTAGATTGCTTCTAGATTTTCGACATAGCTCTTTTTTTATTTTTTAAGGACTATGCTAAAGATATAATTCTCGTATTGCGGTGGATTTTATAAAGATACAAATTACAGACACAATTTACACTCAGACTCGAAACAATAATAGAATCAAACAAAATGTTGTGCTGTGCAGGAATCGATCGACACTTGAAACGATAAATCAGTATCCTAACAAATATACTATCATTGAACAGTCAAAATAGAAATTAATTGCATTTAAAACAAAAAAGGGTTGTAAATGGGGATGAAAAAGTGTAAGGAAGTATCGTCATTTTTAAAGCCAGAAGCTTAAAACGTAGTTTTAGGCTATTGATTAGATATAAATAAATATGACATTAACATGTTATTAAAATTTAGCCTTAAGGGGTAAAATAAAAATAGGGGATGAAAAACTTTAGGAAAGTAACCTTTTACGCGGGCGAAACCGTGGGCAGAAGTTAGTATTACATGTACACATTTACATAATAGTAAATTGATATCGTGTTTTTATAATTAGCGTCTATATTTTCATTTACAAATAGTTTACCTTGAAGGATGGCCATCTAGTAATAACGTGATATTTTATAAGATACATTTTCTGTGTGGCAACGGAATAAAAATACAATTCACCACCCCCTATCTTACCCTTTTTTTTTTTTTTCTTTTTATTAGTGGGCTATGGGTGCGTCTCGCCCCGCCGAATCGGTCCGGGGTGAGGGAAAAGGCAGCGCGTGACCCCATAGACCCACCGTAAAACCTTCTCTCTTCGCCGTGCCAGCGGACCACCGGTACTCGATTTTAACTTCGGTGGCCCGCCCGGCGGTTTACCCTCGCGAGTTCCTCTCGTCGACGCCCCGACAGATTTCGCCGTCAGGGCGTCGCCCTCACGCGGTGGCCTCACGTCGGGTGATCGGACAATTCCCCGGTCCGATCACCCGAGGCCTCGGTTAGGGCGGCATCAGGCGCAGGTATTCGCGCCTGCGCCGCCCCGGCCGCTGACGGCGGCCCGGGTCGCGGGAATCCTCCCGGACTCGTTCCGCCGCCTCCTTCTGCGAGATGACAGCCTCGCAGAAGGCGGCGACCGCGTCCCAGTTCCTGACGCTGTCGACCATCGCCCTCGCGACAGCCGGCAGCGTCAGGTCGGCACCGATAACAGCGACGAGGTCACGGCGCTGCCCGTCCCAGCTCGGACATACCTCGAGCGTGTGTTGCGCCGTGTCCTCGTCACTGCTGCAATGGTGGCAGAACGAAGTCCACTCCCTATACGCGACCGTGTGCAGGTACAAGCCGAAGCATCCGTGCCCCGACAACACCTGCACCAGTCGAAAGGAGAGGACTCCGTGCCGCCGCTCCATCCACTCCATCAGTACGGGCCGGAGAGCCTCGACGGTGACGACACCGTGTCTAGGCCTCTCCAGCCGCGTAGACCCCCTATCTTACCCTTTGGTGATCGTAAAAGACGACTAAGAGATATAAAACGCATATATCATCCATGCGAGAGAAGGAAAACTCGAAATAAAATCCTATACCAACACGTCTGACCAGCGTGGTATAGTAGGTTAATCTCTCTCATATTACGGAGGAGGCCCGAGCCCAACAGTGGGATATTTATGGGGGCTGTGATGATGATGATGATGAATTTTATATACCAAAACGGTGTTCATTATATTGATACTTCATCATTGTAAGGATATTCTACAATATTAATACAAACAGCCAAGCAGAATTTATCCCTGCCCGGTTTTACTTAAGAGAAATGGATAACAACATGTCTGAAAGTTTTAAGGTCGGTTGCCTAACTTTGGCTTAACGACTGTTGTCTGTACTTGTACGTACTTACCAACGTAAGTACTCTGAAAGGAAGACTATTCGATATATATGTATATGGATATATTTTATAAGTTATTGACTGTGTTTTCTAATATTATAACATAAGTATCATTGTTAACATTTTCCTGTTGCTGTCTCTATTATTTGGAGTAGACTCAATATATTAGTAGCTTTCACCACAAGTTATCCTGGAGGTGAGACATTGATGATCTGTGACGCAGGGTTCCCTATTACACACAACAGCCTCTCACAAAGGAATGAATATTATCATAAACATATTGTACGTGTATAATTTGTAATATTTAGATGTCCGAGCTTTCGCTCGATATTTTATTTTAAGTGTGTTTTGAAGATATATTTAAATATAATAAAAACAATTAATTAAATAATAATAAAAAAATTAAAATGTCAAAAAGTATTAAAAAAGAGAAACACGATCCGAACCAACCTCGATTAGACTGCTCGATTATCCAATTGAGATGTCTTAATGACAGCGTCAAATTTTGAGAGAGGGCGATAGAGAGAGGGGATGGGGAGAAGGGGAGGGACAGAGAGGGGAGAGGGGGAGGGAGGGAGAGAGGGGGGAAGGGGGGTGAGGGGTGAGAGAGAGAGAGAGGAGAGAGATTTTTGTTTTATTAAGTGTACTGTCATAAAAACGTAACAATAAAAACTATAAAAAGAAACAATAATATTTGATTTCAAAATGCCCAAATTAAATAAACAATCTTTAGAACAACGCTTAAAATTTATTTGTGTGGTAGCGGCTAAGAATACTACCAACGGGTATTTAAAAATACTACCAACCCTTACTTTGCTCGTGGATGTCGTAAATGACGACTAAGAGCTTTATAACGACCTGGGCCAACTCCATCTGATGCCGTTTGGTCAACAATTACATTCCCATGGAGGGTTGACGTCTGGCAGGCGGCCGGTCATAAAACTATTGCCTTTCAACTTTTGGAATATGTAGGAATAGGGGTACATATTGCGTCGACTCCAAGTAATTGGGACAAGAGCAGGAGAATCATGATGAAACGAAAATGAAAAGAAAAATACTTTTGAAATTGCCTGCCATTCTCGACGTAGTTATAAACATAGCTGTTCATTTACAAAGCCTGCAGCATTGTAAACCCATGGCTGTATGGGATATATTTCCTTCATTTATGTCATTGACTAACAGTAAATGATAAATAATATAAAAATTATGAGGCGTGCGCTTTTGGATTTTCCAAATTATTTTAATAGTTGTCAGCCAACGCAAAATTATATTTTTACATTGCCTGAAAATATTGACAAAACAATATCTTCTTCAAATGAAACTTAGCTGGATCGATTAGTTGTCCCCGAACCCCCTGCAAGCTAAATTTCAAGAATTGTTGGTGCCGTTTCAAAAATTCAGAATATATATATATATATATATATATATATATATATATATATATATATATATATATATATATATATATTCTGAATTATATATTATTTTTATTATATATTAACTATATTATATTTATTCTGACTGACTGACATAGTGATCTATCAACGCATAGCCCAAAACACTGGATGGGTCGGGCTGAAATTTGGCATGCAGGTAGATGTTATGACGTAGGCATCCGCTAAGAAAGGAGATTTTGATTAATTCTACCCCCAAGGGGATAAAATAGGGGATGAAAGTTTGTATAAAACTTTGTTAATTTTAAACCGATCGGGATGAGACTTTGTATGCATAAAACTACTGTGACTTAGGCATCCCTTAAGAAAAAAAAAATGGTAACGTGCTATTGCGCTTCGTTCGGTGAGCGAGGGAGCCGGCGCAGCCCAACTGGGATGGGTTTGTGGTTTGTATTGGCAGGCCTAACTGCACCTTTGGCATTGCATAGCCCTATGGGCGGCAGTGATACTTACCATTAGGTGTGCTGTTTGCTCGTTTGCCACCATAAGCGAAAAAAAAAATGCTGATCGGATAGCTATCTCATATATCCGATCAGCATAGAGTTTTATGTCAAGTTTTGTTCCTCTTACTTCGACTTTATCCCTATAATATTCCCTTAGTCGTATCTAATGATACGTACCGATCAGAAGGGGGTGGTGAATGATATTCTTACCGTGTCATCATATATATGAACTAATAAATCATCACCATCATCGCAATAACTAAAGTACTTCTTTCATATCGCGAAAGTTATTGACTTTAGTTACACGATCAGTCGCCTACCTGTTTTCAACCCTCCTTGGAAATGAATTCGTTGACCAAACGGCATGAGGTGGAATTGGCCGAGGGGATGTTAAGTTTTTAATCATCTTTTAACCCACGAGCAGTGTAAAGGTTGGTGATATTCGTAGCCGCTACCATCATCGTTCTCCTACTCTTATCCCAATTACTTGGGGTCGATACAATATGTACTCTACTTTCATAGTACATATTGTAAAATTTATTGGCAATAGTTTTATGACCAGCCGCCTGCCAGACGTTAACCCTAATTGGGAATGTAATTGTTGATCAAACGGCATCAGGTGGAGTTAGCCCGGGTCGATGTGTAAAGTTCTGAGTCATCTTTTAACTCACGTGCTATGTAAAGATTGGTGATATTCGTAGCCGCTACCACAAATAAAATATAGACTAATAAATAACTAAATTTAAATTAATATTAATATTATTTCTAGGTATATTCTCAAATTTCTAGGTATTTATATAGCTAAGAACATCATAAACTAAAACATACAAGAAAATTAATAACATATTAATTCAAGCAGAAACTTGATAGAAGTCATAACTGTTACTAAAAAGTAATTAAACTTCGAGTTACACATCATATTCTATAGTATTCTATAGTATAGTATTCTATAGTTCTAAGAAGTATGGAGGGTAGAGATAAGGAGAAATATTTTATATAAGAAAATGCTTGAAAATGTCCAGCTAAAAGCAGTTTCGAATTTAGCTCCAAAATAGCGCTAGCGCTATTTTCGTGTCGCCGGACTGTATACAATTTATTTATCAGTTCTTTTTTTTATTTTATTTGGCGGCGAGCTATGGAGAGGTTACTCCGGTAAATCCGTCCGGGGCAACAGAAGAAAAGGCGCGCAACCCATTAGACCCGCCCTGCATGTACCTCTTTACGCCGAACGAGCGGGCCACCGGAAGCCGGTCTTTGTCTTCGGTGGCCCGCCCGGCGGTTTACCCTCGCGGGTATCCTCTCGAGTCGTAATTAGCAGTTCTAAATGGAATAAACTACGTTAAGTTGGCAAATTTAATATTTTTGGTGATTAAAGTAGTTAATAAAGTGGCAATATACAAAACCTCAACTACTTACGCAGTCCAAAATAATTTAATATATATAACTTAGAAAACTAATGCGATATTAATATGTTTAAGGTTTAATTTTGAAAGGAGCTCTATAATAAACCGGAAGTTTTGCTTTCCTTACTTATTTTTTTCCTACCCTAATAAATTTTTTTCATCTAGGATGGTAGCGCCACTTTTTGATACACAGAGATTGTTCTCCTGTTTCCAATAAAATTTGTATTTAATTGGTAATTTGTTAGTTATTCTATGTTTTTTCCATTCCTCATAATGATTGAGGAGACTCGAGCCCAACATTGAGAAAGAAATATTTGAGCTGAGATGAATAAAAATAGTAAAAATATTTTTATTTAAAAATTTTCTTTATGAAAAAGTACCTAATAAGTATAATTAAACTTTATGGCGGCAATCGGTTATTGGGTCATAAAATAGAACGCGTTAAACTAAATATTGACCTTTCTGAATTAAGGTTATCAGAGGTTAAGGTTCATCAAGATCCAAACTGTTAACTCATCTGTTGGCGAGGGGTCGACGGATTAGTTTGATGGTCGTAGGTCATGGCCTAGGTCATTGCAGAACTCTGAATTGGTAAGCCAACTCCAATATAATACAACTCTAAATATATATTCTATATATATCACAGTGACTCGGGAGTTAATTTATTCAACAGTATCATTCAGCTTGCCTCTGGTTTTAATTTGGATCACATATTTTAAACAAGTATTTCCCGCTTTTTGTTGACAGAGATGATCTGATTGTATTGTCAAAAAGCACAGAGTATGTAAAAGGTTTACATACTCTGTGCTTTTATAGACTGTGTCATTTTAAATCCACAATGGCCAACACAAAATGGCGGATGGGATATTTTTTAATCATCATCATCACAGCCCGTATATGTCCCACTGTTGGGCTCGAGCCTCCTCCGTAATGGGAAGCAAATTGACCTACTATACCGCGCTGGTCACACGTGTTGTTATAGGGCTATAGGGTTTTGTTTCGAGTTTTCTTTCTCTTGCATAGATGTAATATGCGTTTTTTATCCCTTAGTGGTCTCGTACGATCACCCACGGGTAAGATAGGGGGTGGTGAATTGTATTCTTACTCCGTCACCACAAGGGAAGGAATTTTTTTAATAATTTTTATTAAAAACCTTCTCACTACAGGTATCAATGGACAGGAATTGACTGGTAAGAATATTAAGTAGTTTCAGCCTCTGATCAATGTCTTACATTGAAGAGGAAAATAGTGTAATAGCTGGTACCTCCTTCTACTCAATTATTATAAAGAAATGCTAAGGGATACTTTAGAGACCATTCTCTAGGGAATATACATACATTTACTTAATAAACCTTGAGCCAGTTTTTACAATTTCTATGGGAAAGTAAAGAATAACGACCATCCAAGATATTATTACAATAAGAGTGATACAAAATTGTTTTCAAATGAAAAACCAATAAACTTTATTAAATAAACTTCAAAGTAAAACGTTAGGATGTTATTATATTGTTCCGAAATAGATCGCTTACAGTGAAATTAACAATTCAATCACGCTTATAAGTTTCAAATATTCCTAGAAATTAACGATTATTTGTAAAACGCTATTTGAACAGCATGTTAGCATCTGATCAGAGGTTTTGGCAAATAAATAAAGTTGAAATTATAGCTTGTGTGATGAAGATTATACAATCTTATCCATACGGATAATATATTGAAAAATCGGCTAAGTGCGAGTTGTAATCGCGCACGAAGGGGAAGGGGGAAAACAAAAAAAAAGTTTGTGATGTAACTAAAAATTTAAGGTTTTCTGAATTTTTCCTTTATATGTGCTATAAAACATTGCTTCATGCCAAATTTCAGGATTCTAGGTCGACTGAAAGTACCCTTTAGGTTTGGATTCCCTTGCGTGTAGTTGCGAGTTTGAAAATATGCAGCTTAAATTGCTGTTTCTTTTGATTGCGTTAACATAGAAGTTTGATTTTATTAAAACTTAAAGGTATTATAGACCTGAGTATTTGATATGAATTTCAACTTAATACCTCTACACGTTCTGGAGGAAAAGGGTAGAGAGTTTAAAATTTATTAAAATATTTTTTATATATGATGTAGTTAAAAATTTACGGTTTTTACAATTTTTTCTTTATTTATGCTATAAGACGTTGCTTCGTACGAAATTTCAAGACATTGAGTTCACGGGAAGTACCCTGTAGGTTTTGATTCCCTTGCGGGTGTCAAAAATTTGCAGAAATTTGCGACATAAACAGCTGTATCTTTTGATTGCGTTAGCTTAGAAGATTTATTTTTTCTCAGCTCCAAGGAACAGTAGACTGGACAACAAAGTGATCCTATAAGGTTCAAGGGACAGTAGACCTGAGTATTTGATATAAATTTCAGCTTGATACCTCCAAGTATTCCTGAGGAAAAGGGTCTTGACAGACAGAGGGACAGACGGACGGACGGACAACAAAGTAATCCTATAAGCGTTCCGTTTTTTCCTTTTGAGGTACGGAACCCTAAAAATGGAGTTACGGTTTGATTTTTGAAGTGAAATTATAGTTTCATTTTATTTTATACACATAGCGTAGTGGTTAAAATACCAACCTACCATGCCAGTGCCAAGGGCTCGATTTCCACGCAGGAGACTGTGTAATAGATAAAGTGCTGTTCTGAATCTATTTTGTATCCGTTAAATTATATTTTTGTAAAGTTCCCCGCAATACAAGAAATATTTCCATAGTGCTGAGTATTATTGAATAAAATTGAACAGTCACGCTCAGATGCGTAACGCTCGTTCGAGTGAAGTTGACACTCGTCGACTAAGCGAGCGACAGAGATAGTCAACGCTTTGCTATTATTACAAAAAATATACCTTTACCATTAAATATATTATAAATATTATTACTTTATTAATATAGAACCAATATATATATATATATATATATATATATATATATATATATATATATAAATATATATATATATATCATATTATATTTTTGACCTCATCATCATTCATCTACTCTTATCCCAATTAATTAGGGTTGAGGCAATATATAAACATACTTATTGCAGAAATTATTGGTATTATGACCGGCCGCCTGCCTCCTTGTGTAGTTTAATTGTTGACTAACAACCACATCAGTTGGAATTTGCCCTAGTCACCTTCATAAAAAAAATATTTCTGTCGTGCAGTCTTAAGCATACAAAAATTTTAATATTTTTTACCATACTTATATAAATATTACTTTTCTGTGTCGATGGAGTGAGCAATTCCACGACTCTCTTTCTTGTCTCGTGAGTGAGACGACTAAGTGATATGATACGCAGATATCATCTACGTAAGTGAAGGAAAACTCGATATAGAATCCAAAGCTTATCCCAATCCATATGGAAGCTATAGGTCAATTTTCTTTTTATAGCGAAGGCGATTCCAGCCAATCAGTAGCAAGTATATAGAATAGGAAGAGAAGATATATCCTATTGGGATGATGTGCCGTTATAAGGAAAGGGAAATAGGTCTATTATACCACGCTGCAAACACAGAATAGATTAGAGTTCAAATTTTCTGTTTTTGCTTTAATGATGCTTATCTCTTAGTCTTATATGATACCATGGCATCATTTTTCATTTCGTAATCGGATTTTATAAATAATTAAGCATATTAAATGCTAAATTTCAGTAATTTAAATAACAAGGTTGTGTCATCGTTTAATACAATTCTAACTGTAAAGTTTGAAGTATTAAGCCTATAACAATGTGTAAACATTGTCGGGTAGATAGCATACCGTCACTTTAAGACGTAAATATAATACGAAATGAAATTTGCATGTCCTACAATTAGTCGCGGTGGTGTAGTGGCAGCACGATTGGGCCGGAATCCCAATAGGCGCGGGTTCGAATCCCGCTTGCGATATCATTTTTCATTTCGTAATCGGATTTTATAAATAATTAAGCATATTAAATGCTAAATTTCAGTAATTTAAATAACAAGGTTGTGTCATCGTTTAATACAATTCTAACTGTAAAGTTTGAAGTATTAAGCCTATAACAATGTGTAAACATTGTCGGGTAGATAGCATACCGTCACCTTAAGACGTAAATATAATACGAAATGAAATTTGCATGTCCTACAATTAGTCGCGGTGGTGTAGTGGCAGCACGATTGGGCCGGAATCCCAATAGGCGCGGGTTCGAATCCCGCTTGCGATATCATTTTTCATTTCGTAATCGGATTTTATAAATAATTAAGCATATTAAATGCTAAATTTCAGTAATTTAAACAACTTGATAAACTTCAGATGTTTAGGACTCCTTATTATGAATGCATATCATCATTCTCCTTATTCCATTCTTATCCCAATTACTTGGGGTCGAGACAATATGTACTCTTCTTTCATAGTAGGTACATATTGTAGAAGTTATTGGCAATAGTTTTATGACCGGTCGCCTACCAGACGTCAACTCTCGTTGGGAATGTAATTTTTGTTGGAAAGTTGACCAAACGGCATTAGATGGAGTTGGCCCAGGTCGTTATATAACAGTGGGACATATATGAGCTGAAATTATCATGAAGATGAGCACGCTGTTCAGACGTGTTGGTATCGTAACGGCATCAGATGAAGTTGGCCCTGATCGTTAAAGCTTTAAGTCATCTTTTACGACATAAAGAAAGGGTTGGTAGTATTCGTAGCCGCTATCACAAAGTTATTATGACTGCATATATACGATTCAGTAAATATAACAGCAACACGAAATTATAAGTTTAACAATTCATATCGTCTGATAAGCTATGCCTTATCAAACCCTTTCTACTGCAAAACTTAATACCATGGATTTAGATAAAAACCCGTACGCTCTATCTAATATTAAAAACACGAAAGGCTGACTGCTCGTTTCCACGTCTTAACGACTGCATATACTGATTAAGATCAATTCCGGTACTTCAAATGTTGGGTTAGGTTTTAAACGGCCTTGTTTTTCTTTTATTCAAGTTCCATCCATCCATCCATCAGCACGTAAGCGTCCACTGTTGGACACACATATTCAAGTTATAATAAAATAAATTGGAACGAGCAAAAGTTATTACGGTAAAATATGTACAAGTAAATGACTTAAAAAAATTGGAAATTATTAATTTAATTCATCCATCCCTCCCTTTACCAGCCAATCAAAGTCTATTCTTAGACTTGGTCATATCCTAGAAGTGGGAATAATATCATCATCGGCAGGTTTGATAGGCTTTTTGGGTTACAGTATTTCACACACAAACACACACACACGCACACACACACACACACACACACACACGTACACACACACGTACAAGCACACACAATCGTAATAATATAAAGAGCACGTATTCATGAACAAAAAATGATTGACACACGTGAGAGTCGAACTACACATATTAGAAATCTGTTCCAATCTTCCTAACGGTTAGACAAGCTGTTGTATGATAATTAAATTATGGCTCGTATTATGTTTTCGACTTTATAGGAATTGTGCCATCTACCGGATAATGATTATATATTGTACCGATTTAATACTCCAACTTTTCAGTTAGTATTAAATGATGACACGACCCTGTTAAATGCTAAATCTCAAAAGAAAAGAGCATAATATAAAAGCATATTCTAATTGAATTATTCAATTTCTTCAATGTTTATTTCATGTTATTTTTATCACTATCGTGTGTTTAATTATTTTATTATTTTCTAATATTTTTTTATCAATGGATCTATTGACTGTTCTACACTTTTGGTCAAAAATAGGTTTTAATATACCAGTTAGAGCTACAAGAAATCACATTCCCTGTCATCTCCCATTAGTTTCAACTTATTACCGTCAGAAGACATTTCTTTGGCGAGCGAGCTATACACTTAATAATAAATATAAGAAGCATAAACTTGATATTTTTAACTCTAAGTTAGATGCGATAAAACAGACACTCAGTCTTGATATTTTAATAGTGTATGATATTAATAGTTGAATATGTTTAGGATAAATTTACAATTAATAATGTAACACTGATGTATTATTCTTTTTATTGCTAATTGTGAAGCTTAATAATGAAGACCTGTTATTGTCTTTATGTATCTTAAATATTGTAACAAAAATTTTATTATTATAAGCTGGTGGTCTCCCGATAAATAAATAAATTATCTACGAGTTTGTCGAAAACCTAACGTGCGTAGTTTCTATACAGCACAGCGCTGAACATTCCTATATAGTCAATAGTAACTAATTGGTATATTAAATTAATTAATAAGATTCTGCATATAAACGTTATTATGTTATGTTGTCAATAAATTTTATTCTATGATATTCTGATGTAATCTAACACAACGCACGGTAGCATGTTCAGTTCAAGCCTCTTACTAGCAATATACGGACGGAGTAAGAATACAATTCACTACTTACCCGTGGGTGATCGTAAAAGACAACTAAGGGATATAAAACGCATATGGGACATTCTTCTTTTTTACCAACAATCTGACCGGCAAATTTTTATATTTGTTAAAAAAGTAAAAATGTGATTTGTTTAGTAAAATGTGATTTAAATTATTGCCTCGTTATTGTAGATTTCAAAAACATATAATGCATCGAAGTATTACTTGTAATTTTTGTTTTATTTCAAATTTAGTAGGAATGCTATCAAAAAAATAACACCTCAGTCACAGAAATGTTTATTTTTTTTATTTCTCATTTAAAATCAGATCTTCAGTTTCTTATTACTTTCTTATCAAGAATATAAACATTTATTTTTACCTAGCTCCATTGGACGGAATTATTAAAATAAACATTTAAAAAAATATATCCAATACCACTCTGTCACATTTTTGATTTTTAAGACAAAATACTATTTAATATTATGAAAGTCACCCAATAAAGTAACTTGAAAATCTAGTGAACACCTTTATTGTTTAGCATGTAATACTAGAACACGTTATTTTTGTAAATATTACCAATAAAGTGGTTCATACATTACTTTGAACTTCAATTATAAGGGGGACAAAATTGTGACAAAGTGGTAAACGAAGTGACGGAGTGGTAAATAATGTTTACCCGCGTTAACCTTATAACAATTTTTAATTTTAGAAAACAATAACAAATTATAATATTTCCTTAAAATGTTACTATAAAGTCTTTTGATTGGTATCCATTCTTTGGTGGATATTAATTTAGTTTCACAATATCTTTTCACTTACTCTATTTTCAAAAACTTCTATTGGTTGATCGTATTCGTAAAACACGCGTCTTCCTCTTTTAACTACCTTAGGAGGTGGAATAATTTGTAACAAATTTTCAAACATCACATCCGACACATCAGATTCTAACAATTTAAATAATTTTCCAGTATTATCAACAGAACTGAGATAAAAATCATGAATTTTTTGTTTTAATATAGTATTTTTTGGTAAGACGGAACTATACTTCGTCACTCTCTTAATTCCCATGGTTTCTTTTGCCAGCTGAAGTTTTAGTCCGGAACGTTGAATTGTTGGGTTTTCAAGTATACTTTTGATATAGCGTTTTTTTTGTGGTCTTTTGTGTCCTTGTAATGTTTCTTAATGGTATTTGATAAAATAGTATATTTTCTTGTGACATAATTTTTCGTTTCGTATTCGGGTATTTATAAGTATATTTTCTGTTTTCTTCTTCGCCATGTTCATTTTCCTTTTCACTATAGGTTGTATTATGCACTTTATTTTCTTTCTTTTTCTTTTGCTGAAGTCTTTTCTTGTATTTCTGTACTTTTCTTAGTAATTCTTGTATTTGGTCTTAAAGTGAAATATTTTGTCTTTTTAGACAAAATTCACGACTTTTTAGTCGTGATCTATCCCGTCTAACTTATTTTCTTCCGCTTGCACTGGCAGTAGACGAGGGTGGAGTCAGTGAACGAGATCTAGGACTTAATGGAAGTAGTCTGGGACTTGAAAGAGGTGGTGTTGAAGCTGGAGTATTCATCAAAAAGTTCTGCAAAGCTTTCTGTCGTTCTCTTCTCTTCTTATTTCTAATCTGCCATTGTCTCTTTATTTTTTATGCTCTTTTGGTGTCATATCTTTAACCAACTTTTTACGAACATGATATCTTTCTAAATCTTTACGTTTCACTTCTGCAACGATTTCAGCGTTAAGTTTCCTTTTTTCACGACACCGTCGCTGTCATTCAGCCGCAGATAATGCCATTTTTCCATTTAACTGATGGTAACACCTTAAACTAAGAAAATAATCGACGATATAATAACCAACATCCGATATAATCATCAACATCTATTATGAATATTAACTAAGGCTCTAAGTTCCAAGCAAAAATGACCACTTCGTCACAAGTTATACCACTCCGTCACATTTTTGTGACAGAGGTGCTTCGTGACAGAGGTGTAAAATAGTAGTGTTCGAGACTCTCAGCATTTTCCTAATTATAATTTACGCATAAAACTGGGCATATATGAAATACTTATCAGGAATCAATAAAATAATATTAAAACACAGAAATTACAATAACATTTGGAAGTAGTAACTTACGTGACAGAGCGGTCGCTAAATAAACACACGCACCTCCTTTTACTGTTTGCGAGTGACTGACTGGTATTTCCGGGGCGTAGGGACGCATACCGTGGGTCCGGGGTGGAGTGGGGCTGTTGTGTTGTCTAGTGACCAAGGCCAAAATTCCTAACGCACATTATTTTGCACCATGAAATGAGTGACAGAAGGTAGCAACAAAAATCATACACGTGAGGAGACAGCCAATAAAATATTTTTTTTATTTAATAATAGAAACATTAAAAATTATTTCTTCTTATTAATTTAATAACAAAGGTTTGTTGTTGTTGGTTTGTTTTTGGATAGAAACTTTTAATGTATTTTTTTTTTACGAGAGCAATTTGTTTACATTAGTGGTCATAGAGAGACACACTTTATTTGTATGTAAAACACCTCCGTCACGCTTTTTGTATACTATGTCACACTAATTTTGTAAAAAATATTAATAATTAAAATCTACTTTTGAGGATATTATACTTATTGCATTGTCAAGTGAATTTTTATAAATAAAAAAATAAGAAATTTAGTATTTAGGAGCAATATATTTATTTTTTTGCGGAGAAGACAAGTGATTGTCGATAAAAAAGAAGAACGTCACATATAACATATATGCAAGAAAAGGAAAACTCGTAACAAAACCCTATACCAACATGTCTGACCGGTGCGGTATAGTAGGTTAATTTCTCTCCCATTACGGAGGAGACCCGAGCCCAACAGTGGGACATATATGGGCTGTGATGATGATGATTTGATAGCAAGAAGCACCGTGTATAAGTTTACACTAAAATATATTTTTTTTAAACCATCCTGCACCAAGGAAATAAGCCTTGTATCGTGGGGGACTTTACATGCAATTTACGCAGACAAATTACACCCAGAATCGGAACAACACTTTGCGGAGCGCACAAAGTATTGTCCCACGTGGGAATCGAACCCGCGGCACTGGCACGGAAGGTCGGGGTCTTAACCATTGCGCCATCTATGCAGTCGAAATTAATTTCATATTTGTCTACAGTACTTGGAGGCATTGAAATCTCAAGTCTTTTATTGGTGAAGTCAATAACTACACCATAATTATCATCTTGAACGTGGATTCCATTTTCAAATTATAGTTTTTGATGAAATATATGTGCAGTCATATTAAGCTCCTTTTTATTCACGGGATCTTCCATAGGGAAGATGCCCGGTCCTTTGGGAGGCTTACATGGGCATATGGATCCAACACGCAGAGACCTTTGGAGAAATTTAATCTTAATTGCGATGAGACATCTACCGATGACGTTCGACGTCTGCACGTAACATACGTGGATTGCCAGCGGTAAGTGTAAAACTATTGTGTGATGATGGTAGCTAATATCTGAATATGGGAGTGGTTGCTTAGTGTAAAGGTTCATCTTAAATCTATGAAATTTTAAACTGTCGTCTGCCTTCAAACCCATATTGTGAGATGTACGGTGGCAGACGGTGACTCGCCAACTCACTGAATAAGCCATGGCCAATATATTAAGCTCATTATTACCTTTTTTTTATGAACAGTCTAATAATAAATAAAGTACTTCTAATAATAACGTAGAATGGAGCCGGATAACTAATATTCTGTATGAATATCATGATTACATTGATAAGATATTAACGTCATAAATTCGGAGATTCAGATTTCGAAGATTAGGGAGATAGTGAGATAATTAAGCTAATATTTACGTGATGTAATGACCACGATATTTTTATGTGTTACTAGCTGTTTCTAATGAAACTTACATACATACATACATATCATCACGTCATATGGCGTGATGATATGTATGTATGGATGTAAATTTATATATATAGGGATATAGTTCATCATAGTATAGTTCATCATCATCATCATCATTCTCCTGTTCTTATCCCAATTACTTGGGGTCGACCCAATTTGTACTGTGCTTCTATCGTACATATTGCAAAACTTTTTGGCTGTAGTTTTTTGACCGGCCGCTTACCTGACATCAATCCTCTTTGGGAATGTAATAGTTGACCAAACGACATCAGATGGAGTTGGCCCAGGTCAATTTTATACCACACTCCACATGGTAAATAGAAGACATGGGTGCGTGTAGTTATGTACGCGCGTGAGAAGTTAAACTTCTTTGGCATCATTAAAAAATAGTTTTTAATAGCATGCAAATAATTAATACATACATATCATCACGCCATATCCCTTGCAGGGTAGGCAGAGAGAACAGAGTGCCAGAGAACTCTATCCTTGCATACTTCACCCGCTTCCTCAACATTCATAATTCTCTTCATACACGCTCGCCGGTTTCGGAGACTCTTGACTTCACTTTCCTTCAGTACGTGACCAATCTGGTCTAGGTAGGTGAGTCTCGGTCTACCAATTAATTAATTACAATAAAATAATAAAAGTACTGGAAAAAGATAGGATAATTTTTCACTAATATTTACGAATATAAAATAATATTAATCAAAATATTCAATTTAAATCACTAGTGAATATAATTTATTAGCACCTATATAATTCGCATGTAAACTAAAACATGTAGAAACTAGAAAAAGGTTTTATTTCTATTTTGTAAGAGAGATTTCATAAGCGGTTTTGTGGCCAACTTCAACGTGTTTTACTTTTGTTTCACACTGATGCGCGCTCATCTTATACGCGGCCAACATCAACCTGTTACTTTTGTGCTACAGTAATGCGCCGCGAATTTTAAAATCCATTCTCATCATTTTTTCATAATGCGCCTAAAGAAGTATAACTACAAAAGTCTTGTACGGTAGGAAAATTAATAAATCTACAATGAATAGGGATAAATTACTACTAATAGAAACTAAACGCCAACAAACTATTTGGTATAATCCAGAAACACGTTACTCGTTATTTTTCTCATAAAATAGCAATCCAATCGCTACACATCGCTCAGTTATGCATAATGTATTATAGGAATAATTCACTCTGTTTCTCTTCGTTATACAACTTTATTTTGTTAAGATGAGATTGCGTAGATAGGAAATATGAACGTGTTTATTTTAATCGTGGCGTTCAAATAAAACAAATTTCAGTTACAATTTGTGTTTGAATTGATTTTAATATGTATTAAAGAAATATACGATGTTAGTCATGCCAGCAGCTTTGCTTGCATGCATTTCATACCTATTTAATTAATTTATTTGAAGAAGAATATTGTTCTTTTGTAATAAAATAATAATATCAATATTAATAAAATTCATCCATTTTTGTTATCTGAGTAATTTTCATGACAGCGGTAATATACGCGGTATACTTTATTTTCGTAATAATCCATTGTTGTCAAATTTTACACGATTTTCTAATATTAATGGACAATTTTCGGCTCATATATCGCAGTGTAACTTAAAAACTTCCTCTATATCTTATAGGTACATTATATTTTTTTTTGAAATTTAAATAATTATTTAAGATCTCTTTTGTAATTTAACTAGTAATTTTAGATTTTTTGTAATTTAAATAGTAATTTAAGATATTTTGTAATTTAAATAGTAGTTCAAACAAAGAATCTTCTGCATTTTTTTGGTGCCAGGATATGGTATAGTCACATCCCGCCTCATCCGTCCGGGGCAATGGAGGGAGCTGCGAGCGACACCATAACCTGCCTTACACTTACCTCCCTGTGCCGTGCAGACCGGCTACCGGTACCCAGTCTTTATCTTCGGTGGCATCTCTTTAGCTTTATTTTAAAAATAATCCTGCTCTTATCGCAATTATTTGGGTTTTTATATGAGTATTTTAAAAAAAGGACAATATCGCAACTAAGGTATATCCTTATATTGTGGCGGACTTTACATACATATAATTAACACAAATTACACCCAGACTTAGAAAAACAAACTGTGGATAGCATTAAGTATTGTACATTTGCCACTACACATCTATACAGACCTATTGCAAAAGTTTTGCCAATAGTTTTGAGATCAGCCGCCTGCCTGACGTCACCCTTTCTGAGGAATGTAATTGTTGACCAGACGGCATCAGAAAGAGTTGGCTCAGGTTAGCTCTGAGTCGTCTTTACCCGTATTTATAGTATTAGTAGACGCCACCATACATCAAATAAGTTTTATAACGTAGATTAAAATTTCAAACAGAATATAAACACGATTGATTTAGGCGGCGCGACTTAGATACATCATTATTTTTGTATCTTAAATAAAAAAATAGACGTCCAATTAAGATTTCATAATATATACAATGTAAAATTCTTGCTTTGATGATTTTCTTTACTCAAATATACTATTTTGAACTGTAATCCTATTTAATTTTATAGTTGAATACATTCTGTATACATTGGGTAAATAATAAAATTATTTATAGATATTTTGACGCAAAACGTAGTCAGAAATTTGTAGCGGAAATAGTTGATGATCTTTTTCAACTCTGATAACGTAAGAACATAAATTCTTAATACGAATTAATTTTAATAGACAAGGTACAAATTTAAAAGGAATATTGCAATAATATTGATAATCTTTATAGTTGAGGGATTACCACAAGAAAGTCTCCGTCACAGTAAACCACTATTCACACACATGCACACACACACACACACGCACACACGCATGCACGCACACACGCACGCACGCACACAAACACACGCACAGAGGCACGCACACACATACACACACATATTCACTCTCATGCATACGTATAAATAAACAGGCACCTAAACATCTTCCTACAGTTAGACATAGAGTGCACAAAATAGAATAAAATTTACTACCATATTGATCCTACTCTAAAGGTGACAACTGCACTCCGAGGTACAGATTCACACCTAGTTCGGGTGTAGTAGCCAATAATAAATTTCCTTTGTAGTTCAATACTTGATTGTATAGTTTTTAGTCTTGTGTTATAACCACGGAGCAAATGCTCCGTGGTTATAACTAACTCCGGTGCTTGTAAACTTTAGGAATTACTGTCAAATTATTGCTAAATAAATATTATTATTATTATTACTATTGATCAAATTTAAAAGGAAAATTGCAATAATATTGATAATCTTTATAATTGAGAGATTACCACAAAAAAGTCTCCTTCACAGTAAAACCGTTATTAATAAAAAGTCCCGCACGTAAATGTTATAATTTATTATATTCAAAATTTAGAAAACCACTATCATATTAAAGTAATTAGTCGTGAATCGCCGCTTCGTGAGCGCCCACGTTGATTGTGCCGTAAAAATACCCAGCGCTATGAATAATTTTGTTGTTTTGAGGGTTGTTGGAGGCGAGAATTGAGGTCCCTTTACATATATACCTATTAAACGCATTAGCTAAATAGATATACTACATTTATGTTTGAGGACAGATGTAACATATATAGGAAATATTTCATGACATATTTTTTCTATGAAGAATGAATACAATTCACCAAAGTGGGGAAAATAAAACTTACACTTGATTTTATTCTAATATAAATCAATCTGTAATAATATGGTGTAATAAATAAATGTCAAGACTCTAATCCTAAAATCGACGTAGAATAAGATATCTTCTTCTGGAACCAATCGCTTCCGCTGGGAACTGGCAGTATTTGATATTTTTAATAATACAAAATAAGATACAATAATCAAAGAAATTTTAGTTCAAAAGCATATAAAGATCAAACTCATTTTTGTATATTTTTTTACGGATTTTATAATTAAAATTGAAACCCAATAAAATACACGTTTCTCTTTATGTATGTAGATACCAACCAGTAATATTACATTGCCGTGGATATATTTGAAATAAACGGCATAAGTTATTGCCAACATGTATCAGAAAACAAGTCTATTTTATCCTCTACGTGGAAGATGAAGTAAAACAGAATAAATAAAGGTAAATGCACGTTTTGCCAAGTAAATTGCCACATTCAAATAACGGCCAATGTAATAAAAACCCTCTCTTTGCTTAATTTTATAAAAAATCTCTGAATCAATAATTATATCAATCATAGACGCTATATTCATGTACACATTTTCCTCAAAGAGCTTATTCATAAAACATTTTAACAGCTTTTGTTGAAAAACAAATTAATGCCTGTATGGTCATTGATTGCTGGTGATTGATGACTGTGAATTAATTCACGTCATGAAAACAATTCCAATACTTTAATTACAACGTTTTTCATAGAAAATAATTAAATAGCTTGCGTAAAATGTATCTCGTTTGGTAACGGAATAAGAATACAATTCGCCACCACCTATTTTACCCGTTTGTGATCGTCAAATACGAGTCATCATCATTCTCCTACTCTTAGCCCAATTACTTGGTTGATACAATATGTTCTCTTCTTTCATATTGTAAAAGTTATTGGCAATAGTTATATGACCGACGGCTTGCCAGACGTCAACCCTCCTTGGGAATGTAATTGTTGACCAAACAGCAACAAACGGAGTTGGCCCAGGTCTTTATACGGCTCTTAGTCGTCTTTTACGACATCCACGAGCAAAGTTAGGGTTGATAGTTTTTATATCCGCTACCACACATCTAATCAGATACGAGTAAAGGATATAATATACATATAACATCTATGCAAGAGAAGAAAAACTCGAAATAACACCATATACCAACACGTCTGACCAGCGTGGGGTAGTGGGTCAATATCCCTTCCACTGTGAATGAGGTCCAAGCCTAGCAGTGAGGCATATATGAGCTGAGATGATGATGAAAATTTATTTCATATTTATAGAAGTAGAATAGACAAATAGTGACAAAGATGGCAAACGAGTAAGCAACACACTTGATGGTATATGTTACTGCTGCCCATGAACCTTTACATCACCGTACCCCTGGTGTTACTCTGCCTATCAGCCAACACCCACCCAGAAAGTTGGACTTGCGACTCTCGTTTACTGAACAAAGCGAAGCGCAATATCACATTGTCACCGCTCAAACAAAAATTTTCTGCAGAGTGTGGTACTACCCCGGACGGAACAGCCTACGGCTGTAGACAGTAGATTGGCAACAGTATAACGCTACAATTAATAACCACTATTTACTTTTCTTGCAGTGATTTTGTCTACTTAAGTCGAAAACTGTCAATAGGGTGGCCCTACTACTACTAACCAATATTTACTCATTTTCTTGCAGTGATTTTGACTAATTAATCCGAGTGATAGACAATTGAAGAACGACATAAACAGCTGTGATTAAATTATCATCTGAAGGATATAAAATCGTAAACAAAAAATCCAAATTCATAATCGGTCTACTATAAAACATGTATATAGAAGTAGGCGTGTTTAGTATGAATAAATTGTTGTTAAGTGTCATATTTTGTCGATATAATATTACAGCTATGAAAATTTTATGATGATTGATTGGTAAAATAAAATAGCTATTACTTTTATGTTACGTATATTGCTTAAGTAATATCGTATTTCACAATCGTATTTGACATCAATTAAATACGAGTATGTATCACCAGAACATTATCATCAAGTGATGAGATGTCTAGGGTTAAGTTAATGAGTATAAAGGCTTAGAGAGTTCCTATCCCCTCCGGTAACCAGGGCGGCGTATGACCGATTCATAGTCATGACTCATCATTCAAGTAGCACTCTTATCCCAATTACTAGGGGTCGATTCAATATGTACTCTTCTTTCATAGTACAAACCGTTAAAGTTATTGGCAATAGTTTAATGACCGGCCGCCTGCCAGACGTCAACCATCCTTGAGAATGTAATTGTTAAGCAAAAAGGATTAAATGGAGTTGGCCCAGGTCGTTAAAAAGCTCTTAGTCGTTTTTAACGCAATCACGAGCAAATTGTGGGTTGCTAGTTTTCGTAGCCGCTACCACACAGCAAATATGATATGACTGGATATTGTACGACTGGATCATAGTCTACCCCCAAAAGATTTACTCCTTTTTCATCCATGTCAGTTTCTCATCTATCCTTTTTTTTTTTGTTCTTCTCTAAGAAGATAAACATAAGTATCATTAGCTAAACATAAGTATTAGCCCAAGAAGCTGTTATGTAGTTTTTGAGATCTTATCATCGGCACGCATTTGATGTATATAAACCTACGCATTAAATAGTTTCATGAGCATTAAGTGTATGGTACCAGTAGTCGGCCTAGTGGTAGTGGGAGGGGATACGGTGGGTTACGGAGTTGTAAAGTCTGCTGACATCTCGAGCGGACTGAGCGGAGTGTGTTCAGAACATGGCCTGTTAGAAAAAAAATTATCGAGTTTTTGGAGGACGTTCCACACGCCATCACGGCAATTATGTTGTCATACGTAGGCTCGTCTCGTCTAATTGATAAGAGTATTATAACAGATGTCTAGTTTATTTTGGCACATATTCAACGTATTCCAATAACTTTTCGTTCGTAAAAACAGATTGTGATTTGGTCACAAACCACCTAGATATATCCAGATTACGTGATTAAAAGAGAACGGCAGCTCCACGTTACTCTTCTCCGTCTATTTATCACCTCAACTTTCAAGGCCAATCAGGCGCATTATTCTTTCAGATACCTACTCCCTGAACTTTGAAATAACGATGCTGGTATATTATATTTTAATTTTCTATATGGTAGGGGATAAAAACTTAATTGTGTCAGTCACCTCTTACTTTGCCCTAAAAGTAGAAAAACTAGGTGAGGAATTACCAGGAGCAAACTGTTATCAGCGATACTTTCCTAAAAAAACTTATAACGCCAATTGCGACCGCCAAATTGTTTTCCAAGTACTATGATTATTTGACTCATTGATTAAAGGACTGATCAAATACGAACCGAATTCACTGAAACTAGAAACATTAAATTTTGATAGTAGTTTATTTTTAAGATGTATTGATTCAATTAGAAAGCATTCTACGAAATTCAACCACATAGTAGGTGAATATCGGATGAAAATGTAAACTGAATCCACTATCTACAAATTAAGCATATCAGTCAAAATAAATAAACACGTGTTAAAATATTTGTCGATTTTCATCCTCTAAGGGTATAAAGTTAGGAATTAAAATTAGCAGCAATACTTTAATATTATTTAATTCTTATTGAGTAAAAAATATCAGAAATAAGTACTAAAAATCACCACATACGCCTCTAATGATATATTACTCCCTAAGGATGAATGAAACAAGGGAAGAATTTTATTTTGATACTTTTTACACTACAAAATAAATAATAAAAATGTTATTTGACGGGGATGTAATCATGTATTAGATTTCATGAAATCTACGCAGAAAAAGTTGCGGGCTAACACCAGTTAAAAATAAAATGGCGTAATATCTTTGTAATTATCTAAAAGAATTATCTTCAGCTTTTATAAATTGTTTTACTAAATTTGTATCGTCAATATCTACGCTTTTAAATTTCTTGGTAAACAAAGTATATTATGTAAATTGTTAATATCATATAAGCACAACAGTAAATATTCTCTTATAATACTTTATTATTGAACAAAACCCCGAAAATTACGTCATTAAGTACTTGTACATTGGAAACCCGATAGGAACTCAACACAAAATTTTCCCACCAAGAAAATACAAAATATTTTCATTCTTCATAGAACAATTTTGCCTGTAATTTTCCACTTATTCTTTGACAGTATTTTTCGCATTCATGACGATACTTCGAGCAGAAATGTTTCGCTTCAATAAGCAATGATTACATTTACTTATAATGATTTCAAATATTGGGGGCATAAACAGTCAATCCTCAATACCCATTTGGCGATGAGTTAAATATATAAAATGTTACCCTAAATTCCCGTAAGAAGAAAACTGTAGAATCATTAGCACTTTGAGTAATAGAATTCTATTAGAAAACTTGTAACACTAATTCTAATCGTAAATTTACTTGCAAAGCGTGGTGACTACAGCATTATCAACCTTACGCCTACTACCCTCATTACCTCCTACCTTTCCCGTAGGTACCGTAAAAGACGACTCATCATCAACCTGATCTCATCCTTACTTGGTGTCGACGCAGTATATACTCTTCTACCATCACAAATATTGCAGAGTTATTGGCAACAGTTTTATGACCGGCCGCCTGCCTGACGTTAACTCTCTTGGGGAATGTAATTGTGGACCAGACGGCTTTAAAGAGTATTGGCTCAGGTCGATGTAAAGCTCATATTTGTCTTACGATATCCACAAGTAATGTAAAGGTCGATAGTATTTGAAGTCACTACCATACAGTCAAACAAAATACACCATAGCCGCCACTATAAATAAAAGACAACTAAAGGATGTAATTTGTATATAACATCTATGCAAGAGAAGGATTAGTTGAAATGAAACTCTATTTAAATGACTGAAATTTTAGCATTTAATATGCTTAATTATTTATAAAACTCGATTACGAAGTTAAGCTAAAATTTCAGTAATTTAAATAACAAGGTTGTGTCATCGTTTAATACAATTCTAACTGTAAAGTTTTAAGTATTAAGCCTATAACAATGTGTAAACATTGTCGGGTAGATAGCATACCGTCACCTTAAGACGTAAATATGATACGAAGTGAAATTTGCATGTCCTACAATTAGTCACGGTGGTGTAGTGGCAGCACGATTGGGCCGGAATCCCAATAGGCGCGGGTTCGAATCCCGCTTGTGACATCATTTTTCACTTCGTAATCGAGTTTTATAAATGAAACTCTATATCAACCCGTAAGGCTAGAGTGGTGTAGTAGGTCAATTTCTCTCCTATTATGAAGGATATTCGAACCCAGCAGAGAGACGTATAAGAGCTGAGATAAACCTAGCACTTATTCAAGCAGAATTTAGCGAACCATTAATAATACTTGATATTTTACAGACTCGTGAAATAATACTACGAATATTTTTTTTATGTAGCCTAAAAAATTTCATGCATCGTTATATTTTTCTCAGGAGACATAAATTTATCTATTACACTTTATTTTATTTTACCGTCTTCAACTGAGGCGTGCCGCTATAATTTATTTTATATTTCCATTTCTCTGAGTAATCTATTGTAATTTTTTTATGTAATTGATTAAAACCATTTTTGGAATTGATTTATCGATTGGTCTATCAACTTATCATTCAGAACCTTCATAAGGATGGACACGTCACTCTAGTCAATTAAACAAGATTTAGACTTATTTACTCTCATTCATTCAAACCATTCACATAGGCACATTTCCACTTATTTGATTCTATAAATATATCTACATCCACCTATATGTCAGATTATCAAGAATACAAGCCTCCTTTGTTGAAGATAGCCGCTTTGGCAGATGGATGATACCTCAATTGCTTTTTACGATTTCCACGTCATAAAATAATATGTTTCTGCAACCTGTCACCAAACGATTCAAAGATTTAACATTGTTAATACAATAAACATAATCACTATATTTTTACAGCCTAATTATCTTCTATTATTAACGGTAAACTGCTACAGGCTGTGCAGTCCAGTTACATGGGCTGTAGAGCCTGTATGCGGCTGGATGATGGAATGTCGCCTTGGTTTGGCGTCAATATCGGCTTTAAGCAGGGGTGCGTTCTGTCAGCCAGGCTGTTTATCATATATCTGGATAAATGTCTCCAAAGGTTGAACGATATGAATGTGGGAGTCCAGATGGGTGACTCAGTGGTCACTGCTCTGCTTTATGCAGATGATGCAGTCCTGCTGGCACAGTCGGCGACTGACCTGCAGACCCTAGTCGACACAATGACAGAAGATTGTAAGAAAAGGGGTCTACGCGTGAATGTGAACAAAACCAAAATAATGGTCTTTGAAAGAGATGAAGCCAGAACAGATGTAAGAGTAACAATAGGTAATGATGTATTAGAGCAAGTGGATGAATTTGTATATCTTGGATGTGGATTTAGCCGAGATTGAAGGTACACCACTGATATAGAGCGAAGAGTGAATGCGGGAAATAGAGTGAACATAGCGTTAGGGCAACTTCTCGGCAGCCACCACCTCAGCTAGAAGGCACGTGTAGCATACATAACGCAGTGCTTGTCCCAACATTACTGTATGGAAGCGAGAGTTGGGTATGCAGAAAAGAGTATGAAAGTAAAATTAATGCGGTCGAAATGCGATCTTTGCGGAAAATCTGTGGATTAAGGCTGACCGACCGCATTCGTAACGACGACGTAAGAGAGCGAGTAGGTATGAAAGAGAGTATTGGTGTAAAGATGTGAAAGGGAATGCTCCGATGGTTTGGACATGTGGAAAGAATGCCGAACGAACGTCTGGTTAAGAAGATATACAATGCGAAAGTGGAAGGATGTAGGTACCGTGGGAGACCGAGACTAACCTACCTAGACCAGATCGGTCATGTACTGAAGGAAGGTGGAGTCAAGAGTCTCCGAAACCGGCGAGCGTGTATGAAGAGAATTATGAATGTTGAGGAAGCGAGTGAAGTATGCGAAGATAGAGTTCTCTGGCACTCTGTTCTCTCTGCCTACCCTGCAAGGGATATGGAGTGATGATATGTATGTATGTATATGTATGTAATTATCTTATAGTTTTGGCCTCTAGACTACTCCAAAATAACTGGGCTTAATATAATAACAATAATATTTATTTTAATCGGCAAATAAAATTCCATTGTGTTAGTAAAACTCAAGTTTAGATGTTAGTATGGTAATTAAGAGGAGATAGTATTTTAATTGATAAACTTCAATCATCACGGAACCGCTGGGTGCTACAGACAGCACAAAAATTTAACACGCTAGCAATGGGCAAGTCACATCAACCAACCGATAACCGCTACGGCAGAAATGTCCTTAAGTGGCGACCACGTATCAGATTATGCAGTCTGTGACGCCCCCCGTCCAATAACAATACATGGTGAACTAAATGACGCGATTCTATATCCAATATGGAGAATGTGATGATAAGATGGCAGACTATATATATTTATATTTATAGTGTGCTTACAGGAAATAGTACCAAAATAGGAATGATTTTAATCTAAATCCAATATGGCGGACGACTCAAGATGGCGGTTTGAATGTATTTAAACAAAAGATTGTCTTTCAATGTGTTTTTTATGTATATTTTATTAATAATATAAAGAAGGCAACTACTGCAATCATATGGTCAAGGAATTGGTTTGTTCGTTATTATAATACAATTCATTTTAAATCTTATAAACGATTGTTCTTATTATAATATTTTGCTGGCATTTTCTTATCGGTGTAATAATCATAGCATAATGCGTGTTAGGTTATGCCAATCGACATTTAATATAAAAAATAAAACTAGAGCTTTACTTTACTTAACTAGAGCTTTACATAACGCTTTAATATAATTATACTTATAATTGCTAAGCTATAATTTAATCACTGATATATAGCTACTGAGCTATGACGTAACAAAGCTGCATAATAGTCTATCATATATTTAATTATTTGTAGATATTGTGTATAATAATAACTACACAAGTGGTGTATTAGTTAAAATACCGATCTGCAGTATCAGTGTCGTGAATTCGATTCTCACGCAAATTAATACTTACGGACCAATGACAAAGACCGGGTTCTGGTGGCCCGCTCGCACGGCGAAGAGAGGTGTTTGCATGGTGGGTCTATGAGGTTGCGCGCCGCCTCTTCCGTCGCCCCGGACCGATTTGGCGGGGAGCGACCACCTCAACAGTCCACCACAAAAAAAAAGTGTCGCCATGGATGGATTTAGAGGCGTGTGTCCAAACCACAGCCCACCGCAAAGAAAAAAAAGAGTAATATTTACGGCGATCTGATATTATATTGCTACTGCTCTCCTAGTTGTAGTGTCCACGAGAAATTAAGGGGGATTTAATTGTATTCTTGCTGCGACATCACATATAGAATGACTTCTTTCAATATTCATCATCATCATCACAGCCCCTATATATCCTACTATTGGGCTCGGGCCTCCTCCGTGTTGGGAGGAAAATTAATCTAATATACCGCGCTGGTCAGACGTGTTAGTATAAGGTTTTATTTCGAGATTTCTTTCTCTTGCATAGATGTTATATGCATTTTATATCCCTTCTTTATATCCCCACGGGTAAGATAGGGGGTGGTAAATTGTATTCTTACTCCGTCACCGCAGGGAACTTTTTTTTTAATTTCAATATTATAATATAAATTGTTTAATTTAAATCCATGATAATAAGGGTCACTGCTTTCATTAATTTAACATAAACTTTTTTAATTTTGTGTAATTCGTTATAAGGTGACCAGTACAAAATTAAATGAATAAATTTCTGTTGATTAGATTTAGTTCAAGCTTTGAACCCTTGAGAAGTGTACACACGGAATTAAGCGTCGCTTAAATGTATAACGGAATTCGGGCAACAAATAATATAGATTAAGGGCAGTCCCATTTATTTGTTGAGCCTTTGTAAGCGGATCGGTCTGTAAAAGGAATTTCTAAAGAACTTAGTTACCTAACTTTTGATGCTTGTGAAAAGTCTATTGCGAAAACTGAAACTTATATGAAAATAAAAATTATTTTCACAATTTTTTACTTTATTTTTTTTTAACAACATTGTGAACTTTGAAAATAAACACGGAGAACTTTACAAATATACAATTAAAAACACAAATTACACTTCAGCACAATCATTTATAGATACATAAAGCCTTGTTCTGCGTGTAGATCGAACCTACGACATGCGACAAAAATGGTCGTTATTTTAAACTGTCTGATTTAAATGCATTTTTCTCAAACATGCTTGAAAATTTGAACATTAGTTTGACAACTTTCTTCGAGTTAAATCGAAATTGCTGTACTGACCAAGTACATGGTAGCAGAGGCCGGAAAAAAAATTATGTAAATATATCATATCTGTCGTGTTTTAGCGGCCAAATAAATATATATGTAAATTCATATCTATCGTGTATTATAAAAATGAAACGATTTGTTACTTCAAAATATAGTAACGAAATAGGGCTTAATTTTTTCAGTTTTATTTAAATTTCGAACTGGCTTGAAAAATAAACCTGTTTAATAATGAAAAAAAAAACAAATTAACCCTTTAGCACCTGAATAATGTTGTTCGTTGTTCGTCATGTATACAGTTCTACTTAATACTATTTAGTTTTATTTTCCGCGCATTATTTGAGAAAAGCACTATACAAGCTTTGGCCACAACTAGGAATTGATGGAATTACATATGTGTGCGTCCGGCTACGCCTCGGCCCACATTTACACGTTCGTCCATCAATACCTCTTTTGCTGGCGGCTGCAGTAATGTACTATTTATTGCGTTTAAATATTAATGACAATACTAGAAGAAAGTAAAACAATATTACTGATTAGAGATTATTATACAAAATTGAGTTAGTAGTATAAGCTCTAAACTTTTTTTTTTGCTAGACTCTTTTCTCTAAACATTGCTAGATGCGGACCTCCTCCATAGTAAGAAGGAAGTTGACCTACTATACCACGTTAGTCAAACGGCTTGATATAGGAATTTATTTCGAGTTTTCCTAGTCTTGCATAGATGTTATATGTATAATATATCCCTTAATCATCTCTTACGACGGTATGAAGGCGAGCGGCGACCGGCGAGCGTGTATGAAGAGAATTATGAATTACTGAAATTTTTAGCATTTAATATGCTTAATTATTTATAAATACCCGATACGAAACGAAAAATGATGTCACAAACGGGGTTCGAACCCGCAATATGATTCGAAATTTGCATGTCCTAAAATAGTTCACAATGGTGTAAGTGGCAGCACGGTTGGGCCGGATTCCCAATAGGTGCGGGTTCGAACCCCGTTTGTGACATCATTTTTCGTTTCGTATCGGGTATTTATAAAGAATTATGAATGTTGAGGAAGCGAGTGAAGTATGCAGAGATAGAGTTCTCTGGCACTCTGTTCTCTCTGACAACCCTGCAAGGGATATGGCGTGATGATATGTATGTATGTATCTCTTACGACCTCTGCACTTAAGCAAGGTTGTATTTTGACATCGTATGACACAGAATTGAAACATAGAATTAGAACACGTTTATAAGATCCATAAATATTATGTATCATATGGACCTTTGCAAGCTGATAGGGACTGAACCTTATGCGATGTTGAAATAATTCAAAAACTTGTACCTCGTGATAATTTATCATACGACGTTGAGACAGGTACGTGGGTGGGTGACGGCTTAAGTAGTGGTAATGGATTGAAAAAATATTTTATTTTTCTGTAAAAATATATTTCTTTGGTTTAACCAATGAATATTTCATGATCTTGTTTTATCGGTTCTATATTTATACATCTACGGTGTTAATGTTCTGGATTTGCCGTGTGGTGACAGAGTAAGAATACAATTTACTACCCTTACCTCATTCGTGGACTTCGTAAAATATAACTAAGGAGACATGATATGCAGATAATGTTATCTGATGCAAGAGGAGGAAAATTTAAAATCAAACCCTATACAACCCGTCTGGCCAGCATTGATAGATTACTAGTATAGGCGGTCAATTTTCCTCACATTGTGGAAAAGGCTTGAGTCCAGCAGTAACACTATATGAGCCGAGATGATGATGAAGGGTTAAAATAAAAAAGTTTAGAATAAATTCGTAGGTTTTTCTGCAATATTATCCTCGATTTTCTAGTACTATTAGCAGTAATCTTGGATAGATAAAAATGTTTAGAGTTTAAACCTACGTCAGATTTGTGGCAATCCTCATATTACATGGGAGTAATGATTTTGTAGCAAAATATTAGCGAGGTTAATATCTCTACTTACTCCTTCGTAGTGTAAACTATGCGATTATTAAATAAATTGAATAATGTCTTTTACTGAATAATTTTTATTTTATTGCTTATAGTGGCAACGCAGTCAGCAGTAGCTAGATACACCTAATGCTATTTTTTTTTGTGTAGGAAGGGCAGCACGTGGCCCCATAACTCACTGTGTTCCCTCCCCATCGCCATTAAGTCGGCCACTGGTACCGCTTCCTTGCCATCCGTGGAATGTTAAGTGTTGCTGTCGCTCAAAGACCTTTGATATACCAAGGTATACAACTAGGCCATGGCCTACCAACAAAGACTCACCCCAAAAATTAAGTCTACCGAAGCGAAGAGAATGAAGAGAGCCTCTGATGTGGTGTCGAGTTAAAAATAAATATAATAACCCCTTACCTTCCCTTAAGTGTCATAAAAAATAACTAAGGGATCACCAAATACAGTCAGTAGTATTCTTCTGGGAGACATACCACCAACTGCAATCGCTAATCTATCTGTTCCATGGCATTTATGGTAATAACCCCGTTATATGGGCAGACTTAGCAGACCTATACTATAATAGCGAATGTCGATAGGCTAAATAATGACGATCAAGATATTAGAGAAAGAAGGAGATACTAAGTCGATCCCATATAAATAAGGTAAAGAGAATGAGAATGATAATTTGATAAAAATACATTTGAAATAAAACTACATACTTTTACGGATTCTATCGCGTTTGATTTTTAATTTCGCGACATTTCGAACACTTTATAGTGATCATGGTCACGGGAGGACTAATGTGTCTTACGTCCAATACGTCATTGTTAAAACAGAAATGTATGGTATATCTACCCTATAAGATATTAAATATTGACCCACATTTTTAATTCAAATTAATACAAATTCATTGCCAGTACAAAATGAAAATGATTCTATATATTTTTTTTTTAATTGCTAATGATCTGTTATTATTAAAGCATTTAATTTATGATAATTATTATTGAGGCAATTTACAATTTTAGAGAAACACAAACAGAACAACAAAGCTATTCAGCTACCAGCGGATCGGAACGCGGCCACACTGAGAAAGAGCCGGCAAGAAAACTCAGGAGGCATAACACTAATTTTATTATTGAATGTTCTTTTTTTGTAAAATTGTAAATATTATTAAATTAAATTGTAATATAAAATTGTAAATTGCCACAATAATAATTATCATAAATTAAATGCTTTAATAATAACAGATCATAAACAATATAAAATTTTATATATAGAATCATTTTCTTTTTGTACTGGCAATGAATTTGTATTAATCTGTATTAAAAATGTGGGTCAAAGTTTAATATCTTATAGGGTAGATATAAATTTCTGTAATAACAATGACATATTGGATGTAAGACACCTTAGTCCTCCCGTGACCATGATCACTGTAAAGTGTTCGAAACGTGGGGCAATTAAAAATCAAATACAAACGCGATAGAATCCGTAAAAGTAGTTTTATATCAAATGTGTAACATTCGCGTAAACATCAGAAATCATTATGATAAAAATACATTTTTAAAAAACTACCTAGTCTAGAGCTTTGTGTTTTAAACTTTTTTCTATATTACTCTCGTAAGCTTTTGTAGTTTGACAGGCATTATTATAATAAAAATGTGTTTCATTGTGCTTTTGAGATATCTAATAAGTCTCTTTTGAAAATATTAATATATATTTTTTTATATTATATATACTCGTTCCGACCATTTATTTTCCTTTTGACACATGCTTTAGCACGTAACTGTATAGTGACAGTCACTAGATGCGATAGAACGTAACTTTTTTATAACGGAAATGAATTATCACTTAAATTACTGAAATTTTTAGCATTTAATATGCTTAATTATTTATATATACCCGATACGAAACGAAAAATGATGTCACAAGCGGGGTTCGAACCCGCACCTATTGGGAATCCGGCCCAACCGTGCTCCGGCCCAGCAGTTGGGCCGGATTCCCAATAGGTGCGGGTTCGAACCCCGCTTGTGACATCATTTTTCGTTTCGTATCGGGTATTTATAAATAATTAAGCATATTAAATGCTAAAAATTTCAGTAATTTGAATAACAAGGTTGTGTCATCGTTTAATACAATTCTAACTGTAAAGTTTGAAGTATTAAGTCTATACAATGTGTAAACATTGTCCGATAGATGGCATACGTCACCTTGAAGACGTAAGATATAATATGATTCGAAATTTGCATGTCCTAAAATAGTTCACAATGGTGTAAGTGGTAGCACGGTTGGGCCGGATTCCCAATAGGTGCGGGTTCGAACCCCGCTTGTGACATCATTTTTCGTTTCGTATCGGGTATTTATAAATTATCACTTAAATTTTATGAATAGAGCTATTTACGGCATATTAATGTATTTAGTGGGTAATAATTAAGATATATAAATATTATTGGGCAGTTTATATATTTCTCTGTTCACTCGTTTCAAAGTTAATAATTGCGTATAATGAAACAGTTACGTCCTAAAGCATGTGTCAAAAGTAAAATAAATGGTTGGAACGAGTATAACATTATAATTTTATTTAGAGCAAAGGTGGCGGACCTTTGGGTGGTGGTGCTCGATATTAAATTGTAAATTAAATTATTAAGATTAATAATTAAAATTTTAACGTAGCTCAATGTTAAACATTATTTTTTAGCCATTGCGTACATATTTTAATGACACTTAGAATTTTCTGTTTCCGTGTGGCGATGAAGTAAGAATACAATTCACTACTCCGTATCTTACCCATGGGTGATCATACGAGACGACTAAAGGATATAAAAAGAATATAAAACAATAACAATATTTTGATAAATGTGTGATATAAAATATCAATTGTGAATACTCACTTGATAAATAAACCTCGTGCCAATTTATTTCTAAGTCAATGACTTGCCAATAAATAAATATGTTAAAATAATTACGCAACACGAAAAAGCAAAATAAACTTTTCACTTCAATAGCCAGAGTTTGAATAACAGATTGAAAATGGAAACTACTTGGGCTCTATGGACTGTATTCCTTTTTCTGGCCGAATACACGAAGCGGAAAAAATACTTCGTTTACGATTCTATTATTACATTTCAAATAAAAAAGTAAACAATGAATTTTGTGACTTTTTTAAATATAATTTAATTAATGTATAACATAACCCATCTTGTTCTCTTTCCATCGTCATTGACCACTGATATCTATTCTCTAACACCAGTAAATGTTTCGAATAGATTTAAGATTAGAAAAAAAAAAACGTATTTGTAAGACCATATTGTTGACAGTTTTCTGTCTACATCCGCAGGTCAGTCCGTCCAGGGTAGTACCACACTCTCGCAGAAAATTGACCTTTCAGCATGCTTCATCCGGTGAGCGGGAGAGCCGGCAGTCCAACTTTCTAGGTGGTTTTGGCGTTTTCATTGGTAGGCAGCGGCCTAGCTGTAACCCTAATTTGCTAAGATCCATGGGCAGCAGTAACACTTAGCATCAGGTGTGCTGCTTGCTCATTCGCTACCACGAGCATTAAAAAAAAACATATAACACATTACCTATTTTTGTTTTTTGTTATTATTCGAAGTCATCATAAACTTAGTCTAAGTTACCCCTGACTTGATCAGGGACCTAAATTATTTGCGAAAAATTATTAACAGTTAAAATAACATTAGTGAAACTAATAGTAATAAGAAATTAAACATTAGTAGTATATAAAATTAGGTATTAAGAGATGAAAGAAATAACAAAGTTAGGAAGTAAATGAAAGAATACATAGTAACATTATAAGAATTAAAATAAACTTAACAAGGAAATATTAAAAATAAATATACTAAGAGAGAAGTAATAAAGTAGTTAAAATTTAAAAGAGGAAATTAATAGCACTTAATATTATAATAAAACTATTTAGATATAGAAAAAGCAAGTAATAACATATACCTATTAGATGAATTAAGTTAAACGTTAACTGGAGAGGCAGTAATTTCAGTTAAATGCATATTATAATTCCTTTACGTTTAACAAATTTCCATGGCAATTTCTTACTCCTAATGAATACAAAACTTCATTACAAGAAAACTCGTATACGGAATATTGTTTTATACCGGTATAGTCCGAAGCTGATGCGTAACTAACTGAAAAAGTACCTTTCGCTCCTTGTAATATGATTAGATTTTGAATGCTTGTTGTTTAATATTATATATTACATATTTTTCTATTTACTCATGATAAAATTTTATTAGGGTTATATATATGTATGTAACGCAATATATGTAATATATATTATTCCGAGAATTCTACTAAATTAGCTAATATATTCTTCAGTTAGTTTAATAGATAAATAAGCTTGACAGCACATATGGCGTTTCTTTTTTTTATTGCACTTGGTGGCAAACAGACAAGCAGCACGATAGAAAGAAAGAAATAAAGAAAATACATTTATTTCGGTCTCAGAGTAATAAGCTTACACAAAATTTACATAAATTTGTCTATTATAAGGTCAACAACCATATTGATATACGATAGTAATTGTTACTGCCGCCCATAGACCTTTGCAATATTAAGGGTGCAGCTAGGCCGTTGCCTACTAATGAAAACCCTAAACTCATCCAGAAAGTTGGGCTGTTTGATCTATTACTCACCGAACGATGCACAATAGCATTGCGACTGCTCATACGTCGATTTTCTGCGAGAGTGTTTTACCCGGGACGGACCGGCCCGCCACTGTATACAGAAAACTGTCAACAGTTTAGTTCTATCACTATATAAATAGCGTAGCACAAATAGCGGCGTAGCAGTTATAATAATGACATACACTTCTCATAGAGAATGTAATTGTCCGATTTACAGATTACTTTACAGATTATTGTTCTGGGATGTAATCTATATTCATGTGTTTGTAGTCACTCGCAAAAAACAAGTATTAATTACTTCGCGCAAAGGGTTGTCTTTTGCTACGAATGGCAAGGATAGTAGCAGTGATTGATCCAACGGAAATCGGGAGGAAACATATTGGATTATGTGGCCACATATTGCCATTTCGTTGCCCCGAACATACAATCCTACACCTACGGGCAAGATAGAGGCTGTTAAATTGTATTATCAATGTGTCATACGGATAATGTTACTCCATAGCGCGAAAGCCGAAAGCACCACTTTCTGGGTGCGTTTGGGATTTTCATCGGGATTGCAAAGGTCCATGGGCAGCAGTGACTTACCATAAGAAAAAAATAAACGCCATATGTGCTGTCAAGCTTATTTTTTTATTAAACTAACTGAAGAATATATTTGATAATTTAGTAGAATTCGCGGAATAGTATACATATATATTCGTTATATACATACGTATAACCTTAACAAAAGGTATCTAATCATGAGTAAATAGAAAAATATATTGCTTGCTTCCTTGCCACCATCGGCTATTAAAAAAAAAATAAAAAAAACTATCAACATAAAGAAATTAAACAAAATAACTGTGCACATTATTCTCACTAATTTTTTATTATTCAAGTAATCAGAGATCTAATTACAAGGAGTTTTCACCTTATATCTGTTTAAATAAGGGCATAGCGAGAGCAACGTCACGTATGATGATCCCTGGAGCCAGGGTACTTTATCATAAAGCCCTTTAACTTAACAGATAAATCTAGGGTTACACATAACGAACCGCAATTTCAAAGGGATATTTTAATTAATACTAAACCTTACTGAAATATATGCATATTAGAATGCAAGATAATAAATAATAAATTGTATAATGAAAATTGGAACATCAGATCATATTCTGGATTAACGCATATACAATTATTAACCCGATTATGTATAGATACCTTTGAGATATACAGTTCAATTTAGAGAAGTTATTTACTATGGGGTCGAAGCCGCAGACAGAAGATAGTATAACACATAATATCAATATTCTGTTATCATCATTCTCCTACACTTATCCCAATTACTTGGGGTCCCGATAGGATCCGGATTCCCAATAGGTGCGGGTTCGAACCCCGCTTGTGACATAATTTTTCGTTTCGTATTCGGGTATTTATAAATAATTAAGCATATTAAATGCTAAAAATTTCAGTAATTTGAATAACAAGGTTGTGTCATCGTTTAATACAATTCTAACTGTTAAGTTTGAAGTATTAAGTCTATACAATGTGCAAACATTGTCCGATAGATGGCATACGTCACCTTGAAGACGTAAGATATAATATGAAGCGAAATCTGCATGTCCTAAAATAGTTCACTATGGTGTAAGTGGCAGCACGGTTGGGCCGGATTCCCAATAGGTGCGGGTTCGAACCCCGCTTGTGACATAATTTTTCGTTTCGTATTCGGGTATTTATAAATAATTAAGCATATTAAATGCTAAAAATTTCAGTAATTTGAATAACAAGGTTGTGTCATCGTTTAATACAATTCTAACTGTTAAGTTTGAAGTATTAAGTCTATACAATGTGCAAACATTGTCCGATAGATGGCATACGTCACCTTGAAGACGTAAGATATAATATGAAGCGAAATCTGCATGTCCTAAAATAGTTCACTATGGTGTAAGTGGCAGCACGGTTGGGCCGGATTCCCAATAGGTGCGGGTTCGAACCCCGCTTGTGACATAATTTTTCGTTTCGTATTCGGGTATTTATAAATAATTAAGCATATTAAATGCTAAAAATTTCAGTAATTTGAATAACAAGGTTGTGTCATCGTTTAATACAATTCTAACTGTAAAGTTTGAAGTATTAAGTCTATACAATGTGCAAACATTGTCCGATAGATGGCATACGTCACCTTGAAGACGTAAGATATAATATGAAGCGAAATCTGCATGTCCTAAAATAGTTCACTATGGTGTAAGTGGCAGCACGGTTGGGCCGGATTCCCAATAGGTGCGGGTTCGAACCCCGCTTGTGACATAATTTTTCGTTTCGTATTCGGGTATTTATAAATAATTAAGCATATTAAATGCTAAAAATTTCAGTAATTTGAATAACAAGGTTGTGTCATCGTTTAATACAATTCTAACTGTAAAGTTTGAAGTATTAAGTCTATACAATGTGCAAACATTGTCCGATAGATGGCATACGTCACCTTGAAGACGTAAGATATAATATGAAGCGAAATCTGCATGTCCTAAAATAGTTCACTATGGTGTAAGTGGCAGCACGGTTGGGCCGGATTCCCAATAGGTGCGGGTTCGAACCCCGCTTGTGACATAATTTTTCGTTTCGTATTCGGGTATTTATAAATAATTAAGCATATTAAATGCTAAAAATTTCAGTAATTTGAATAACAAGGTTGTGTCATCGTTTAATACAATTCTAACTGTAAAGTTTGAAGTATTAAGTCTATACAATGTGCAAACATTGTCCGATAGATGGCATACGTCACCTTGAAGACGTAAGATATAATATGAAGCGAAATCTGCATGTCCTAAAATAGTTCACTATGGTGTAAGTGGCAGCACGGTTGGGCCGGATTCCCAATAGGTGCGGGTTCGAACCCCGCTTGTGACATAATTTTTCGTTTCGTATTCGGGTATTTATAAATAATTAAGCATATTAAATGCTAAAAATTTCAGTAATTTGAATAACAAGGTTGTGTCATCGTTTAATACAATTCTAACTGTAAAGTTTGAAGTATTAAGTCTATACAATGTGCAAACATTGTCCGATAGATGGCATACGTCACCTTGAAGACGTAAGATATAATATGAAGCGAAATCTGCATGTCCTAAAATAGTTCACTATGGTGTAAGTGGCAGCACGGTTGGGCCGGATTCCCAATAGGTGCGGGTTCGAACCCCGCTTGTGACATAATTTTTCGTTTCGTATTCGGGTATTTATAAATAATTAAGCATATTAAATGCTAAAAATTTCAGTAATTTGAATAACAAGGTTGTGTCATCGTTTAATACAATTCTAACTGTAAAGTTTGAAGTATTAAGTCTATACAATGTGCAAACATTGTCCGATAGATGGCATACGTCACCTTGAAGACGTAAGATATAATATGAAGCGAAATCTGCATGTCCTAAAATAGTTCACTATGGTGTAAGTGGCAGCACGGTTGGGCCGGATTCCCAATAGGTGCGGGTTCGAACCCCGCTTGTGACATAATTTTTCGTTTCGTATTCGGGTATTTATAAATAATTAAGCATATTAAATGCTAAAAATTTCAGTAATTTGAATATGTACTCTTCTTTTATAGTAGGTATATACATATTGCAAAAGTTATTGGCAATAGTTTAATGACCGGCCGCCTGCCAGATGTCAACCCTCCATTTTTTTTTTGCGGAGTGGTCACGCCCCGCCAAATTGGTCTGGGGCGACGGAAGAGGCGGCGCCCAACCCTATAGACCCACCCTGCAAAGCGCCTCTCTTCGCCATGTGAGCGGGCAACCGGTACCCGATCTTTGTCTTCGGTGGAAATGACAACCCTCCTTGAGAATGTAATTGTTGACCAAACGGCATCAGATGAAGTTGGCCCAGGTCATTAAAAAGCTGACCGACATCCCACCTGAGGGGGGGACGTCGGTCGAGGAGAGGGTACTCCTCAGGGGTATTCCGTCGGGCCGCCCACTGACGTCAAGTCACTCTGCTCCGGTGGTCGGCCCAACGACGAAGGCGACGTCACGGGTGGGTTAACGGGTGTGCATGCTTACGCCCCTCTGTCACCCCGGATGGAGCGGTGCGAGGAGTGTATCGACCGTAGCCCAAACCCAAAAAAAAAAGGTCTTGTACGACGTCCACTATCCACGAGCAAAGTAAGAGTTGGTAGTATTCGTAGCCGATACAACACAGCTTAATATCAATATTAATATTCTGTTATATGCCATGATATTATTCAGAAGCTTACAAGTTATTGGCTTTTATTATACTTTGAAGGTTCAATGTCCTCAATTATCTTTAACGACTAACGATATACAACCTTTTGTTTTCTCTCTTTAGTATATATAAACATGTAATTAAGATAAATGTATCCAATCTTTGTTTAGATTTATACATACATACATATAATATAATCACGCCATATTCCTTGCAGGGTAGGCAGAGAGAACAGAGTGCCAGAGAAATCTATCCTTGCAAACTTCATTCGCTTCCTCAACATTCATAATTCTCTTCATACACGCTCGCCGGTTTCGGAGACTCTTGACTCCACCTTCCTTCAGTACATGACCAATCTGGTTTAGGTAGGTTAGTCTCGGTCTCCCCCGGTACCTACATCCTTCCACATTCGCATTGTATATCTTCTTAACCAGACGTTCGTAGATTCATTCTTAGACAAAGTTAATGAACTTTCAAGATGCGATGATGGAGAAAGAATACTATTTACTACCAATTAGTAGTGTATTAACGATTTAAAAAAGATACTACGTAAGAAGATTCAGACGTCAACCCTCCTTGGGAATGTAATTGTTGACCAAACGGCATCAGATGGCCTGGCCCAGGTCGTTATAAGATTACGTAAGAAGATATAAATAGATAAAGTGACGGCAAGAGAAGGAAAATCGATGTTATTGGTATTTAATTTTATTTATTTATGCCGAAAGGGCGGCGCGTGGCCCGTAACCCAAAGTATTCCTTCCCCGTCGCTTTTAGGCCGCCCACTAGTTCCGAATCCTTGACATCAGTGGCCCTAGATGGAATTAGGAGGGTGTGATCAGACCATATAAAAAGTACAAGATGTTGTATTTTAAAATAACTAAAACAAAATAAAACAAAACGTGTAATCATCATATTTATTCACTTACTTAACTTAGTTAATAGTTATATAAATTCAAGAAAAGGGATTTTGAAAATGGAGAAATAAACAAGAATAAAAAATAAGAAGCTTTTCAACAAATTAAAACAATTCTGCGAAATTAAATTTCATTTCTAACTTTACTTAAGTAAACTTCACTACATCACAAGAGATTTTTAATCAAATAGATAATGAAAGATTGCTTTCAACATTTACAAAAGAAAAGATATATAACATTTTATTAACTAAAATGAAATTTTATTCGTAATATTGAATAGAATTGGCTAAATATATGATATTCAACAAGATTTTTTATAAAAAGCCACAAATCTTCTTCCTAATCTTTTTCAAACTTCTCCATTCTACCGCGTTCTGATTCATTGGTTGTATTTGGTTGCACAAATCTATTGGTTTTTTTTTATTGCTTATGCTGGAAAACGAGCAATCAGCACACCTGATGGTAGGTGTTATTGGACCTTTGCAATACCAAGACCATAGCTACCAAATACTGCCTACCAACATAAGCCCCAAACCCACCCAATTGGGCTGACGGCTCTCTCACTCATCGAACGAAGCGCGGTAGCACATGGCTATTACTCAGACGTCGATCTTCTGCGAGAGTGTGGTACTACACCGGACGAATCGGCCCGCGGCTCTAGATAGAATACAGTCAACAGCGTGGTCCTACCACTAGAAATTGGTTTCAGGTTGACCAGTAATCTATGTAATAACTCCTTATCCCCTATATATCAAGTATTATGGACAAAACCTCACACAGAATGAGTCTTTATCTAGGTATCAAAATTAAGAATAGTCATTGCTCAATTAAAAAAACGAGCAGTCTAATGCAGACAGCACCGGTTCGGATCCTTGGTTTCCCTTTTTCCACCGAAGACCAAGACCGGGTTTCGGTGGCTTGCCCGCTAGGCGAAGAGAGGTACATTGTTGGGCGGGTCTATTAGGTCGCGTGCCGCTTCTTCTGTCACCACGGGCGGATTTAACGGGATGTGACTAGAAGATAGCCAGCCGCTTAAAAGGTATCAAAATTAGAAATTTATGGGGTCTGATTTTTTTTTCTTCCCTTCCATCGTAGAGTAGTTCTATATACCTTCCTCTGTGTATATGTATTTAAGAATAAAGAAATAATAACTATAAATTGATAACTGAACATATAGCGTAATGGTTAAAATAATAAACCAACTTTCAAGTGTTCAATTCCTAAGCGAGAAAATATTTTATGCAATCCACAATTTGTTGTTCCGAGTCTGGGTTTTTAGTAGCGTATTGTATAAATAATATTAATAATATATGACTCGACATATAAGTAATATTTTATCATTTCATCATCATCATTAGAGCCCATAAATTTCCCACTGTTGGGCTCGGGCCTCCTCCGTAATGGGAAGGGAAATTAACCTACTATACCGCGGTGGTCAGACGTGTTGATATAGGGTTTTGTTTTGTTTTCCTTCTCTCACATGGATGTTATATGCGTTTTATATCCCTTAGTCGTCTTGTACGATCACCCACGGGTAAGATATGGGGTGTTGAATAGTATTCTTACTCCGTCACCACACAGAAAACTAGTAATATTTAAAACGGGCTAATGTTACAATCCGTATGGTGACAGAGTAAGAATACAATTCACAACCCATGGGTGAGCGTAAGAGACTACTAAGAGATATATAACGAATATAACATCCATGCAAGAGAAGGAAAACTTGAAACGAAACTCTATGGCAATAGGTCTAGCCACCGAAGACAAAGATCGAGTTCCGGTGGCCCGCTCGCACAGCGAAGAGAGGAGCGTTGCAGGGTGGGTCTATGGGGTCGCGCACTGCTTGTTCCGTCGCCCCGGACACATTTGACCATACCATGGCCCACAGCAAAAAAAAATGGCAACACGTATAACCAGCGTGGTATAGAAGGATAATCACCCTTCCATTATGGAGGACGCTCGAGCTCAACAATGGGTCATATACGTGCTGAGCTGATGATGATGATGAATGAAACAATGTAACTTTTTAAATATCGTTTTTGTTTCTTTTGCAATAAATATAGAATACTTTTTCTTCTTATATATTGGCAATCAGCTACTTGTACGAGCTATTGGTGCCAGTGTCAAGTTATAAATATTTTCACGTTTTTAGTCTTTCAGGTTAGTCATTGTCTAAGTCAAATTGTCGCCATTAACAGTGCAATGGCCACACTGTTAATGGTATCTTGTGGGAATTTTGATGGAAAACGAAAACGTTGTAAAGCACTTTTATATGATATTCACTACATACCAGTAGTTCCGCCGCTTCATATTACATAAAATGCCATTAAAATTATCTAATATAACACGTTAAAACACTAAGATATCGAATATAATACAAGAGCACCACATGACGTTTTCAAATTCCCGTCAGAAGTCCTACAGAATACATAAAGATTTAAACAGAAGCGTGACAATACTATATTTTATTTTATTCTTATCTCTACTTTCAAGAAAAAAATTCATAATCAGCTATACTAGAAATAAACTATTTCGATTGACACACATTTTGAATGAGTAAATACAATTTTCCTAACCAAATTGGTTTTGATTAGCATACATTAACATATTTAGTAGCAACTTTATGGATATCAAAATAACCTGTCCTAATTCCCAACTGGGACATTGTGATAACCAAAGTTATGTGCAATAATAATAAGTGGCCTACATAATTTAATATGATCGTATTTTTTTTCCCTTAGAAATATGTCTATATTTTTTTTGTTATACCAATAATCCGTGCCTTAAAAGAAAAAAGAAATGTTAATAAAGTCACTTCGTTATTTATCTGTATCCATTTTTTTTGTAAAAAATGCTTTTGTAATTTATATTAAATATCCAATTGTTCAAGTCGTTAAAATTGTTTTTTTTTTTAATTCAGTGTAAGCTAAAGATGCGCTCATGTACACTGCTTATTTTGATACTGAAAAAGAAATGTAAAACTTACTGCTAACTTAGAATTATGTGTAATTAAGTAAAAGCAAAATCTGAAACCATAAGTTTATAATTATTTCTACTGTAAGCTCATTATTGTTGGTAAACTGACCGTGACTTGAGTTAATGTATTGTCGTGATTTGCCAGAAGCAAGTTTAAGTTCATTCCTATATAATACACTTAGTATTATCTTTTGCAAAATTATTTTTTAAGCCAGACCACGCATGATACTAAAAAGGGGTGAAAAAACAAAGATTTACTTAAATTTAGAACAAGCTGCCATTGAATTTAAATATACAGGGTGCCGATTTTATTACTAGAATAACTTAAACTAGGTGTAGCAATGACGTCATAAAAAACAATAAAGTTAGTTGCAGACTCCTAGTTCTGCCCAATCCCGAGATAAAGTGATTTGTTTCTTATCAAAACAATAGGTTTACCAGCGTACATTGACCTATAGGTACATTTCGACCCAGCTGTGCGGCGGTAAGGGCAGCGAGAGTGGGACTATTTGCCTACTAGTTCAATGTCACACGCATGAGTATATGCCTACATCGAACATTTATAGTACAAGTGTATTGACCGCTTATCATTAGGGCAATTTAATCAAAAATTAGATACAATTTTTTTACTGATTTGGATAGTGTATCATGCTCTGATACACCTCCTTCAAGGATTCTACTAATTAAATCGGCAACCTGTTTATATCATCAATATCGGCTCAAAGACAGTATATCCACAGCACAGTATCACTATTCCATGAGTGCAATGTATTTTTTTTAAATACTCCAAACACCTTACGATGAGGAAATAATCTTTGTATTTCGGAAATATTACAAATACAAAATTACAATCCAGACTCATGGAAATCGAAACACTTTGACACCGAATCGGTAGGTATCCTATCTTGTACAATGAAATAAATATCAAAATAAACGCATTTTCTTAATCTTTTTTTTTCTGTATTGGCAATCAGCTAGATATTCGACCCATTATTGCCAGTGTCGAATTACATTTTCTTTTACTTTACTAGTCTCTTCATGGACAATGACTACATTGTCCGTCAGTAAGCCAATTCTTCGCCATCAACATTGCTATGGCCACACTTTTAATGGTATCTTTTGGTAATTTTGGTAAAAAAACTAAAGCACTTTTATATATATTCACTAAATCCTAGCAGTTCCTTCGTATCACATTACATAAAATGTTATCAAATGTATTTAAATAAAACACATTAAAACACTAAGCTATAGAATTTGATAAAAGACCATCGCACATGACAAGTTCACTTTCCCGCCAAAAGTCCAAAAATAAATATGTCAAATTTGCCATAGTATCTGACTTCATACCTCCGTGTTGCCAACCCTCTGTCAAAACTCAACTCATTAATTATTTCGTAAATAATGAAGGTGTAAATTTACTGAACAATAAATAGTTACAAATCACTTGGTACATCATATATAGCAAGCTTATGTAAATTGCTAAGACGTCACGTTCAAAGTGGTTTGTTTTTAAAATTCAATTATACTGCTTTATACCAATGTTCGGTAATGTTTATAAAACTGTTGTTAGTATAAGTAGTTATTTATTACATATATTTCACTAGATTTAATGGAGTTTTTATATGCGAAACGTAAAAAGAAATATTATCTTGTTCTTATAGAATCATCATTCGCCTGCTCTTATCCCAATTACATCCCTCCCCCCCTGACGACGCTATATGTAGGGACTCGTATATATTGCAAAAGTTATTGGTAATAGTTTTATGATCGGCCGCCTGCCTGACGTCAACTCTCCTTGGGAATAGATCTCATAGAATATGTAAGAAAAAAAAAAATACATATAAACGAAAAAAAACTAAACTGCTCTTTTCCGACCAATGAGTCCTACCACACATTTTTAATATTAATATCGATTTTTTAACCTAGGTAACTATAGTTCATCTAATCTAAGAAGTGCATTTTGACGTTTCGCATGTTTTAATACACAATAACCTTGGTCAAACGTATACACATGATTGCAAACAATAAATCTTAAATTTAAAAGAACTATTAAGTTATTTACATAACGTTGCGGGTGACTTTCTTGTACAATAATGTAATGTTGAAACTCGTAAAATTAATTTAAAATTAAAATAACATGGTAAATAGTAATTATTATTAACAATCTTACAATGTCATGTCATCACGTTCTACACAGTAGTGCTTGACAATTTCCAATTCACGAATATCCAAATAATCGGTAAAAATATTAGATTAATATATTTAATCGAATAGTAATTTTTACAGCGATGTACGTTTTGACAATGTTATTGATAAGGAAATAATTATTAATGTTCGTGACGATGATAATTCAAGTAATAATAGTGATTCTGAATAAATAGCTATTTTCAAATACAATTTTTGTTTTTACTTAACCTAATCCTACTAATTATAATGAATAGATTTTATGACGAGATAATTAAATTTGTTTATTATTAATTTAGCACTAAATTTCTCATCTCCTTTTTGAAAAATAAAAAAATAAACCGATTATTAATTACAAAGAATCAATATCGATTTCTCACTAAAATCGGATATTATCGATCGCGATTTTTTGGTTCACATACCTAGACAACTTACTCCGACAGCTGTCAAAATGCACTTCTTAGATTAGATAGACTATAGGCAAATTTTTTTGGACGATAATCTATAGTGCATTCATATCTCACTCAAATTATCCAGACGGGGAAACAATATAATCTATAACGTATATCTCTATTGGCATCTGGGTGAATCACCGTCACCGAAACGTCTTCGTGCGATTAGCTTCTCTATGGGCGCCGAACTAATCTCTGGTCCAGCTACCAACGGTTAGAGTAGAACCAGGCGTAAGTACTCGCCCATTTTATGCCCGATAAGCTGACGACAGGCGTATCAGTGACAACCAGGTTTCTTTTTTTTTTTTTGTGGCGGGCTACGGTGTATGGCGTCGCCTGTCTCGAGTTATCCTCACACGGTCGGTCTTTCTACGGGTGACGGGCTAATCCCCGATCCAGTCACCAACTGCCTCAGCTAGGTTAAATAACCGGCTTGAGAGAAAATTAAGAGAAAAAGTATAATCTTACATCATAGTTCGACAACCGTTATACTTGTTTTATCATTTATTAAGTATTTAATAATATTCGTAGTGTATTTTCATTTTGAATTGGCGACGTTTTGGCATTGAGCCAGTATATTAAGTCGTCGGATATATAAAAAAAATATGATTAGTGTGAATGAATCAAAAGAATTATGTCAGGGTCATAACAGTTGGAGATTCGCAGACACTGCCTTCTGTTTCATAAAAAAAGAACTAAATGTATATTGCTTCTGACATATTAAATAATGTATATTTATTATACTGTTGTATGATAGCGACTATGAATATTACTATTTTTTTTTAATTATTATGGTGGCAAACGAGCAAGCAGCACAAGTAAGTGTCACTGCCGCCCATGGAACTTTGCTATAATCAAGGCTATAGCTAGGCCGCTGCCTACCATTACAAACCCCAAACCCACCCCAGTTGAGCTTCCGGCTCTCTCGCTCACCGAACGCAACGCACATTGCCATTACTCAGACGTCGAACTTCTACGAGAGTGTGGTACTACCCCGCACGGACCGGCCCGCGGCTGTAGACAGAAAATTGTCAAAAGGGTGGTTCTACCACTAACAAACTACCACTACTAAACCTTATATTGCTCGTAGATTTCGTAAATAACGACTGAAAGCTTTATATGGATCTGGGCCAAATCCAACTAATGCCGAACGGTCAACAATTAAATTTCCAACGATGTTTAAATTACTGAAATTTAGCATTTAATATGCTTAATTATTTATAAAATCCGATTACGAAATGAAAAATGATGTCGCAAGCGGGATTCGAACCCGCGCCTATTGGGATTCCGGCCCAATCGTGCTGCCACTACACCACCGCGACTAATTGTAGGACATGCAAATTTCACTTCGTATTATATTTACGTCTTAAGGTGACGGTATGCTATCTACCCGACAATGTTTACACATTGTTATAGGCTTAATACTTCAAACTTTTACAGTTAGAATTGTATTAAACGATGACACAACCTTGTTATTTAAATTACTGAAATTTAGCATTTAATATGCTTAATTATTTATAAAATCCGATTACGAAATGAAAAATGATGTCGTTTCGTTACATTTCGTAATCGGATTTTATTTCCAACGATGGTTGACAGGCAGGCGGCCGGCCATAAAACAATTGCCTATAACTTAGCAATACGTACGATGGGTTTGCGTTGACTTCAAGTAATTGGGATAAGAGCAGGAGAATGATGATTTATTATGCTATAAGCAAATTTGTTATAACTCCTCACAATGTCAATATTAACAGCGACCCTAAAGATATAATTATATAAAAAAGTATATATATATATTGTGTGAAAGAAAATATTAGACTGGTTTGCCATGGTAGGGTACGGTTAGTCAGCTTCAGCTTCTGTTAGCTCTTGTTGACTGTCTCTGCGACAAGGTAGCCTAGGGCTTAGTAAACACAAAAAACCCCCAGCCTTCATTGAAAATAATAAATGATACAATGTTATAAAGTAAAATGTGTAAAATTACTATAAAAACCCATTATAAGATTGGTAAACTTGAGACCGATCAATCTGTCTATTGAACGAAACAGAGAATTCCCTATCGCTTGTTTTCGGTCGTTGTTGAGAATCGTATATAAAAAAACAAACATAGAACAATAACGTCAAACGACTAAATAAATTATCAATTATTTCCATAAACTGTGATTTAATAAAAATATTATTTTGCGAAGAACAAATAAAAGAATTTGCAGCAATAAAATCTAGAAGGTCTACCGAAGACAAAGACCGGGTTCCGGTGACCCACTCCCACGGCGTCGCTTCCGTTGCCCCGGACAGATTAGCGGGGTGTAAACACACCGTAAAAAAAAGCAATAAAATCTAGAAGGTCTGCTTTATAATTTAAGTAAATGTGATATTTCGATCCCAATATTGGGTCTAAGATTAATTAATTTATCGTATTTTTGTACTATTTATTATCAGCTTTTTGTCGTTCATTGCTGGACGTAAGCATCTCTCATAGATTGTCAATTTGCCACTAACCGCGACCTGTACCAATACGTCATTCGACTCATAGTCGCCACTCAAGAATCTATCTTTCAGAGCCTTTATTGGTTCGTCAAGCGAAATAATTCTATTATTTATTACCATAGTTTTAATATCCTATTCATATACGGTCAATGAAATATATATTCTCTGTATACAAGAGTGATCCCTTGAAATACCTTCTACTTTTGAAGAACATATTACAGACACCAAGAAGAAAAATAATATTTTGCTGAGTCTTATTAAGCTGAAATGCCGACTTCAATACAATTGGAATTAATAAGGGTCTGTAGATAATTATTCAAACGCGTTTATTATATAAGATTAGCATATTTTATGCAAAAAATATTAAAATAAAAGTAAAAATTTCTTAGGCCAAGACGTTTCTGTGTAAATTTTATTTTACATTCAGAATGCTCTTGGCCATAAAAATTGTAGATAGGAAGCAACATAATTGCCTTTGGCACAAGTGTTTAATTTATTTAGGTAAGTATTTATAATACATTTTATTATGTATTTATTACTATTAAGTGCCTGAACAGGTCCATAAATTATTTGAATCGTCAGAGCAACTTGAAATTAAATATTTAAAAACAAAATCGAAAGTGTGTAGGTATATTGAATATTTTAATTAGAGAGAAAAAAAAAGAAAAAGCATTAGGTTTAAATTAGGTTAGATAATTTTTTTAATTTGTTAAGATTCTATAGTCTTATCAAATTTAAAAAAAAATACACTTATTAATAATTTTCAAGTTTTTATTTTAATAATTATTTTATTATTTTCCTAAATCGTTAGTTCTGTTTATACAAATATATATATATATATATATATATATATATATATATATATATATATATATATATATATATATATATATATATATATATATGAATTAATTTAATTTATAATTAATTAATATTTAACTTTGTTGTCGTAAGTCTCTCTCGGTTTCGCTACTATTTATCACAATATTTTTTTTTAGGCTAGCTATGGTATGGGAGCTCCTTGTCCGATGCATCCCAGGTGACAGAAGGGATAGTGTGCGATCCTATAGTCTGCCCTACGGTACCATGTAGACGGGCCACTGTTACCTGGTTCTTGTCATCGGCGGCACGTCCCGCGAGTTATCCTTTTGGGTAAATATACTTCTACTTACAGTCAACCAGTTAATTAATTCGTTCAAATCCTATTTCTATTCAAATCGAAAAACTGACTAAGTTTCATTTACATGAGAAATAGTCAAGGCTTCTTAAAGAATGTATGTGGCTGTTGGCAGTTCATTTGCGTCTCCTGCTAGACATAGCCCCTCTGTGACTCTTCAAATTTCTCTCTTGACTCTTCTATGACAAATTTGGTGAAGGGAGAACTCCTCATCCCGTGGACATTGATAGGCATCGTCATCTTGTGCAAGTAAAAAATATTTTTATTTCATATGCGTAATACTCGCTGTGTGGTAGCGGCTATGAATACTACCAACCCTTACTTTGCTCGTGGATGTCGTAAAAGACGACTAAGAGCCTTATGACGACCTCGGCCAACTCTATCTTATTCCGTTAGGTCAACAATTACATTGTTCGAGAAGGTGCTTGCGGACTGTCTCGTCCAGCACCTCGAGGAAGTCGGACCGGGACTGTCAGAGAGCCAATACGGGTTCAGGGGCGGCCGGTCAACTATTGACGCACTGGCCGCCCTGAAGTCTTTGGCCACCGATGCCGTAGCCAGAAAGGAAGTCCTCCTGGCAGTTTCGCTGGACATAAAGAACGCCTTCAACAGCCTCCCGCATGAGACGCTAAGGGAGGCACTCCGGTATCATGGAGTGCCTCCTTATCTCTGGAGGCTGTTGGAAGCGTACCTCGAGGGAAGGCACGTGCTCTGGGAGGGGGGCGACGGGCGCATTCATCGTCATCGGGTAGAGTGCGGCGTTCCACAGGGATCGGTCCTTGGCCCGATCCTGTGGAACGTCGGATTCGACCGGCTCCTACGGGGTCGGCTTCTCTCCGGGATGGGGGTCATCTGTTATGCTGATGATACCCTCGTCACGGCGAGGAGGCCTGGCTTCCTGGGGGCTGCTCGATTGGCAGAAGAGGGGGTTGCGCTCGTCGTGGGCCGGATCAGCATGTTGGGCCTGAGGGTCTCGGTGGAGAAAACCAAGGCCCTTCTATTTCATGGCCCGGGTCGAGGTCCCCCCCGAAGAGCACACATCAGTGTGTCTGGGGTTGCTGTGCTGGTGCGGGCTCAGATGAAATATCTGGGTCTGCATCTTAATTCTAGGTGGAGTTTCGGGCCGCACTTTACCCAGCTCGTTCCGAGGCTCGTCAAGACAGCCGCGGCGTTAGGTAGGCTTCTGCCAAACACAGGCAGTCCTGGGTCATCCTGTCAGCGTTTATACGCCGGAGTGGTGCGGTCCATGGCGCTTTATGGTGCCCCTATTTGGGCGGACTCCCTCACCGTCCGCAACAGGGCCCTTCTGCGACGCCCTCAGAGGGCTATGGCGGTGAGGGCTATCAGGGGCTATCGTACGGTGTCATGGACTGCAGCGACGTTGCTGGCGGGCGACCCACCTTGGTCACTTGTGGGCGAGGCCCTGGTTGAAGTCTACCGGCTTCGCGTCGCGGCGCGGGCCGACGACGAGCAAGTCTCTGTAAGGAGACTGGGCAGAGTCCTGGAAGTGGCCCGAAGGGGAGTCATTCAGCGGTGGAGAGAAGATCTGGAGTCCCCCGTAGCAGGGCGGGGGACTGTGGAGGCGGTTGCGCCACATCTCCACCGCTGGATTAATAGAAGGCACGGCAGCCTAAGCTTTAGGATGGTGCAGGTGCTTACCGGGCATGAGGTCTTTGGTAAGTACCTGCACAGAATTGAAAGAGAAGGGGCCCCAGCATGTCACGAGTGTGGTGCGCCAGTAGATGATGCGCGTCACACTCTGGAGGTATGCCCTGCCTGGCGGTCGTTGGGAGAGACCTGTCGTTGTCGACCATCATCTCGAAGATGCTTGACAGCGACAGGTGCTGGTCGTCGATGGCCTCCTTTTGTGAGGCCATCATGAAAAGGAAGGAGGCCGCGGAGCGGGAACGCGAGGCGCTTGCGTTAGCTGACTCGCTTCGCCACGATAGGACGTGGCCCGAAGGCCAAGCGTGGCGGTGCCGGGGATCGAATGTCAGTAGACGATCTCTCCGGCTCCCCGTAAAAGCGCGGAAGGCGCCGCTGTGGTTTTAGTGGGTATTCCGGTCGGGTTCCAGCCAGCTGGCCGGTGAGTCCCACACTCCCCCTCGTCTGTCACCGGCGGGGGATAGCGCGCAAATGCGTTTCCACAGCGATAAAAAAAAAAAAAAGGTCAACAATTACATTCCCAAGGAAGGTTGACGTCTGGCAGGCGGCCGGTCATAAAACTGTTGCCAATAAATTTTACAATATATACTATGAAAAAAGAGTACATAATATATTGTATCGAATTCGAGTAATTGGGATAAGAGTAGGAGAATGAATGATGTGTAATACTCGCGTAAACTAGTACGGAATGAAAGTTTATTAATAAGATATGCTGGTTCTTCTTCATAATAAGCACGCAAGATATACAACTAAGCCGGGCGGGCCACCGAAGACAAAGATCGGATACCGTACCGGTGGCCCGCTCGCACGGCGAAGAGAGGTGCTTGCAGGTGGGTCTGTGGCGTCACTCGCCGCCTCTGCCGTCACCCCGGATTGATTTGGCGGAGCGCGGCCACTACATAGCCCATCGCAAAAATAAAAGATATACAACTAAGGAATATTTTTAAGCATGCAAGATGTTATCGTGATTAAAGAGATTTTGTTAAATAAAAACCAAATGTAATTCGTTAATTCTTTTCAACCGACATATTAATCAAGATAAAAAAATGCACAAACTTTTTGCCATGAAAAATTTGTTTTCACTAACTAACTGCTTATTCAGCTTTTCGTAGCACTGAACAATTTCAGTTTATATTTATTTTGTGCAGGCTAAAATAAAAAATAAAGCTTTGGCAACATGTCTATACATATGTTACCTGACTTATGGCCTTTGTTGCAGTTTTTAAACTGATTGTAAACAAGCCCAACTGAATCTATGAATGCCCCTTCTATGTCCATTTGGAACTACTTAAGAGCTTTTAATAAACGACAGTGTTGCCGATTTTTGTATTAATAATTAATACAATGATGGTGCAAGTGTTAATGGGTGCTAATATCTAAAATATTAAAGTGACAGTCAGGATTCGAATCTGGTCAGGACTGGTTAAAAGAAAATTATTTTCAAAATAAATCTAATTTTTCATGGTATTTTTTTTTCGTATTTATGAGGATTTTCTCGTTCATTTTGTTAGTAACAAGTTCGAAGTATTTTTTTTTTCACGCTGTGGAAATGCATTTACGCACTATCCCCCGCCGGTTACAGACGGGGGTGTGTGGGACTCGCCAGCCAGCTAACTCGACCGGAACGCCCACTAACTACAGCGATATTCTTAGATTTTAAATAAAATTTAAAAAAATAGTATTATCAAGACTTTATTAATTAATAATTTATTACTTTTTTTTTCTCTCTGCCTATATGTATGTATGTATCAAGACTTTACCTAAATAAAATAAGGGCCAGAGCCTCTTCCTCACTAGAAGGGAAATTGATCTCCTACACTACGCTAGTCAGACGTGTTGGTATAGGATTTTATTTCGAGTTCTCCTTCTCTTCCATAGATGTTATATTTTTGCATATTTTATCCCTTAGTGGTCTTTTACGATCACTTACGGGTAATATAAGCTGTGGTGAATTGTACTGTGTGTATTCTTAATCCGTCATCACATGGAACAAAATAACCTATAAACATACAAAAAACACAAATCTCATCTAGATTCAGAACAACAATTAATAGAACGCACAAGTATTGTCCCGAACTGGAATCGAAATCATAGCACTGGCGCGGTAAGTCGATATACCAATGAAGTCAAAATGAATATAGACAAGAGCAGTATTAAATCATAACCATGAAACTACCAAGGAACAAGTTTCATCTAAAACTTTGTATCATACAGTTGAATTACTGCTAATACGTAATAATAGTACGGTAGCCAAAGTTGCCAAGTTCTGATACAAACGTGTGTAATACCACCCGTTCTAAGTTTGCTAACTCTATATCATAGTATTTCCGTGCGGTAACTGAGTAAGAATACAATTCACCAGCCCCTATCCTGCCCGGCAATATTTTAAAAGACAATTAAATGTGTATAATGTTTATAGAGGTATTTATTACTTAACTATTAGGTAGTTATTGTTCTAAACTGGTTCAGGGAATACTAAGGAATATACAGAATAAAAATACTGTATTCTAATTTTGGAGACCGAGACTAACCTACCTAAACCAGATCGGTCATGTACTGAAGGAAGGTGGAGTCAAGAGTCTCCGAAACTGGAGAGCGTGTATGAAGAGAATTATGAATGTTGAGGAAGCGAGTGAAGTATGCAAAGATAGAGTTCTCTGGCACTCTGTTCTCTCTGCCTACCCTGCAAGGGATATGGCGTGATGATATGTATGTATGTATTCTAATTTTCATCCAAATACCTCAACTGTGTGGTAGCGGCTATGAATACTACCAACACTTACTTTGCTCGTGAAAGACGATTAAGATCCTTATAACGACCTGGGCCAACTCTATTTGATGCCGTTTGATCGATAATTGCATTCCCAAGCAGGGTTGATGTCGGGCAGGCGGTCGGTCATACAACTATTGCCAATAACTTTTACAATATGTACTATGAAAGAAGAGTACATATTGTATCGACCTCAAGTAATCGGGATAAGAGTAGGAGAATGATGATCCAATGTACCTCAATTGTGTGGTAGCGGCTATGAATGTGGCCAGCCTAATGGCGATGAGGAGGGAATACGGGGTGTTATGAGGCCACGCGCCACCCTTCCGTCACTCCAGATGGAATGGATGGCTTGTGTCCTGACCATGGCCCGCCAAAAAAAAATGGCTAAGAATCAACCCTTACTTAGCTCGTGGATGTCGTAAAAGTCGGCAATTGCAGTCCCAAAGAGAGTGGATGTTGGGCAGGCGGCCAATCATAAGACTATTGCCAATAACTTTTGCGCAACATGTACGAATACATATTGTGTCGAATACAAGTAATTAGGATAGGAGCAGGAGAATGATAATCTTATGTTTGTAACTCAGTGTCTGAAAACACAAATCTTTGACCAGTGTGCGTGACTAGTGATGACTTACGGCACGGAAACTTGGTCCCTAAATGTAGGCCTCATGGCTATGCTCAGAGTGCTAGGAGTGGGCTAGGCTCGAGATTTCTCTGTGAGATACTACCGACGTAGCAAGAAGAATTAGCACACTGAAGTCGAAAAGAAGGTTCTCGAGTGGCGACAACGTAGCACTTTGTGGTGAAATATGAGGGAAGGAGTTCGTCCAGCAGTGGAGGGCAAAAGGCCGAATGATGACAATGATTCTAATTTTAGTTGATCAAAGCTTAGCGAGTGCAAGTAGAATTATCTTGATCATATTTTTTAATGTGTGTTTTAGTTTTAGCTGTTAGGCACAAATGACTTTGATAGCTTGGCCTGGACTATGGGTGAGCGCTGAGTGATTATTTATTAAAAAATATTATCAATTAGAAAATCCTGCCGTTCTAAGTTGAAAGTTTGTAATTATATCTGTATCTCGAACTATTTGCTTTTATATTACCTGTGACATTCGATATATCGAGATGCCTATAGTATATAATCTATATAATATCTTTCTTTTTCTTTTTTAAAAAGACACAAGCCTGCACTAAGGAAATAATCCTTGTATTGTGGGGGACTTTACAGACATATAATTAACACAAACAAATTACACCCTGACTTAGAACAACAGTTCGTAGATTGCACAAAGTATTGTCCTGCATAGAAATCGAATCCACGGTGGTAAACGACACGTCGGTATCTTAACCATTACGTCATTTGTGCAGTCTCTCAATTCTTGAAAATTTCTATATTTATAGAATCACAGCAACGGCACAAGCGATTTCCATGAAAATTAGCATGTATGAGGTTTCGAGGCTGATTAATTGATCTAGCTAGGTTAAAACACTGAATAACGACGTTTTATATAAATGAATTATAGAAAATAACGCTTTCTCAGTGTTTTTAGCCAACAAAAAAAATGTTTTTTGTTAGCTGAAACCTATTAGAATACGACAGTAAAGACCATTGTCATTCAGAATAGGTAAAGCTTAGTTAGGAAATCGAGCAGTCTTATTACATATAGATTCAGACTGCTCCGATTAGATGCTTAATTTTATAGCCTTTATTTTGCTTTATTTAATATTATTTTTCCTTTCCTTTCATTTTTGTAATTTTCTTTTTCATTATTTTATCAATTTCTTTTATGATATCTAAATAAATTTTCCAAAAAAAAATCACTAAAAAGAAAATATCCAAACTCAATCATCTAGATATTACTGCATAAAGTATAAAATATATTGTTTCTCACGTATATGTCAATATTATATATATTATACTAGCGACCCACCCTCGCTTTGCTTCGGTTACACAAATATGTCTACCTAAATTCAAGTATGTAGGCGCTATATTTAGAAAACGTGATTTTTACATTCCAGCAACCCCCTTGCGGGTAGAATTTCGTAAAATCCGTTCTTAGCTGAACTCTGCTCGGCAAAAGGAAAATTCCTACCAAATTTAAGGTTTGTAGGCCTTATGATTCCATAGATATCGTGATGAGTCAATACATAGATTGAAATATCTTATATATATATATATATATATATATATATATATATATATATATACATATATATATATATATATATATAATATTAAGATAGAAAGCAGACAGTTCACAATCGATTTATAAAGATAACACTTAAATTATTCGTCGCATAACCACGCCCCACAACAAAAGGAGCCATAAACACGTAAGGCTACGTAGATTTACTTAATATAGCTATATAAATGTCATCATCATATGTTTGTAACGTGAAATCCATAAAGTAAATAATACTTGTGTAATATTTTTCATGTGATGTTTTGTTATTTTTTATGTGTGTTTTGTTATATTTAGTTTTGCAACAATATTTGCTAATGATTTCTAATATTTGCGCTAATACTACACACTAGCTGTGCCATTAGCTTCGTTTGTATGGATTAAGTGCAGGTCATCATTCTCCTACTCTTATCTTAATTACTTGAGGTCGATACAATATGTACTCTTCTTACATAGCACATATTGTAAAAGTTATTGGCAATAGTTTTATGACCGGCCGCCTATTAATAGAAGGAATGGCAGCCTATGCTTCAGGATGGTGCAGGTGCTTACCGGACACGGGGTCTTCGGTAAGTACCTGCACAGAATTGGAAGAGAAGGGACCCCAGGATGTCACGAGTGTGGCGCGCCATTAGACGATGCGCGTCACACTCCGGAGGTATGCCCCGCCTGGGGTACCCAGCGCCACGTCCTGTCAGCGGTCATTGTGAGAGACCTGTCGCTGTAAACCATCATCTCGAAGATGCTTGACAGCGACAGATGCTGATCGTCGATGGCCTCCTTTTGTGAAGCCATCATGGAAAGGAAGGAGGCCGCGAAGCGGGAACGCGTTGCGTCCGCTGACTCAATCCGCCGCCGGTGATCGGGGAGGAGGAGGCGCCGTTATGCGCACCTCCTTACATCGCCTTAAGTGTTGACAGGACGTGGCCAGAAGGCCAAGCGTTGGGATGCCGGGGATCGAATGTCAGTAGACGATCTCTCCAGCGCCCCGTAAAAGCGCGGAAGGGGCCGCTGTGGTTTTAGTGGGTATTCCGGTCGGGCAGCTGACCGGCGAGTCCCACACGCCCCCCCGTCTATCACCAGCGGGGGATAGCGCGTAAATGCGTTTCCTCAGCGAAAAAAAAAAATTTAAGTTACCACACAACTATATATGTAGAGCTAATATATGGATATCATTTCCATTCCAATCCAAAAGTAACCCGAGCTGCGAATCTTCTATGTGTTTAGAAAAATAAGTGACTGTGCACTGCTATATTTTTAGGGAAGATAGGTTTTCGAGTAGCGGCCACGTAGCGGACGATGAAGCGTAGAACGACCCCACTAGGTGGACTGATGACTGAAATGGAGCCGATGAGTCACAGTGGACGTTTACAAGCTGATGGATGGATGGATAGATTATATTTTTTTATTGACAAATAATATTGAATAAAATATGATTTAATATTAATAACTAATTTTATAACCAGTATATTAAAAGACCTCTATAACGACTTGTTGAACCTCAAAAATTTAAGCCTGGTAATATTTAAAAGTACAGAAGCGAGAGAGGAAATTAAGCAAAATTAATATAATAATAATAATTATCCAACATGATCAGCCATTTTTACGGCATGCAAATTTAAAAAAAAAACATATTTAGATTTAAATTAAATATTAAATTTATGAAAATACATACATTTCACAATATTATTTATATAAGTATGTATATATAATAAAACATGTCAAAAAGGTCCTCTCATACTCCATAAATATTATTCAAGAATATAATTTTGAAAATTTAATTAAATGTTGTTATCATTTATCATTTAAGAATTCACCAACCGAATAGAAGCATTTGCCTCGTAGCCATTTTTTAAATTTAATTTTGAATAATTTAAGTGACAATTCTCTATACTCTTTTGGTATTTTATTAAGTATATTGACAGTCATTAAGTGGCAATTTTTATAATTCAAGGCACTTCTGCACCTAGGAAATATCATACATACGTACATATCATCACGCCATGTCATGTAGGTATGAAAGAGAGTATTGGTGTAAAGATGCGAAAGGGAATGCTCCGATGGTTCGGACATGTGGAAAGAATGCCGAACGAACGTCTGGTTAAGAAGATATACAATGCGAAAGTGAAAGGATGTAGGTACCGGGGGAGACCGAGACTAACCTACCTAGACCAGATCGGTCATGTACTGAAGAAAGATGGAGTTAAGAGTCTCCGAAACCGGCGAGCGTGTATGAAGAGAATTATGAATGTTGAGGAAGCGAGTGAAGTATGCAAGGATAGAGTTCTCTGGCACTCTGTTCTCTCTACCTACCCTGCAAGGGGCATGGCGTACATACATACATACCATCAAGCCTCGGAGACTTTTAACTCCACCTTCCTTCAGTACATGACCGATATAAATATAGGAAATATCAATTTCGTTAAATCTCTAGAACAATATTTAGAGCCTTCACATAATTTAGCGAATTAACTGGAATGTGTTTTGGCGAAAGTACCTATTTCTTGAATATAATATATACGATAATATAAGTAATAATAGTTTATTAAATAAAGCTTTATTTGTATATAACTTTAAAATTTACTAGTCTTAACAGAGCATATTTCATTTTAAAGTACTGATAAGTAAGCACTTTGTGTTGCAAAATTTTAATCTAAGCCTTGGAAATTTTCACATTCGAAAAATCTACGAGATGCAAAGGCTTTGTTTCATATATATACTTACCAGCGCTCACGTTGAAGCTTTATTAACATTTTGCCAGTATTTAAATTTTTTCGCAAGTCTCGTTCAACGCATTATTTATATAGATACTTATTTATTTTCTTCATTATATACTCCGTGTGTAACTAATAAACGTAAGATTCCTTTGTATGTATTTGGTTATGCGTAGCTCGATCAATACTTTTCAAGGACCCTTACGCACATAATACTGTTTCATAAATTATTAATTAGTTATATACGGCGTCAAAGAGATTTAAAAATTTCAAGCTAAGGGTTTCAAACTTTTTAGAACAAATTATGATTATCGATAAATTTGAAGTTTATGAGTTTTACGCGTGGTGAAAATACGTGTATAACTAATTTTATGTAGTTTAGGGTAAAATATTTGGAGAATTTTTATAGTGTAGATATATTTTTTATCGTGAGTTTTCAACAAACAATTATTACAACATATATATTTTATTATCTGTGTTTTTTCACTTATGAATTTACCATTTTCTAGAAGTAATTATTAAATATACAAAGCAGATATGTATATATTTAACTTGATTACCAAAAGGTAGAAGTATAATGAGTAATATAATTCCGATATTTACATGGTTGATATTATTGCAAGTTAACCCAACCTTGACATATCACTTATTAGAAAGGATAGCTTAATTGTACTGAAGGTTACGTATGAGTATTAAAGATTAAATGTATTTATTTATTGTAAAGGCTTATCACACGCGCGCATACGGACAAACACACACGCATTTTTCTTCTTTATTCCTATTAATATTCAATTCAATTTAAATTTTCTATAGACACCACCCTGCACTAAGGAAATAAACTTTGTATTGCGGGGGAATTTAAAATCATGCAATTAAACGTAGGAAAATTACACCCAGACTCAGAACAACACTTTGTGGATCGCGCAAAGTATTGTCCTGCATGGGAATCGAACCCACGCCACTGGCACGGAAGGTTGGTATCTTAACCACTACGCCATTTGTGCAGTCACTTATTACTTAATAATTAGTTTATATTAAATTATTATAATATAAAATCTATCTTATGTAACGGGGGAGGGCACTGGCTCGCGCAACACAGTTTGTAACTAGCGTAGGAGCCAGCGATTCCCATATATTTTTGTTTTATTTATATGATAATAAAATAAATTATTATTACCAGAGGGATATTATTAAAGAAATATTCATCAATTCTAATGTGCTGTGTGATAGCGGCTCAAAATACAACCAACTACTACTTTGTTCGGGAATGTCGTAAAAAGCGATTAAGAGCTTTATATCAGCCTGAGCTAACTCTATTTGATGTCGTTTGGTCAACGATTTCCAAGGAGAGTTAATGTTAGATAGGCGGCTAGTAATAAAACTACTGCTAATAACTTTTGCAATATGTATGAATAGTTACATATCGCGTCGACTGTTTTTTTTTTTTTTGGCGGCGGGTTATGTTTTGGCCACGCCCCGCTAAATCCGTTCGGGGCGACAGAAGAAGCGGCGCATCGCGTCGACCCTAGGAAATTACGGTAGGAGAAGGTAAGAGATAATGATTAATCTATTCACATTACTTAATCACTAGTACTTACAAATAAAAAGGATTACACATATTTTTTTAAGAGCTTGTCTTAATGTAAATTTTGCCTTGGTTAAAAACATGTGGCTGGTGTATTTCAATACATTCCTGGCCACATATAGACCCCAAGAAATAACTTATATTTTTTTTATAAAAATATGAAAATATCATCACTATCTCGGCTTATATACATCCCACTGTTGGGCTCAAGCCTCCTTCACAATAGTAGGGATATTGTCCTATTATACGACGCTAGTCAGATCAGTTAGTATAGGTTTTTATTCCGAGCTTTCCTTCTCTTGCATAGATGTGACCTGTATATGTCTTAGTTGTCTATGACGACACCCATGGCTAGGACAGCGGTTGGTAAATTGTATTAGTACTCCGTCACCATACAGATAAAATACAAATCTATTTAATTTAAATTAATTGTAAAAGTGAATAAAGACCTCTAATTTTTTTCTTTCTATTTAGAAAGTTAAATCATTTGATTTAACTAATAGTGGTAGGACCACGCTGTTGACAGTTTTCTGTCTACAGACGCGGGCCGATTCGTCCGGGGTAGTACCACACTGAGCAGAAGATCGACGTCCGAGTGGTATCGATGTCTGATGGTAATGTGCTATTGCGCTTCGTTCGGTGAGTGAGAGAACCGGAAGCCCAACTGTGTGGATTTGGGATTGTAATGGAAGGCAGCGGCCTAGCTATAGCCTTGGTTATAGCAAAGCTCCATGGGCGGCAGTGACATTTACCATCAGGTGTGCTGCTTGCTCGTTTGCCACCATAAACAATAAAAAAAAAAATTATATTTGATAGTATAACTTTTTCATAGTTCTACAAAGTTTCAAAATGTAAGCTGTGGTATAGAAGACACGTTTTGTAATGTTATTTCACTATGCTTCTATACTAAAGTCCCTCAGGAATCCTTTATTCCTTTGCGGAAGCATCTACAGTCCGCATAAATTCACATTTCCTTGTACTTTTAGCTATAGGTTATAGAGGGGTTTGCCTATTGGGTTTGTTACAATTTCAGTATTCATGCTCTATATAAGGCATTTCAGATACTTTTGTTTGATCCTGGCCTCGAATTTTAAATCTTAAAATTGACTGCTAACGACAATACTACTAAACTAACGAGGTAGTTTTTACTCAATTTAAATAATGAGAAAAGGAAAATTATAAGTTAGCATATTAGTATAGATACTCGATCTTGAAATATGGGTGTAAATTCGGCGAGACCGCTGAAATCCCAGGACATATATTCAGTTTTTAATCTGCTGATTTTAAAGCTTAAATTCTACAATTTACAACGCCATTTTTCCAACGTAATCAAGACTTCAAGTCCATCTTCTTCGATGAGAACAAAGGCAATAGCGAATACCATGCACCAGAGCGCCTTTTTTGTATCTCCGTTATTCAAGCATTAATTATAAACAAAAAGAGATAAATACCATGAAGTAGTTAGCTGTAATCCTTTTTAATTTTACTAATTGTACATAAAAAGACTTATATAAAAACGATATCATCTATCAATCAATCAACACTTTTTTATACAAGCTTCTATGCCAAAAGGATGATAATATCGTAATCATTTCACTTAGCAGGCAGGTCGATAATCGCAGTTGGTGTTAATTTTAGCTGAGAAGATCCGACAAGAAACAGCGGGTATTATTTTTTTAAATAACTTTTTTTTTTATATAGGTTTGTATAAAATATGTTTATATCAGATCTACCCGATCACAAGTTACATATTAAAAAAGCCTTCCCTCTCCTCATTCAACTTGGAGAGTATGAAAATATCTACTCCATGGTAATCCAAGATAGTACTTTTATCCATTCTCTTAGTATTCCTTTAACCAGTTTTTAGGATGCCTATGGGAGGGGGAAGGAATAGCATCACAATATATTCTTAACTAGTCACCATATACGAACGAAAACGATTGCTTTATAAAAATAAAACAAATAGTCCTATAGAATCGATTCAATATACGAGCAGCCTGATATGACTCATCAAAATATTCGCAAATAACACGGAAAATTGAATTTTCTTCCTAAAGTATCTGTACAAGCTACGACGAACGGCTGGGAAAACAAGATTTTCTATTAAGAGTGGCTGGCAGTGCCATACACGTTTATCTTATTAAGTTAAGAACCCTCAAGGCATATAGTATCAATATAGATATAGCATTACTCGCTATTCATCCTCATCATCATCATCTCAGCTCAAATATGTGCCACTGTTGGGCTCGAGCCTCTTCTATAATGGGATGGAAATTGACCTACTACACCGCGCTGGTCAGTCGTGTTAGTATAGGGTTTTGTTTTGAGTTTTCTTTCTCTCGCATAGATGTTATATGCGTTTTATATCCCTTAATCGTCTCTTACGATCACCCACGAGCAAGATAGGGGGTGGTGAATTGTATTATTACTCCGTCACCACACGGATTGCTCGCTATTGCCGTAAGAATACGATTAACCACCACCTATCTTGCCTGTGGGTTTTCTAAAAGATGACTTAGGGCAACATTACCGTTACATTTGAGTGGTTTCGTGGCGAATAACGGGTATAAATAGCGGATACAAATGTGTAGACGGCATTCGATTATGATATCTGAGACTGCACTGATGTTGTGCTGGTTAAGATACCAACCCTCCGTGTCAATGCCGTAGGTTCGATTCCTACGCAGGACAATACTTTATGCACATCCACAAAGTGTTGGTCTGAGTCTGGGTGTAATTTGTCTGCGTTAATTTCAAGTTTATAAAGTCCCCCACAATATAGGGATTATTTCCTTAGTGCAGGGTTGGTCTTAAAAAATAAAAAAAAATATCTCTATAGATTAAATTATAATAATCATTATGAACAAATTATATTCGACTAGACATTATAATGACTGACTGCAATTTACCAAAGTAACTATGAGGTTGTTGACACGATAATTTCCTTAATGATTCGTTCATATAACAGAGTTCTCATGAGTTCATTGTTATCTAACTAACTTGAAGTAGATAATCGACTAAAATTATGAACACTAAGGTTATATTCAAGGTCAAATACAGGTGTTTTTTTTAAAACATTGCACTAAGTAAATATACTTGGAAATTTTGTAAACATATACAGACATATACAGACATAAATTAGACCCAGACTTGGAAAATAAATTTGTAGCATATATATATATATATATATATCTATATATATATATATATATATATATATATCCTTGCAAATATTATTATATATATATATATATATATATATATATATATATATATATATATATATATATATATATATATATATATATATATGTCCTTACTAATATTATAAATGCGAAAGTAACTCTGTCTGTCTGTCTGTCGCTTTTCCACGCCAAAACTACTGAACCGATCTAAATGAAATTTAGTACACAGATGGTCTAGAGCCTGACAAAGGACATTGGCTACTTTTTAATGAAAAAAGGGTTTGTAAAGGAGGATGAAAAGTTGTAAGGAAGTATTGTTATTTTTAAAGCTTATTTTTAGGCTATTGATTAGATATAAATAAATATGACATTAAAGTTTTGTTAAGAATTTACCCTTAAGGGGTGAAATAAAAATAGGGAATCTAAAACTTTAGGAAAGTAACTTTTTACGCGTGCGAAGCCGCGGAAGCTAGTATATATTATAGAAAGAAACATATTCACTACAATCGTGAGATGGTTATATTGTTTATAATAATGTTGGCAGCCTTGAAGTTATTGGAGTAAAAATTTAAATGCAAATTTAATGCCATATTTCAATTACATGTATTTTTAATGTTACGATTTTATTCCTGAAGCGGTAAGCAAAATAGTACAAGAAGTGATTATTACCTTAGTCTGGTACAGATCTAATCTCTGAGTATACTGCTGAAAATTTCTCTACAAAATCTTCGTTATAAGCATAGGTGCGAAATTCATCTACCATATTATGCTGAGCTGATGGATTAGAATAGGATTTTTTTTAGAGTTTTATTCTTATCAAAAATATTACTTGCTTACGTCTTTTAGTTGCTTCTTACGATTTCTGCAGGGAAAGAAAGGTAGACACATTGTATTACTACTACATATCTACACGAATATCTAATCTTAATGATAGGACCACGACAGATTTCCGTCTACAGCTGCGGGCTGGTCCGTCCGGGGTAGTACCACACTCTCGCAGAAGATCCTCGTCTGAGTAATGGCAATGTGCTAATGCGCTTCGTTCGGTGAGCGAGGGAGCTGGAATCCCAACTGAGTGGGTTTGGGGATTTTATTGGTAGGCATTTTCCTAAGCTATAACCTTGGTATTGCAAAGGTTCATGTGCGGCAGTAACACTTACCATCAGGTGTGCTGCTTGCTCATTTGCCACCATAAGCAATAAAAAAATTAATATAGTATAATACCTGAAAACTGTCTTTGCATCTTACTTCCCTGTGACAACGACATAAGAATGCAATTGTTGCTACCCATAATTACCCGTGAGACTCCTAAACATCGGCGGTGGGTTCATCAGCAGCGCTCTGCTGGTTCATGTATAACAACTTACCGCAATCACCAATTTATTTATTATGACCATTACAGCAACCTTCCAAAAGGATGACCGCCAGGTGTAGCATTCTATAGAAGCAGTCTACGTGGAATAATAGACAGCAAAATGTTGAATAATTACGCTTAAAATACGCAAACATATGAATAAATAGCTGATAATTTATTTAAATAATAACAAAAAAATACTGCTAGAAAATTAAAAAAAGATAATTTTAACTATATATTAATAATTAAAAGTAAAAAACGCATAATATATAAACATAAACCGAAGCTTATCATCTAAAAAACCCAATGAAATTAAACATAACAACATTTTCCAAGTACTATTAAGATTATAAACGAATCGACCTCATTTTTAGTACAAATTTTACCTGAAAGCTTTCAATTTTTATCTCTACAATTTTTATTATCGTAAATTTAATATTGTAAATATACCTATATATATATTTTAAACTAATAAAATTTAATATTTTAACTTACCGTTAAAGGTAGAATATCCAACAATGCACTGCACTTAACCACAAATAATATTATGAATGTATTTCGAGAACGTTTACAGATTTTCAGCGTATGAATGCGCCCTCCGAGGCACCTCAACACAGACTGGTCGTGCAGACTGATAGCCATAGATCAAACTAAATAACAGATTGGACAAACGGCAAATTAACTGGACTATATTTTGTAATTTATGTAATTACTGTGATATAATATATGTAGGTATTAATTCGCCTGATATAATATTTTTTGTTATTTGCCTCATTTTATAAATATAATAGATAAGAATTTTAATAATATTTTTGAGATCATAAAATTATATTTTCCTGTATATATTTATGATAGATTTCCTGCTGCTCCATTATATTTATGATATAAATACACCGACAGTAAAATACATAACTAAAAACATCGATTCAATATTCGATTTCATATTAAAATAAAGTTAAATGAATTATATATACTTGGATTTCCTGATGGCGTGCATTACAGGTAGTTCTTTTACCACAAGCATCAAAGATCCATAATCATATTTGTGATTTAAGAGTATGTGTTATTATGTACTGCAAAGTATTACAGTGAGAAAATGATTTTATTATTATATCTCTATATATATTTTATTATTATATATTATTATTATTATTATTTATATAAGAATGACAATTAATACCTCATAATTCTTCTAGCTGTGTGGTAGCGGCTACGAATACTACCAACCCTTACTTCGCTCGTGGTTGTCGTAAAAGACGACTAAGAGCCTTATCACTACCTAGGCCAACTCCATCTGATGCCGTTTAGTCAAATATTACATTTTCAAGGAGGGTTGACGTCTGGCAGGCGGCCGGTTATAAAACTATTGCCAATAACTTTTACAATATGTACTATGAAAGAAGAGTACATATTGCATCGACCCCATGCAATTGGGATGAGAGTAGGAGAATGATGAATTCTTCATATTGATCTTAATTAGCAGCATAAATTTCAGGTAATCAAATTGTAAAAATATTGTTTGTTATTTAACATGCAGTATTGGTGTTGCAGTATATTTAGTAATAACAAACTATAGATCTTATAAATCTGATTATTATCTGTTTGAAACTATATAAAATTTATTACAGTAATTTCATAATGTTTATGTAATAAATTAAATTTATGTAATAAAACTGTAGCACCAACAGACATATTTATAGACTCAGTGGGAAAGTTTTATAATAGTGCATTGTAAGATATAAGAGCTTGTGTGAACACCGCAAAATAAGCATATCAGCATACATTACTGTAAAAAGAAAATAATAATGTGCAGAGTTATAAAATATTTACATTTTAATTAGGTACTTAGTGCTATTTTTAAGGATTTTATCGCATTTGTGACGTCACAAAAACGTTAAAAAACGCTCGAAATGTCGTGCAATTAAATACAAACGTTAAAAAATACGTAAATTTTGTTTTATTTCACATATGTAATAATCGCGTATGGTGGCAAGTGAGCAAGCAGCATACCTGATGGTAAATTATATTGCTGCACATGGATCTTAGCAATATTAAAGTCACAACCAAGCCGCTATCTACAATTCATAAAGTGCTCTTCTTATACCCCGTTTGAGGTAGGACCTATCACAGTGCTCGGGAAATACAGTAACAGATAGTTCATTCCAGATCCTGCACGTATGTGGAGGAAATGTTCGCTAAAAATGTACTGTTTAAAACTATAGCGTTTCCAGGTAAAATCGATGAAACCTGATGCGGTGTCAAGTGAAGTCAAACAGTTTCTCAAAGCAATCCCAGTAAAAGAACCAATAGAGTACACGGAGTGACTCAGTCGCCACGCCACTCTGACGATTGCAACCTGTCCTTGAGATGGTTTCACTAACGATTCGAACAGCTGTGACCAGTTCTCCACGTGCGAATGAACTTATGTTTTATATAGCCCGAGACGTTGTCTCGTTGTGAAGTGCTACCTAATTCTGTTCGGCACTTTTTGCTTACCAATTTGAATTTACCCCCTATTACCAATTTATTTGATTACTGCTATAGGAAAATTGCTACGTCTAATATCTCTTAGTGTCACTATATCCAGTCAAGGGATAAACAGAGCTGGAAATATATTTACGATTCGCTACATAATCCTTAATTTCAAATTATTGGCACTGGATATAGTTTGAAACTATACTATTAATTCCTCGAAAGAGAAAGAAATCGGTAGAAAAGCCTTACAATATTTTTTATGCCTCAATCTAGGAATTGAACCCAGAACTTCGCATTTACACTCTTACCATGTCATTAAACCAACGAAACAGTTTTTACTATTGTTAACGTAATTAAACATCCATCCATCCATCAGCCCGTAAACGTCCACTGTTGGACATAGGCCCTCCCCACGTGAATGCCATTCAACACGGTCCCGCGCGACCTGCATCCAGCGGTTTCCTGCGACCTTGATAATGTCGTCAGTCCACTTAGTGGGGGGTCGTCGTACGTGGCGCCGTCCGATTTGTGGTCTCCACTCGACAACCTTTCTTTCCCAGTGGTTGTCGGTTCGTCGAGCGATGTGGCCTGCCCATTGCCACTTCAACGCGCTGATTCTTCGGGCTATATCAGTTCTTCTACGGATTTCTAATTAAACATAATTAGAATTATATATATATATATATATATATATATATATATATATATATATATATATATATATATATATATATATATATATATATATATATATATATATATGAAAGTACTTGCTTAGGCATCACTATGAAAAGAAGTATCAGCATTCTTCAGGAAAATAATAAATATTCAATAATGGACATCACTCGGCTAATGGATGGATGAGGTTGACGGTCTTCCCGTGACCATGAATGCTGTAAAGTATTGAAAACGTAGGAAAATTAAAAATGAAATACAAATGCGATAGAAAACGTAAATATAGTTTTATTTCTAATGCAAGGAATTTAAAACAATAATCAAATACTTGTCTGGCATTGATATATACTTTGATATAAGTAGCAAACTAATTAATACAACTTACAAAAGCTTATTAACCTACCTTTGAAACCTGCAGCTGTAAAAATAATGCGGTCAAAATGCTTCTTTTAAATTTTATACTTAATAAATAAAACAAGTAGATATATGAATTATATATGAATTATATAATATATATGAATTATAATTATTAGTATTTTTTTAAAAGGTTCACGTTCATTGGTGCATACTGGTCTATCCACAAATGGCAATTGTATCAGCCTTTGTACATAAGTTTTTTATGTGATTTTTTATTATTTTACTGTAGATGATGTAGATAAAAATAAATAAATAGAGGAAATAAAACAAAAATAAAACTATTAGCAAAATTTTAACAGTATAAATGGAAAATCCTCACAGAGGTATCATAAGTACATACAGAAAACGTACGCCGTCCTAATATACTCTTTGTTAAGGCTTCAACTGCCCGTCTCGTTCTTGCATAAATGCTTCTATCCCGCTCACACATATACTTAAACGATTGACGCAAGTACGCGGGAAAATGTGCCTGGAGTCAAACCCAAGGATTTCTTCGTTTTCATACACTGGCTTAGCATAATTTTGGAAGTTATTTTAAAGTTACTTATTCTTAAAGGATAGAAATATATTTATTTGAATCGCATAATCGAGGGTAATTATTTCAAAATGAAAATACATCGATTTTTATTCATAATAAATCTTATTTTTTTTTGTTATTGCTCTTGAATGTTCATCTTCCTTTAGTTTAATTTCCATTAAAAACTATTTAGTAGTCAGTATCTGACCAATTACCTGGTTTAGTAACATCATAATTATCATATCAGCTCATATAACTTCCTGCTTACCTCAATTTTCTTCAAAATAAGAGAGAACCGATAACCGCTGGGGAAAAAGGTTCTCGAGTGGCGACCACGTATCGGACGACGTAGTGTAGGACGCCCCACCACTAGGTGGACAGATGACCTAGTGAATGTTGCTGGGTATCGTGGATGCAGGCGGCACAGGATCGCATTCTGTGGCGTAACATAAGGGAGGCCTAGGTCTAGCAGTGAACTGCGATAGGCTGAAATGAACTAATAATAACATATATTTTATAATCAATAAAAGATTTTATTAATAAATAACCTTTCCTTACATTATCATATTAATATACATAAAATTTAAGTAACTACCTAAGCTTTGCTCAAGTTAAACAATTTCAATATTAAATTAGTTTAAGTTTTCACTTTTTTGTTTCTGCTACTTTTATAACGATAATTTTAAAGGAATTTTGCGACGTTTGAGAGAAGAAAGAATTTCATCTCACGTCATCATTAATGATGATTTCGTCATTACAAATACTAGAAACCATCATTTAGATTGTTATTTGTAAAAAGGACCAAGCTTCTTTCCATCATCATTCTCCTACTCTTATCCCAATTACTTGGAGTCGATACAATCAATATGTACTCTTCATGCATAGTACATATTGTAAAAGTTATTGGCAATAGTATTATGACCGGCCGCCTGCCAGACGTCAACCCTCCTTGGGAATGTAATTGTTGACCAAACGGCATCAGGTGGAGTTGACCCAGGTGGTTATAAAGTTCTTAGTCGTCTTTTCCGACATCCACGAGCAAAGTAAGGGTTGGTAGTATTCGTAGCCGCTAGCACACAGCTAATATTTAAAAGAATATAACCTTAAAATATTTAAACAATAACTTGCATATATGTTTCATTATCGAAGATGAAGAGTACATATTGTATCGAACCCAAGCAATTGGGATAAGTGTGAGAGTATGTTGATTCTTTTAAATATTTGATTCGCTGGTTCAATCTAGTCAAGTCAAATGTTCAAATTAATTCCACTATTTTACAACTAATAATCTCTAATCTTTACGCGATTATTACACATTTGAAATAAAACTATTTTTACGGATTCTAATTCATTTGTAATTGATTTTTTACTACCCAATCTATCGAACACTTTATAGCGTTTATAACCACGGGAGGTCTAAAGCGTCTCACATTCAAGTCATCGTTATTACAGATATTTATATCTACCTGCTACTCACATTTTTGAAGTGAAAACTTCTTTAGGTGCGTTGAGCGTTTTTGGAGGGGAAAATCTTATAGGTTTGCGTCACCGACATGCTAATGCTAATAGTATATCTATAGCTATGTGAAAACTTCTTTAGGCGCGTTGAGCGTTTTTGGAGGGGAAAAACTTATAGGTTGGCGTTACCGACATGCTAATGCTAATAGTACATCTATAGCTATGTGAAAACTTCTTTAGGCGCGTTGAGCGTTTTTGGAGGGGAAAAACTTATAGGTTGGCGTTACCGACATGCTAATGCTAATAGTACATCTATAGCTATATGAAAACTTCTTTAGGCGCGTTGAGCGTTTTTGGAGGGGAAAAACTTATAGGTTCGCGTCACCGACATGCTAATGCTAATAGTACATCTATAGCTATGTGAAAACTTCTTTAGGCGCGTTGAGCGTTTTTGGAGGGGAAAAACTTATAGGTTCGCGTTACCGACATGCTAATGCTAATAGTATATCTATAGCTATATGAAAACTTCTTTAGGCGCGTTGAGCGTTTTTGGAGGGGGAAAACTTATAGGTTTTTATTTTTATATAAAAATTAGAAAATTATTATTATTTCAATTAGTCTTAAGTTAATAGTTTTCACTTCTATAGGCAGTCCCCATGACTGCCTGTTGTTTTTTTAATACAAATTCATTAACAGTATAAAAAAAAATGATTCTATTAATGAATATCATCATCATCAACCTGCTCTTATACCAATTTATTTGGGGTCGACGCAATATGTCTTCTCCTTCCATACAACTCTATCAGACGTCATCTCTGTGGTCACTCCTTGTCTATCCATGTCATGTTTCACGCAGTTCATCCATCTTTTCTTCGGTCTTCCCTTACCCCATAAGCCTTCAACATTCATGCTTAAAGCTTTCCTCACAACATTACTTTCATCCCTTCTCATCACATGTCCATACCATGTCAATCTTTCACTCCTTAATTTTTCCGTCACTGGCGCAACTTTCAAACTTCCTTCTATTAATGAATATATAACATTTTATATTGTTTATAATCAGATATTATTAAACATTTAATTTATGATGATTATTATAGTGTGACAATAAACTAATTTAAAATAATTAATTAAATAAATTATTCAGTAATTAGTATTATGGCTCCTTTTTTTTTTTGGTAAACTATGGCCCGCACACGTCGCCCGCTCCGTCCGGGGCGACGGAAGGGCAACGCGTGGCCCCATAACCCACCGTATTCCTTATCACCATTGGGCCGGCCACTGGTACCACTTCCTTGCCATCCGTGAACAGCCCGGCGGGTTACCCTTTCGGGTAAATATTATGCCTCCTGAGTTTTCTTGCCGGATCTTTCTCAGTGTGGCCAAGTTTCTACCCGGTGGTAGCTTAATAGATTTGTTAGCTTTTTTGCATCATAATTATCATAATATAACTTGGCTACCATTTTCAAATTTTTGGTGTGATAAACATTCAATTTAACCGCCTCAAGAATACCTCCCACCCTAATATAGCGATGACATTATCTATTATAATCCCATTACCACATAGATGACATACCTAGCTATATTGTCAATAAACAAACCGCACTGACCCCATACTAACATTTGTTTGTATACAATTAGGTTTAACCTCGGCGTCATACGCCAATATATATACTATACAGTATAACTATAGCTATTGCTACTGTATATCATCAGCAGCTTGACTTATATTATGTCCAACTACTGGACTCGACCCTTCGCTATATCATCATCATCATCACAGCCCATATATGTCCCACTGTTGGGCTCGGGCCTCCTCCGTAATGGGAGAGAAATTAACCTACTATACCGCGCTGGTCACACGTGTTGGTATAGGGTTTTGTTTCGAGTTTTCCTTCTCTTGCTTAGATGTTATATGCGTTTTATATCCCTTAGCCGTCTCTTACGATCACCCACGGGTAAGATGATGGTAAATTGTATTCTTTCTCCGTCACCACACGGATTGCCTTCTCTATATCGTCATCATTCTCCTGCTCTTATCCCAATTACTTATGGTCGACCTAATATGTGTACCTACGATGGAAGCATCGTACATATTGCTAAAGTTATTGCCAATAGTTTTATGACCGGCCGCCTGGCTCACGTCAACACTCCTTGGGAATGTAACTATTGACCAGATCTAAGGTTGAGTTGACCCAGGTCGATATAAAGCTAGGTACTTACCGGACACGAGGTCTTCGGTAAGTACCTGCACCGAATTGGACGTGAAGAGGCCCCTGGATGCCATGAGTGTGGCGCGCAAATCGATGACGCGCGTCACACCCTGGAGGTATGTCCCGCCTGGGGGCCTCAGCGCCGCGACCTGTCGGCGGTCATTGGAGCAGACCTGTCGTTGTCAACCGTCATCAACAAGATGCTTGACAGCGACAGGCACTGGACGTCGATGGCCTCCTTTTGCGAGGAAGTCATCTCTGCAAAGGAGGCCGCGGAGCGAGAACGCGAAGCACTCGCGTCTGCGAACTCGCTCCGCCGGCGGCGACCAGGGAGAAGGAGGCGCCGCTACGCGCACCTCCTCCCACCGCCTTGACGGCTGACTGGTCGTGGCCAGATGGCTAAGCGTAGGGGTGTCGGGGATAGAATGTCAATAGACGATCTCTCCGGCATCCCGTAAAAGCGCGGAAGGGACCGCTGTTAGGTTTTAGTGGGTATCCCGGCCGTCAATCTCATGGCCGGCGAGTCCCACACACCCCCCCGTCTGTCACTGGCGGGGGATGTGCGCAAAAGCATTTCCACAGCGTAAACAAAAAAAAAAAAAAAAAAAAGGTCGATATAAAGCTGTTAGTCGTCTTTTGCGACATCCACGAGCAAAGTAAGGGTTGGTAATATTCGTAGCCGCTACCACATAGCATGAGAAGCCTCCTTCATAATGGGAAGGAAATTGATTAACTTACTCTGATCGGACAGGTTGGTATACGGTTTTTTTTCTCTTTTGCATAGATTTTATATATGTGCTATATCCCTTATTCGTCTTTTACAAGACTCATGGGCAAGATAGAGGGCGATGAAGTGTATGAACTTCATCATGCAACCTTATTCCACTTCATAGGTAGACATTATTGGAGAGAATTATTTAAATTAAAAATTCCACTTAAAATTAAATATTAAAAATTACAGTAGCCCATTTGGTGAGTTTACCTTTTTGATATCTATCTACCTCTTAAGCAAAATTTTGCCAAGAGTCCGAGAACTCTACGCGATAGATTTTAATGTTGACGAATTACTTACTGTACCTAAAAGTATAGTTAATCATCATCATCATCACAGCCCATATAGCTTGCTGGCTCGGGCCTTCTTCGTAATGGGAAGGAAATTAACCTACTATACCACGCTGTGCTGATCAGACGTGTTGGTATAGGGTTTTGTTTCGAGTTGTTCATCTCTTACATAAATGTTACAAGCATTTTATATCCCTTAGTAGTCTCTTACGGGTAAGATAGGGGGTGGTGAATTGTATTCTTACTCCGTCACCACACGGATATAGGTCTAGTTAATACCTCATAATATTTCGATGTATGACTAGTAAAATAATTTCTCCACAAGGCACTAAGTTAATGGGCTTATCAAGCATTTGTAGTCTCCTTTACGTGATGTCATACAAAATTCTTAATGTGGCATCAGTGAATATATAATACAGATCTAATTTATCTTAAGCACGCATTTTATATTTGGTTTGGTAATAGTGTTTATTCCCGTAAATATTTAATTGTTGAAATTTTGTAGGCCTGCAAAGCCCTATTGTATAAAAATGTTAAATTTGTTAAACAATCTTAAGTATTGTGTTACTAACGGGGCCGAGGGAGCGCCGATTTCTCAAATTCTATTTGAGAAAAAATATTATCCTTTTCTTATTTTACGAGTATACGAAATATAAAGTTGATCGTCATTTTTAAATGATAAATAATACGTTGTTTTCTTAACAAAGTGAATAGGGACAAGCTAAGAGCCTCAAACTTCATTAAAACAGAACCAATCTAAAGAAACTGTAGCTATAATAGGGTTGTCGCTTTAAAATAAGTCTGCACAGAAAAATATTTTTATATACATACATACATACATATCTTCACGCCATATCCCTTGCAGGGTAGGCAGAGAGAACAGAGTGCCATCTCTGGCACTCTGTTTTCTCTCTATCCTTGCTTACTTCACTCGCTTCCTCAACATTCATAATTCTCTTCAGACACGCTCACCGGTTTCGGAGACTCTTGACTCCACCTTCCTTCAGTACATGACCGATCTGGTCTAGGTAGATTAGTCTCGGTCTCCCCCGGTACCTACATCCTTCCACTTTCGCATTGTATATCTTCTTAACCAGACGTTCGTTCGGCATTCTTTCCACATGTCCGAACCATCGGAGCATTCCCTTTCGCATCTTTACACCGATACTCTCTTTCATAGCTACTCGCTCTCTTACGTCGTCGTTACGAATGCGATCGATCAGCCTAACTCCACAAATTTTCTGTAGAGATCGCATGTATTTTTATAATCTTAATATATGTATATAATTCTTCAGTACGTGTGTTTGTCGCCTAACTCTTAAACGTCTTAACCGATTTGGATGATTTTTTGTGTGTATATTTCAATGGACTCCTGGATGGATTAATGACCCAATTGGACCTGGTATATTGCTATCGGTATGTCACCAAATTTTATTTGCTATACAATTGTTTAAAAATTTAATGTGATAGGACCTCGCTGTTGACAGTTCTTTGTCTACAGCCGCGGTCCAGTCCGTCCGGGGTAGTCTCTCGCAGAAAATCCACGTCTGAGTAATGACAATTTGCTATTGCGTTTTGTTCGGTAAGCGAGAGAGTCGGCAGTCCACCTGGGTAAGTATGGAGTTTGCATTTGTACGCTACATATATCCTTGGTATTGCAAAGCTCCACGAGCGGCAGTGACACTTACCATCAGGTGTACTGCTTGCTCGTTTGCCACCACAAGCAACAAAAAATATTTGACAACATTACAAAATATATTTATCGTGATGCTGCTTTTCCGGACAGAACGGAGTCTGCCGTCTGCATATGGTACAATGAGATTAAAAATATTTAATATATTAACATTATTTATATAACAAAACATATATTTTACTTCTTCTTTTAGTATGAAGTTGGGCATAATTTGTATCTTGGTTCGATGGTAGAGCCATGCTGCAGCCAGGTTTCTGTATAGACCATAAATGGATGGATAGTCTGACGTAATACCATACTCTCGCAGAAAATCAACGTTTTACTAGTATATAACTGCCAATTACTACTTACTATGTGCTATGACTTGAAAGTTCGTCTGCTAAAAAGCAATTAAAATACGATAACTAGATGAACTCATATAAATAGATAGGACTATAATCGCCCCGAGTGTTTTTTTTTATTGCTTAAGGTGATCAACGAGCAGACAGCATACCTGATGGTAAGTGTCACTGCCGCCCATGGACTTTTGCAATATTAAGGGTATAGCTAGGCCGTTGCCTACCAGTACAAACCCCAAACCCACCCCAGTTGGGCTACCGGCTCTCGCGCTCACCGAACAAAGCGCAATAGCACATTGCCATTACTCAGACGTCGATCTTCTGCGAGAGTGTGGTACTACCCCGGACGGACCGGCCAGCGGTTGTAGAAAAATTCGTCAGATAGATTGGCGATTGCAGTGAGGTGTTATACGTTTCTCAGGCAAGAACTGATTCCCGCTACCCTGATAAACTAATTGTATTTTTAACCCATCTCAATACGGGGAAAACATAAAGATAAGCATGGATTAACTTAACAAATTATTACTCTGAAAACAAATTAACTGTCAAAATACAATCTAGCGAAACAGATTACCGTATAAACTGCCGCCTTGTTTTTAATCGTTACATTTCTGGATAAATATAGTTTATATTTATATCCAATAATTTGCTAGATATTTTGAGATGAAAAAAAAATCGTCTCGACCCAATTCATAAAATATACGAGCGGTGTGAATTTTTGTGTTGTGTATGACGTAATTTGTCTGTGAATTAGTTTATTTTAATAACATATTAACATATATTTTTTTGTATGGTGACGGAATAAGAATACAATTCGCTATCACTTCTCTTGCCCGTGAATGATATAAAATTTTCTTAAGGCATATAATATGTTATTATCCGTGTGGTGACGGAGTAAGAATACAATTCACCACCCCCTATCTTACCCGTGGGTGATCGTACGAGACCACTAAGGGATATAAAACGCATATAATATCTATACAAGAGAAGGAAAACTCAAAACAAAACCCTATACCAACACGTCTGACCAGCGTGGTATAGTAGGTCAATTACCCTTCCATTATGGAGAAGGCCCGTGCCCAATAGTGGGACATTTATGGGCTCTGATAATGATATAATATGCAGATAACATCATTGCAGGACGGGTTTACAGTGATAAGATCGCACTGTTGACAGATCTCTGTCTACAGCAGTGGGCCGGTCCGGAGTAGTACCACTCTAACGCACACTCTCGCAGAAAGTCGATGTCTGAACAGTAAAAATATGCTGCTGTACTTCATTTGGTAAATGAGAGAGTTAAAAGCTCAACTTTCTGGAAGAGTTTGATGTTTTCATTCGTAGGCAGTGGTCTAACTGTCTCCCTGGTATTATAAAGCGCTATGGGTGGCAGTAGCACTAACCATCAGGTGTATTGCTTACTGTCTCGCAGATGATCGACGTCTGAGTAATGGCAATATGCTATTGCGCTTCGATCGGAGCGAGAGAGCTGGAAGTCCAACTGGGTGGGTTTGGGGTTTGTATTTTGGGGTCTGTCGTTGTCAACTATCATCTCGAAGATGCTTGACAGCGACAGGTACTGGTCGTCAATGGTCTCCTTTTGTGAGGCTATCATGGAAAGGAAGAGAGTGCGAGGCGCTTGCGTCCGCTGACTCACTCCGCCGCTGGCGACCATGGAGGAAGAGGCGCCGTTATGCGCACCTCCTTCCACCGCCCTTAAGGTCGACAGGACGTGGCCAGAAGGCCAAGTGTTGGGGTGCCGGGGATTGAATGTCAGTAGACGATCTCTTCGGCACCCCGTAAAAGCGCGCAAAGTGGGGTGAAACCACAGCGGTTTCAGCGGGTATTCCGGTCGGGCAGCTTACCGGCGAGTCCCACACTCCTCCCCGTCTTTCACTAGCAGGGGATAGCGAGTAAATGCGTTTTCACAACGATAACAAAAAAAAAATAAGCTACCACACAGCAAAAAAAATAATAATTTGAAAGTGTGTATTAGTAATTTAGTAATAGTCTAATAATGTATGAGGGCCACGAGCAAGGTAGGGGTGAATTATTAATTAATATTCTTACTCCATAAGCACACGAACAATTTATAGTATCAACTCCGACCGACAATCCTATTCTTAAGCATAGCGATTATGGCATAATTCATCCTTCACGGGGAGGCTTAGGCAGCAAGGGGGGATAAAATCAAAATCACCATGCTTGTCCGACGTATTAGCGATTTTAATTCACGAAATAGTTTCCCAAGAGACCATTGCTAACCATTCGTCTGATGATACTGTAGTCAGTTTTTATGACACCGGTGAGAACATATAACGAATCTATTTTTAACTCGCCATCACACGGCTGCTGTATAATGACAAATTTATAAAATAGAGCTTATTTAAAAAAAAAAAACTCGCGTGGCAACCCTCAATGGTAAAGTAACACCTTGACCTATATCCGTAGGGGCCGGGAGTTGTTCGATGTGGTGAAGGTTGGCTGACAACGATCTTATAATGATCTCTGTATTGGTATACTAAAGATAAACGTCACTTATATTTTAAATTGAATACACAGCGTTATATGGCGTTGTGCTTAACATATCTTTCGAGCCAGTGTCACAGGTTCAATTCGTTTCATTGAAAGTGTTATTTTGAGTCTGGGTGTAATTTACATCTGTTAAATACTTATTTGTAAAGTCATCCATAATACAAAGATTAAATTATTTTAATACCAATGTTATATTTAACAAGGTAAATCAGGTATTGGTGTAAAGATGCAAAAGGGATTGCTCCGATGGTTCGGACATGTGGAAAGAATGCCGAACGAAAATCTGGTTAAGAAGATATACAATGCGAAAGTGTAAAGATGTAGGTACCGGGGGAGACCGAGACTCACCTACTTAGACCAGATCGGTCATGTACTGAAGGAAGGTGGAGTCAAGAGTCTCCGAAACCGGCGAGCGTGTATGAAGAGAATTATGAATGTTGAGGAAGCGAGTGAAGTATGCAGAGATAGAGTTCTCTGGCACTCTGTTCTCTCTGCCTATCCTGCAAGGGATATGGCGTGATGATATGTTTGTTTGTATGTAAATATGATAATAAAGTGAAATCTAAAGCTCGAATGGGAGCTATTTAAATGAGATTACTCGCTTTCCCAACTGAGCTATTTCTATTTTTGTTGACAGTGGCCAAATTTACTTTCATATTCTAATTACTTTTTCCACCTCATAATTTTGAAGAATTACTCATTTAAAGATTATGATTTTAAAGATTAATTGCCCGCGATTTGGACAGTTTCCTATTTTATTTTTTAAAGCTGCGAGCCAGTCCGTCCGGGGTAGTTCCACACTCACGCAAAAAATCGACGTTTGAACAATGGCAATCTTATATTGCACTTCGTTAGGTGAACGAGAGAGCTGGAAACCCAACTTTCTGGGTAGGTTTGGTGTAGTACTAAACGATTTAGCCGTATCCTTGATATAGTAAAAGTTCATAATCAGCAGTAAAACTTACCATAAAGTGAAACTGCTCCTTGTCGTTTGCCACAATCAGTAATAAGAGAATGAGAAGACAGATAGATAGATAAGCAGAGGAACATGATGGTTTTAATCGTTATTCATGTTCTTGTGAAGGTGTAAGGCATTTCAGATACGAGATTTGTAAATGTTTCTGTGTAGTAATGAAGTAAGAATACAATTCACCAGCAAGGTTGGTAAGTGTGTATTACCTATTTATCTTTTCATCATCTCAGCTCATATATGTCCCAATCTTGGGTTCGGGCTTCCTCCATTATTATCGGGAATTGACCTACTATACTACGCTGAGCAGACGTGTTGGTATAGAGTTTTGTTTACAGTTTTCCTAGTGTGTATCACACAGATAACTAAAGTAAATAATATGCATATAACATTACATACATACATACATATCATCACGCCATATCCCTTGCAGGGTAGGCAGAGAGAACAGAGTGCCAGAGAACTCTATCTCTGCATACTTCACTCGCTTCCTCAACATTCATAATTCTCTTCATACACGCTCGCCGGTTTCGGAGACTCTTGACTCCACCTTCCTTCAGTACATGACCGATCTGGTCTAGGTAGGTTAGTCTCGGTCTCCCACGGTACCTACATCCTTCCACTTTCGCATTGTATATCTTCTTAACCAGACGTTCGTTCGGCATTCTTTCCACATGTCCGAACCATCGGAGCATTCCCTTTCGCATCTTTGCACCAATACTCTCTTTCATACCTACTGAATGCAATGCATATAACATTAAGACATAAAAAGGAAATCTATAGGAAACTCTGTACCCAATCCCTCTGACCAGCATGGTAAAATAGGTCAATTGTCCTCTTATTTGGAAGGGAAGCCTTTACCTTATAGTTTCAGGTTTATGAACTGAAAAGACGAAGATTTTGAAATACATTTTCCACACAGTTAACCGTACCAACATTTGTAATCAAATTCGACTAAACGAAAAGCCAAACCCTCACGATTCGTAAATCCTATTTTCCACATTCCCTTTCGTTGCTTCTAATGGAATCTCTACGGAATTTTTGCGGCAGGTTTACTTGATAAGGCAATCTCACGATTTTTTTTTTTATTTAGGTTATATTAAAAATATGAACGTGGTCTTGCGATTCTTTTTAGATTAAACGAATAAATTTACCGTGAAAAGGATTTTCTGCCTTTGACAGCGATTCAACGACTACCCCGAGGAAGCAAATGGCGAATAGGAAGTTTTTTTTTTAAGTATGTATAAATACTTAACAAGTTTATAAGTCTTCTCTCCGTGTGGTGACGAAGTAAGAATACAATTAACCACCCCCTATTTTACCCGTGGGTGATCGTAAAAGACGACTAAGGGATATAAAACACATATAACATCTATGCAAGAGAAGAGAAACTCAAAACAAAACCCTATACCAACACGTCTGACCAGCGTGCTATAGTAGGTCAATTACACTTCCATTATGGAGAAGGCTCGAGCCCAACAGTGGGACATATGAGCTGAGATGATGATGACATGATAATATCATTAACACAGCTCATATATGACCCATACTTGGGTTCGAACCTCCTCCACGTGAGGAGAGAAATTGACGTGCTCTACCATGCTGATCAGACGTGTTGGAATAAGATTTTATGTTGAGTTTACCCTTATCTTCCATCGACGTTATATGCCTATCTTAATCCCTAAGTCGTATTTTACGGCACCTATAGACAAAAGAAGGGTGGTGAATTGTATTCCTATTTCGTCACTACACGGAAAATATATTAGTTATTGAATTTATACAAAGGCAATATTATATCAGCACAATTGTTTGCGTTTTAATTAAATACTTGGTGATTTTTTAAATTCAGTACGTACGAAATTGTATTTCTAACAATCTACGTCCGTATGACGTCACTATCTACTGTAAATAAAAAAGGTAGTTTACGAATATTGAGTACGTGTTGATTGCAACGTGTTGATAGTTAGTTGTTATGATATACGTAGAGAATAACCAATTATCAACAAAAAATGGGACTTTACGAGTATGCTCAAAGGTAACTAGTAGAATATGTATGACGTCAATTATCAGTTTATTTTTTATTAAAAAATAAAAACATATATAGCTTATGGGCAAAAAATATATTACATTATAAAGATTAAAAAAGATCAAGTTTCGTTGTAAATAATGAGATGAAGAAGATTTTCAACAAGTCAAGAGTATAAAATTCGGTAATTGTCCATGTTAACTGAAACACCAATAAGTTTAAAATTGAGGTGTGACGTCATACAACTAAGTTAACTTCACCTTGTTGACAGGGCTTTGGTTGTTATTACTCATTTTAATTATTTTTATGGCATATACAGTAACCTGGTGATAAATACTCTACTTACCTTTACTCCTAGAAAGAAAGAACTGACTAATTTCAGCTTCGTAGAGTATTTTCCCTGTCGCACACTACTTATGTGACGTCACGAATCAATAACATTCTGGTGAGAGGAGCTGTCAAATCAATTAAGACTTTTTGTTATTAACTAAAATGCAAATATTCTACGAGGGAGATCAGAGTCATATGCCCAAAAGGCGAACCTTTAGCGTTCCAAAACCGGCTATGGTTTTACTTGGTATTTTGGTGCAATAAAACCATACTATGTCAGTGAGTCCTACATACCCCTTTGTCGTTACAAGTAAAGGGGATGCACAAACGCAAAGGGGATCCACAGCGCCAAAATAAAACCCTATTCTACAAGCTTACTTTTCTAAATAGTTACGATTTTAAAACGCTCTTTATGTATTTTTGACTGGACATACCCTCGCACTTGTACTCGCACTGACAAACATCACGCTAGTAATGTGTGACAGAGACAAAACTCTACAAAGTCCAAATTAACCGAGTGTCTCTTTCTAAAGACCGATAGGCAACATTTATTGTCGGGTACTGTAATTCATTTATTTGTTGTTTATTTCTGTTTTATAATACTAAATTCAATCATTAATGATGGAGCAAGATTTTTATTAAGCCGAATTATTGTACTTTGTTAACGGACTTCAAAAAGAAGGAGGTTCTATATTTCATCAAGAAACGATTTCGGAAAGTTTTCTGTATTAAATAAATTTATTTAGAAGAAATACAAAGGATGAAAACTTACTTAGATAAACACTTATTATTACGTGCCATCTACCCGACATTGTTTACACGTCTCCTTAAAGACGAAAATATAATACGATGCGAGAATTAAATGGTCTAAAATAGTTCACGATGGTGTAAGTGGCAGCACGATTGGAATGGATTTCCAATAGATGTGGATTCGAATCCTACTTGCGATCATTTTTCGCTCGTAATCGGGTTTTTATAAACTTGTTATTAATCTTCAATACTAAATTTAATTTAACTTAAATAAGCCTTTATAAAGATTCCAATACGTCTGACCAGCGTGGTGTAGTAGATCAATTTGACTCCTAGTGTAGAGGAGGCCCGACCGAAGGAGTGGGATATATATAAGCTGAGATGACAAAGCTTTTATACCTAATATTAATAAGTTCTTTGCTTATAAAACCCGATTACGAAGCGAAAAATAATGTCACAAGCGGGATTCGAACCCGCACCTATTGGGATGCCGGCCCAATCGTGCTGCCACTACATCACCGTGACTTATTGTAGGACATGCAAATTTCACTTCGTATCGTATTTACGTCTTAAGGTGACGGTATGGCATCTACCCGACAATGTTTACACATTGTTATAGGCTTGCATGTCCTACAATAAGTCACGGTGGTGTAGTGGCAGCACGATTGGGCCGGAATCCCAATAGGCGCGGGTTTGAATCCCGCTTGTGACATCATTTTTCGCTCCGTAATCGGGTTTTATAAATAATTAAGCATATTAAATGCTAAATTTCAGTAATTTAAAGTACTTTGCTGTTGAGGTGTTTTTGAACAAAGGAATGGCATATCACTTGTAATCTTTAGAATTCATAATTAACACATGTCTTACATATTGTGTGCTTAAGTGAAAAGCATTGTTGTGTATACACTGCAATACATATCAATTATACTGAGATGTGACGTCACAGCAGCTGCCACAGCATTTGTGAGCATTTTCACGTGTTATTGAAAAGTATTAAAAAATGTTATAAAACTTTAGCTTATTTTTTTTTTACATCACCCTGCGCTAAGGAAATAATCCTTGTATTGCGGAGGACTTTACAAACATGCATTTAACGCAGACAAATTACACTCAGACCCAGAACAACACTTTGTGGTTCACACAAAGTACTGTCCCACGTGGGCATCGAATCCACGACACAGAATTTCAGTATTTTTACCACTACACAATCGCATATTAGATATAGTAGACGACATTACATAAAAATAATTTAAAATTTGTGATCGTTTGATTGTTGCAGAACTTTTTATATCAATTTGGATATCCACATCTGCACCTGTATTTTTATTTATTATTGCATACGGATGTGGATCTATCACTAAAGCATCCACGGATATCATAACAACCGCCTACGTATCATTCCTAATATTCACATAATATATAAACATAACACAAGCACACACACACACACACACATTATAAAAATCAAAAACTATCACATAAACACATATGAAGCTTAAGTTATATCATAAATGACGTCACTAACATATCGTCCTAATTGCGAAGGTCTCGTAGGTGAAAATTAGATTACACTACAGCCTCTTTGACTAATGAAATCACTTAGTTGCCTTTATGACGCCTGCTGAGTAATTCAGAGAGAGTCTATTAATAGTACCTACCCTATGGCTAATGGCTACTCGAGTAGTTAACTAGTGATCGATTGCCGTTTTTAGGATTTGATACAACCATAATCTTCTACATATACTGGTTCAAAAGAAGCTAATATTTACTAAATATCTTGTATACCTTTTTAATAACATTCTATGTTTTCGTACTCTTTACAGCTTTCCATGTTTCTATGACCGTAAACGCTGTAAAGTGTTCGAAACATCGGGTAATTAAAAATCAAATATAAACGCGATAGAATCCGTAAAAATAGTTTTATTTCAAATGTGTAATACTTGCGCAATCATCAGAAATCATTATAATATGATTTTGAATATGAATTCTTAAAAAATCGTTTTGATCGAAATTTATTACCTAAGTTCATATATTATAAGAGCTATAACTGGTATAGCGCAGCGTTAAGAATGAAACCCATGTAAAACTAATTTTACGGTAATATTATCAAGTTATGATTCTGTTATATGAAAATTGCGGGTTTCGTGCCGAACCATCCTGAGGAAATTTAGAGGCGATTCACGTGTTGAAACATATTAAATATTCGAAGTTCTATGGTAAGCTTCAAGTTAAAGTTCTGAAAGCTGTTCATCATATTGGAGTTTTTTTTATCGCATATGGTGGTAAACACGCAGGCAGCATATCTGATTGTTAGTGATGCTGCTGCACATGGAACTTAGCAACACCAGGGCACAGCCTACATTGCACAGCCTACATTGAAGAAAGAGTTCTTCTTAAAACTCGTTTGAGAGAGGATACGTCATAAGTGAAAGACTTTCTTACAATTCTATTCCACCTTGATTTTGTCCCGTATTTCTTCCTTTCTTTTCTCCATTTCAAAATAATGACATATTCCGATATAATATCGTCGGATATATCGTCTAAATTAATCAATTATATTAAAATTATTAACATCAAACCACCCATCCATAGCCGTGCCCAAGTGGGGACGCCATAATTACCACGCTTAAGGTAGTAGATGTTATAATTTTTACAGAAAATTGTTGCTGCCTATTATTTTTAACGATGCCTGAGCTTATTTTTGTGACGCCTACGAAAAATTAAAGGGTGGGCTTCATCGAATTCTTAACCCGGCAACACGCGGAAGTAATTTTGTAAAAGATAAAATTATACACGACGTACTTTGATGTAGTACGGTATCGTGTTTCTTAGAATCTGGTCAAAATATTGTATAACATTATTCTTTTTTATATTTATAAAAACTTATTTTTGGAAGCGAAAAAATATTACCACACGTGAGAAGAGTGTTGAACCTACATTTACTGGAAATTCCTTCCAATCGTTACACTAATCGGCAAATGTGTAAACTTTTTTAACGTATACAATTCATCACCCTCTTTTTACCCATAGGTGTTGTAAAAGACGATAGAGACACAAGCAGATAATGTCATTAACTACATTAACACTTAACGCAAGAAAAAGAACCATCTAACAAACGTTATATACCAAGTAGGTCAATCTCCCTCTCAATGTGGAAGAAACTCGAGCCCAACAGAGAAATGTATATTGTCTGAAAATAGACAAAAATTAATTCATTATCTTTTATATTTAATGTTACAAATTTTACCATTTTCAATTACAGAATGTTATTAGTGTCCTAAAAAAACTAACCTTTCTTACCCTGTAGCTTTAATGAATTTGTTAAACAAGGTCTGAAGGCCACCTTCACTATTAAATTAATCTAAATATCAACAGTAAAGGGTTTCGTATTGAAATACAGCCATTATCGCCCGTGTAGATGATCCAGTTTGGTAGGTATAACCCAAATACTTCGCCTAAAGGGTTCAACTTACCGGATTATTTGCATTTCTGTAGATATTTCCGTGGCTATTGTGGAATGTTATCGAAATCCTGACTAGATTTTTTTGTGGAAAAGCCATGTTTTATGAAATATCTACCTCTTTTGTATTGATGGATTCTTATTCTTCGACATTTGACGGCATCCATTTTGTATTCCCTCAGGTATTTCTTATATTTCTTTATAAAATATTTTTATACTTGAGCTGAATATTAATGAAATGTTACGCTATATATTGAAAGAACTAAATTTTTCTTGTTATTTCGTTCATAAATAAATTTATATCTCATTTTTGTTGATAAGTTATTTTTATATTTCGTTTTATATATCACATTTCTAAACATAATATCTATATAATTCAATACTAATATAAATATAATTCAAATATTAATATAATTCAAATATTAAATTCCCCGAATTTATTATTATTTTCAATCTTATAGAGACCAGGTTTGTTTAGAAAGTCAAAGAATTGGTACCGATGGTCAATCCAATGGCGTTGGGAAAATGGTACGGTAGATTAAGGGACCCCATGCCGCCCTTCCTCAGATGAAATGGACGGAATGTATACAGACCATAGCATGACAAAAAAAAGGACAGCTGTACAGCCAAGCTTTAACATGACAAAAAAACAGCTTTACAGTCAAGTTTTTTTAAGTGTTAGCATATTTTCTTCACTGATATTTGAGCGTATTTAGTTCCGATATTAATTATTATAGACATTCCGGACTATCGGAGTCCACGTAAAACGTAGTCTCCTAAGAACGGATTTTACACATCTAAATTTTTTATGGCACTCATAAAATTATTCTCACTTAGTTGTGAAGTTTCCACATTTAACAAATAATTTTTGAATCAATACACACAATTAAAACTCACAAAAAGAGTAAATTATATTTACGGAATTCATCGCGTATTTTACGTTACCGAATTATAAACGCGATAAAAATCCGTAAAAGTAGTTTGATTTCTTTTCATCATAGGTGAGTTGCCGTTGGAATTGAACTGCAGACTTTAACGTAATAGTTTATTGATCGCCCAATAGTTCTAGCCATTCAATGATTAACATTAGTGTTGAAATATCATTCACTAGTATATTCTGATTCAACAAGTGAATTCTCTATTCTATACATATCGTCGGCAATGGACGACAATCCGATACAACTTTAATTGACACTACGAAATTTAATTGATGGATATAATTTGTTTGAGATACTATAGGTATCTGTGTATATATAACTTAATACATATGAGACCGAGTAAGAATACAATTCACCTCCCTCTATCTTACCTATAAGTGTCATAAAGAACGACTGAGGTATGACTTATTATATGTGATATACTTCTATGCAAGAGAAGGAAAATATAGTTCTACCACTCCGTCTGATAAGCAGGTCAATTTTCTTCCTGTTGTGGAGACTTGACTCCAGCAATGGGCCGTATAGGAGCTGAGATGATCTACCCCTTAATACAAGGATAATCTCCTCCCTACAGTCTTAAAAAAATGTTTTTCATATACTATAATAGGAACTAATTATCTGAAGATAATGCGTTCTATTTAAAAGCATTACACGTATACTGTTTTGATATTGGTCATTTACCTTCCAGCCCTCCCAGCGCTTAAATTGCTTTATTTATTTATGAAAATCGTTTTAGGTTTGAGGAAAGATATCTTGCATGCTACACATATTGATGAACGAAAGCGTGAATGATTGCTTTATTTATGTATACATTTTGCGTAAACGGATTTTTCTATTTTTGTATCTGAAAATTCGATCGAACATGTAAGAAAATTTGAAAAGAATTGATTATATGAAATCATGTTTTATCGCATACTAGAAAGCGACCAATTCTTTTACTAGCAGACGACTTAATTTTAAAGTCTTCTTCTGAACTTTTTCAAATCTTACATTTGGGCACAAACTGCATTATTAATTTGAGATCGCACTTAATATACTGTCTAGTGTAACCCGTGTGGCGACGGGATAGAATACATGTGTCGCCATCCCTTGCTTGCTCGTGGAAGTCGTAAAAATCGACTAAGGGTTCACCAGGAGAGTGGGCAGCAGCTCTCTCCTGGGAAACGTATAACACCACACTGCGATCGCCAACCCGCCTGCCAAGCGTGGCGATTACGGCTCTAACCCCTTATGAGCAATACAAATAAAAAAACGGCCCCCAGTCACGGCAGCTCCGCTATCCTACAGGCTCATCGTGGTAGCGGGCCTGGTAGCGATTGAGTAGTGGGTGCGAAGAATCTCCGGCAGCGATCCGGCTAACAATCAAAATGACCATTGGCCCTGGTAACACACAACATTCGGACACACAGGACCGATGAGAAGGTCATCGAGCTGGAAGAGGAATTGAGCAAAATCCGCTGGGACATTGTAGGATTATCAGAAGTGCGAAGAGAGGATGAAGGCACGATAATGCTACGTTCTGGAAACTTGCTTCTACCGGGAGGGAGATCACCCGTCCCAAGGTGGTATAGGGTTTATCGTTCGCGGGTCTCTCGTAGGCAACGTGGAGAGGATCGAGAGTGTGTCGGCAAGGGTAGCATACCTTATACTCGGAATTACCAAACGGTATTCGTTGAAGGTCATACAGGTATATGCACCGACCTCAGCATACTCCGACAACGAGGTGGAGGTCTTTTACGAGGATATCTCGAAAGCCATACACGCGTCCAAAACCCACTTCACGGTGGTTATGGGATACTTTAACGCGAAACTAGGCAAAAGGAGTGATGATGAGTTGAGAGTGGGGAAACATGGATATGGACAGAGAAACCAGAGGGGCAAGAAACTGGATGAATTTCTGGAGAAGGAAAACCTCTTTATGATGAATTCCTTCTTCAGAAAGCAGCCACAAAGGAAATGGACCTGGATTAGCCCCGATGGTTCAACAAAAAACGAGATAGACTTCATCTTGTCGGACAAACGACATATATTTATTGATGTCTCAGTGATCAGCAGGATTAAAACTGGGAGCGATCACCGAATAGTACGAGGCACATTAAATATCCACATAAAAGTTAAACGGTCACGCTTGATGAAGTCTACCCTCCGACCTACACCTATCCAGTACCAGAACCTCGAAAACTTTCAACTCGAACTACATCGCTTCCAATTTGCGAGTGCGAATCTCCGAACGATATGAACAACAGGTTCGTGGAAACTGTCCACGCGGTTGGGTCGAAGTTTTTCAAAGCTCACCGCACCAATAAACCTAAAAAAATTTCTGACCAGACTCTCAAACTCATGGAGGGGAGAAAAGAAAAGACAGTACAGTCTTCAGCCGATTAGTCTGAATACAGACAGCTAAATAGGCAGATCTCCAGGTCTGTGCATCGCGATATTCGCCAATTTAATACGCCCCGTATTAATACGCCAATTTAATACGCCCCGTATTAAAGAAGCGATAGAGTGGAATCGTGACTCAAAAGTGTTCGCACAAGATCTGTCTATTGGGCAAAGCCAAATGACTAAGCTGAAGACTGATGACGGCACTATCATTTCATCCCAAAGTGAGATCTTGGGAGAGTTCAAAAGGTTCTATGGACAGTTATATAAATCATCCCGAAATCCTGTTGTCGGCTTGGTCCAAAATCCCAAATCCAAGCTAACTCGGCACTATACCGAAGAAATCCTGGACATTAGCTTGTGCGAGATCAGAATGGCTCTCAAACAACTAAGAAACGGTAAGGCACCGGGAGTTGACGGAATTACGGTAGAGCTCCTGAAGGCAGGCGGCAAGCCGGTCTTAAAAGCCCTTCAGAAGCTATTTAATTCCGTTATCCTCGGGGGCGACATTCCAGAGTCGTGGACCAGGAGTGTGGTGGGGCTGTTCTTCAAGAAGGGCGACAAAGCTCTTCTAAAGAACTACAGACCCATCTCACTCTTGAGCCACGTCTACAAGTTATTTTTGAGGGTCATTACCAATCGACTCAAATGCAAGCTTGATGACTTCCAGCCGCCCGAACAACCTGGCTTCCGAAAAGGCTATAGCACCATAGACCATACCCTCTCGCTTCGGCAGATTATCCAGAAGATCGAGGACAATCGGCCTCTGTGTATAACGTTTGTGGCCTATGCGAAAGCCTTTGATTCAGTCGAAACTTGGGCGGTGCTGCAGTCCCTTCGGCGGTGCCAAATCGACCATCGTTATATCGAAGTGCTGAAGTGTTTGTATAGGAACGCCACAATGTCAGTCCGTATTCGGGATAGGAGTACGAAACCGATCCAGTTGCAGAAAGGCGTGAGACAGGGCGATGTCATCTCTCCGAAACTGTTCACCACTGCACTGGAAGAAGCTCTTAGACTGGACCGGACTCGGCATCAACATCAATAGCGAATACATCACTCACCTTCGATTCGCAGACGATATTGTCGTCATGGCGGAATCCATGGAGGACCTGAGCACCATGCTCAACGATCTCAGCAGGGTATCCCAACTAGTGGGTTTACGAATGAACATGGACAAGACGAAAGTCTTGTCAAATGCCCATGTCATTCCTGTACTGGTTCTAGTTGGCAATGCGATTCTCGAAATTGTCGATCATTATGTTTACCTTGGACAAAAAGTCCAGTTAGGTAGATCCAATTTCTTAAGAGGATCTTCTCATCCAACATACCTCAGTGTTTGAAAACACAGGTCTTTGACCAGTGTGTATTACCAGTGATGACTTACAGCACGGAAACGTGGTCCCTAAATGTAGGCCTCATAACCAGGCTCAAAGTCGCTCAGCGTGCTATGGAGAGGGCTATGCTCGAGATTTTTTGCGAGATAGAATCCGAAATATGGAAATCCGCAGACGAACGGGTGTTACCGACATAGCACGAAGAATTAGCAAGCTGAAGTGGCAATGGGCAGGCCACATCGCTCGAAGAACCGACAACCGCCGGGGAAGAAAGGTTCTAGAATGGCGACCACGTACCGGACGACACAGTGTGGGACGCGCTTCCACTAGGTGGACAGACGACCTAGTGAAGGTTGCTGGGCGTCGTTAAATACAGGCGGCACATGACCGCTCTCTGTGGCGTAAAATGAGGGAGGCCTACGTTCAGCAGTGGACGACAATAGGCTGAAATGATGATGATGATGATACTGTCTAGATGAAAAAAAATTCTAGAGTTTTTAAATTGTTGTTTGCGGTACAAGCGGGAATGAATTGGGTAATGATATATAATAGTCTCTATAAAGTCCGGCGAGCGTGTATGAAGAGAATTATGAATGTTGAGAATGTTGTTCTTATCGCAACCCTAAGTGGGTTGATAGAATATTTACTTTCTTTCATAGTACATATTGTAAAAATCATATTTATTATTTATATTAGGACTAGCAGACCTGGCCACTCGTTGCTGTGGGTAAGGTAGCCTCAGTAACACCTGGTGGTTTTGCTAATAAATTGTAGCTTATATGAAACGTTTGTACGTTTAACATAGCGCCATCTATTAAATACTTACTCAATCCAGTCAACAGATACCGCCATCTGTTAGAATCGTTTGGAAATAACAGATAATTGTGACTATCAGATATTAAACAAATAATTTACAATTAAAAAATATTGCAACTATAAATTGAGTTGGAAACTATCTTATCTTTTAAGTTGCATCAAACTAAACATGCTGTGCAAATTTGATTAAAATTGGTTAAGTATTTTAGAAGTCCATCGCGGATAAACATCGTGACGCGTAATTTATATATATTAAGATTAAGAATTGTCAATAATCATAGTTGTTCAATAATAGATACTGGTTTTTCTTTTCTTTGGTGATGCAGCAATAATATACTATCTCATTGATTTTTTATACGAGATCGTTGTATAATTAATGAATCTATGAAAATAGCCTTATTATCGAGTTGAGTGCCCTCAGCGCTCAACCCACAGTCCGGGTAAAGTTGTCATAGCCATTTGTGGCTAACAACTAAGTTGCGGTTAGTAAACTAAGATTGCCATAGCAATCTGTCTGAACCAGCATTCTATATTAGCCTCAATTTCTTATCACCATGAAGGTAGCCTATAAAGAGCAGTGGGATATTAAATGAATTAGGGCTTTATCAAAATAATATTGTATTAAAGTTAAATGTGATAATTTGTCTGCTGTGTGGAAGCAGCTAAGAATACTACCAACCCTTACTTTGCTCGTGGATGTCGTAAAAGATGACTAAGAGCCTTATAACGATCTGGGAAAACTCCATCTGATGCCATTTGGTCAACAATTACATTCCCAAGGAGGGTTGACATCTGGCAGACGGCCGGTTATAAAACTATTACCAATAACTTTTACAATATGTACTATGAAATAAGAGTACATACTGTATCGATCCCAAGTAATTGGGATAAGAGTAGGAGAATGATGATGAATGATGATGTGAAAATTTGTTTCCAAAAATAGATTCCTGAAAAAGTTGTCCAGTTATTCAATTATACTTTTAAATAACAATAATCTCTTTAATAAGTTATATGTAATTGATGGTTTTATTTAAAAAAAAGCTATTCAAATATCTTCGTTTCATAAGTGTATCCATTACTCAAATAACGTTTTGTATAAATTGTCAAAAACTTTTGCTAGAGTTTCATGAAACGATTATATCCACTTATGTTGGAGGTATCAACGCAATTGCTTAAACATTGAAAAGTATTGTGTTTTTAAGCGATGTCATAAATTCTAAATGTTATAAAAATAACCATTTATGTAAGCACCATATGTTATAAGTGTATAGTGATTAACGCTCGCCTTTTAAAGATCAATTAACGGAGTATACCAGCCATCAGTGTTCTGCTAGTAGACTATATCAACTATAATCATCAATCCACCCATCAAGGTGGCGATTATGAATAATCCCTTCGCAGAAATGCCTGTATTCAATAACGGATTATAGACTGATCAATGTATAGATAGGTATAAGGACTTTTAGGTCAGTCTATCTCTCTACACTTCCGTGCTTTTTTTCGTGTCTGTCTTTTAGCTGTTAGCCGCAGATGGCTGTCACAGCTTAACCCGGACTATGGGTGAGCGCTGAGGGCTCTCAACCTAGTAAGAATTTTAAGCGACAACGCCCGAGGGCTCTCGACTCGGGGTGTCGCTGATAGCTAAGTGGGCGTGCCCACGTTTGTATGGTTGACTATTACGCATCGCGTCTTACGTCCCCGGTGGCGGGACTGGCAGCGCAGATATTTACGTGCTATGGCCGCACGAGCCGTGTAGACTCTTTCTTGAGCGATTGTAATAGCATCGTCAGCGTCGGTCAGTAAATGTTAAGGACGTCGGATCACGGATATTTTTGATGGGACGTAGTTAGCCGCCCCAACCACTAAGGGGTTGGGGTGTGTCATGGCAGAGCCACTTCCATGCGATTGATTTCGGAATTTAAACCTTTCTTCTTCTTGAAAATTTCAAATAAATTATTACCATGCCGCTCTTATCCCAAATAATTGAGGTCAAAGTAATCATCCTCCATCGTACATATTTCAAAAGTTTTAAACAATAGTTTCTAGACCGACCATCATCCTGAGGTCAACCCTCCTCGGGAATGTAATCATTGATCAAACAGCGTCAGATAGATTGACCCTGGTCAATGTAAAGCTCTTAGTCGTCTTTTACAATACTCAGAAATAATGTAAGGGTTGGTAGTATTCGTAGCCGCTACCACAAAGCTTTAACAAAATTATACTTATTTTTTTAACGTTATGTGCCCATTTGGCGGAATAAATTGAATTGAAATGGGCCCTGAGGAGCACTAAACGGTACTTTTCATATTAAGCGTAAGTATAATTTTCAAGATAACGAAAGGTTAAAATTCCAATCTCGATCGATTGGAATTGGAGAGTTAGCACCCAGGGGCTCAATTCTCATTTTCTTCGAGATAATCAGAGTTTTCTTTTCGAAATGCTATTTATTATAAAATGCAAAGATTGAAATGATTTTCTAAAATGTTGTATTCTAAGTGTGGAAGCAGTTTTCCCTTATAAGAATAGATAATGCAGCCGAATTAAAAATTGAAATTCGAAGTTCTCACAATGGTAAATCAAAACATACAGAGCTCAATTCTCGTTTTCTTCGAGACAATCTCTAATTAGAGTTCTCGGTTCGAACTCATATTTCTATTTTAAATACGATTAAATAAAATTGTATTCGCTTGTCTATTAATCGCTCTATGTTTCACAACGGTCGCAGTACACATTTCAAATATAATTTTGATCTTCGAGTTCAGTTCAACAGTTCTTAGAAATAATATGAGAGAAAATTGCCTACTAGGTAGGATTTTTTTCTTTGAAGTCACGATTTAGATTTAAATCCATATGCTAACTCATCAACACCAAGCCAAAACTGCAGAAGCTAGAAACAAATAATTTTAACGGTAGCTTCATTTTATTACGTGGATATTTACAAACAAATGATTTTACGAAATTCAACCCAAAAGAGGTCGTCGGTCGACGTCTTTTACGACATCCACGAGCAAAGTAAGGGTTGGTAGCATTCGTATCCGCTACCACACAGCAAATATGTATATACATATATACCACGAAATTTAGGTAGGTTTCGTGGAGTGATAAATCGATATAGCTAGGTTTCATTTACAGAAAATATCCTTTTGTTAGTGTTTTCAGCCAAGGGAAAAATATTTGTTGTGAAAACTATTAGAATATGAAAACAAATTTGACCTCTGTTATTGAGAATTAACATAGTTCAGTTCGTAAATTGAGCAGTCTAATCCAGAGAGCGCTGGATCAATCCTTGGTTTGCCCTTTTTTTATTTTTCCTTTATTTACATATACTTTTTTCATTATTTTATCAAGTTTTTTTTATATCTAAACATATTTTCCAAAAATCACTAAAAATAAAATACTGAGCTAAGCGCGGTCATCCAGATATTATTTATACTCGGAACACCCTGCACAGCTTTATCTGTTTACCTCTATCAAACATGATTCCTAAACAAACTAAATGGCCGGCAAAAGCTAATATAGAACAGCTAGACAATTAATAAGTACTGCATATTTCCTGGCACTATATAAATATTGATAATACTAAAACTTTTTATGTTCACATAAATTAGGTACTCTCGTGTTGCATTTTGATTATTTTTACAATAATTCCACAGGTTTAAGAGTTATTATTACAAAAAGAGCATTCGGACAATTCATTACATGTTTACAATACGCACACACATACAAAACAAACATTTAAAGTATTTCTCTTCGTTTCTGAATCAAACGATTATACAAACATTCCTTATAGCATCCGGACATCTGTTCTCTCTGTGTTCTCGTTTTGTGGTTATTTTTATTTGATACTTCTATGTTTTTTTTTGATACGGTTATTTTCTTACACTTAGCTACCAAATATATTCGTTATGAAAAATAATATCTGGTCATACTGTGTGAAAGCGGCTTCGAATACTACCAACCCTTACTTTGCTCGTGGATATCGTATAAGACTGCTAAAAGCTTTATATCGGCCTGAGCTAACTCAAGCTAATGCCGTTTCGTGGACAATTACATACCTAAGCAGCGTTGATGTTAAGCAAACGGTTAGTCATAAAATTGTAGTAAATTTTGCAATATGTACTATGAAATAGGAGTGCATATTGCGACTCCAAGTAATTGAGATAAGAAAAAAATGATGATGAAATAATTGCTGGTCATCTTAATCTTTGATAATATGACTAGAGGGCGATGTCTCTAGGTCCCATATGATTCGATTAGTGTTGCCTCAATGCAAGCCTGCAGCAAGTTTCTTAAATTTTGCAACGCTCGCTGTTATAATAACACAAAGTCATTTGTATTGAGCACATACAATAACACAAAGGCATTTGTTTAGAGCCATATAAACGAAAAATCTAACTAAATTAATGAATTACATTCATCGAGCGGCGCTAACTGTCTAACTATCTATAATTAGGTACATACAACTGCCAGAGAGGGGGGATATAATCACGCCCATATATTATGAGACTGTTTAAAATAATATCAAATGATGACTCCGTGTACTGGTATTAAGAATACAAAGTGTTGACAATATTTCCTTTGTCAAAGGAGTCGTAAAATGCTGTCTAAAGGCACTGCGAGACTGTTTCTGCAAGTCTTGGTCTTGCATTTGGGCAACACTAGATTCGACATACAATGCGTCATCAAATCTTATTTTGCCATGGAATTCCATCATCACACGGTGGATTCATAACCTATATTCATCAATCATCATCTCAGCCCACATAAGTAGCACTGTTGTACTCGGACCTACTCTAAAATGAGAGGGAAATTCACTATACTACGCTGGTAATGTGATGCGGAGAACGTTCTAGAGTGTAGGTAATATGATATAACAGTGCTTTATATACGTTTTCATCGTTAAAATTTACATAAGAAGACAGTGTTGGTTTCTGTTAAATATTATAGTCAAAGCACTGTTGAATCACTTACTGATGTAGAATATCTTTAAATGAAGTAATAATTTATATATTAAGATATTGATAGGTATAAAGCTCTTAGTAACCATCATTCTCCTACTCTTATCCCAATTACTTGGGGTCGATACAATATTACTTTCTTTCATTGTACATATTGTAAAAGTTATTGGCAATAGTTTTATAATCGTCCGCTTGCCAGACTTCAACCCTCCTTGGAAATGTAATTGTTGACCAAACGGCATCAGATGGAGTTGGCCCAGGTCGTTATAAGACTCTTAGTCGTCTTTTACGACATCCACGAGCAAAGTAAGGGTTGGTAGAATTCGTAGCCGCTACCACACAATGTGATCAGATATTATTTTTTATAACGAATACCTTTGGTAGCTAAGTGTATATAGGTCTTAGTAACCATGCCATAAAATTCCTTAAAAAAACATCGCTACAGAAAATTGCCATTCTTATATTAAAAATACATTTCATATTAAGAGATAATTTCTTTCATAAAGTGGAACATATTATATACAATGTAAATTCCTTCTATTCTTATTAAGATTGTATACCGTTGTGTCCTAGTTATCTCCGCTTGAGATGTCATCTGCATTCTTAGAGTCGTGAAGATAAGTATCGTGGCGGCGGAAATACAGCAATTATTCTTTTGTATTCACATACAGTCCTATTTCACCTTATCAACATACTCGTACGTATACTAAGCGACTGACAGTTAGAAGCTTTATACTTCGAATAGATTACAATAATGATTTCTGATATTTACGTGGCTATTAAACGTTTGAAATAAAACTATTTTTACGGGTTTTGTCACATTTTATTTGTATTTTAATTTGCCGATGTTTCTACAGTGTTCATAATATTGGGAGTAGTTAGGTATCTCACGTCCAATAAGTTATCGTTATTACAGAGAGTAGCTGTTACCCGCTCGCTTCGCTGGAAATTAACAGAGCAGAAAAAATGTCCACACCAAATTTCATGTAGGAGCTATATTTAAAAATGTGATTTTTTTCAGGTTAACAGCTCCGCAACCCACCTTGCTGGTGGAATTTCGTAAAATTCGTTCTTAACTGACCTCTACGCGGCAAAAGGAATATTCCTACCAAACTTAAAGTCTGTAGGCCTTATGGTTCCAGAGATATCGTTATGAGTCAATACATAGGTGGAAATCTCTTATATTTGTTACAGAGATTTACACTTTGATAGAAATTCATTGTCAGTACAAAAAGAATCATTTTTTTGATGATTTTATATGGAAAAATACGCTGTTTGGTTGATGGATAATCAAAAAATAAAGACGACTTTTATCCCATGATCATGACCCTACTATAGAATTAAAAATCAAATACAGTGCTAAAATAGGTAAAAGCAATTAGGTTCTTTTTAAGCAGTTAGGTTCTTTGAGTACACAAACCTTCCCCATATTAAAAGATAAATTAATCTACTATTCTACATTTGTCACATAATTTGATATACAGTTCTATATTGGGTTTTCAAGGTTTTGTATCGATATCCCTAATTCTTCTTTTATGATGCTCTTGGACCGGCAACGGGTGGTGAATTATATTCTTATTGGGTTACCATTCGAATGAATAACGAATAGGTTAAGTAAATAATCAAATTAGGTCATTGCTCCCAAGCTACTCTTCATGTTATAAATTACAACAGAAAACATTACAGCTTCTCTGTTTATTTTCTACTGAAATCTTAATGTAAAATGTAACTATAAAATGATGAAACTTTGTCTTAACAAATGTTGTGCAAACCCTAATACCATACTGTTCACAGCATTTGTAAATAAATAACCCCGTAATGTTATAGCTAGGGTTGTCGAAAGGGTGACCTGTTGAATATGTAGAGATTTGAAATACGGTGGGTTATGATTTCCACGTCTACTTAGACTATTGGACGAAATGAGGGCGGATCGTGGACAATAAAAAATGTTCTTATTTTTTCTTTTAGATATTTTTCTTAATTATGTATGATATATGTACAAGTGTAATCAAAAACTAGCGTTGCCTTGCAATATTAAAACGAATACTTATTATTATTGTCAAAGCACAGCTATAAGGAATAGTTATTAGGTACCTGAAAAGTTCAATAAATAAATTCTGTTTGAGAGCCCTCAGCGCTCACTCACTGTCCGGGTACAGTTGTCATAGCCATCAGCAACTAACAACTAAGTCACAAACAAATAAAAAATTGTAAAAAAAGTCAAGAAATAAACAATGAAGATCCTATATCATCATCAACATCATCTTGATCTTATTCCAATTATTTGGGGCGACGCAATATGTACTCCCCTTCCATCTGTACAATGGAAAAAGAGTCCATATTGTTTTTGCAAAGTTATTGGCAATAGTCTTATGACCGGTGGCCTACCTGACGTCAACGCTCCTTGGGTATATAATTGTTGACCGGTCGGCAACAGGTGAAGTTGACCCAGGTTGATATAAAGCTCTTAGTCGTCTTTTATGACATCTACTATAAAAGTAAGGGTTGGTAATATAAAGAATTCCGAGGTTTACGCGAGTATTACATATTTGAAATAAAACTATTTTTACGGATTTTGTCTTGTTTGTACTTGATTATTAATTTCCTGTCGTTTTGAACACTTTACAGCGATCATAGAGTCTTCTTGTGACTATGATCACTGTAAAGTGTTCAAAACGTCGGGTAATTAAAAATCAAAGAAACGCGATGAACTCCGTAAAAATAGTTTTATTTCAAAGGCTCGGATATTAATAAAAGCCGGTATCAAACAGAACAATATAAAGATCTTATATACATATTATATATCTTTGACCATTATGATCCGGTCTCATTCGCCCATCTGGAGCACTAGAAGCTAGGCCAATGGCATAAACGTATATATTTATTAAAAAAAAAAAAAGTACTTATAGTATTTACGTATCTGAGGTACTATGTTCTATGCTCAATCTGAGTCACAGTAGGGTAGCCTGGAGGTTCATGACCCGCCTCTTAATTTGCTTTCCAGCTTCAGTTTCTGCAATGGGCAGCTGGTAATATATTTTTCCTTATTGAACCGCATGCGGTACGTATAAACGTTTTTGGTAGCATGAATACAGCCCTATTTCAAACTGTATCGAATATAATAAATTTGAAATTAACATTGTATTACGAATATAGCTGAGATTTTTTTTTATAAGTAGCGACACGATAACGATACGGATACAATAGACATTCAACTACTTTATAAGTAACTAATATCATAATTTTTCTTTTTGGATAGTGTGGTGTTGTTAAATCGATCTTAACTGCTGGGTGTTCATACATAATATTACTGGAGATTTTACTCTATTATTTCTTATTTTACAGTCCATTTATAAATACAATATTCATTTATCCGTCTATAAGCATTTGCTTTTATATTTTTATATATTTCTAACCCTGTGTGGTAGCGGCTACGAATACTACCAACCCTTACTTTGCTCGTGGATGTCGTAAAAGACAAGTAAGAGCTTTTTTATCGAGCTGGGCCAACTCCATCTGGTCAACAATTGCCAATAAGTGTCGATATCAAGCGTGCTACCGGTTATAAAATTATTGCCAATAACTTTTGCAATATGTACGCTGTAAGAGGAGTACATATCGTGTCGACCATAAATAATTTGGATAAGAGCAGAAGAATGATGATGGTATATGTATTTCTATATTTTTAGAATCACAGTACCAGCGATTTTGGTAAAATTTTGTATGTAAAAGATTTGGAGAGTGATAAATCGATCTAGATAGTGTTAATATAATACAGTTTTTCAGCCAACGAAAAGTAAAAAAAAAATTGCCTTAAAACGAATTTAGCCAATTTGGCTGATATCATTGAGAATAGACGTAGTTTGAATTGGGAAATCGATCAGTCTTATCGAAGTTCGATCTTTGGTTTTCGATTTTTATTTCATTTTTTTTTAAATTGCCCATTATTTGTCATTTTACCCAGATACTCACATAAATAATCTTTTTAAGTACAGAATCAATTATTAAGAATAAGCTCTAAAATAATTCTTGTTTTGTATCATTCTATTTAAATTTTACTTACGAGTATGCATTTAATATGAACAGTCGAGAATGTTTCGAAGAAAATAAAACTCCTATAAGAGTGAAAAACAGTAAAATAGGTCAGTATACTATGAAACATAGAATTTATAAACAGAATATTATTTTAACAGGTTCCCTGTCCCCATACAATTGTGAATTTTCTATGTAACACGTTTTGTTTTTTTTTTTCGAATTATAGTTATGTTTAGTGTTTTTGTATATTATTCATTAATTTTGAAGGTACCCATATATACATTTGGACTACGAAAAATAGTAAAAAAAAATACATACATGAGCGTGCGGTTTCATTTTTAATTCCATACGTCGCATGTATCATATATGGTATGACTAATTTATTGTCTATTATATATTTTCACAGTATATTTATTTGTTTCTTATATGTGCCAAAAGAAAATCAAAAGTAATTTATGACATTTGATTGACATATTTATATTTTATGATGAAAAAACCGCCAAACTGTTAACTACTTACATTCCAGTTTTTTAAATTTGATATCATCATCACAGCTCATATATATACTACTGTTGGGCTCGAGCCTCTGCCGTAATGGGAGGGAAATTAATCTACTATACCGCGCTGGTCAAACGTGTTGGTATAGGGTTTTGTTTCGAGTTTTCCTTCTCTTGCATAGATGTTATATGCATTTTATATCCCTTAGTCGTCTCTTACGATCACCCACGGGTAAGATAGGGGTGGTGAATTGTATTCTTACTCCGTCACCACACGGAAAAAAGTTGACATATCAAAAAAAAAAGATCTTGAATAAATCACAACAGTTTTTTTCCTTTATTTTTAACTAGACAGTGTACCCTATACGTCCATGTACTAACATTCTAATTTATTCTGCTGCGTCCATTGAAAAAAAGTATTTGAAATCACCTATGAATTTGCTCATATTTGATACATAGACGTAGTAAAGATGGTACAAATATTACGTCATGAATCACATATGATTCATGGGACAGGGAACCTGTTAATTATTCAAAATTAATATAAACGTTAATTTACAAAATCAAATAAATTATAGGTCAACATCGTGAGCAAGTCGGAAGGACTAAAATTATTTCCCGTTGTACAGATATCGAAAACAAACAATTGTTAAGTGCTATCTATTACTTGCACACACTTTACATAAAACATGTCAGAATTATGAAGTAAACAACTTTAAATAATTGTAAATTAATGTAAACAAATTTAAAGTGAAGGGTTTGTTGTTGTACAACCATGCGGTTTACTTCGCTCAGTTATAGTGTAAAATTGATTACAATAAATGCATTTTGATGTGTTTTAGAAATGTAAACGGTACAATGAAATTTATCGTCGACCTTTTACTGCCTCACTATTTAGCATTTTTATTGAGTAATTCCAGGTCAAATACTTGAGAGGCCACGGGTGATCGGACCGGGTAATAGTCCGGTCACCTGACGTGAGGCCACCGCGTGAGGACACGAGAGGAACCCGCGAGGGTAAACCGCTGGGCGGGCCACTGAAGACAAAGATCGGGTACCGGTGGCACGGCGAAGAGAGGTGCTTGCAGGGTGGGTCCATGGGGTTGCGCGCCGCTTCTTCTATCGCCCCGGACCGATTTGTCGGGGCGCAATCACATCCATGGTCCACCTTGCGGGAAAAAAAGAGCGGTAATCATTCGCGAAAGGCTGTATGCCGAGGCGAGCTGATCCATCTGAAGTAGAAGCATACTCTCGCAGAAAACGTCTGAGTAGTGGCAATGCGCTATTGTACTTTGGTGAGCGAGAGAGCCAGAATTTCTACTTTCTGAATTGGGTCTTGGTTGGTAGACAGCGGCCTAGCTGTACCCCTGGTATATTATAGGTCCATTAGCGGCAGCAGTACTTACCATTAGGTGTATTGCTTGGTCGTTTGCCACCATAATATGCAATAATAAACTCCATTCTAATATTAAACGTGGGTCTATTCCTTGATTAAAAAGTAATGAATCTGCTATCCCACGCTTAATATGTCTATTACCTAATGTCTATAATCTGTGGATTGATATAAGAATTTGTTCCCAGTTTTCTTTATCTTTTCGTGAAATCATCATCAGCTTAAAATCTTTAGACGTCTTTAACAATACCAACCCAGAAAGGAGTGAAACATCTTCGACTGTAATCTGTCTATGATTTACTTCTTGATATTATGTTTTCTTCTCGTATAACGATGGCTTAAGAAAGCAATATTTTATCACAACGTTTATTCTGCCATAGGTTCGTGAAAACCAGCTGAAAGATGACAAGGATAATATGCAGTAGCACTCTTTGAGTAAAGTAGTACCATCTATTCATCAGCCCATATATGTCCACTGTTGGACATAGGCCTCTCCAAGATAATGGTCCAATTACTACTTAGAATGGTCCTGTGCCACTTGCATACGTCTCTCTACGTCTTTTGAGATGTCGTCATTGCACCTATTTAGGTAGGAATTAGTACACCAATTGCAAATCCTTTATCATCATCATTATCATCTCAGCTCATATATGTCCAACTGTTGGGCTCGAGCCTCCTCCATAATGGGAGGGTAATTGACCTACTATACCACGCTGATCAGATGTGTTAGTATAGGATTTTGTTTCGAGTTTTCCTTCTCTTGCATAGATGTTATATGCATTTTATATCCCTTAGTCGTCTCGTACGATCACCCACAGGTAAGATAGGGGGTAGTGAATTGTATTCTTACTCCGTCACCACACGGAAAGCAAATCCTTACACGCATGCTAAACTTGGTGATTATCTTATGATGACTACTTGAGAGACATCTCTTTAACAGCTAATATAATCAGTAATCCATTTCAAAACACTTTTAACTATTTTTGTGTTCAAAGACAACGCTTTACATCTGTTAATAAAAAAGTCTATTCTAAAAATATAACTTAAATTTGTAAGACTCACCTGTTTATATAATCTTGAAATCCATACACAAACACACACTCACACATCAAATAAACATTTTATAACATAAAACGCGAGCATCTCAGACCCGGTCCGTTGTTTAACTGAAGCACTGGAAGCACATATCGTCCGACTCCGTAATGAACGATTCTATACAGTTTCAGACTTCGTAAAAAAACTATTCAGTTGCTCGTTTAATTAAATTTAATAATACATTTTAACGTTAATTCGCTTTTATTGTTGTTATAATATATATAATTATAAATTATTAATATTGTGTGATAGCGGCTACGAATACTAGGTACCAACCCTTACTTAGCTCGTGGATGTCGTAAAAGACGACTAGAGCCTTATAATGGCCTGGGCCAACTCCATCTGATGCCGTTTGGTCAACAATTACATTCCCAACGAAGCATGACGTCTGGCAGGCGACTAGTCATAAAACTATTGCCAATAACGTTTACAATATGTACTATAAAAGAAGAGTACATATTGTATCGACCTCATGTAATTGAGATAAGAGTAGGAGAATGATAATGAATTATAAATTATTAATATTATTATATGTATTTTACTTGTAGTAATTTAGTAGAAATACAGTTCATTATTGGTCATACTCGCAGGTGTTTTGAAACTAGACTTCATCATCATCATCATCATCGCAGCCCATAAATCTCCCACTGTTGGGCTCGGGCCTCCTCCTTAATGGGAGGGAAATTAACCTACTATACCGCGCTGGTCAGACATGTTGGTATAGGGTTTTGTTTCGAGTTTTCCTTCTCTCGCACTGATGTTATATGCGTTTTATATCCCTTAGTCGTCTCGTACGATCACCCACGAGTAAGATATGGGGTGGTGAATTGTATCCTTACTCCGTCACCACACGGAAAATAGACTTATAAGCCTTAATTGTATTAAAGATTATAATATGTAGGTAATGTAAAATCGTAAAGAAATTCTATACCAGCACGTCTGGTGAGTGTGGCATAGCGAGACAAATTCCATTCTATTGTGGAGATGGCTTCAGCCCAGCAGTGGGGCAAATAGGAGCTGATATGATGATGACAACTCCAATATTACTTTAAAATTAGTTTATCCACATAGAAATCGCAATGTCCCCGTGAAATCTTTATTTTCATTATTTAGGTAATAAATTTCAAACCTAAATTTATCTTTTAATGATTTCTGATGTCTATGTGAGTATTTTAAACATTAAAAATAAAATTATTTATATAGATTCCTTCACATGATCGTGAGGTCTGTCCTCCCGTGTCCGAATAGGACCGGAGTGTCCTCCCGTTCCGTCCGAAAGTGAAATACAAACGCGATAGAATCGTTTTCTGCCTGTAGGTATAAATGGGTCGGGTCGTCTGTGATACGTCACTCTAGCAGAAAATTTACAACTTAGTAGTAGCAATTTGCTACGCCTACGTTCAGTGAGTGATGGAACCGGCGGTCTCCTACGATAGGTACGATAGGCAGGCGTTCACGTCATGCAGATGTCCATGAGTGGTATTTATTAATTATCACCATTTGTTCGTTCATATTCACCACAGGTTATAAAAAAATTGAAAATCCGTTAGGTTAGACTGTGGCCATCGTCGCTGGATTTCGGTTCTGCTAGACCGTTCAATACGCGGAAAGAAGAAATATGATAGATTATGGAGCACCACGCAACCCCATATTACGAGGAAAAGTGATTTACTATATCCACTTTACAGTTTTTTTAATACCAACATCTCGAAATAATGAATTAATTCATGTATTAGTGGGTTAGGTACTTTACAAATGCCGGGCGGGCCACCGAAGACAAAGATCGGGTACCGGTGGTCTGCTCGCACGGCGAAGAGAGGTGTTTGCAGGGTGGGTCCATGGGGTTGCGCGCCGCCTCTTCCGTCGCCCCGGGCCGATTTGCCGGGGCGCGACCACATCCATGGTCCCACCTTGCGAAAAAAAAAAAAAAAAAAAAAAAAAAGGTACTTTACAAATATTTAGTTAACACAAATAACTGTCTTTTTTTTACTGCGGTCGGCGCACTCTGACCACTCCGACCGGGGCGACAGAGGGGCATAAGCACGTACACCCGTAACCCACCCATGAACCTTGCCTTCGTCGTTGGAGCGGCCACTGGAGCAGCGTGCACTTGACGTTAGTGGCTGGCCCGACGGAATACCTCCTGAGGGGTTCCCTGTCCTTGAGCGACGTCCGTCCCCGCCCCTCGGTGAGGATGCCGGTTTTTCCTCGCGCGGTCAGCTTCTCGGCGGGTAACGGACTAATTCTCCGGTCCAGTCACCCGCGGCCTCGGCTAGAGCGGCATCAGGCGTAATAACTCTCTTACATAGGGATCGACAATACTTGCCTCTAGCGGTGAGTGTTGTAGCTATACTTATACCACAAAAAGAAAAAGTAAAGAAGGAAAAAAGATATGAAACGATTAGCTCGTTTCGATAGATAATTAATTAACACATAAATTCAAATTACTGAAATTTAGCATTAATTATGCTTAATTATTTATAAAAACCCAATTACAAGCGAAAAATGATTGTCACAAGTAGGATTCAAACTCATTCGTCTATAATATATATTATATAATCCATCTACATTATTTACACAATCGGGTAGATGTCACACGTCTCCTTTTTTTTTCCGCAGGGTGGACCATGAATGTGGTCGCGCCCCGACAAATCCATCCGGGGCAACAAAAGAGGCGGCGCGCAACCCCATGGACCCCCCCTGCAAACACCTCTTTTCGCCGTGCGAGCGGGCCACCGGTACCCGATCTTTGTCTTCGGTGCCCGCCCGGCGGTTTACCCTTACGGGTTCCTCTCGTGTCGACGCCCCGACAGCTTTCGCCGGCGGGGCGTCGCCCTCACGCGGTGGCCTCACGTCGGGTGACCGGACAATTCCCCGGTCCGATCACCCGAAACCTCGGTTAGGGCGGCATCAGGCGCAAGTATTCGCGCCTGCGCCGCCCCGGCCGGGCCCGGGTCTCGGGAATTTTCCCGGACTCGTTCCGCCGCCTCCTTCTGCGAGATGACAGCCTCGAAGAAGGCGGCGACCGCGTCCCAATTCCTGACGCTGTCGACCATCGCTTTCGCGACAGCCGGCAGCGTCAGGTCGGCACCGATAACAGCGACGAGGTCACGGCGCTGCCCGTCCCAGCTCGGACATACCTCGATCGTATGTTGCGCCGTGTCCTCGTCACTACTGCAATGGTGGCAGTAGTGACGAGGACACGGCGCAACAACACAACACACCCTATACGCGACTGTGTGCAGGTACAAGCCGAAGCAACCGTGCCCCGACAATACCTGCACCAGCCGAAAGGAGAGGACTCCGTGCCGCCACTCCATCCATTCCATCAGTACGGGCCGGAGGGCCTCAACGGTAACAACACCGTGTCTAGGCCTCTCCAGCCGCGTAACCCAACGGGCGATGACGTCTCGGAAGGCGTCCTCGCGCCAGGTGGCTATCTCGTTAAACGATGGGAAGTCACCCTCGTCACGCACTGAGGTTACCCGCCGGTAGAGTTCGGAGAGCATCATCTCCGCCTCTAGGTCCCACGGGGGGGTCCCGGCCAATAGGCATGCCGCCTCGGTAGACACCGTGTCACACGTCTCCTTAAAAGACGAAAATATAATATGATGCGAGAATTGAATGTCCTACAATAGTTCACGGTGGTGTAAGTGGCAGCACGATTGGAACGGATTTCCAATAGGCGTGAGTTCGAATCCCACTTGTGACAATCATTTTTCGCTCATAATCGGGTTTTTATAAACACATAAATTGCTTTCTATTAACATACACCAGTCGGTAGTTGCTTCGTTTAATATATTACTAAGCCAGCCTAATCGATTATCAACTTCCTTATGACCCTTTTGTTATATCAATAATAACTCTACATCTGTTGTTAGGCGTCCAAGTGGGAAAGGTATGAACTTCAGTTCATTGAATCGTGACGACACATATAAACATATGGTTTCTTTCGCCATAGATTCAAATACAAAATCATTTATCTAACTAATACTATAAATGTTTTTGATTCATTCACACGTAAACCGTTGAGTAGATTTAGATGAAAATTAGCATAGAGATAGATCAATTCTTGGATTAACTTCATCATTCTCTTACTCTTACCCCAATTACTTGGGGTCGATACAATATGTGCTCATCTTTTATAGTACATATTGTAAAAGTTATTGGCAATAGTTTTATGACCGGCCGACTGCCAGACGTCACCTCTTCTTTGGAATGTAATTGTTGACCAAACGGCCTCAGATGGAGTTGGCCCAGGTCGTTATAAGGCTCTTAGTCGTCTTTTACGACATCCACGAGCAAAGTAAGGGTTGTTAGTATTCGTAGCCGCTACCACACAGCTATTTCTTGGATTAACATATAGGATACTTTTATCACGGTAATATGGTCTTTTGCAACAATTTAGTGATAAAATGTTATATTTTGGAAGTCAGATTTATGCGGATCTTCTTGTAAACTGATGTAAACTGGAATAAAGTTCTTCACGAGGACTTACATGTTGTCAAATTCAACATTTTACCTTAAATAATCCAATAAGCTACCACCGGTTCGAACGCAATCGCCAGTGAGAATATTCGCACAGAAACTCGATGGTTTAATTATCATTTTAAGATTGCGTACCCAAAGGGTAAAACGGGACCCTATTACTAAGATACTGCTGTCCGTCCCTCTGTCTGTCATCAAGCTATATCTCATAAATCGTGGTAGTTAGACAATTGAAATATTTACACTTAATGTATTTTTGTTGTCCATATAACAAAAAATACTAAAAAATAAATATTTCTCTCCCTCCCATACAACAAACATGATTTTTTTTTTGCTCGATTTTGCTCGATATTGACAACGGCAACAAGTAGGCGCTTGAAATATGCATAGAATATTTATTTATGTATTTACTCTAGAAATAAATCATCATTCTCCTACTCTTATCCCAACTAATTGGGGTCAGTGCAATATGTAGGTACTCTTGTTTCATAGTACATATTATAAAAGTTTAGAACTTTAGAAATAAATAATTAAATTAAAATGAAACATTTATTCAAATATTTAAGTGGGGCTCCTATATAACAGATATGATCTTTTTGCCGTTTAGACGCACGAAAAGTTTCGTACCATTGTACGAAACTCTTCGTGCGCGAGTCCAACGTTTATTTACTAACGCGTGTTATATTTTAAAATTGAATACTACATGTTTAATTAATACTTACTAAACATGTTATGTGTTAGTTAAATCCCGTGTGACATTCATTGAATCACGATATAATATAAGTCAAGGCCTAAATATGGCTAGACCACAAGCGCGCACATGATTATGAGTTAACTACTAAAGCAGCCCTCATCCACCTCAACCATCTTTAAGGGAAGGAAGTGACGCAGTTTATATATACATATACGAATTATACATATGTACAATTCGTATATAACATATCAGAGACATATTTTAATGCCTGTATGATTTTTTTATTTTTGAACGTGTTTTTTTTAATTCTACTCTTTATTTTTTTTTAAATAAATGTTGTTTGTATTATTCTTTATAATAATAACTACCTGCCAGTGATAGTTCCGTCATAATTAATGAAACCGTTTAAAAGATTAATCGACAAAGACAAATATATAGAGCAATATTCTAATTTTAAATAGTTTTTTTTTAATTCAAACTATTGTATGAATGTAGTAAAAATTGTTATTTTGATTTTACAAACGTTTAATTATATTTTATATATCTGTATAGATAATACCGGGGCTCTTATCAATTATGATCACATAAACAAGTCACAGGATCGTGACCGATTTCTACGTAGGATCAACGTAAAAATGGTATCTGTTGTGATCACATTTACAATACCTGTTGTCTCAACATATTCATTTGTCTACCCCTGAATAATCTAAGCCGATTTTTTGGTAGCTCTAAATGTTTTGGAGGGCTTAGCTCTATTTTAAGAAAGATAACACGTATAAATCGTGATATTAAGCCTACTTGTATATCACCCTCGAACTATACCTAGATATAGACACTGAAAATAGTTCAGCTATACTACCGGCACGCTATGATGGCCGTTTTGACGTTTATCCACTCATGAAGTTTCGTATTTATAGTAATTGCATTTGAAGCACCAAATTGCTGTTCTTTATTGTCAATAGTGACGTGCAGTTAGTCCTAAAATTTATCGAATGTATTATTTTAGGACACACAATTTATTTATTACATTGATTTCTAAACTATATATATTAGGGCCCCGCGAACATTTATCTTTTATATATAGATATAATTATTGGTGCAGTATAGATTATAATTATTGGTGTACTTATTTGCCACACATCTCGGCATTTGTTTTCCGAAATTCAAAATTAAAAAAGCGTGTAAAAATGAAATTTAATACGATCATCACATAGGAGCATTTATATTTTTGTTTTATTATATAGCATTTATATTTTTTTTATTAAACCTTTTTAATCAGGTACTGCCCGTGTGGCGACTGCCCGTGTGGCGACGGGATAGAATACATATGTCGCCACCCCTTGCTTGCCCGTGGGAGTCGTAAAAATCGGCTAAGGGTTCACCAGGAGAGTGGGCAGCAGCTCTCTCCTGGGAAACGTATTACACCACACTGCGATCGCCAACCCGCCTGCCAAGCGTGGCGATTACGGCTTTAACCCCTTATGAGCAACACAAATAGAAAAACGGCCCCCAGTCACGGCAGCTCCGCTATCCTACAGGCTCATCGTGGTAGCGGGCCTGGTAGCGATGGAGTAGGGGGTGCGAAGAATCTCCGGCAGCGATCCGGCTACCAATCAAAACGACCTTTGGCCCTGGTAACACACAACATTCGGACACTCAGGACCGATGAGAAGGTCATCGAGCTGGAAGAGGAATTGAGCAAAATCCGCTGGGACATTGTAGGATTATCAGAAGTGCGAAGAGAGGGCGAGGGCACGATAATCCTACGTTCTGGAAACTTGCTCTTCTACCGGGAGGGAGATCACCCGTCCCAAGGTGGTATAGGGTTTATCGTTCGCAGGTCTCTCGTAGGCAACGTGGAGAGGATCGAGAGTGTGTCGGCAAGGGTAGCATACCTTATACTCAGAATTACCAAACGGTATTCGTTGAAGGTCATACAGGTATACGCACCGACCTCGGCATACTCCGACGACGAGGTGGAGGTCTTTTACGAGGATATCTCGAAAGCCATACACGCGTCCAAAACCCACTTCACGGTGGTTATGGGAGACTTTAACGCGAAACTAGGCAAAGGGAGTGATGATGAGTTGAGAGTGGGGAAACATGGATATGGACAGAGAAACCAGAGGGGCCAGAAACTGGCTGAATTTCTGGAGAAGGAAAGCCTCTTTATGATGAATTCCTTCTTCAGAAAGCAGCCACAAAGGAAATGGACCTGGATTAGCCCCGATGGTTCAACAAAAAACGAGATAGACTTCATCTTGTCGGACAAACGACATATATTTAATGATGTCTCAGTGATCAGCCGGATTAAAACTGGGAGCGATCACCGAATAGTACGAGGCACATTAAATATCCACACAAAAGTCGAACGGTCACGCTTGATGAAGTCTACCCTCCGACCTACACCTGTCCAATACCAGAACCTCGAAAACTTTCAACTCGAACTACACAATCGCTTCGAATGTCTAGACGAGTGCGAATCTCCGAACGATATAAACAACAGGTTCGTGGAAACTGTCCACGCGGTTGGGTCGAAATTTTTCAAGGCTCACCGCGCTAATAGACCTAAAAAACTTTCTGACCAGACTCTCAAGCTCATGGAGCGGAGAAAAGAAATGACAGTACAGTCTTCAGCCGATTGGTCCGAACACAGGCAGCTAAATAGGCAGATCTCCAGGTCTGTGCGTCGCGATATTCGCCAATTTAATACGCTCCGTATTAAAGAAGCGATAGAGCGGAATCGTGGCTCAAAAGTGTTCGCACAAGATCTGTCTATCGGGCAAAGCCAAATGACTAAGCTGAAGACCGATGACGGCACTGTCATTTCATCCCAAAGTGAGATCTTGGGAGAGGTCGAAAGGTTCTATGGACAGTTATATAAAACATCCCGAAATCCTGTTGTCGGCTTGGTCCAAGATCCCAGATCCAAGCTAACTCGGCACTATACCGAAGAAATCCCGGACATTAGCTTGTGCGAGATCAGAATGGCTCTCGAACAACTAAGAAACGGTAAGGCACCGGGAGATGACGGAATTACGGCAGAGCTCCTGAAGGCAGGCGGCAAGCCGGTCTTAAAAGCCCTTCAGAAGCTATTTAATTCCGTTATCCTCGGGGGCGACGTTCCAGAGTCGTGGACCAGGAGTGTGGTGGTGCTGTTCTTCAAGAAGGGCGACAAAGCTCTTCTAAAGAACTACAGACCCATCTCACTCTTGAGCCACGTCTACAAGTTGTTTTCGAGAGTCATTACCAATCGACTCACGTGCAAGCTTGATGACTTCCAGCCGCCCGAACAAGCTGGCTTCCGAAAAGGCTATAGCACCATAGACCATATCCTCACGCTTCGGCAGATTATCCAGAAGACCGAGGAGTACAATCGGCCTCTGTGTATAGCGTTTGTGGACTATGAGAAAGCCTTTGATTCAGTCGAAACTTGGGCGGTGCTGCAGTCCCTTCAGCGGTGCCAAATCGACCATCGTTATATCGAAGTGCTGAAGTGTTTGTATAGGAACGCCACAATGTCAGTCCGTATTCGGGATAAGAGTACGAAACCGATCCAGTTGCAGAAAGGCGTGAGACAGGGAGACGTCATCTCTCCGAAACTGTTCACCACTGCACTGGAAGATGTCTTCAAGCTTTTAGACTGGACCGGACTCGGCATCAACATCAATGGCGAATACATCACTCACCTTCGATTCGCAGACGATATTGTCGTCATGGCAGAATCCATGGAGGACCTGGGCACCATGCTCAACGATCTCAGCAGGGTATCCCAACTAGTGGGTTTACGAATGAACATGGACAAGACGAAAGTCATGTCAAATGCCCATGTCATTCCTGTACCGGTCCTAGTTGGCAATGCGATTCTCGAAATTGTCGATCATTATGTTTACCTTGGACAAACAGTCCAGTTAGGTAGATCCAATTTCGAGAAAGAGGTCAGCCGACGAATCCAACTCGGCTGGGCAGCGTTCGGGAAACTTAAGAAGATCTTCTCATCCAACATACCTCAGTGCTTGAAAACACAGGTCTATGACCAGTGTGTGTTACCAGTGATGACTTACGGCACGGAAACGTGGTCCCTAAATGTAGGCCTCATAACCAGGCTCAAAGTCGCTCAGCGTGCTATGGAGCGGGCTATGCTCGGGATCTCTCTGCGAGATAGAATCCGAAATACGGAAATCCGCAGACGAACGGGTGTAACCGACATAGCACGAAGAATTAGCACGCTGAAGTGGCAATGGGCAGGCCACATCGCTCGAAGAACCGACAACCGCTGGGGAAGAAAGGTTCTAGAGTGGCGACCACGTACCGGACGACGCAGTGTGGGACGCCCCCCCCACTAGATGGACAGACGACCTAGTGAAGGTTGCTGGGCGTCGTTGGATACAGGCGGCACAGGACCGCACTCTGTGGCGTAAAATGAGGGAGGCCTACGTTCAGCAGTGGACGGCAATAGGCTGAAATGATGATGAATGATGAATCAGGTACTACATACATACATACATACCATCACGCCATATCCCTTGCAGGGCAGGCAGAGAGAACAGAGTGCCAGAGAACTCTATCTCTGCATACTTCACTCGCTTCCTCAACATTCATAATTCTCTTCATACACTCTCGCCGGTTTCGGAGACTCTTGACTCCACCTTCCTTCAGTACATGACCGATCTGGTCTAGGTAGGTTAGTCTCGGTCTCCCTCGGTACCTACATTCTTCCACTTTCGCATTGTATATCTTCTTAACCAGACGTTCGTTAGGCATTCTTTCCACATGTCCGAACCATCGGAGCATGCCCTTTCGCATCTTTACACCAATACTCTCTTTCATACCTACTCGCTCTCTTACGTCGTCGTTACGAATGCGGTCGGTCAGCCTAACTCCACAGATTTTGCGCAGAGATCACATTTCGACCGCATTAATTTTACTATCATACTCTTTTCTGCATACCCAACTCTCGCATCCATACAGTAATGTTGGGACAAGCACTGCGTTCTGTATTGCTACACGTGCCTTCTGGCTGAGGTGGTGGCTGCCGAGAAGTTGCCCCAACGCTCCGTTCACTCTATTTCCCGCATTCACTCTTCGCTCTATATCAGTGGTGTACCGTCCATCTCGGCTAAATCCACATCCAAGATATACAAATTCGTCCACTTGCTCTAGTATATCATTACCTATTGTTACTCTTACATCTGTTCTGGCTTCGTCTCTTTCAAAGACCATTATTTTGGTTTTGCTCACATTCACGCGTAGACCCCTTTTCTTACAATCTCCTGTCATTGTGTCGACTAGGGTCTGCAGGTCAGTCGCTGACTGTGCCAGCAGGACTGCATCATCTGCATAAAGCAGAGCAGTGACCACTGAGTCGCCCATCTGGACTCCCACATTCATATCGTTCAACCTTTTGAGACATTTATCCAGATATATGATAAACAGCCTGGCTGACAGAACACACTCCTACTTAACGCCGATATTGACGTCAAACCAAGGCGACATTCCATCATCCAGCCGCACACAGGCTCTACAGCCCATGTAACTGGACTGCACAGCCTGTAGCAGTTTACCGTTAATACCATACTCCGGTAAAATGTCCCAAAGTTCCTTTCGTACAACCGTGTCAAATGCTCACTCCAGATCCACAAAACTACAGAAAACCCTCTGACCTAGAGCCAGATGCTTCTCCACAATGTTGCGCAGAGAGAACACTTGATCCATGCATCCCCTTCCACTCCTGAAACCTCCTTGTGTCTCACACAGTAAACTATCGGACACCATCCTCATTCTCCTTTCAATAATTTTACCATACACTTTTGCTGCCAAACTGGTCAAGCTTATGGCTCTGTAATTTGCGCAGTCATAACGTGAACCCTTGTTTTTAAACAAAGGCACGATGACTGCGCTATTCCAGTCCCCGGGAACCATTCCCGAGCTCCAACATAAATTGAGGAGCAACAGGAACGCCTCCCAGACACAGGAGCCACCAAGCTTGATCATCTCGGCAGACACCATATCAATGCCCGCTGCCTTACCATTTTTCAAACTTCTTATCGCCCATTCAACTTCATCCATACTGATGCCATCGGAGGACGCTGCTGTCGAATGCTGTTTTACTAAACCACATGAGACACCGGCGTCAACCGTAGCATCCGCATACATATCGCCAAAATATTCACTCCATCGGCTTAACACGTCTTGTGTTTGTGTAAGAATGTCTCCACCTTTAGACCTTATTTTATTCATTCTGAAGGCTGACCAACCACCCCGAGACTTCTTCACCACCCTCCAAAAGAGTTTGGTGTTACTCTCGAAGTTTTAGTCAGCCTATCTTCTGCACTCATACTTGCTCTATCGCGTTTCTCTTTCACTAAGGCCTTGGTGTCATTCTTACATTGCCTATATATTTCTTTCTTCTGTTCAGTCATACTGTCATTCAGATTCAAAGAAGAGACATAGTCCAGCCACGCTTTCTTCTTTTGCTCTACGGAAGCTGCCACTTCCGCATCCCACCATGCATCACCATTTGTTTTTCTATGCTTCTTTGAACTTCCACATACTTCTTTCGCTGTATCTACCATACTCTCCAGCATTCTTCAATGTCCGATTGCGGCTGGCTTGCCATCGTCAGCCGTTCTCGGACACCCTCTGCATACTTTTCTCTTACACACTCTTCTTGCAACCTTTCAACCTTTATTCTTTCAAGCCCTCCGAAGTGGACACGCTCTCGCCAGTGCCTCCACTTTCTGAACAGACCACTAAATCTCGCAATAACTAGATAGTGGTCCGTATCGACTGTGGGGCCCCTGTAGGCTCTTGCGTCCAATAATTTGCTTCGGAGGCGACTGTCTACCAAAATTAAATCTATTATACTTTTCTGTTCATTTCTTCTCCATGTATACATGTGGATGTCCTTATGTTGGAAAAATGTGTTTGACACAATAAGGTTTCTCTCCATGCATACATCCACTATGAGCCTACCTGCGTCGTTCACTCTCTTATCACCAAATGGACCAAGTACGTCCTCATAATCGGGACGCTTGGTCCCCACCCATCCGTTCAAATCTCCGCATACAATCACGCGTTCACTGGTTTCTGCCATATCCAGAACTTCCCTAACATTATCCCAAAACTTCTCTAGGTCTGATGCCACCGAGGATCCTACGGGAGCATATCCTACAACCATGAACACCTTGGTGACACCTAGTTCTATACGGACCCAAAGAAGTCTGGGATCATACATTCCGTAATCCTTCACACCTGAGGCCAAGCGAGAGGACAACAGCACTCCTACCCCCATGCTGGCTCAATCGCTCTGTGGTACACCAGACCACAGAGCCATCCCGCCACCAGGAAGATCGCAGGCGTCGCTGCCCCTTCGCTTGGTCTCTGTTACACAGAGCACGTCTAGCTGTTTGTCCGCCATGACGGATATCAACTCGTGCAACTTACCTTCCACACAACCTCTTACATTCCACGTGCCCACCCGGCACTCTGCTCTCCTCGACTCGCCTGACTGGGCAAGGCGTGATGGGTGGCGGCCCCCATCGCCACAACTGCCTAAGTTCGTACCGACGGGGGCGGGTCGGTACGCGTCGCCTCCGGGGGACGCCCTAACCCGCATTGTGGTACGCATATCGAGCCGGATTAACAGTCTAATTAGACTGGCAGGGGACGCGAACGAGCACGCTCCGGACTATGCCCCCTAAAGTTTTATTATAACGCATTATCTAGTTAAAAAAAAAATTGGCTATAGCTACATTCAGGATGTCTGATTTTCGTGACGGAATATCATCATTTTTCCCTAACGCGCCAAAAGAAAAACTTCAAAAAATGTATTTAATGATCAAACGGCATCAGATTAAATTTGATAGCCCAGTTTGATATAAAGCTCTTATGACACCCAAGCAATGTAAGATTTTTTAGTATTAGTAAGTGCAACCACAACTAAATTTAGTTTTAATTAACAATAACAAATGAGGGTAACTTTAAAAACTCAGAAATACATTACGAATCTGAAACTAAGTTACATGTGTGTAACGGCCAACTACTCTTCTAAGGCTACTAGTAATCTTTAGATTACTCTAAAACCCAATGTGATTCTAACTAATACAGCGTATAGAATATACTCTAATTTAATTTAGAATATTTCTATTCAAAGAATAAAATATATATTCCAAAATTCATTTGAATTCTCAGCGTTTTATTCATACGATTTCCAAGAGTCAAGTTTGATATTTTATGAATCATTAACCTTGTAATTTATAGCTTCAAAAGGTTTATGAAATTCTGAATATTATTTAATGATTTCAACAGTTTTTGAAGTATACATATAACTTTTATAATTGAATTATTCTTTCATTTGATTTTCAGGGATGACCTTTTAACTGAAAGAATTGAATGATTCAGCTATGATTTTTAAGACGACCTTTTCTTTGATTACTTTCATTCGGTATTCAATTTGCTATGTTAGCTGGGCATACAAATAGGCGATAAAGCGACACCAAACAACACTATTGTTTGTAACTGGGCCATTGATGGAGGCGGTCCCCAAAAAGGTAACCCTCCGAGCTTGTCACTGATGTTAAGAAACCGATCGGTAGAAAAAGGTCGCTGAGGAGGGAATACTTTGGGCTATGGAGAAAAATGCTCTTCTATCATCCCAGACGAATTAAGCGGAATGCTTCCATACCATAGCCAACCACAATAAAAAAAAAAGTGTGTGTGTCAGCTTCGATGCACGACTGGAGTTTACTCCTTAAGTACGATTATCAAAACAGGCGCAAAAAAGCTCATTTGACTAAAAATAATATATATATATATTTTTATTTACATTTATTAAAACTGTTCAGTGAAGTATTATCTCACGTCAGAAAGTGAAAGGTGAGCAGAATAGGTTGCGCACCAAAAACGTAACGAGGTCATTCGATCACTAGATTTTACTCCTCAAATTTTTCTCATACCGGGCGCCTTATATGAAAATCGGTTCTTAAGGAGTAAACTCTAAAAAAATAATTGTTAAAAAAAATAGAAGACCAAATTAATATATTCACCGAAACCCTCTAGCTTAGTGTTCTTATCCATCATCATATATTATGACCTCTCTATTGACCCTATCCTATATTAAAGCGATTTATCACAACTAGTAAGATCTTTATAGCTTTAAGTCTCTTTATCTTGTAGAAAAGATGTATGTATGTATTATGTCATAAAAAAGCAAGACACACCTCCTCCTATTGGGAAAACTTTCCTTTTAACTAATGCTATTTTCTTAGGGGAATATATTAGAATTGCCTATGTGTATGAGTTTAGTATATCTTTATATACTAGCGACCCAACCTCGCTTCGAGCCAGTCTTCGGTCACTCTGTCACCTCTAGTAACTTATAGGATATTCATTTTAATGATATACTATGCAGGGCAATCTTAATGTACTTTAAATGCACCACGTATTTTATATATTCAATTGCATAATACTTTATGAATATTTTTTTTTTACTACATCTCATTACAAATCTTTTGAGATGTCGGCTTTTTGTACTAGTTGTGTAGTTTACTTTCGCTAGATGGAATTCCTTTCGGAGAAGGAATTTCTTAAAATCCTACTTCATCTGACCTTTACAGAGCAAAAAGAAAGTCCACACTAAATTCCAAATATGTAGAGGCAGTATTTGAAAATGTGGATTTTTTGGATTAACACCTACAAATCCCCTTTAGGGCTGAAATTTTTAAGAATCCGTTCTTTATTAAAAATATTCGGATTGTTAGATTAACACCTCCGCATTACCCGTCGGGTACGGCATTTTGTGAAATTTGTAATCATCTGACCTCGACAAGGCAGAATAAATGTGCCAAGTCTGTAGAAGCCATATTTAAAAAATGAGATTTTTACACACCAGCAACTCCCCTTGCGGATGGAATTTCGTAAAATCCATTCTTAGCTTACCTCTAATCGGCGAAATGAATATTCCTACCAAAAAATTCTGTAGGCCTTATGGTTCCAGAGATATCGTGATGAGCCAATACATAGGTGGAAATCTCTTAAATATATATATATATATATGAAAAAGATATATCATAAGAGCATGAAAGCAAAATTAATGCGGTTGAAATGCGATCTCTACGGCAAATCTGTGGAGTTAGGCTGACCGACCCCATTTGCAACGACGACGTAAGAGAGTGCGTAGGTATGAAAGAGAGTATTGGTGTACAGATGCGAAAGGGAATACTCCGATGGTTCGTGGTGGTTGTGGAAAGAATGCCGAACGAACGTCTGGTTAAGAAGATATACAATGCGAAAGTGGAAGGATGTGGGTACCGGGGGAGACCGAGACTCAACTACCTAGACCAGATTGGGTCAAGAGTCTCCGAAACCGGCGAGCGTGTATGAAGAGAATTATGAATGTTGAAGAAGCGAGTGAAGTATACAAGGATAGAGTTCTCTGGCACTCTGTTCTCTCTGCCTACGTGTACGATATGGCGTGATGATATGTATGTATGTGTGTATATATATATAAATATATATATATATATATATATATATATATATATATATATATATATCTTATTTATAGTAAAAATAAGTTAGTGAATAACCCCACATATAAAGAACAGACCATCGATCATGTTGATTTATAAGTGTACTCAATATTACAAAAACAATACATCACTGTGACAAAATTATTATAAGGCTTAGGTGACTTTTATCCGGCACAGAGTAGCAAATTAGTAATGACAAATTATCACTTCCTCATCCTCAAAGTAAAAACGGAATATTGTGAGTAAAACTGCAGGGACAAGAGATATCAATGTTGACATGGGTCGGGATGAAAACTTTTATTAGCTTTTATCATTTCGTCAAAACGAACATCGGGATGGGTACCCGAATGAGTAACACATCTGGCGGGATATTGAGGTCAACGGATTTATTCGTACCTTCATATCTAAATGATAATTTAGAATTTATAGTCACCATACCGATTAAACTTTATTAATACTAGGTACACAGATGTGTGGCTGAATAACAATACAGCTGTTGCTATCCCTTACTTGCCTATGACAGTCGTAAAAATGGCTGAGAGCTACCAAGAGAATAAAACAGTTTTTTTTTCTAGAAATTTAAGTCCGTAAATTGCATGTTTGCAAAGTCTTAAACATTTCTTCATTTTCCGTGTGGTGACGGTGTGAGAATACAATTTACCATTCCATATCTTACCCGTGGGTGATCGTAAGAGACGACTAAGGGATATAAAACGCATACAACATCTTTGCAAGAGAAGGAAAACTCGAAACAAAACTCTATACCAACACTTCCGACCAGCGTGATGTAGTAGGTCAATTTCCCTCCTATTATGGAGGCTTGAGCCAACAGTAGGACATATGAGCTGAGATGATGAAAGTCCTAAATACAAGAGCAGTCTTTTAAAGAATAAATAATACGTAAAAAGAAATTTCGTAACGACGTCGTAAGAGAGCGAGAAGGTATGAAAGAGAGTATTGGTGTAAAGATGCGAAAGGGAATGCTCCGATGGTTCAGACATGTGGTAAGAATGCCGAATGAACGTCTGGTTAAGAAGATATACAATGCGAAAGTGGAAGGATGTAGGTACCGGGGGAGACCGAGACTAACCTACCTAGACCAGATCGGTCATGTACTGAAGGAAGGTGGAGTCAAAACTCTCCGAAACCGGCGAGCGTGTATGAAGAGAATTATGAATGTTGAGGAAGCGATTAAAGTATGCAAGGATAGAGTTCTCTGGCACTCTGTTCTCTCTGCCTACCCTGCAAGGGACATGGCGTGATGGTATGTATATGTAAGTAATTTGAAAGTAAGAAAATAACTATTGTTAATTCTTCTAACACGCAAAGTATAGCTTTTAGAATGACTTTAATAATTTATCCAGGTTCACTGAAGCAAGTAGATGCATCACACGAGAAAAAAAATCCATTAACATCGTGAGAAATCTTTGCATTGTTTTATAAAGTAACTTTTTAATTATATTCTAAATAATCATTAATTATATTTTTAATTATACAAATTCTCTGCAGGCGATCAGAATGCACGGTCAATGTATTGGGTTATTTAAAATACAGGAAAGAAAAAGTGATTGTTATAAGTAGATTGAGATTTTTGAAGTGAAAACTTATTTTGGCGCACCGCACAAAATTTTTTTCGTAGGCTGTAAGTGAGATACCTGCGCCTGATGCCCCCCTAGCCGAGGCAGTGGGTGATCGGACCGATGATTAGTCAGTTTATGCGTAATAATTGCTATTATTAATTATTATCAATTATTCTATATTTTTAATAGTTCTTATTATATTTATTTTGACATATTTTGTAGGTTTACATTGTGAGTTTAGGGTATGTACTTGTAGTTAGTGGTTTTTCGTGCTAACATTATATAATAAAAAATACATTGAATATTATAAAACAAAAAAAAATAAAAATAAATATCTGTGTAGTGGCGGAGTAAGAGTACAATTCACCACTCCCTATCTTACTCGTGGGTGATCTTAAGAAACGACTAAGGGATGTAAAACGCATATAACATCTATGGATGAGAAGGAAAGCTCGAAACAAAACCTTATACCAACACGTCTGACCAGCGCGGTGTAGTGGGTTAATTTCCCTCCCATTATGGAGGAGGCCCGAGCCCAACAGTGGGACATATATGGGATGTGATGATGATTATAAAAAAATGTACACATTTTCATAGTTTTAAATTTTCACTCACAGTCCTCATGACTGCTTTGTTTTATAACAGGCAATTATAACTAAGTAATGGATTGCAGGATGGGTTGAAAATACAATTGTCTTGTGTTATACTTTCTGTTATACTTTGTGTGATACTTTCTGGAACTTACTTCTACCGATTTACCGAAAAAAAGTACAGGGCTATTACTATAGCCACTGATGACAAAGATCGGGTACCGCTGGCCCGCTCGCACGGCGAAGAGAGAAGTTTGCAGGGTGGGTCTATGGGGTTTCGCGCCGCCTCTTCCGTCGCCCCGGACCGATTTGGCGGGGCGCAACCACGTCCATAGTCCACCGCAAAAAAAAAGAAAAAAAGGGTTATTACTATAACGCGATGATTGACGAACTGGTTTCTAGACCAACACCCATAGTCTCATTCTACAACTACTCTACGACTCAAGTGTACTCAATCTATAATATCTTTGTCTATGCTTTCATATTTGTCAATGACTTAAAATTTAATCATCATCATTACAGCCCATAATGTCCCACTGTTGGGCTCGGGCCTCCTTCGTAATCGGAGGGAAATTAACCTACTATACCACGCTGGTCAGACGTGTTGGTATAGGGTTTTGTACCGAGTTTTCCTTCTCTCGCATAGACATCTATATGCGTTTTATATCCCTTAGTCGTCTCGTACGATCACCCACAGGTAAGATATGGAGTGGTGAATAGTATTCTTACTCCGTCACCACACGGAAAAACTTAAAATTTAGTCTGGTCTAAAATTTTCATTGTAACCATCTCTGTCCTCCAGTAATCTGATTACTACAAAGTGTACGAAATGCCTCGGCGATCGAATACAAACAAAATAAAATTCATAAAAAAAGATTATTTAATATTCAGATGATGGAATGTCGCCTTGGTTTAACGTCAATATCGGCGTTAAGCAGGGGTGCGTTCTATCAGCCAGACTGTTTATCATATATCTGGATAAATGTCTCCAAAGGTTGAACGATATGAATGTGGGAGTCCAGATGGGCGACTCAGTGGTCACTGCTTTGCTCTATGCAGATGATGCAGGCCTGCTGGCACAGTCAGCGACTGACCTGCAGACCCTAGTCGACACAATGACAGAAGATTGTAAGAAAAGGGGTCTACGCGTGAATGTGAGCAAAACCAAAATAAAGGTCTTTGAAAGAAATGAAGCCAGAACAGATGTAAGAGTAACAATAGTAATAGCAAGTGGATGAATTTGTATATATTGGATGTGGATTTAGCCGAGTTGGAAGGTACACCACTGATATAGCGCGAAGAGTGAATGCGGGCAATAGAGTGAATTGAGCGTTGGGGCAACTTCTCGGTAGCCACCACCTCAGCCAGAAGGCAAGTGTAGCAATACATAACGCAGTGCTTGTCCCAACATTACTGTATGGAAGCGAGAGTTGGGTATGCAGAAAAGAGTATGAAAATAAAATTAATGCGGTCGAAATGCGATCTCTACAGAAAATCTGTGGAGTTAGGCTGACCGACCGCATTCGTAACGACGACGTAAGAGAGCGAGTAGGTAAGAGAGCGAGTAGGTATGAAAGAGAGTATCGGTGTAAAGATGCGAAAGGGAATGCTCCGATGGTTCGGACATGTGGAAAGAATGCCGAACGAACGTCTGATTAAGAAGATATACAATGCGAAAGTGGAAGGTCGTAGGTACCGGGGGAGACTGAGACTAATCTTCCTAGACCAGATCGGTCATGTACTGAAGGAAGGTGGAGTCAAGAGTCTCCGAAACCGGCGAGCGTGTATGAAGAGAATTATGAATATTGAGGAAGCGAGTGAAGTATGCAAGGATAGAGTTCTCTGGCACTCTGTTCTCTCTGCCTACCCTGCAAGAGATATGGCGTGATGATATGTATGTAATATTCAGTTAAAATGTTTTAGAAATATAAAACTATAGAGTTAGAAAACTATAAATAATATTTACTTTTAGTATTTCTAAGTCACGTTGTAAATTTAACAGAGTCACGGAGTTACTTAGAGTCCGCGCTGGTCCCTTGGGACCTTCATTCACCCACGTTGACATATATTAGCTCTTAAGTACGAGGGACCAAGTATACTATTGTTGACGAAAATATCTTGATAAGATGCAAAAGTATATGTATTAGATAGAATTCTGGTTTATATTTAGCTGAGATGATTTAAGTACTAGTCCGCGTGGTGATGGAGAAAGAATATAATTCATCAGCCCCCTTTCTTCAGTCAGGATATAATGTGCAGACAACATCAATGCAAGATAAGGAAAACTAGAAATAAATCGAATTAATTCCCCTTCATCATCATCATGACATATATGTCCCACTGTTGGGCTCGGTCCTCCCCCGTAATGGGAAGGAAATTAATCTACTATAGCACCCTGGTCAGACGTGTTGATTGCCTGATGCCGCCCTAACCGAGGCTTCGGGTGATCGGACCGGGGAATTGTCCGGTCACCCGACGTGAGGCCACCGCGTGAGGGCGACGCCTCGATGGCGAAAGCTGTCGGGGCGTCGACTAGAGAGGAACCCGAGAGGGTATATCGCCGGGCGGGCCACCGAAGACAAAGATCGGGTACCGGTGGTCCGCTCGTACAGCGAAGAGAGGTGTTTGCAGGGTTGCGCGCTGCCTCTTCCGTCGCCCCGGGCCGATTTGCTGGGGCGCGACCACATCCATGGTCCCACCTTGCGAAAAAAAAAAAAAAAAAAAAAAAAATGGTCAGACGTGTTGGTATAGGGTTTTGTTTCGTGTTTTCCTTCTCTTGTATATAAGTTACATGCCTTTTATATTACTTGGTCGTCTCTTACGATCAGCCACGGGTGAGATAGGGGATGGTGAATTGTATTCGTTCTCCGTTACCACACGGTTAATTCCCCTTATCCTCATGGTATTTATTTTTTATTTTCGTGATCATTTTACCCCCTGTTATGGAGGAGGCTCGAAACCAGAAGTAGGTAAACCAGTAGTATAGGCTGACATGATGATAATTAAAGTACCACATCTCCGTTAGCCTAACGATGTCTACTTTTAGGAATAACGTGATGGCTGCTCTAATCTTACTGACTCGCCTCATAATTGAGTTCCGCTTGTGGCCTCAACTCCAGCTATAGGTATTCTAATATATACGCGCCAAGTAAAGGATAGTGACATCCGATCCGTGTGGTGCCGGAGTAAGAATACAATTCACCACCCCATATCTTACCCGTGGGTGATCGTAACGACTAAGGGATATAAAACGCATATAACATCAAAGCAAGAGAAGGAAAACTCGAAACAAAACCCTATACCAACACGTTTGAACAGCGCGGTATAGTAGGTTAATTTCTCTCCCATTATGGAGGAGACCCGAGCCCAACAGTGGGACATATATAGGCTGCGATGATGATGAAAGGATAGTTACACACTATATTCTGCCTACCTGCCTGTCACCGTATGATTGGTTCGTTACCTATACATTAATATTACAAAGAAAAAGATTTACCGTATAAAAAAAAAATATTTCACTAATTGAAGCCTACGTTATCACTGAGTAACAGGCACATGGTTAACCATGATAAAATAAAGATACAAAAACTCTAGTAATATCATCATCATTTCAGTCTATTGCAGTCCACTGCTGGACGTAGGCCTCCCCCATGTTACGCCACAGAATGCGGTCCTGTGCCGCCTGCATCCAACGACGCCCAGCAACCTTCACCAGGTCGTCTGTTCACCTAGTGGGTGGGCGTCCTACACTAGTAATATAGCGAAAGGTAAATAAAACTAAATTTATTTTAAACATTTTATTTAATATATCCCCCCGGTCAGGCGGAGATCGACATAAAATCCTCTTTTAAGAGATCCACGAGCAAATTGAGGGTTGAAGGCATTCGTAGCCACTACCACACAGCAAAAAACCTGAGTATGAGCCTTATTAATTCAAATAAAACTGTTATAAACGCACTATACTTTACACATTACAAAAGTACATAATCCTTATTCAGATTTGGAAACGTTTCCTTTCTTTAACTACACCCTTTTAGATATCCGTTTCCGTAAATATTAATACAAAAGGAATAAGAAACGGACAATGTCGAATGTTCCGCTCTCATAATTAAGTTTTGCTCTTAAAATAAATAACGAAATTACGTCGGCGCCGGACATTGAGATCCTAATTAAATCAATATTTATTTATTTCAAAAATAAAGAATAATGTGAGTATTGCGTGTCTGGTAAATAATGAACCGTGAGCTGAAGGAAATAAGAGGCTACTTTGAAAGGTTGGTTTCTCTCAGAAAGGTTGGTCACCTTTCTCACCCAAAGACTTAGACCACACTCTTAGCAAAAATGTATGTAGTAAAAAAAGAATATTTTTTTATTCCGTTCTCATTTAGCAATTTTAGCATTTTTAGTATAAAAAAAGCATTTTCTCAATCATGCTTGGAAATTTGAGCATTATTTTGACAACCTTCTTCGAGATAAATCGAAATTGCTGTACTGAGCGAGCAGTGGCCGGCAAAAAATGAAAATATGAAAATCCATATCTGTCGTGTTTTAGCGCCCAAATAAATATATATTGTAAATTCATATCTATCGTGTATTTTAAAAATGGAACGATTTGTTACTTCAAAATATGGTAACCATATAGGCAACTTATCAGAGTTTTATTTAATTTTCGAACTGGCTTGAAAAATAAACCTGTTTGATGATGAAGAAAAAACAAATGAACCCTTTAGCATGTGAAAAATGTTGTTCGTTGTTTGTCATGTATACAGTTCTACTTAGTACTACTTAATTATAATTTCCGCGCATTATTTGAGAAAATCACTATACAAGCCTTGGCTATAACTAGGAATTGATGGACTTACGTATATGTGCCTCGGCTCCGCCTCGGCCCACATTTATACGTTCGTCCATCAATGCCTCTTTTGCTGGCCGCTGCAGTAATGTACTATAAAAACTATCTAAGCAAAATGACTGCCGACATAAAATAATCAAATTTAAAAAAAAACAAAAAATACTGTTTGCTTATGCTACCTTGTTCTGCTTCGATATCTTTACTGAAAAGTTGTGTGACAGATCTGCACAATTCTATGTTTAACACATGTAATTTAGAAATATTCACAGAAAGCACATTAAATATCCTATCGCGTTAAACTTTGTTGCCGTCTTGCGTGTCAATGAACAATATTCCAGTTAAGTGCCAGATAATGTTCTAAAAAAACTATCAACCATTTATTATGATATAATCAATTTTTTCTACTGTGAAGTATATAGAAGTGCCACTTTGCTTCGAGACGTAGCTAAAATTTAAAGTACGTAGTGTCTTAATTTTTTTCCCATTAAGTTAAGGTTAGTAAATATTCTTAATTTTAAAAATTATTATATTACTCATGGGTGTTGTAAATGACTACTAAGAGTTTTACCTAGACCTGGGCTAATTCCATCTGAAGCCTTCTGGTCAATTTATTGGACACTGCTGGCGACCGGTCATAAAACTATTACCAGAACTTTTGCAATGTGTGTATTGGAGAAAGTTTATATTGCGTTGAGTCCAAGTAATTGGGACAAATGCAGTATAGTAATGAAATAAAGGATAGTAAATAAAAGGTTTTCCGTGTGGTGACGGAGTAAGAATACAAATCACCACCCCACTATCTTACCCATGGGTGATCGTACGAGACGACTAAGGAATATAAAACGCATATAGCATCTATGCGAGAGAACAAAAACTCGAAACAAAACCCAATACCACACGTCTGAATAGTGTGGTATGATAGGTCAATTTCCCTTCGTTTATGGAGGAGGCTCGAGCCCAACAGTGGGACACATATGAGCTGAGATGATGATGATGAAATAAAGGTTGTGTTGACAGGCTAAAATATAATCAGGCCTTCTTACGAAGTGGGGATTTCGTAAGAAGGCCTAAATTCAACAGTAAACGTCTGATAGTCCAATCATGATGATGAAATGAATATACAAATCATTTCCAAAGGCTTCATATAACTTACCGGCAAATTCACTCATACATTTTGCTTTAAACGAGACTTATTTCGATTACTTCACTAACAGCAAGCGCATAGGTCTAATAATAGTCTAATAATGCAGTGAATCAGTCCATTCGTCCATCAGCAGATGAATCAGTGTCCACTGTTGGACATAGAACTCTCCTTATTTTTTGGTGGTACGGGCTATAGTATGGTCACACCCCACTCGATCAATCCGGAGCAAAGGTAACCTAGAACAACTTATAACCCTATAACCTGTTATATATGTACACTTACCTTTCTATCACCATATGGGCAGGCCGAAACCCAGTCCTTGTCATATGTAACCCATCGACTGGATCTAGAACTCCCTACGATTAAATCGATACTTTGTTGCCTACATTAAATAGTTTTCTGTGAATTACACGATGTTTTCAGTTTTCTGGTAGCGGCTCGTTCTACATGTGTCATTGTCTGACGCCTGATCGCCATTCGAGAACCTTTCTCTCCTAAAGATTGTGTAGTCGTCAAACAATGTAACTTTCCTATTTTCATTTCAACGTAGTAATTCGACTCACTATTTCAATAAAATCTTGTATGAATTTTGTTTTCTCGTAACATATTTAAAAAAATATTGTATTCGGCATTCTTTATTTTTTAATAGAAGGCTGAAAAAAAAAATTAATTAGGTTTAGAATATCGATAATCCACCGAAGACGCAGATCGGGTTCCAGTGGCTCGCTCGCACGGTGAAGAGAAGCGCATTGCAGGGTGGGTCTACGGAATCGCACGCCGCCTCTTCCGTCGTCCCGGACGGATTTGACGGGGCATGATCACACCATAGCAAAAAAAAAGATATCGATAATAGACCGCAACCTCACGCGTAAATTAAAAACACAGAAGAGCTACTTCATTCGAAACCAGCCCTTTCAAGTAGAAAGTGTAAGATATATTTATACGTATGTTTTAGACCAAACAATTCACAAGTCTTACCTTCCAAGGTTGAAGGAGCACTCTTAACGGACTCGAGGACCTGCCCTCACCTGCGAGTTTCCATTTATCCGAATAAATCAGGACATTCACGTTAGAGCCGTAGTTTTTATTACGTTTTCTCATCTGTAAAGGTTATTTACTTCTTAGGTCTACTATTTAGGTCTTATATTTGTATATTTATATCAAATAATCCTTCACTACAAAGATTGATACAGGAGACTAACTCCTTAGATTCAAAAATAATCTAGAGCAAAAGAAGGCGATCTCCTGATATAATTATGGAATAAATGTTATATAATAATGGAATAACATCCCACCTAATATTTCTTTTTATTTATTAAAAAGACACCACCCTGCACTAGGGAAATAATCCTTGTATTGCGGGGGACTTTACAAACATTCAAATAACGCAGACAAATTATACATATGCTCAGAACAATAGTTTTTTGATCGCACAAAGTATTGTCCTGCGTGGGAATTGAACCCATAGCACTGGCACAGAAGGTCGGAATCCCAAAGACTACGCCATATATGCAGTCAAATATAAGTATTATTATATTGTATTGTCGTATTATATTAGATGGACAATTAACGAAGCTTTAAAACTGATTTCACGACTTTATCCTGGTATTTTGAATACTTTTTAGAATATTTTCGATCTTGGTAAGATTGAAATGCTTGATGCAAAACATATCATTATGGCTACACTGTCTTAAGAGTGACAGTAGGTCAGATTTTCTCCCAGAGTGAAAGAGGGTCGAACAATAAGGTTGCACTTCAGACAAGTAACTATTTTATTTGTATAGCCTGTGATGTAATCACACTCTGCCCCGATCCATCTTGGGCTGTGATGAGTCACGGGAACCCGGAGTTTATCCTTGGGAGTCCACCAGGCAAGTAACACTCTAAATGACTCTAAAACAATGCTGAACTATTCGCCATTACTAACATCAAAGGGTGATACTTCTTTTAACAGCTTCGAGGATAAATATATTGAAATAAGAATAATGTCTTGCAATTTTTGATGGTCATCCTAGTTCTATTGTTCTAAATTTATTCTATGCTGAACTTATAAACGAAATTCCTTCTTCACCTGATTTAACAAACTGTGAGTAGGAAGTGTCTAAGAATATCCACGAGAATAGGTTCGATGGCACTTCCTTCATTGTATTCATTCATTGCGCCCTCTGAATATCTCTATTCGCTTCATTTAATCTTAGGTAATAACGAGTTTGTCGAGGCTAAAATCTCTATTATTTGACATCAATAATAAATTTCATCCTTATCGAATAGTAGCCGATATTATTAAACTTCACTAATCTAGGTGTAATTTCAGAACAACAATTGGACTGGACTTTCCGCGTGGTGACGGAGTGGAATTTCCGTGTGGTGACGGAGTAAGAATACTATTCACCATCCCATATCTTGCCCGTGAGTGATTGTACGAGACGACTAAGGGATATAAAACGCATATAACATCTATGTGAGAGAAGGAAAACTTGAAACAAAACCCTATACCAACACGTCTGACCAGCGCGGTATAAGTAGGTTAATTTCTCTCCCATTATGGAGGAGGCCCGAGCCCAACAGTGGGACATTTATGGTCTATTCTGATGATGATGATGATTTAGTGGACCGCGTAAAGCATTATTCTACGTAGGAATCAATCCTCAAAACATGTCATGTTAGATCAGTTTCTTAACCACCATGCCATCTATGAATATGACTATCATCAGTGACCTATCTTTAACCTCAAGGAATAGAGAGCGAGAAAATTGAAACAGCCGAGAAAGAGAGAGAGACCCGGAAGCCCAACTAGGTGGGTTTGGAGTTTATATTGATAGGCAGCGGCCTATTTATACTCCTAGTATAGCTAAGTCCATGGGCGGCAGTAACACTTCCCTACCATCAGGTGTGCTGCTTGCTCGTTTGTCACCAAAGGCAATAAAAAAAAATACCATTGTTGGCCTAGGTTCCAAAGTATTTAATGCAATAATCACCAGGCTCGGTCGCTGGATTAGAAATCATATTTGGCTGTGAAATAAGTATATCAGGAAATTCATCATCGTCTCAACTCTTATCTGTAGACTTGAGCCTCCTCCATAATGGGAGAAAAATTATACCATATCAAAATGGGTGGCTAAATATATAGTACATTATATCAAGTTTTCTTATAATGATTCTTCGGTTCGGTGAGCGAGAGAGCCGGCAACTCAACTTCTTGGTGGGTTCGGGTTGGTAGGCAACGGCATAGCTGTAACGTTGGTATAGCTAAAGATTATGAGCGGCGGTAACACTTACCATCAGGTGTGCTGCTTACTCATTTGCCACTATAATAAATAAAAAAATAACTCTAAGCAAGAGAGTAAAAAGCGTAATGTACATAAGTTCCTTCTTATTATAGATGAAACTTAAGCACTGAAACGTATATGAACCAAAATTAATTCTCACTGTGAACCTTTAGTCAGTTTTTATAACTGCCATGAAGAAATAAGGAATGGTGACAAATTATATACTTAATCTTCCATACGAGCAACCAAAATTAATAACCGTAAATAATTAAAAGGTTATAAAACCTTCTCTAAGAGTTTGTTCGGCCGAAGCAATAAAAATCAAAGGTAATTTAAACTCCTATTACTATCTACGATCCTACCTTACTCTATTCGCTGAACCGTAACATAAACAGCTGTATTGAACTCTAATTTATTAAAATTAAGGTATATTTTCGTACGAATATACAATATATTGATCGGGAATGTTAGTTGTTCTTAAGTAGTTTTAGTCTACATAGATAAAAAAGTATATATTTCTATCATTATTTTGTACAGAATCTTATGAGCATATAGAGAATGTCTTACTTTGTGATATATTAAGGTGGCTACGAATACTCTCAACCCTTTTCTTGGTAACAGGCCATGCTATAGTCACATTCCGTCTGATCCCTCCGAGGCGACGGAGTGGGCGACGATCGACCCCCTTAGCTGCCGTATCTATAGTACATAACTACCAAACGATATTCATTGAAGGTCATACAGGTCGACATCATCATTTCATCATTTTAGCTCACATCCCACTACTGGGCTAGAGCCTCCTCCATAAAGGGAGGGAAGTTGACCTATTACACCACGCTGGTCACACTTGCTTGTACAGGGTTTTGTTTCGAATTTTCCTTCTCTTGCATAGATGCTATATGCGTTTTATATCCCTTAGTCGTATCTTACGATCACCCACGGGTAAGATAAGGGGTGGTGAATTATATTCTTACTCCGTCACCACGTGGATAACGGACTTCGACGTACTCCGACGAAAATGTGCCCTATACGCAAACTTCTTAAATGTATTCACACGTCTAAAACCCACTGCACGGTGGTTATGGGCAAATTCAACACGATAATGGATGGAGCAATATAGATTAAAACAGAGAAACTCGATTACGAACGAAAAGTTATTGTCACACATGGGATCATTTGTCGCTAGTAATCAAGTTTTTATAAATAATCAATGTTAAATGCTGAATTTCAGTAATTTAAGACAGAGAAGCCAAAAGAGCCAAAAACTATCCGACTTTTTAGAGAAGGAAGGTTTCTTTTTGATGAATTCTTTCTTCAAGAAGCGGCAACAAAGGAACTAAATCTGGATTAGCCCCGATGAATCAATTAAAATGAGATAGAATTCATCTTGCTTGTTAATGCTGTTATAAGCTTTGCGCTTTTTTATTTCACGCTGTCGAAACGCATTCACTCGTTATCCCGCATATACAGCGATTGTTAACCCACCACCAAACACGCAATTATGGTGTCACCCACACGTGTGAGTGGACCATGGACTATGTTATTATGAATATTTTTGTTTTAGTGCTGTTATGTTACTCTTAAAGTAATGCACTATTATATTACTTTTCTTTTTGTACATACATACATACATATCATCACGCTATATCCCTTGCAGGGTAGGCAGAGAGAACAGAGTGCCAGAGAACTCTATCCTTGCATACTTCACTCGCTTCCTCAACATTCATAATTCTCTTCATATACGCTCGCCGGTTTCGGAGACTCTTGACTCCACCTTCCTTCAGTACGTGACCAATCTGGTTTAGGTAGGTTAGTCTCGGTCTCCCCTGGTACCTACATCCTTCTACTTTCGCATTGTATATCTTCTTAACCAGACGATCGTTCGGCATTCTTTCCACATGTCCGAACCATCGCAGCATTTCCTTTCGCATCTTTACACCAATACTCTGTTTCATACCTAATCGCTCTCTTACGTCGTCGTTGCAAATGCGGTCAATCAGCCATTTCTTTTTGTGCATATAATTAATCTTGTTTGATATCAGCGATTTTATTGTACGAGTCCGTTGGAGTATTGTCACTGTAGTATTGTGTCTACTGCATCGTAAAATGAGAACGTTTGAAATGAGCTTTTGTGCTAAAATATTTTAGTCTCACGCGATTGTATTTTTGTTTGTATTTTTTTTTAAAGAGACCACCCCGCACTAAGGAAATAATCCTTGTATTGCGGGGTTTTCACAAATAAGCAATTAACGCATACTCAGAACAACACTTTTTGGATCGCACAAAGTATTGTCCTGCGTAGGAATCGAACCTACGGCACTGGCACAGACGGTCTGTATCTTAAGCATTACGCCATCTGTGTAGTCTGTGTTATTAGCTAATATTTCTTTTTCTTTAAATAAATTTATTTTGCGTTCATTATTTTTTGTTCCAAAATTATGAATATGCACTACCTCTTAGGGGCCGTTCATTAATCACGTGAATTTTGAAATGGGGGAGGGTTTTGACAAAAATCACGAAATATCACAAGGGTGGAGGGGGGTGTTGTAAGATATCACGTGTATTTATTTTTTCGTCCAAATCTGCGATTTCTAAACTCAAGGCGGCGTGTAGTGTGACTTTAACTTGCCTTTGCCAGGCAACGAACGAAGTTTAAGGTAGGTGATCTGTATAAAGACCTTTTTTGCGAAGTATAAAAAAGCAAAAAACCGAGAATATAATGAGCTGTGGGCTACTTCTTTGTAAGTACTACAATTCATGTGATGTTGGTGAGGAATGGGAGGGTCCGTCTCAAACCTCACCGCGTATCACCAAGATCGGGGTTAAAAATGCTAAAAAAAAGATCACGTGATTAATGGACGTCCCCTTACTGAGAAGTTCTATTTCGAACAGTAGATGTTGATAATCTGATAGATGATAGATGGTGGTGACAGTTATAGCACTGACTGATACGTTCTTCTTCTCTGCCTATAAACGTCCCACTGCTGGGCTCTGTCTTCTCTTATAGTGTGGTCTCCTCTACAGTAGGAGAGCAATTGATTTACGGTACCACACTGGTCAGACAATGTAATTTTATTATCTGCATATTAAATCACTTAGTCTTGTTTAAAGATCAGATAAGAGTCCATGAGTAAAGAGGGAATGGTTGATGTGGTTTTAATCCGTTACCATATTGATATGGTATCTCATATATTGATAGATACTGGAATGGTATATTCTATGACGCCTACAAATTTAGTCATGGCAATAAATTGGTTTACACAACCCCGTTGTTGCTAATTACATTGAATTAGGGGTTAGTTTTAATCTATCTGTATTTATAAAAGAAGATGTTTGTACATATGACATCGTTAAACTCGGAAACTATTTCTTTTTATGTTATAAAAAAAGATTATAGTACTAGTTTAATTAACATTCTTTGACACAACATTTTTACCACTCTACATTAAGGAAATAATCCAAGCATTGCGGGTGACTTCACAAACACGCATATAAACCAGACAAATTACACCTAGACTCAGAACAACACTTCGTGGATCAGACAATGTATTTTCCTGCGTGAGAATCGAACCCATAGCACTAGCACAGAGGTTGGTATCTTAACCACTACGCCATCTGTGACTTTGACCGATCATTATGAAATTTGCTGTATATACCTCTGTATTTTTTCACGAAGAATACGCTATTCCCATTAATATATCCCGTCACTAGGTGGCGCTACGATATATTGTCTTCTACAAACAAATCAACGAGCTGGTTTTGCTATTATCTTATTATAATAAAGCTATTAAAGTTATCAGCTAATATCTCAGTATATATTTTTAGAAGACTTATAAATCAATCCTTATATTGCAAAGACTTTTACAGACACAAAATTAATACAAATCAGTCTCAGAACAATAATTGGTATACACGAAGTATTACGCCATCTCTGCAGTTTGTAAATACTATATTTTCGGTTATTAGTATTATCATTCGTGTGGAGAAGATGGAGTGAGAATGCAATGGTCACCTCCCGTATCCTCCGTACCTGATCGTGAAAGAAGACAAAGGAACCCAAACGGTTAACATCACTGCAAAAGATGGTAAATCTGATTAAAACTCCATATCTTCCACGACAGGACAGATGGACAGATGATCTTGGACAGATGTCCAGCGTTGTAAAATTGACCTATTATTAATTTTCATTCGGTTATTTTTTTCAAACAAACTACATTTATAGTATACTACACTATAAAGTTTTTTTTTACTTATTTTACAGTTTCTATTACAAATAAATAAATAATATTTTCCCAATTATTTATTTTTATAAAGAACACTTAAATATATTTTCTTTTGCGAATGACTTTACAAATAAAAAAATCGGCCAAGTGCGAGTTGTACTCGCACACGAAGGATTCCGTAAAAAAATGGGATGTAACTTTGTATTTGGTCCGTGGATGTAACTAAAACTTTAAGGTTTTCTGAATTTTTCCTTTATATGTGCTATAAAAAATTACTTCATGCCAAATTTCAAGATTCTAGGTCGACTGGACCCTTTAGGTTTTGTTTCCCTTGCGAGTGACGAAAATTTGCAGAAATTTGGGACATAAACAGCTGTATCTTTTGATTGCGTTAGCTTAGAAGTTTGATTTTTTCACAACTCCAAGGGACAGTAGACCTGAGTATTTGATATATATTTCAGCTTGATACCTCGACCCGTTCCTGAGAAAAAGGGTCTTGACAGACAGACAGACGGACGGACGGACAGATGGACGGACAACAAAGTGATCCTATAAGGGTTCCGCGTTTTCCTTTCGAGGTACGGAACCCTAAAAATAACAAATTACACTCAAATTTGCAACAAAGCACTCGATATGGGACCTTACTGCCTATATATCACTTTTTATTGCTTATGGTAGAAAACCAGCAAACAGCATACCTTATGGTAAATATTACTGCTGTTCATATACCATTGCAATACCAGAAATATTACTAGACCGCTGCCTTCTCACCAGAACCAACCCAATTTTCATTACCCAAGTTCCGGCTCTCTCACTCATTAAACGAAGTACAACAGCACATTGCCACTGCTCAAACTTCGATTTTCTGCGGAAGTTTGGTACCACCCCGGACGGACTGGCCCGTAGCTGTAGACAGAAACCAATCAACTGTAATGTCGTATCTACTAAAACAACACTAAATCATATATGCAGTCAAGTCCTAATCTTCATCTGCTCTTAACATCAAAAATACTAGGCTCGTTTCTGACAACCCTGACTTTAAACCAGCAATATATTATTAATAATTGCCCTGTTAGCGTACGGTATTTTATTATTTATACATAAACCTTATATAAATAATTTTTAAAATGTTATCGTTTATTTAATTAAAACAACAAATTCTTATGATCAGAAACAAGTATTATTTTTTATTTATAATATTAATTTTGAAATGTATATTAATAGTGGTAGGACCACGTTATTGACAGTTTTCTGTCTACAGCCGCGGGCCGGTCCGTCCGGGGTAGTATCACACTGAGCAGAAGATCGACGTCTGACTAATGGCAATGTGCTATTGCGCTTCGTTCGGTGAGCGAGGGAGCCGGAAGCCCAACTGGGTGGGTTTGGGGATTTTATTGGTAGGCAGCGGCCTAAGCTATGCCCTTGGTATATCAAAGGTCCATGGGTGGCAGTGACACTTACGATCAGGTGTGCTGCTTGCTCGTTCGCCAACATAAGCAATAAAAAAAACAGAATACCGAACGTGAAATAACAAGAATTATTCGTGAATAGATTAAGCGAAATGCCATTACAAATTATATTTTGTTTCTTTAAAAATGTTTTTAATTTGTTTCAGAGGCTTTTTTTTGTACCCAGCAGTTAAAAAATCTTTGTATAGCATAAAGTCCCCGACTTACTCAAAACAACACTTTCTGGATCACACAAGGTATTGTCGTGTCTGGGAATCGAACCTGACACTAGCACATAATATGTGAAATTTTAGCCACTTATAGTCCAGTGAAATTACGGAAATAAATAAACAAAATTATGTAGTTTGGAGATTATGAAGGATCGATAGGGGGTTGTATTCTGAGCATATATTCCAATTTGAGGGATTCTGGCGAGGTCAGCTCAAGGTCATTTCGATGAAAACGCGTTTAATTCGATATCTCGAGAACGGCTAGTGTTAGACAAAAAATTGTAGAGACCTTTTCTCTTCTAAATTAAATTTACTAACTTTTTTATCTAAAACTTTTTTATTTTCTTCAATATTTTTCAATTTATTGCTTCCGAAAGGCAAAAATTTTACTTTTTTCATCCCTTTTTTTTATTTTTCGCCATTTTCTCCCCAACCGTTCAATTTTATTGAACTTTACATAGGTAAAGAAAAAAGTTGTTCATAAATAAAAGATCTACACTTTAGATAATAGTATCTAAAGTGTAGATCTTTTATTTATGAACAACTTTTTTCTTAAACTTTTTTCTGTAATGCCAATACCTTCAGAGTTATATGTTACTTTACCGAGCGAAATCCGCGCCACTGTCGCAATATCAGCGACATCAGTGGGTCATCAGTCATCATATCATCATTTTTGAACGCGGATTTTAATATTAAACTACCGCCTTAACCAAAAATTTCATCTGATTGAATACTGGAAGTGATATTATTATTGTGAAATTTTGTAATTCTGTAAAATATTTTTCATAACGGTAGAAAAATAATTAATATTACCTTAAACTTGATAGAGGTGTTAACATACGCTCATATTCCTTATCTCCCCTTATTACACTGGCTTTTATAAGCGCTTGAATCCGTTTTTTATATATATTATATATATATTAATTATTTTTCTACCGTTATGAAAAATATTTTTCAGAATTACAAAATTTCACAATAATAATATCACTTCCAGTATTCAATCAGATGAATTTTTTGGCTAAGGCGGTAGTTTAATATTAAAATCCGCGTTCAAAAATGATGATATGATGACTGATGACCCACTGATGTCGCTGATATTGCGACAGTGGCGCGGATTTCGCTCGGTAAAGTAACATATAACTCTGAAGGTATTCGCATTACAGAAAAAAGTTTAAGAAAAAAGTTGTTCATAAATAAAAGATCTACACTTTAGATAATAGGTAAAGTTCAATAAAATTGAACGGTTGGGGAGAAAATGGCGAAAAATAAAAAAAAGGGATGAAAAAAGTAAAATTTTTGCCTTTCGGAAGCAATAAATTGAAAAATATTGAAGAAAATAAAAAAGTTTTAGATAAAAAAGTTAGTGAATTTAATTTAGAAGAGAAAAGGTCTCTACAATTTTTTGTCTAACACTAGTCGTTCTCGAGATATCGAATTAAACGCGTTTTTATCGAAGTGACCTTGAGCTGACCTCGCCAGAATCCCTCAAATTGGAATATATGCTTAGAATACACCCCCCTATCGATCCTTCATAATCCCCAAACTACATAATTTTATGTTTTTTTTTTCCATTTTTTACCGTAATTGCACTGGACTACTACGCCATCTGAACAGTTAAAGATTATTTACAGTTAAAAAATTCAATAATTAATTTGCAGTTAATAATTTTGCAAAGTAAGAAACCTTGTTCCCATACTCTATAATAAATGAAAGTTCATATAATCTTATTAAAATCGATATACACTCGATTGTCGTCGTTAACGATTTTGTCGTATCGATAAAAGTTATGGTCTTATCATGATAACGATCACAACGGTTAGGATGTCGTTAAAATTTTAATGTGTTAAAATAACTTATTTGTTATAAACTTTACTTGTTTTCAACTTGAATTAATAACGGTATAATTTTTTATTTATTTTACAAAATTTTAGTGAAATTCCTAAGCCGTCTTGTAATTTGATTGCACAGGTGACGGAGTGGTTTAAATACTAACCTACCGTGCCAGTGTCGTAGATTTGTTTCCTATGTAGGACGATAATTTGTGCGATCCACAAATTGTTCTTCAAGTATCTAGGTGTTATTTCTGTCCCTTAAACTCGGATAATTTTTTTTTTGTATCTGGCAGGATTTACGACCGTAAAACTTAATGAATCATAATATTTATTTATTTAAAAGCTTCATAATCGCAACGCGCTGTTTCCTTTCGAAAACGGCTCGGTAATTCTTTGTCGTTTAATTGCAATTAATAAAAAACTAAACTGCTTAGTCATTAGTGTATGTATACCTTATGAAAATTGGGTTCGTTTACATTATTTTGTTCGACCATTCTGACAGGCAAAGGAAATAAATCCCATTCAGCCTATACAGCTATGTTTAGCTCTACGTCGAGAATGGCACAAAATTTCAAAAATATTTCTTTTCTTTCATTACAAGCTTATACTTAGTTTCACTTGTCCCATTGTCTGTAATCAAATCTTGCAAGTCAAATTTGATCCACTTCCCGGTTTCTGATTGAGCTGAAATTTTGCATGCATATATAAATCGGATGACAATGCAATATTATTGTGACATAGAGCTCTATGTCAGATCAGCTGATCTGATGATGGACCTGGAAGCTGTCCATAGGAACTCCGTAATTAAACGACGCAACCCTTTCGAGTTTGGCCTCATTTGATTTGTCTTGACGATTACTTTAATACTATATGGTAACCAGGGTCTGACGATGGACCTGGAAGCGGGCCAAAGAAACTCCGTAATTAAACGACGCAAACCCATCGAGTTTGGGCTTATTTGATTCGTCTTGGTGAGTACTTTGATACTATATGGAAACCAGGGTCTGATCATGGACCTGAAAGCTAGCCATAGGAGCTCCGTAGTTAAACGACGCAACCTCATTGAGTTTAGCCTCGTTTGATTTGTCTTGTCGAGTACTTTGAGACTATATGGTAACCAGGGTCTGAAGGTGGACCTGAAACCCGGCCATAGGAACTCCGTAATTAAACAATGCAACCCCATCGAGTTTGGGCTCGCTTGATTCGTTTTTTAAGAATAAGAATAAGAATCATTTACTTTGTCTTGACGAGTACTTTGATACTATATGGTAACCAGGGTCTGATCATGGACTTGGAAGCTCGCCATAGGAACTCCGTAATTAAACGACGCAACCTCATCGAGTTCGGGCTCGTTTGATTCGTCTTGACCAATACTTTGATACTATATGGTAACTAGGGTCTGACAATCGACCTGGTAGCGGGCCATAGGAACTCCGTAATTAAACGACGCAACTCCATCGAGCTTGGACTCGTCTGATTTGTCTTGACGAGTACTTTGATACTATATGGTAATCTGATGTTGGACCTGGAAGCTGGCCATAGGAAAAAGAAGGTGCTAAATGTTCTTAATCATACCATCAAAATGTAACACGCTTTTATTTATAAAATTGGGTCTGTGATAGAAACGGGAAGATTTAATAATTATGGTGTAAAGTTTTAGTGTTAAACATATATAATTATGTACGATATTGAATTATTTTGTAATAGACGAAGAAGCTTAATTATCGTTAAAGGTTACAATGAACTTATAAAGTGTTATATGTTTTATTAGAGTTAATTTATTTTTACCTTTTTATTTTATTAGCAAATAATAAAAGGATGTTTTTAAATAAGGCTTTTTCTTTAATTTTATTTTTATTTCTGGCATTGACTAATAGTAAAAGATAAATAATATAAAAATTATGAGGCGTGCACTTTTGGATTTTCCAAATTATTTTTTATTCTTCTTATACCAACTTTTATGCTTGAGCTTTTTAAAATAATTTCTTAATGATATTACCGTTAAAATTTCTAGTTATTTTCGGCTCGGCGTTAGTAAGTCAGCAACCAGCTTCCTTAACAGATCTTATAAAAATAAAGTATTACGTTTAGTTTCCTTAACCTTACTTTGACAAGGAAATCATAAAAACGAGGTAAGGGAGTACCAGTACTCTATAGTGTACACAGTGAGAGAGTACTTCGATGTACAGTATTAAAGGTTGGGAGTAACTTTATTCTAATATAATAATAAAACCAACCATAACCGCAACCCGCGCAATGGTTATGATATTTTTTAAAACACCACTTTTTTTTTTTCAGTGGGCTATGGAGTAGCCACGGCCCGTTAAATCGGTCTGGGGCGAGCCCATAGACCCTTCCTGCAAAGCGCCTCTCTTCGCCGTGCGAGCGGGCCACCGGTACCGCATCTTTGTCTTCGGTGGCCCGCCCGGCATAAAAAAAAACAACACCCTACACTAAGGAAATAATCTTTATATTGCGAAGGAATTTACAAACATGAAATTAACGCAGACAAATTAAACTCATTATTCATCCTAGCAGTAAAAAAAAAACAAAAAAAAAGAGTTGTTAAAATGGCTAGAATTTTAAAACTAGTTTGATCTGAAAATAAACCAAAAAAAAGGTGGTTTATTATAATCCAATGATAAACTATTTTTGTTTCACTGTTTTTTTCTTAATTATTCTGAAGGAAGTATAATTTTCAATACCATGACTACTTATATGCAAATTTCCATAGTGATTAGTTTACTAGTTAAGACGTTAATTCCTAAAATACAAAAGGTAATAGTGCATTACTGCAGCGGCTGGCAAAAGAGGCATTGATGGACGAACGTGTAAATGTGGGCCGAGGCGTGGCTGAGATACGTAAGTCCATCAATTCCAAGTTGTGGCCAAAGCTTGTATAGTGCTTTTCTCAAATAATGCGCGTAAATTAAAACTATAGTCCTTAAAATATAGCTTGATCTCTGTGACAGATAGCTACAAAACCGATAAAGTAATTTTAAATACGCGTCATGTTTACAATTTTATTTTGTATCGCTCTATTTTCATTCTTTACGTGCCAGTTTTTTTTTTTTTTTTTTTTAAACACCACCCCGCACTAAGGAAATAATCCTTGTATTGCGGGGGACTTTACAAACATGCAATTAACGCTGACAAATTACACCCAGACTCAGAACAACACCTTGTGGATCACACAAAGTAATGTCCTGCGTGGGAATCAAACCCACGGCACTGGCACGGAAGGTCGGTATCTTAACCACTACGCCATCTGTGCAGTCTAGTTATATCTCAACTGAATTATGAACATAAACATATGAATATTTACACCAAAATTTGTACCTCATATGTTTTAAAATACATAGTAACCATTTTATAAAAATATGATGCTTACGCAAGTATAAGGTCATACTGGACTGAGAATAATATAGAGATGGGACAGTCGATAAACGTAAATCGATAACATTCTTAGTAATTATTTATAAAACAAGTAAAAGCAATACATTACCTATATAAACTACATGGTTACTCTATAAAATAAGTAAATTGTGTTAATTTAGTAGTATTCAGACATCAGTTGTAATATTAATAAGACCATTTCTTTTATATTAAAAAGATAATTTCTATTATAAAATAAACATGATTATTCATGAAATAATATGTAACCAAGAACTCATTATCAACCTAAAAGAATGCTGCAGCGGTGATGATGATAGTGACGATGAACTTGGATGCACTCCTTTCGTATACTAAAAAGAATTAATTAACAGCTTTAGTTTAAATTAAATCCATGGATTTAAATTCAATAAGATTTTCATATATTATTTTACATTTATAATCGATTCACCCATCCATTTGATTGAAATTCAATAAGATTTACTTACGTACATTGTTTTTCAATTGTAGTAACAAATAACTTTAAAAAATATGAAAATATATCGACAAAAATACGGACTACATCGTAAGCGTGTAGCACTAGTGACAACTGTCACAGAGATCAAGCTATATATATGAATATTTTTTTTTTTTTAAGTCTAATTTATGTAATTCATCATCATCATCATCACATAACATTGTACTTCATCATCATCATCATCACAGCCCATAAATGTCCCACTGTTGGGCTCGGACCTCCTCCGTAATGGGAGGGAAATTAACCTACTATACCGCGCTGGTCAGACGTGTTGGTATAGGGTTTTTTTTCGAGTTTTCCTTCTCTCGCATAGATGTTGTATGCATTTTATATCCCTTAGTCGTCTCGTACGATCACCCACGGGTAAGATATGGGGTGGTGAATTGTATTCTTACTCCGTCACCACACGGAAAAAAACACTGTACTTAACAAAACTAATTTTGTAATTGGTTTAAGCTGGTGGCTCCGTTGGCAAAGCATCAATAAAATAAAAAATAAAAAGTCAAGCAATAGAACTGTAAAGTAGAACTGTTACATGACAAACACAACGAATAATATTTTTCACGTGCTAAAGGGTTCATTTGCTTTTCTTTTTCATTATCAAACAGGTTTCTTTTTCAAACCAGTTCGAAATTTAAATTCAAATTCTGATAAGTTGGCTATTTGGTTACCATATTTTTAAGTAACAAATCGTTCCACTTATGTATGAATTTACAGATATATTTATTTGGCCGCTAAAACACGACAGATATTATGGATTTTCATAATTTTTTTGCCGTCCGCTGCTCGCATGTATTTGGTCAGTACAGCAATTCCAATTTATCTCGAAAAAGGTTGTCAAAATAATGCTCAAATTTCCAAGCATGTTTGAGAAAACACATTTGCCGTAGACCACTTATTTTATGTTTACCGTAGATTCACTTATTTTTACATTTCTATATCATCGTACTAATATTTACATACATACATACATACCATCACGCCATGTCCCTTGCAGGGTAGGCAGAGAGAACAGAGTGCCAGAGAACTCTATCCTTGCATACTTCACTCGCTTCCTCAACATTTATAATTCTCTTCATACACGCTCACCGGTTTCGGAGACTCTTGACTCCACCTTCCTTCAGTACATGACCGATCTGGTCTAGGTAGGTTAGTCTCGGTCTCCCCCGGTACCTACATCCTTTCACTTTACTAATATTTAAACATGAAAAATCTATGAAAGATGTATTATCATTATCATCATGCTCCTACTCTTATCCCAATTACTTGGGGTCAACAATATCGATTGTTATAGGGTTTTATTTCGAGTTTTCCTTCTCTTGCATAGATGTTATATGTATATTATATCCCTTAATCAGCTTTTATGACAACCACGAGCAATAAAGCTTTGGTAATATTCGCCGCTTGAATAGAATTGTTCTTATATTTTACTTCAATAGAAATATTCACAATCTTATGAATATTCTTTAATGGCGGTATCTCATCTACACGAAGTTATTAATTTAAACAAAGCAAAAAATTGTTGTTATACCTAACAGAACACCGATGCTAGACAAAAGCTTCTTCGGAATGGCAACAAGAATTTTTAATAAAATACCTATATTTATTATGAAGACGCTAGAACTACTTAGTTTTTAAAATAAATTACAGACATTAATAATAATTAGCAGATTTATTATAATATCGACAATAACTTAAATAATAATATAAATTAATTAATCAATCACATATATTATATAAGGCATTTCATGTAGTGTCGCAGTAAGAATACAATTCACCACCTTCTTACCTATGGTTGATCGTAAAACACGACTAAGGGATATAATATCGACTGCACAGATGGCGTAGTAGTTAAGATATCGACATTCCGTGCCAGTGCCGTGGGTTCGATTCCCACGCAGGACAATACTGTGATCCACAAAGTGTTGTTCTGAGTCTGGGTGTAATTTGTCTGCGTTAATTGCATGTTTGTGAAGTCCCCAAGGTTTATTCCCTTAGTGCAGGGTGTGGTGTCTTTAAAAAAAAAAAAAAAAAAAAAATTGCCTATTAACATCTATGCAAGAGAAGGAAAACTCAATATAAAAAAGGAAAACTCAATATAAAAACCCTATACCAACACATCTAACTAGCGTGGTATAGTAAGTCAATTTCCCTCCCAGTGTGAAAGAGGCTCCAGCTCAGCAGTGAGACATATCTGAACTGAGATGATAGAGAGGTAATGATGATGACAATACGTACGGCATTAAATCATTAATATTGTATGGCCACTGTAGTAGGACAGATCATTTTAACAATAGGTAACAAGCGACCCGCCAGCACTTCCCTTCTGTTTCGGACGCTCTGATGCCATATTTTAAATATCTAGTAACTTCTAAGATATTGAAAAGATGCGAAATGGAATGCTCCGATGGTTCGGACATGTGGAAAGAATGCCGAACGAACGTCTGGTTAAGAAGATATACAATGCGAAAGTGGAAGGATGTAAGTACCGCGGCAGACCGAGACTAACCTACGTAGACCAGATCGGTCATGTACTGAAGGAAGGTGGAGTCAAGAGTCTCCGAAACCGGCGAGCGTGTATGAAGAGAATTATGAATGTTGAGGAAGCGAGTGAAGTATGCAAAGATAAGAGTTCTCCGGCACTCTGTTCTCTTTGCCTACCCTGCAAGGGATATGCCGTGATGATATATATGTGTGTGTATGTATGTATGTCTAAGATATTCATTTTAATAATATAGTGTAAAGGACAATTTTGATATATTTTAAATGTATCGTGTATTTAATGTATTTAATTGGATATGAAATAACACTGTATTTGAAAAATATATTGTAAATGTATCATTATGTTTTAGTAATATGTAAAAGATAAATATGGTAAGATATTCTTAGGAGAAAGACATATACCCTTGTAGATATTTTTATAGTATACAATTTCATAGTATATTATCTTGATCTATCTATTTAGGTTTAGTCAGCGTTTGTAATGTAAGGGTAAAAAAATATGATTTTTATGACATCACATTGCAAAATTCAAACAAACAACATCTTTATAAAATCTTAATATTCTCTTCTATAATATTATTATAACATATAAACTTTCCTCTTTAAGAGTCAGATAGAGTGCTGTCTATTGACGAAAACCTTATCGAAATCAATTGGATTTCGATAAGTAGTTTAAAAAATCTAAACGTACAGACAACCGATGGGAATTTTATAATATTCATTATTTCACCTGATATACATCCCACTGCTGGACACGAGTCTAGTCCACAATGGGCGAGAAAATGACCTACTATATCAGCTGATCATACGAATTTACCAAATCATACCTGATGTTTTGTTTTGAGTTCTCCTTCTCTTGGATAAATATTATACATATCATATATTTTGTAATCTTTTACGACACTCAAACGCAGGGGTGGTACATACATACATAGCTTCACGCCTGTTTCCCGGAGGGGTAGGCAGATACTACAGATTGCAATAAACCACGATGCTGACATACCTCCATCGATTCATTATCACTCATCACAGTCTTCATGCATGCGTGCTCTACGGTTACGCGTATTCTTATAAAATAGAATAGTAATCTGACCTTTATCAACACATCTCCAATTTGATCCAGAAAACTATGACGTGGTCTTCCTTTTGTAACGCAGATATTCTTACTCCATCACCCCATAGAAAATATAAGTAGCTCATAAACGACTCGCTATCTTCGTGGCCATACTGTATTAGATGTTATAGTATGACGGCGGAGCTTGGTGAACGCTCCTACACTCGCTAATATACTTACCGCTCACATAATTGGGTTTGTGACGCGTAGAGATATTGCTTTATGAAGTCCTTGTGACTGATTTATACAGGCAAGCGATATTTTATGTGCCTCTACTTATATAAATTTAAAATAGCCGACTTGGAAATTAATAACCTGAGTTCTTATTCAGTATGATAAAAAAAATCGGCCAAGTGCGAGTTGTACTCGCACACGAAGGGTTCCTTAAAACTAAAAAAAAATCAAATTTGTTGTATGGGAGCCTCCCTTAAGTATTTTTTTTTTTTTTTGGAGAGGGTACCCCTCAGGGGTATTCCGTCGGGCCAACCACTGACGTCAAGTCACTCTGCTCCGGTGGTTGGCCCAACGACGAAGGCGACGTCACGGGTGGGTTACGGGTGTGCGTGCTTACGCCCCTCTGTCACCCCGGACGGAGTGGTGCGAGGAGTGTGCCGACCGTAACCCGCCCCCAAAAAAAAAAAGTATTTATTTTATTTTTAGTATTTGTTGTTATAGCGGCAATAGAAATACATCATCTGTGAAAATTTCATCGGTCTAGCTATCACCGTTCTTGAGATACAGCCTGATGACAGACGGACGGACGACGGACAACAAAGTCTCAGTAATAGGATCCCGTTTTTACCCTTTGGGTACGGAACCTTAAAAAGAAAAACCATAATTTATTTTATGTATATTTATATTTTATATATAGGTATAGTTATATTGTCAATGTATTTCAACCCAAACTCAACTTGCGTGTAAAAGGAGACAATATCTGTAGATACTGATATACAGGGGTGGCTGTAAGGGTAATAGTTGCCACCGAAGATAAAGACCGGATTCCGGTGGCCCTCTCTCACAACGTAATTAGGAACATGTAGGGTCTGTAGGGTTACGCACCGAGTTTTCTGTCGCCCCAGAAAGTTTTAACGGTATGTAGAAAAAGATTTTATGTAAAGAGATTTTAATGGTTTTCTCGTCTCAAAAAAAAGCACCATAATAAGTTTTCACTTCAAATATATCATAATTATGATTAATTATTATCATGGCCATCATAGTTTTTATGTTTTATTTATAAATAATATATTTTAAAATATAAATAATTTGTTTATCAATATATTATATTATTCAATATTAAGTTCTAAATTTTAATAATGACAATAGTTTTTATGATTTCCAAATAATATCGTAAAATTAAATTGAATTGATCATAAATATCCGATTACGAAACGAAAAATGATGTCACAAGCGGCGTTCGAACCCGCACCTATTGGGAGTCCAGCCCAATCGTGCTACCACGCAAATTTCAGTAATTTGAATTGGTCATTTCAAAAACCACCAAATTTGTTTTGACATAGTCTATGGTATAATCACAGCCCACCTTTTCCATTCGGGGCGACGAAAGGACGGCGTGTGAGTCCATAGTTGACCATATTCTGACTGATTGGCGGTACCAATTCCTTGAACTCGGTAGTCAGCTCGGTGAAAGTTACATACATACATACACACATACATATCATCACGCCATATCCCTTGCAGGGTAGGCAGAGAGAACAGAGTGCCAGAGAACTCTATCTCTGCATACTTCACTCGCTTCCTCAACATTCATAATTCTCTTCATACACGCTCGCCGGTTTCGGAGACTCTTGACTCCACCTTCCTTCAGTACATGACCGATCTGGTCTAGGTAGGTTAGTCTCGGTCTCCCTCGGTACCTACATCCTTCCACTTTCGCATTGTATATCTTCTTAACCAGGCGTTCGTTCGGCATTCTTTCCACATGTCCGAACCATCGGAGCATTCCCTTTCGCATCTTTACACCAATACTCTCTTTCATACCTACTCGCTCTCTTACGTCGTCGTTACGAATATGGTCGGTCAGCCTAACTCCACAGATTTTCCGCAGAGATCGCATTTCGACCGCATTAATTTTACTATCATACTCTTTTCTGCATACCCAACTCTCGCTTCCATACAGTAATGTTGGTACAAGCACTGCGTTATGTATTGCTATACGTGCCTTCTGGCTGAGGTGGTGGCTGCCGAGAAGTTGCCCCAACGCTCCGTTCACTCTATTTCCCGCATTCACTCTTCGCTCTATATCAGTGGTGTACCTTCCATCTCGGCTAAATCCACATCCAAGATATAAAAATTCATCCACTTGCTCTAGTACATCATTACCTATTGTTACTCTTACATCTGTTCTGGTTTAATCTCTTTCAAAGACCATTATTTTGGTTTTGCTCACATTCACGCGTAGACCCCTTCTCTTTTTTTTCTTTTTTTTTTTTGTGAAAGTTACCTTTTTGGATACCGCCCCGTAGAAATCTCGACAACAACAATAGTGTTATCGTATATTCACTCTCTCGCAGTTGGCCTCTGCGTGTGACGGACTAATCCCCGGTCCGTCCACATGCGCCCGTTTCAGAATCTTTTTTGTGTGGCAAATATAATCACACCCCGCCCGATCCATCCAGGGTGACGATGAGGGCGGCAAGCGATTCCATGACGAGAGCGGGCCTGTGGAAACCAATTTTTATTTCATCAATGGCTTTTCAGAAACAACATATGCCACATTTTTTTTAATTTGCTGCTTTTGCAGTAAACGCTCCCATACGGGCATATTCTGAGTATAAATCACTAAACATTAATACAGGGCGTATTGTTTTCTCTTTACATAATACTACGATATAGACGCGTTACAAATATCAGTCAGAATGAAACATGATTTTAGTTTTGAATTTCAGCGGAATATTTACAGTTTGACTAAATTATATATACATACATACCATCCATACACGCCATGTCCTTTGCAGGGTAGGCAGAAAGAACAGAGTGCCAGAGAACTCTATCTTGCATACTTCACTCGCTTCCTCAACATTCATAATTCTCTTCATACACGCTCGCGGGTTTCGGATACTCTTGACCCATAGATTTTTCATATTTAAATATTAGAACGATGATACAGAAATGTAAAAAAAAAAAAATAAGTGAATCTACTGTAAAAATTAAACCTTCCATGTATCCTCGTACATGACCGATCTGGTCTAGGTAGGTTAGCCTCGGTCTCCCCCGGCACCTACATCCTTCCACTTTCGCATTGTATATCTTTTTAACCAGACGTTCGTTCGGCATTTTTCCACATGTCCGAACCATCGGAGCATTCCCTTTCGCATCTTTACACCAATACTTCATACATACTCGCTCTCTTACGTCGTCGTTACGAATGCGATCGATCAGATAAATAATATATAATTGTAATTTTTAGTGCAATATATGATTAATTTTATTGTTTTGCTTAAATTATAGTGATATATGTTATTTATTATCTTGCCAAAAGAAAATAAGTCAAGAACTGTCTTTTAAATACATTTTTAAAAATATTATATGTCATAAATACAGAAGAACTAAGTACGTTAGGATTTTCTTGAAATAATATATGATATATTTTTTTGAAATAGTATGTTTGTTAAATACATTTTTTGAAATTTATATGTTTATGGTTACGGGAGGATAGGACGCTGTAAAATGTTTGAAACAAAGAATTAAAAATCAAATAAAAACGCGATATAATCCGTAAAAATAGTTTTATTCAAAATCAATCAATCAATATCAGAAACCATTAAAGAAATTTTTAATATAATAATATTGATAAATCGTAATACATATTTCTATGACATTTTAATTTTATGATACCCAAATTCTCTATTAAGTTCAAAATATTCTTTACAAATGCCTTTATTTTTAAGTGATACAATTTTTATATCAGCTTCAATTTACGATAAATCCTACAAAAAAATAATTGAGCAAAGTGTTCAACACTTTGATCAATTATTTTTTGGTCAAGTTTATCTCTCCGTACAGACAAATGGGACAAAGCCCATACTTTTCCAAGCCAAGCTATATACTTTATTTTTCCAGTTAATAGGAGAATGTTCCAATTCTTTCATATTGCGTAGCTTGCATGTGTCAAAATATTAACCGTTTGTGAGTCATTTCCATTAATGCAGTGCTGGCTACCCTATTGAAAAGTGTCTTTGGGAATTTCTATCGACTATGAAAACACAAATAAAGCACTGTTACTAGATATTCACTGTATTTTAATGGCTCTTAGGCATTATATTACATAAATTATGTAATAAATTTAATCTACTATGCTACCAACGAATCAAAACACTGACTTTGATTGACACTGAGAAAGATCCGACAAGAAAACTTAAGAGAACATAATACTTGGTTATTGGCTTTTTCAATTATATTTCTCAGATTTAAATTTGTAAATTGTCGTAATATTTTTTTATGCATTAAATGTTTAATAATAATTGAGCAAAAATTGAGAGAATTATTTTGATTTTCTACTGTAGTAATGATTTTTTTATCAAAGATCATCATCCTCCTACTCTTATCCCAATTACTTGAGGTCAACAATATGTACTCTTTTTTCATAGTATATATTGTAAAAGTTGTTGGCAATAGTTTTATAACGGGTGCCTGCCGGGCGCCAACACTCTTTGGGAATGTAACTGTTGACCGAACGGTATCAGATGGAGTTGGCTCAGGTCGTTATAAGGCTCTTAGTTGTCTTTTACTACATTTACGAGCAAAGTAAGGGTTGGTAGTATTCGTAGCCGCTGCTACACAGTATATTTTTTATCAAAGACGTGGATCAAAATTTGATAACTTATACCATAGCGACTAGAGAATCATATGTACCTGGGCCAACTGTATCTGATGCCGTTTGATTAACAATTATATACTTAAGGAGAGTTAACATCAGGCAGGCGGCCGATCATAAAACTATTACCAATAACTTTTGCAATATGTACGATTACATAACGCATCGACCACAAAGAATTGAGATCAGAGCATGAGAACGATGATTGGCAGTACCAACTTTCAAATTTAAATAAAAGAATCATTAAAAACGGTTCACCAAAAACAAATTTTGAGACGACACACAAAAAATATGGATAAATTGAGAACTTCATTTTGCAGTAATGTATATCCTTTATCATTTTTACATGAACTGTACAGTCAAAAATATCCAAATATTAATAATATCCCCAAAATGGATACAGTCAAATCCCTTCTTATTATCAATAAAGTTGACATCATTTAATATTGGCCACGTAATACTTAATTAGGTCATTGAATATCCGAGTGATATGTAGACGGATTAAGTGAGCGATTGTTTTACGCGAACAATGTTGAAAGTTTTGAGAAAGTAGAACATTCTAGTGGATATTTAAAGGTTTTTTAGCGCTTGTTTTACGATTTAATACATTTCCTCTATATAAAATGATTAAGTTTTGCTACTTTCGTGTGAAAGTAATAGCGACACAGACATTTTTTTTAAACATTTATGCAAAAGGAGGAAACTTTTAAATAAAACCAGTCTGATTACCATGCCATTAATAATTCAAATTCATTTATTATGCATAAACCCTGCGGGGGCACTTACATATTGTCATTTTTTTTACATTTAAATTTAATATAATAAACTACCACCGGATCGGAATGAGACCGCTACTGAGAAAATCCGGCAAGAAACTCAGCGGGTTTGTCTAATTATATTTTATCTATGTTATTATAATATTTTTCATTTTTTATATAAAAAAAAATAGTACATGTTTATTATTCAATTAGCTCCAGTGCGATGCCCTTCGAACGCAATAGTTTAAATACAATAAAAAAGACCATGGCTGGACCGGATACCACAAGCGGCACCCGATCACGATTTAACTATTAGAGCAGCCATCACTCCCCTCAACCACCTTGGAGGGAAGGGCGAAGACCCGCTCCACGCAGCTACCGCAAGCGGAACTTTCAGTGAGCATGACCATGTACTACAAATGCAAAAAAAGTCAAAAATATAATAATAATAATAACAACATCATCGAGGTTTAGCTCGAACTTTTTTTAATTTTTAGCCTTGGTGAATCTGTTTATACCCTCTTTCCTTGCAGTGGTGTTATCTGTATCCATCAGCTTTTTTTATTATTACCTATTTATATATAGTGACCATTGTGGATCCTGGCTTACAGGAGTTACAATGGTGGGAATGTGTGGTGGGATTAGTCCCAAAAAAAAAAAAAAAAATTATTACCTATTTTTAGATGTCACAGATCTGAAAACGTTGAACTCATTAAATTTTCTTTATGGTTATTGACGTTATTCCAATATGGGAACGATTTCAAGATACTATGGCGCTATCTCTAACCTTTTTGTGGGTAAATGTGAATTGTAACATTGGTTTATTAAACAACAGAGTAATTGGCAGCAGTATTTTCTTGGGCAACTTTTACAGCAATCGGTACTGCGATCGCCAACTGGCTTACCAAGCGTGGTGATTATATTATTATCTCATATTTTCTGTGATTATGTGAGTCACCAGTTGATAATTTGTGAATTTCTATCAATATAATGAAAGATGATCTGAAATTTTTACACGAGAGTTCACAACGCATGTACGTTCTACGATAATAGAAAAAACCTAAAAGAAGTATGCAATGTTCGCATAAAACAACCGCCTTCATTACATAATATTTGATTACGGCTCTTGAAGTGGTAATGCGTACCTATTCTGTTTTATTTAATAGTTCATCAAAGCTAATGCTAATTACATTTGTACCTAAATGCTTTGATTATTAACATAAATAACAGCCACGACAGTGAATTAACTTGCTAAATAGTTTATATTTGGATTTAATTATTCAAGTTGTGAGGGTTGAACACAAGTTTTGTACTGAATTATTCATTAATTATTCATTACGTATTTATAATTTTGTTATCTTGTGTAAAATGCTTGAGTACTTCAATTGAATGTAATTTTATTAATTAATTGTTATACCTTGTCTTCGCTAGTTGAGAATACATAATTACTAATATTTGAGCCTTATTTAAACGACATTTTAAAACTTGATTCTCAATTTAACCGATCTTTTTTTATTTCATTTATTTTCTAGGTGAAATGATTTTGATGATTCCTATTTTATTTGAACGCTAGTTCTTTCTGTGTATTTAAATTTTATCAAAACCAGATCTGTACCTTTCCTTAATATTGTAATATGTATGTATTTGTTTGATCTCGAGTATAATGATAAGTTGGCCTTTTTTTAATATTTATCGATACAAAAGTTACTTTAAAACTTTTGAAAGTTGCTCCAGTGACGGAAAAGCTAAGGAGTGAAAAGTTAACATGGTATGGACATGTGATGAGACGGGATGAAAGTAATATTGTGAGGAAAGTTTTAATATGGATGTTGAAGGCTTTAGGGGTAAAGGAAGACCAAAGAAAAGATGAATGGACTAGACAGGGAGTGACTGCAGAGATGACGTCTGATAGGACTGTATGGAGGAAGATGACATATTGCGTCGACCCCAAGTAATTGGGATAAGAGCAAGATGATGATGACAAAAGTTACTTTAAAAGAATAGAATATTAGAATATTCTTTTTTGAATTCGGTTTTTTTTTTGTTAATATTAATATTTTTGGGCATTTCGAAAGATTTAAGCTTTTTTGCATACCATAGCTAGCCCATCCAAGTCATCCATTGAGATGGTGGAGCGGCGTGGAACCTACCGCCTATTAAACGAGCCTCCCTTGAATTTACTCCTACTCCGACAACACACAAAAAATTAAAAACGTTGTTTATAATTCACATATATTGAATTTGGATAAAAGATTACTAGATAATCTAAAAACTTATAATGGTACTCATACACCTAAATCCTTTTCAAACAAGTTTGACAAATTGACAACAGAATAAAGTTTTAACGTGTTTATATAATAAACTATTAGTGCTAGCAGTTTGTTTGAAACTGTGTCGTCGTAAGGTATTAGTTATAATATCAACATTAATATTATCTATTTGTAATCCCAGCAGTCGTTGTAACAACGGCGACTGCATAAACCACTTGATGGCCATTGTAACTTTTGCCCATTTTGTTAACATTTATAGACACTGCTCCGCTCCTATTTATGGCAGAATTATATATTACTATATATATATATATATATATTCCGTGTGGTGACAGGAGTAAGAATACAATTCACCACCCCTATCTTACCCGTGGGTGATCGTCAGAGACGACTAAGGGATATAAAACGCATATAACATATAGATGTTATAGTGTGTGCAAGACAAGAAAAACTCGAAACAAAACCCTATACCAATACGTCTGATCAGCGTGGTATAGTAGGTCAATTGCCCTCCTATTATGGAGGAGGCTCGAACCCTACAGTGGGACATATATGAGCTGAGATGATGTATAAACTTTCTAGCTGAACAAAGTATCCAACACAATAGGATTTTTTTGAAGATTGCGTATTCGAGCTTATTTTTAAATTCATTCTTATTAAAATACAGATTTAATTGTCAAATCAATTCAAATCAAATCATTTATAATGCATAAGCCCATAAGGGCACTTACATATTGTCAATTTTACATATTTATTTCAATTATTCTACCACTGGATCGAAAAGTGGCCACAAACTGAGAAGATCCGTCAAGAAACTCAGCGGGCTCGTCATTTTTTTTAAATGTAAAGGTAATTTAATGTAAGGGTTGGTAGAATTTGTAATCGCCATCACACATTAGTCTATGTAGATGAGTAATTAAAAGAAATTAAAATTACGGCTTACAAAAACAAAACAAAACAACAACTTTTACGAGAAATTCATTAAAAAATACATTTTATATGAGAAATTACTTATACTTCACGTTTAACTCAAATTAGGGATATTGGCCACAGACTATAAAGACTAGGTTCCGGTATACACTCGCACGGTGTTTATAAGTACGTTGTTAGTCGGGTCTATGGAGTCGCGCGCTGCTTCTTCCGCCGCCCCGGACGGATGTGATGTGACCACAACATAGGCCGCCGTAAAAAAGAAATAGGGATATTATTGCTCATTGGACAGTCCAAAAAGGTTTGGTGTTGTGACGCTGGAGATCCTCCAGATGGAACTGGTAGAGCAGATGGAGCATCAGAATAGAATCTCTTTCCTCTGGTCCAGGTGGACCAGACCGACAGACCTGGACTAGACAGAAAACTGTCAACAGCGTGATCCTACCACTAAAAAATACATATTAATGTTTTTCAAAAATTTGTGAATTAATAAATAAATCGGTACTTTGTGAATATCAATCTGACCTTATTAACAGATTGCGCTGAAATACATTCATCATTTTAGCTCATATATGTCTCAATGCTGCCTTCCCGAAAATGGAAAGGAAATTGATCTACTATGAAACGGGTTAGTATAGAATTTAATTTCGGGTTTCCTTTCCTTATATCATCATTCTCCTACTCTTATACCAATTACTTGGGGTCGATACAATATGTACTCTTGTTGCATAGTACATATTGTAAAAGTTATTGGCAATAGTTTTATGACCGGCCCTCTGCCAGACGTCAACCCTCCTTGGGAATGTAATTGTTGACCAAATAGCATCAGATGGAGTTGGCCCAGGTCGTTATAAGGCTTTTAGTCGTCTTTTACGACATCCACCAGCAAAGTAAGGGTTGGTAGTATTCGTAGCCGCTACCACACAGCAAGTTTCCTTTCCTTATATGCATATTATATACTATCATCCAACGAGAGAAAGAAAACTCGAAACAAAACCCTATACCAACACGTCTGACCAACGTAGTATAGTAGGTCAATTTCCCTCCCATTATAGAGTAGGCTCAAGCCCAACAGTGGGACGTATGTGTGCTGAAATGATAATGATGATGATGATATGCATATTTGATTCCGTAGTCATCTTTTACACCTTTTTTCTTTTTTTTTGCGTTGGACTATGGATGCGGTCTCTTCCCGACAAATTGGTCCGGGGTGACGGAAGAGGCGGCGCATGCCTCCTCTCTTCGCCATGCGAGCGGGCCACCGGTCCCCGATCTTTGTCTTCGGTGGCCCGCCCGGCGGTTTACCCTCGCGGGTTCCTCTCGAGTCGACGCCCCGGCATCTTTCACCGTCGGGGCGTCGTCTCCCCTGGTGACCGGACTATTTCCCGGTCCGATCACTATTACGACACCTATGGGTAAGAAAGGGAATGGTAAATTGTATTCTTACTCCATCACTACACGGAAAAATCATATTGTTTATTAAATACATAAAATATTATTCGCGTTAAAAGCTATACTCGTATATAAACTGTAAATTGCTTTACGCCAAAATGGATATTATTTACAAAGCGTGGGCGATCCAATCTCATGGCGATACGTAAAAATAAATGTATTTATAGATAAGTAAGTTTAAGTCTATTCGATGTGGGAGTTTATAGCAATTTCGACTTACAGGACTCTTAATGAGTTTGCTAAAGCCTTGTTGGATTTTGTTGACATTAATTTACTTGAATTTCGACTATTACATTAGAACCGAGATCTAGTTTCTATATATAAATGTTAATTAATTATTTTATACTAAAATGAGAAAATATAAGAGAAGGAAAACTCGAAAAGAAAATATTGGGCTATTTGAATTGTACTTTACATTTTATATCTTTTTATTTTGGCATATGATGTGAAAATTTAAAATATGCCCTTCTCAATATCTTCCACATTATTATGTAGTATATTTTATTTCCGTGTGGTGACGGAGTAAGAATACGAATCACCACCCTCTGTCTTACCCGTTGGTGATCGTAAGAGACGACTAAGGGATATAAAACGCATATAATATCTATGCAACAGAAGGAAAACTCAAAACTAAACCCTATACTAACGTCTGACCAGCACGGTATAGTAGGTCAATATCCCGTCCATTATCGAGGAGGCTTGAGCCCAATAGTGAGACATATATAAGCTGAGATGATGATGATGATGATTCTAAAATAAAACACTGTCGGTATAATAGGATAAATGAGGCCCTTCCTGATTGTCGTCGATTCGTATCTCATATTAGAAATTTCTTTATCTGTTTATTAGATATATTTATTAAATTAATCTGTCCCTTAATTCCAATTAATGCCTTTTCCATAAATAATATATAATAAAACTAGTTTTTACTGATTTTATCCAGTTCGCATAAACGTCTGGAAAGTAATATTCAAATATTTTTATTTAACAGATGTATTGAACACTTTCTATTATTCATGGTGAAGGTCACAACTGATCATCGCTTTTCTACTCTTATCTCAATTACTTGGGGTCCATACAATATGTACACTTCTTTTATAGAACATATTGTAAAAGTTATTTGCAATTTTGTGACCGGCGGCCTGCTAGATGTCATCCTTCCTTGAGAATGTAATTGTTGACCAAACGGTATCAGATGGAGTTGGCCCAAGACGTTATAAACAGTCACGGTCTTTAAGATTAAATTCATAAATTGTCTTAATGTAATAATTACCAAAAATTTTATATCTAACAATAACAATATGCTTATTTTATATATACTTTTTCCTAATAGCAATATTTTTTTATTAAAAACTGAAGTTAAAATTTAATAACTAATACTGTAGCGGTTATATAAAAACCTCTGTAATAACGATGACTTGTTCTACTTGAACCACCTTAATACTCCTGTGACTATAAAAACTAAAAAGGGTTCGAAAATTCGAGACAGGAAAATATTAATAAAAACACAATAATACACGCGTAAACATCAGAAATCATAAGTCCTAGAAATAATATTAATCATATAATTTAGAAATACTTGCAATTACGGTTATCTTTTCTTTTTATATATCATTCATAAATAATGAAAACATTATAAAGCAGAAGAGTTTGTTTGTTTGAACGCGCTAATCTTAGGAACTACTGGTCCGATTTGAAAAATTCTTTCAATGTTCGATAGCCCATTTACCGAGGAAGGCTATAGGCTATATATTATTATACTGAGATTAATAAGAGCAGAACACCAAGGAAAAATGTTACAATTAAGTAACTATTCCACGCGGACGAAGTCGCGGGCAGAAGCTAGTCATTCATAAATACGTACATCTGTCGTTATATACTTACATAAAATTATAACCATAGATATCAAACACTGAATTACATACCAGCAATTAGATATTTCGGATTAGCCATTTCTAAATACCATCATTAATTAATAGAAATTCAATTACATCGGCAATTATGTACTAACAAGATTACAGGTTTATATGATTTCTGTATATTCAAATCACTGAAATTTACCATTTAATATGCTTGATTACGAGCGAACAATGATTATCATAAGTGGGATATTGTTCTAGTATATTGTTATTAAAATGTTATGTGGGTTAAGAAACGTAACCAAATAGTCACCTGTCCTTTGGGTCTTTAAAAATACTACGTTTGGTCACAAGGGCAGAGCAGAGGATTAGGTCTTCGATACGTGGTCGAGCTAATTTTATTAATCTTTAAGTATTTTTTAACTTAGTATCTGCAATAAAAATATTTAGAAACATATTAATGACTTATTATATGAAACCTAGAGGAGGAGAGGACCTTGGCGTATACGGATGGTCACTGAGAGAAAAATAAGGTAAAAAAAAGTGTAGAGTCACGTTAGATGGGTACGTACGTTCTCTTGTTTAGGTAAAGGTTTTTTTAGACAGACTACCTCATTTCACTAACTACACCCAAATTCTGGGTATTACCTAAAGCATTATAAGCTATTTTTTTTTTGTTTTTGTTATTAAATGATGATAAATGATTTCTTTTTTATTTTAACACGCAGTGATACACAACATTATTATTACATGTACACATACTTAAATTATTTTAAGTTTTACCTAAAATTGGGGTGTTATTGAAAATGAACATAACTCTTTAGAAACTGCACAGATGGCGCAATGGTTTAAGAATCGAACTGTCGTACCAAGTATCTTGGGTTCAATTTCTACGGCGGATAAATGTCTTTGCGATTCATAAATGATTCATCATTCTTCTACTCTTATCCCAATTACTTAGTCGATACAATTTCTACAGCCGATAAATGTCTTTGCGATCCATAAATGATTCATCATTCTCCTACTCTTATCTCAATTACTTAGGGTCGATACAATATGTACTCTTCTTTCATAGTACATATTGTAAAAGTTATTGGCAATAGTTTAATGACCGGCCGCCTGCCAAACGTCAACACTCCTTGGGAATGTAATTGTTGATCAAACGGCATCAGATGGAGTTGGCCCAGGTCGTTATAAGGCTCTTAGTCGTCTTTTACGACATCCACGAGCAAAGTAAGGTAGTAGTATTCTTAGCCGCTACCACACAGCGTGTATTTTTTTTTTAAATAATTGCACCGCGTTTGATAGTAATTTATAGCTATTGTTTATGATTGTTTATTGGTTTTAAAAATGGTAAGTTGACAGGAGACAGTTTTATGTCCACAGCCGCGGGCCGGTCCGCACGGGGTAGTACCACACTCTCGCAGAAAATCAGTCTGAGTAGTGGCAATGTGCTATTGCGCTTCATTTGTTGAGCGAGACAGGCGGAAGCCCAACTGGGTGGGTTTGGGGGTTGTATTGGTAAGCAGCAGCCTAGCTGTACCCTTGGTATAGCAAAGCTCCATGGGCGGCAGTAACACTTACCATCAGGTGTACTACTTGCTCGTCTACCACCATAAGCAATAAAAAACAAATATATATTTTTTTTTTTTTTTTTTTTTTTGGGGGGTGGGCTACGGTCGGCGCACTCCTCGCACCACTCCATCCGGGGTGACAGAGGGGCGTAAGCGCGCACACCCGTAACCCACCCGTGACGTCGCCTTCGTCGTTGGGCCGACCACCGGAGCAGAGTGACTTGACGTCAGTGGTCGGCCCGACGGAATACCCCTGAGGAGTACCCTCTCCTCGACCGACATCCCCCCCTCGGGTAGGATGTCGGTCTTTCCTCACGCGGTCGGCCTCTCGGCGGGTGACGGACTAATTCCCCGATCCAGTCACCCGCGGCCTCGGCTAGGGCGGCATCAGGCGCAGGTAATCGCGCCTGCGCCGCCCCAGTCGCCGGCGGCGGCTCGCGCCGTCGAGGAGACGCTCCTCGCGCACGCGCTCCGCCGCCTCCTTCCGCGAGACTACTGCCTCGCAGAAGGTTGCGACCGCGTCCCAGTTCCTGACGCTGTCGAGCATCGCCCTGGCGATGGTCGGCAGCGTCAGGTCGGCACCGATGATTGCGACGAGTTCACGACGCTGCTCTGCCCAAGCGGCACAAACCTCGAGCGTATGCTGCGCCGTGTCTTCGTCGCAATCGCAGTGGTGGCAGGACGGTGTACTCTCCCTCCTGACGACCTTGTGCAGGTATTTGGCGAAGCATCCATGCCCCGTCAAAACCTGCACCAGTCGGAAGGAGAGCACCCCGTGCCGCCGTTCCAACCACTGCATCAGCACCGGCCGGAAGGCATCTACGGTCCGCACACCGAACCGAGGCCTCTCCAGCCGGACTGCCCAACGGGCAATGACATCTAGGCGGGCGTCAACGCGCCAGGCGGTGAGTTCCCTCAAAGAGACCACACCGCCCTCCGCGCGCACCCCCGACACCCGCCGATACAAATCGGCGAGCAAAACAAATATATATAAGAAACTTCTAGTAATAGACGAAAATTTAAGTTCATTCCTTTTATAAAATCCGATTACGAAATGAAAAATGATGTCACAAGCGGGATTCGAACCCGCGCCTATTGGGATTCCGGCCCAATCGTGCTGCCACTACACCACCGCGACTAATTGTAGGACATGCAAATTTCATTTCGTATTATATATTAATTATATTTACGTCTTAAGGTTCATTCCTTTTATTGAATATTTGATAAGTCCTATGCGATATAACGATGTATTCTAGGAGAAAGATGTTCTCTTACAAAAGCTAAGAACTTAAATTAACGGTCATGCCTTAAGTTTGAGGATTACAATCAACGGATTACCGAACAAATTCAATTATCTTCGGTAATCAATCTTGATCGCAGTCAGCTCCAAGGATTCAATCAATCTAATTCAACAGATCTGTTGTAGTACTATAAGTATTATTATTTTGTTGTTTCCGAAACCTTTTGTGACAGGTTAAAACTATAGTGTATCACTTCCCGTGGGAGATGTAAAAATTGGATAAGGGAGCGTCAGGAGAAATAAATCATGGCACCGTTGACAAGAATCGGATAACAGTGGCCCACCCACAGGGTATAAAAGAGTTACATTTACGGCAGGTTTTTATCAAAGGAAAAGTTGACAAGCGATCGTAAGAAACGACTAAGGGGCATAATACGCATATAACATCTATGCCAGAGAAAGACAACTCGAAACAAAACCTTACACCAACACGTCTGATTAGCCACTTAGTACCTAGTACGTAGGTCAACTTACCTCCCATTATGGAGAAGGCTCGAGTGAAACAGTGGGACTACAACAGTGGGGAATGAAACTGATCCAAATCAGTATTTTCGTTCTAATTCTAATGCAATGGAAAGGAGCCACAATCATTATCATCTCAGCTCATATACATCCCACTGCTAGGCCTCCTCCATGATAGGATGAAAATTGATCTACTATACCACATTAATCGGACGTATTAGTATAGGGTTTTACTTTAAATTTTCCGTCTCTGGCATAAGACGTTGTATACATATTATCCCTTAGTCATCTTTTACGACATCCACATGCCAGATAGGAGTGCTGAATTGTTGCAGACAAATGTTTCTGAGCAAGAGTTTGTTGAAGGACAAGTTCTTAAAAATAATAATCGGTTGCCCATAAAAATCAAGCTAGTTAACCATTTGTTGTACAGCCATCTAATGTTTTTCTTTTTTGACCTGACAGCGTCAGGAGCTGGGACGTGGTCGCCGCCTTCTGTGAAGCAGTTATCTCGCAGAAGGAGGCGGCGAAACGAGTCCGGTAGGATATCCTCCACGGAAACCCGGACCGCCGCCGGCGCGGCGCCTTGGTCGGCGCAGGCGCGAGTACCTGCGCCTGATGCCGCCCTAGCCAAAGCATCGGGTGATCGGACCAGGGGCTAGCCGGTCGCCCGGAGTCAGGCCACCGCGTAAGGATGCCCTGACATCAAGACTTATTAGTCGAGAGGCGTCGCCTCGAGAGGATACCCACAAAGGCAGACCGCCGGTTGGGCCATCACAGAAAGACATATCACGATAATGATCGGGTTCCGATGGACCACTTGCACGGCGTCGAGTGGTACGTTGTTGGGCGGGTCTACAAGATCGTGCGCCGCTTCTTCCATTGCCCCGGACGGATTAACGGAGCGTGATCTACCATAGCCCGCCGCTAAAAAACGGTAATTTTTAGGTAATCCTATGAATATATTAGTTTCGCATTCTCATATGAAGACGGGGCGTGGAGAGGTGTTGCCAACATGACGCATCAAAAAAACATCCAAACGAAGAAGATTATACTAAATTCCGAATACATAGATTACATGTGGATTAGATGTAATGGGAAAACCACTTTAAAAATACCCGGTTACTCTCAAGATGATGTAGAAACGAGTTATTTAGCAAAAACGCGTGTTGAATTATACTTTGCGGAGCTTGTACGCCGAAACTATTAATGTTACAAAATATTGTAGAGGCATAACACATTGTAACACATTTTAGGACATTTTCTTGTTTAATTTTGTATGTAAATAATTTTATCGCAGAATGAATAAGAAAGTCCTATTCCGTCAAGAAACTGCTATAAAACGCTAACGCATCTTTCCAACATAACGGCGCGAGCGGCAAAGATACGAGGTGACAAAGTTGAAACTCAAAAAGAGCTTATAAAAATTACCCATTTACAAAACTCCCGGAAAACTTTCCAGGTAAAAGGTACCAGAATAATGGACTATACAATTTTATTATAAATATAATTCCATCATAATTTCCTTGCGGTGACGAAGTAAGAATACAATTCACCACTGCCTCGTCATCATCTTACTCGTGGGTGATCATAATAGACGACTAAGAAATATAAAACCCATATAACATCTATGCAGGTGAAGGAAAACTTGAAACAAAACCTTATACCAACACGTCTGACCAGCATGGTATAGTATCTCAATTTCCCTCCCATTATGGAGTAGGCTTGAGCCCAACAGTGAGACATATATGAGCTGAGACGATGATGATGAGAATCCCATCATAATATGAATAGGTGCTAAGATCAATATTATTGCGCCTGATGCCACCCTAGCCGAGGCCGCGGGTGACTGGAACGGGGAATTAGTCCGTCACCCGCCGAGAGGCTGACCGCGTGAGGAAGGACCGACCGTCCTCCCCCCAGCACGTCGCTCAGGGAGAGGGTACCCTTAGGGGCTATTCCGTCGGGCCGGCCACTGACGACAAGTTCACGCTGCTCCGGTGGCCGGTCCAACGACGAAGGCGAGGTTCGCAGGTGGGTTATGGGTGTGCGTGCTTACGCCCCTCTGTCGCCCCGGACGAAGTGGTGCGAGGAGTGCACCGAACGTAGCCCAACCACAAAAAAAAAAAATCAATATTATAAAAAATCGAATGCACATACAAAAGATTTGAGATCTAAATGTGTGCCAAGTTCTGTAGATAATCCTGAAATATATTTATTAGAAAAACGTTTAATATTCTTAAGTAATTTTAAAACATAATTTCTTGTTTATTTTTTTACTAAGAAAAATGTTTTATTTATTATTACTTTTTAAAAACTCATAATCAAATCACTTATACAAAGCTAATAACTTATAATCTATTGAACCTTTATATTTTACTAGACAATTTTTCACATAAACACAAAATTTGGTGCGTTTATATTAAATAGTTTTTGAGTTATAAAGGGATCAAATGTGGTTCGAAATGATTCGAGTAAATATACACACGGTGCGTTTCTATTTGCTTAAACTTCTATTGCCACGCTATCGTATGTCTAGATACTATGCATATAAATAAATTACAATATATATATATAGAATCTGCGCCTGATGCCGCCCTAGCCGAGGCATCGGGTGATCGGACCGGGGAATAGTCCGGTCGCCCGAAGTGAGGCCACCGCGAGGGGAACCCGCGAGGGTAAACCGCTGGCGAGCCACCGAAGACAAAGATCGGATACCGGTGGCACGCTCCCACAGCAAAGAGAGGTGTTCGCAGGGTAGTTCTATGGGTTTGCACGCCGCCTCTTCCGTCGCCCCGGTCCGATTTGGCGGGGTGCGACCACCTCCATAGTCCACCGCAAAAAAAAAGAGTAAGGAAAGAATAAGTAAATCTCAATTCCACTGCCACTTAATCCTGAATCTCATCATATTTAGAAGAGATATTCACGGAATTTAGGCGTAGTATATTTTTATTAAGTCAACCCGCCGTATTGCGAAATCTAACACCTACGCGTCCCACCTACCTATTACTTATTGTGGGTGTTGATTTATCCCCGCCCCGTTTCGTTCACCCGCGGCCTCTTGCTAAAAAGAGTTTATTAATGAACCTATACAGAATAGACAATGTTTTTCTATGTCCTTACCCCATCCTACGTGACAATACGCTAACAATTACCTACGCACTAAAGGTTCTTTGACACAATAGATTTTAATTTTTTTATGCTGATATAAAGCTGTGTTCATACAAGTTTATAACACATCTTTTTTTTCGTATCATGAAGGAGTAAGAATATAATTCATCACCACAATCTTACCCGTGGGTGATCGTAAGAGATGATTAAGAGATAAAATATGCATATAACATCTATGCAAGATAAGTAAAATTGTAAATAAAACCCTATACCAGGCCTACGTCACTCCATGTACTTACGCGCTATTAATGCTTCCGCCCGACCAAGCGGTCGCGGGCCGTTTGCGGACCAAATTCAGTGCGGTTTTCGCAAGCGAAGTGTATGCACGTTGTTAAATATTATTCGTTCCATTCGTTTGTACGTGTACCTACGATGGCATCTGGTGCCTTATGTGCAGTAAATGGGTGCAAATCAAGTAAAAAAGGGGGTAAAAAAAATTACTACATATTCGAAGTCCCACATTTAATTAAATGTATCAGGAATAATTTACTGACAAATAATTTTGTACACGATGAAGAAAAAATATCTGGGGAACTACTCTAACTAATCAGGCTATGCAAGGATTTGAAGAAAGAAGGCATTAATTTTATGTTTACGAAACGCTTACATCAGGACTGCCTAGAAAAAATTTTTGGCACCGCCCTCAACAGAGTGGTAATTAATTGTCGAGACCCTACACCGGTACAGTTCATGAGGGCAATCTCAAAATTATTCCTTTGGAATATGCTTGTTTTTTGTGGCTTAGTTGTTATTAGTTAGTGTCAGATGGCTATGACAACTTTAGCTCGACTGTGGGTGAACGCTGAGGGCTCTCAACCCGGAAGAACTCATGAATTTTATCGAAGAGGCAGCCCTGTGATTGTTGTAGGATCGCGAGGTGCGAAGCAATTACAATTGTACGCTTGAGCATTTAGGCACATTTTAGCATGCAGCAGTTGCTGACGCGACAGAGTAGGCTATTATAGCAGTAGGTATTGGTAATTTTCTACCGAGTGAAGTATCTGTTATTTATTAATCTGTGCCTATACTAACACGTCTGACCAGCGTGATGTAGTAGGTCAATTTCCCTCCTAGTGTGGAGGAGGCTTGCGCCCAGCTGTAGGAAGTACATGAGCGAGTGGGAATATGAGCTGAAATTATTTCTTTTTTAAAGGGCTATACTTCCATAAATACCATAACCAGATAATGAATATAATTAGTGGTAGGACCACCCTATTGACAGTTTTGTCTTGTCTTTGTAGAAAATCGACGTCTGAGCGATAGCAATGTTTGCTGCGCTCTCACTCTCGCTCGTTTGATAAACGAGAGTGCCGATAGTCCAAACTGTTGGGTAGGTTTTGGTTGGTAGACAGATTATTTCCTTAATACAAGATATTGTCTTTTTAAAAAAAAGGAAGAGTGAATAATACTGTTGACCTCCCTCTTCTGAGAAATCCTTAACACCAACGGTGATCTCCAATTTACCAACCAAGCACATTTATTATGGAGTTACCCACCTTTCATGGGGAAGTTTATATCCAGTAGACATTAATGGACTCGTGGTTGGAAGTAAATTTAGTTTCAGAAAAAATAAGTTCGTGGCGTATGGCAATGGGACAAAATACCTTAGGAAAACGTGTAGTATAAGTTAGCTAAGAGTTTCTTCTCGTTCTCTTTTAGGGAACGTACCACATTTACACACCTGGCCAAGCGTGACGATTATGACACCATCCTTTTATTGGTGGGGGAGGTCTTTATCCATCTATGAAGATTAAATGGTAATGAAATTCTATTCATTCACACAATCTTCTGAAGATGCTAGATTCTGGCTTTTTTACAATTCTAAATTTCAACAAATTTATTACATTCTTATTTATTTCAGGTAATTTTGTTTTTACTTTTTCAACAACCCTGAATACAGAGTAATATAAATGACATTTAAAATAGACTATAAAATACTAGCAAGTCGTAGTAATGTACCGAAGGCAATAACATTGAACGAGGGAAATGGGTCAGTCCCAGATTTAAAAGACGGCCATCAATCTGCCACAAACGGCAACAATGAAAGGAAAGTCTTGGAGGAAATATCACAGATGCTTATCTTCTTACGATTGGAGCGTCAATGTATTTTGATAGAATATTTACTGTAACTGCATAAATGTCTTTATTATTATTATTTTTCTGTATTTTGGTATATGACTAAACTTTTAATAAACGGCTAGACTATTATATAGCGATATTTTTTTTGTCTTTAGATTGATGGATTCAAGAGTGGTTTGGATTAACAATTAAACGCGGTAAGTGGCATTACAATCAATTACGAGGAATTATATTTTTTTTTTTACAGTTAGTTCAGCTAGCTTGTTATAACTATGGTCGAATCTGGTGCATTTGATTATCACATTTGCAAATTCATTGTTTAGTTAAGACATATTTTGAGTTTAGGTGTAATTTATATCTGTGATTGGTTTCTCACCTGTGAGACAAGAATTTGTTTCTTACGGGTATAGTATACATACATACATACATATCATCACGCCATATCGCTTGCAGGGTAGGCAGAGACAACAGAGTGCCAGAGAACTCTATCCTTGGATACTTCACTCGCTTCTTCAACATTCATAATTCTCTTCATACACGCTCGCCGGTTTCGGAGACTCTTGACTCCACCTTCTTTCAGCACGTGACCAATCTGGTCTAGGTAGGTGAATCTCGGTCTCCCCCAGTACCTACATCCTTCATCCTTGGGTATTACCTTGGCCTAATCAAATAAAGGTATAGTATATAAAGTATTAAAAAAAATAACAATACTGCGGTAAGTGTGGAAAGCTTATATCCATGAAGTCGGTTAAAAAGTGAAACTATGATGAAAAGCGATTTTTCATAACAAGTGGTGTGGGTTCGATCCCCAGGTAAAACAATTGTATGCTTATGCGTGTATCTTATCCGTATAGAGACCAAATAAGATTACAATTCACTATTATAGTCCTCGTTTTCTTCATGTATATCGTAAATGATTAAGGGTATATGTGCAAATAACATTTATGCAAGAAAAATACTTAACATAAATAAAATAAATAAAAGAGCCTGTACAAATCTGTCTGACCAGAGTAGTATACTACGATTTTCCTCCTGTTATGAAGAAAGCTCGAGTCCAACTGTGGGACGTATATAAACTGATATTCATCATTCTCCTACTTTTATCCCAATTGCTTGGGGTCGATACAATAGGAACCCTTTTCACAGTACATATTGTAAAAGTTATTGGCAATACTTTTATGACCAGCCGCTTGCCAGACGCCAAACGGCATCATATGGAGTTGGCCCAATTCGTTATAAGGCTCTTAGTCGTCTTTTACGACATCCACGAGCAAAGTAAGGGTTGGTAGTATTCGTTGTCGCTACCTCACAGTTGTATATAAACTGATATTATGAAGAGGAAAATGATAAGTATATGCTTGTAAAATTTATCGCAACGCAAATATATATTCCTTAGTGGCTATTTCCTTACGATATTGTCTTAAAGAAAATAACTAATATAAAGAATTGTTTTACGGATTCTATCGCGTTTGTATTTGATTTTTAATTTTTCAACGTTTCGAACACTTTACAGTGTTCATGATCACAGGCAGACTCTCGTCGAACAAGTCATCGTTATTACAGAGATCTGCCCGCTACAGTATTAATTATCAATTTTAACAATACAAAAAGAAAATGATTCTATATAAAAAAAACAACAGGCAGTCATGGGGACTGCCGATAGAAGTGAAAACTATTAACTTAAGACTAATTGAAATAATAATAATTTTCTAATTTTTATATAAAAATAAAAACCTATAAGTTTTTCCCCTCCAAAAACGCTCAACGCGCCTAAAGAAGTTTTCATATAGCTATAGATATACTATTAGCATTAGCATGTCGGTGACGCGAACCTATAAGTTTTTCCCCTCCAAAAACGCTCACCGCGCCTAAAGAAATTTTCACTTCAAAAATATGTTATTTACGGTTACTTTCTAGTAAACAATAAATTTATGGTAATTATTATATTATGCCAATTTATTATAGTTTAAAAAACTTGTTGGGCGTGAGATAGCTTAGACCATGAACGCTTTAAAGTATTCGAAACGTCAGAAAATTGGAAATCAAACACAAGCGCGATTTCATCATCGTCATTCTCCTCTTATCCCAATTAATTGTGGTCAACGCAAAATGTACTGCCTTTCCAACATACATATTGCAAAAGTTATTGGAAATAGTTTTATGAGCGGCCGCCTGTCTGACGTTGACCCCCTTTAGGCATATAATTTTTGCCCAAACGACATCAGATCGAGTTGCCCTAGGTCAATACAAAGCTCTTAGTCGACTTTTACGATATTTAAGAGCAAAGTAATGGTTGGTAGTATTCGTAGCCGTAACCACAGTACTAAATACAAACGCGATAGAATACTTAAAAATACTTTTATTTCTAACTAGCTTCTGCCCGCGGCTTCGCCCGCGTAAAAGGTTACTTTCCTAAAGTTTTTGATCCCCTATTTTTTTTTTTTTATTTTTTTTTTTTTTGACCGTCGGTAATACAGTGCAACGGTATTACAATACTCAGGGTTGGAACTTCATTACTGGACTGCTAGATGGCGTTGAAGAAGCTAGATTTTGAGATTTTTTACAAACAATTTTTTTTATTTTTTTTTATTTTTCATATAAAAATTTTGATTTTTTTTTTAATAAAAAGTATCCTATGTTACTTTTAATACCTCCAAGAATATGTGTACAATGTTTCATGATGATCGGTTGAGTAGTTTTAGCGTGAAAGCGTAACAAACAAACTTACATTCACATTTATATATTAGTAGGGATATCGTCATCATCATATCAGCTCAAATATGTCCCACTACTGAACTCGAACCTACTTCATAATGGGAGAGGCATACGAAATTGACCTACTATACCACGCTGGTCAGATGTGTTGGTAAAGGGTTTTGTTTTGAGTTTTATTTCTCTTACATAAATGTAAACGTATATAACGTTTTAGATTACTTAGCCGTCATTACCCACTGATCTTACCCGTGGGGGACGGTGAATTGTATTCTAACTCCGGCACCACACGGAAAAATTCTAATATAAAGAAGATTATGCTTGTGGAATCTGATCCAGGCATAGTTATTTTACATTGTATTAGAACTATTGGGTCCGAAGAGCATCACACTGGAGATAATTCTTACTAAACATGCTGTACCATTTGTTTTTATAAAAAATATCCTTAAAGAACTAACAATAATAGACAAACCCGCTGAGTTTCTTGCCGGAACGAACGTAAAGAACTAACAATAATAGACAAACCCGCTGAGTTTCTTGCCAGAACGAACGTAAAGAACTAACAATAATAGACAAACCCGCTGAGCTTCTTGCCGGAACGAACGTAAAGAACTAACAATAATAGACAAACCCGCTGAGTTTCATGCCGGAACGAACGTAAAGAACTAACAATAATAGACAAACCCGCTGAGTTTCATGCCGGAACGAACGTAAAGAACTAACAATAATAGACAAACCCGCTGAGCTTCTTGCCGGAACGAACGTAAAGAACTAACAATAATAGACAAACCCGCTGAGTTTCATGCCGGAACGAACGTAAAAAACTAACAATAATAGACAAACCCGCTGAGTTTCATGCCGGAACGAAAGTAAAGAACTAACAATAATAGACAAACCCGCTGAGTTTCATGCCGGAACGAAAGTAAAGAACTAACAATAATAGACAAACCCGCTGAGATTCATGCCGGAACGAACGTAAAGAACTAACAATAATAGACAAACCCGCTGAGTTTCATGCCGGAACGAACGTAAAGAACTAACAATAATAGACAAACCCGCTGAGTTTCTTGCCGAAACGAACGTAAAGAACTAACAATAATAGACAAACCCGCTGAGTTTCATGCCGGAACGAACGTAAAGAACTAACAATAATAGACAAACCCGCTGAGTTTCATGCCGGAACGAAAGTAAAGAACTATCAATAATAGACAAACCCGCTGACTTTCTTGCCGAATCTTCTCAGTAGCGGTTACGTTCCGAGCCGGTAGTAGTATATTCGATTAATTTAAAATGTTAAAACTGACAATATGTAAGTGCCTTCGCAGGGTTTATACATAATGTGGGACGTCGCTCAAGGAGAGGGTACCCCTCAGGGGGTATTCCGTCGGGCCGGCCACTGACGACAAGTTCACGCTGCTCCAGTGGCCGGTCCAACGACGTAGGCGAGGTTCATGGGTGGGTTACGGGTATGCGTGCGTACGCCCCTCTGTCGCCCCGGACGGAGTGGTGCGAGAAGAGCGCCGACCATAACAAACCCCTTAAAAAAAAAGGAAAAAAAGGGTTTATACATAATAAAAGAATTTCAATTTGATTAAAAATTCTCGTTTATTGTGGATCGGTCCTAACTGTTCAACATTCGCTGAGCACTATACGAACTAAATGTTTGATAGTTTGTGATTTAAAGCGCTTACGTTGGATACATACAGATTATCTATACACACGTGTTGACGTCGTGTGTACGTAACCGTTGCCAGACTTTGATATATTCGAATTAACGAACTCTTCTTTTAATATGTTTTTACTAGCTTTATTTATAAAATTATTTGTAATACTAATTAAGGACTATTCGTTTAATATATTTTTACTAGCTTTGTCTATAGAATTATTTAAATATTAGATAAGCCGCGCAATTTCGTCTTGTCGTTTTTTTTTTCAATTCATAATTTTTAATATTATTTTGTAATTAAATTTAATTTCGCAATAGAAATAATATTAATCATAATATAACTCGTGATCTAGTGCCGCTTGTGGGATCAGGTCCGGCCGTTAAGTTTTATATTGTTCATTATTTCCAAGTCAAAAAATTATAAGTTTCGTATAAGTAATTACTAACATATCATCTACTAAAACCTTCTTCAAAACACGCTGCATCTTACGGTATAAGTATTATTCCGATCGTTTCAGTAGTTTTCGGAGTATAACCGAATAAAAGGCTCTCCTCTTATCTTAATATATACAAATTACGCGTCACGTTGTTTGTCCGCGATGGACTCCTAAAGTACTTAACCAATTTTAATCAAATTTGCGCAACATGTGTAGTTTGATCCAACTTAAAAGATAGGATAGCTTCCATCTCAATTTATAGTCACAATATCATTTTATTACAAATTATTTGTCTATTATTTGACAGTCACAATTAGGTATCTGTTATCTCCAAACGATTCTAACAGATGGCGGTATCTGCTGACCGGATTGAGTAAGTATTTAATAGATGGCGCTATGTTAAACGTACAAACGTTTCATATAAGCTGCAATTTATTAGCATAACCACCACGTGTTACTGAGGCTACCTTAGCCACAGCAATGCGTGGCCGGGTCTGCTAGTTAGTATATAGATTTTCATAAATAAAATTTAATTATACTATAAAGAATCATTTTCTTCATTTCAATGGCAATCAATCTTCCATGCGGTGACGTTGACGGCATAAGAATACAATTCACCACCCCCCTACCTTACCCGTGGGTGATAGTAAGAGACGACTAAGGAATATAAAACGCATATAACACCTATACAAGAGAAGGAAAACTCGAAACTAAACCCTATACCTACATGTCTGACCAGCGTGGTATAATAAGTCAATTTCCATCCATTATGGAATAGGCTCGAGCCCAACAGTGGGACATATATGAGCTGGCATGATGATGAATGGCAATCAATTTATATTCAAGCTGTGATTTATAATATACTAACTAAAATAATCTCTGTAATAATAATTAGCATTAACCATATTTACTTCACGCAAACAAAACTGCACACTTAGTGATTTTTTAACAAAAAGATCTCCACAATATTTATTCTCAACTATTAAATAAGCGTTTCACGTTTTCACATAACCCACACTAATATGTCTGGCCACCCAAAATTGTCTCGAGAAAGCGTAAACACGAATATCACATACAAAGTATAAAATTGCGAATACATTATATAAAATACAGATAATTTGACCAGAAGGCAAATCGCAGACCATTTGCGAAAGGCTACTTTGCGGCGGAAACAGTATCTTTCAATTATTGTCAGATGCAAATCTCGCAGTTACGATGCTCGGTAATGAATGGAGAACATGCATTCGGAATTTTTACAATTGCAGACTGTTATTGCTATTTCCACATTGTTGAATTTTAAACAAAGTTCTTTTATTACGTCTACACAGATGCTGTAGTGGTTAAATATCGATTTAACGTGCCAAGCGTCGTCGAGTTCGATTCCCACGCTTCATCTAATAGGTCACGGAAAATCTCTTCACATATAGTCTGTATAAACTTTTAAAAGACTTTTGGCGGGAATCTAAAACGTCATGTGGTGCTCTTGTATTATATTCGATATCTTAGTGTTTTAACGTGTTATATTAGATAATTTTTATGGTATTTTATGTAATATGATGTGACAGAACAGCTGGGATGTAGTGAATGTCATATAAAAGTGCTTTACAACGTTTTCGTTTTCCATCAAAATTCCTACAACATACCATTAACAGTGTCACCATAGCACTGTTGATGGCGACAATTCGACTGACTGACAGACAATGACTAACCTGAAGAGATTAAGAACGTGAAGATAATTATAACTCGACACTGGCAAAAATGGCTCGTATAAGTAGCTGATTGCCAATACATAAAAAGAAGAAGAAACTTTTAAAAAAAAATTTGAATGTACTAGCTGTTGTATCTGGCTGGTTTTAATAATATTAAAAAGGATACATTTGAAAAAAGAAACAATTTAGTAAAATATTGTTTCCCGCCGTTTTTCATTTGTTTTCTTTTGGTCAAAATGAGAGAATCATCATTCTCCTACTTTTATCCCAATTAATTGGGGTCGATATAATATGTACTTTTCTTTTATAGTACATAATATTGTAGAAGTTATTGGCAATAGTTTTATGACCGGCCACCTGCCAGACGTCAACCCTCCTTGGGAATGTAATTGTGGACCAAAAGACATCAGATGGAGTTGACCCAGGACGTTATAAAGCTCTTAGTCGTCTTTTACGACATCCACGAGGTATTATATTGGTAGTATTCTTACCCGCTACGACACAGCAAAATGAAAGAATCTAATGAAGAAATTCGTTCTACCTATTTTAATTTTTTTTTTTACAAAAATAGGAATAAATGCAACACAGGCCACGAAAAACAATTGTTACGTTTATAGACATAATGCAATGTCGATAAGAGTACCACAAAGTTGGTTTAAACGTTTTCAATCTTTTTTTTTTTTTTTTTTTTTTGGTGGACTATGGATTAGTCTCGCCCCGCCAAATGGGTCCGGGGTGACGGAGAAGGCGGCGCGTGACCCCATAGACCCACCGTACAAACTCCTCTCTCTTCGCCGTGCGAGCGGGTCACCGGGACCCGATTTTTAACTTCGGTGGCCCGCCCGGCGGTTCACCCTCGCGGGTTCCTCTCGTCGACGCCCCGACAGATTTCGCCGTCGGGGCGTCGCCCTCACGCGGTGGCCTCACGTCGGGTGACCGGACAATTCCCCGGTCCGATCACCCGAAGCCTCGGTTAGGGCGGCATCAGGCGCAGGTATTCGCGCCTGCGCCGCCCCGGCCGCTGGCGGCGGCCCGGGGCGCGGGAATCCTCCCTTGCCCGTTCCGCCGCTTCCTTCTGCGAGATGACAGCCTCGCAGAAGGCGGCGACCGCGTCCCAGTTCCTGATGCTGTCGACCATCGCCCTCGCGACGGCCGGCAGCGTCAGGTCGGCACCGATGACAGCGACGAGGTCACGGCGCTGCCGCTCCGATCCCGGACACACCTCCAGCGTGTGTTGCGCCGTGTCCTCGTCACTCCTGCAGTGGTGGCAGGCCGGAGTCCACTCCCTATACACGACCCTGTGCAGGTACAACCCGAAACACCCGTGCCCCGTCAATACCTGCACCAGCCGAAAGGTGAGGACTCCGTGCCGCCGCTCCATCCACTCTATCAATACGGGCCGGAGGGCCTCAACGGTCTCCACACCGTGCCTAGGCCTCTCCAGCCGCGTAGCCCAACGGGCGATGACGTCTCGGCGGGCATCCACGCGCCAGGTGGCTATCTCGCTCAACGATGGGGAGCCACCTTCCTCGCGCGCTGTGATAACCCGCCGGTAGAGGTCGGAGAGCATCTCCGCCTCTAGGTCCTACGGGGGTGTCCCGGCCAACAGGCACGCCGCCTCTGTTGACACCGTGCGGTACCCGCGAATGGCTCTGACCGCCATGGCTCTCTGTGGCCTCCACAGAACCGCCCTGAGCTGGGCGTTCAGAGCCCTCGCCCACACGGGTGCGCCGTACATGGCCATCGAGCGGATGACCCCCGCATACAGCCGTCGGGCCTCAAAACTGGGTCCGCCCACGTTCGGCATAAGTCGAGAAAGGGCGGACGCCGCGCCGACAAGCCGGGGAGCAATCTGTCGGAAATGCTCCCGGAACCACCATCGCCCGTCGAGCACCAGACCCAAGTACCTCATATGGGCCTGGATGCTGATGTGGATGGAGTTTACCACTATCGAGGCGCCGATGGGCAGCCTCACACGGGGCCCATGGAAAAGTAGGGCCTCCGTCTTGTTTAGGGCCACCCTGAGCCCCAGCGCCTCGATCCGCCTGACCATCTCCTCGGTGCCGAGAGTGGCCAGGCTCGCCGCCTCTTCGAGTGTCCTGCCCCGGGCTGTGACGAACGTGTCGTCAGCGTAGCACACCAAGCTCAGCCCGGGGGGGAGACTCCCTCTCAACGCCCAGTCGTACCCGATGTCCCACAGAGTCGGCCCCAGAACCGACCCCTGTGGAACGCCGCACGACATGGGCGTCCGCACAATGTCCCCTGCGGGACCCGCGCAGAGGATACTGCGGCCCTCAAATAGTCTGCCACCAGCCGCCTGAGGTACAAGGGCACTCCATGGAACCGGAGCGCCTCCCTGATGCAGCCGAATGGCAGACTATTGAATGCGTTGGCGATGTCCAACGACACCGCCAACAGCACTCCCTTCCCGGCGACGGCCTCCGCGGCCGCCTGCCTCAGGCGTAATAGGGCCCCGATGGTCGAACGCCCCCTCCGAAACCCATACTGAGCGTCCGACAGATCGGGCCCCACCTCCTCCAGGTGTCGGACGATGCGGGCAGCGAGCACACGCTCCAGCAGCTTACCCACATCGTCGAGGAGCACGATGGGCCTGTAGGCCGACGGCAAATCCGGGGACCGTCCCGGCTTTGGCAGGAGAACCAACCTCCCTTCCTTCCAGCACTCAGGGAACCGTCCAGACGTCAGACAGGCGTTGAACAGCTGCCTGAGGCGAGGCTCGAAGTGCTCGAGGAGCGACGTCAGCACCTGGACTGGAATTCCGTCCGGGCCGGGGGCCGTGGTGGCGGAACGAATCTTCGCCACGGCCGCCCCCACTTCCGACTCCGTCACGGGCGGAACACTCTCGTCGTCGTCGGCCTCCCAGTCCTGATCTGGCGGAGCCATGACCGGGGCCGTGTGTTCCGACTGCCGTGGAAACAGCTCCTCGACCACCCTACGAAGGAAGTCGGGCTGGAGGGTCTCGGTGAGGGGGGGGGGCCCGCGCGCGAAGCTTGTTCAGCGCCGCGCGATATGGGCGACCCCAGGGGTCACGGTCGAGACCGTCCAACATCTCCTGCCAACTCGCGCCCTTGGCGGCTCGGATGGCCAGCCGAAAGGCAGTCCGCGCACTGCGGTACGCCTCGTACAGCTGGCCCTCCCGCTCGACGTCGCGGTGACGCCGCCGGCTGCGGGTGTAGGACCTTCGGGCACTGATACACGCCGCACGAAGGTCCGCCAGTCTTGGAAACGATTTCAATCTAGGAATGATGCAAAGATGCACCTCGCTCTGGTCGCCCTGTCATTGATAAAATAGACACCATTTTTAAAAGAGTGGGACAAGTTCGGCATATCAGTAGTTATGATGTTGCTGAAGATCTGGGAATTGACCACAAAACAGTTTTGACATATTTGAAAAAAGCTGGGTATATAAAAAAGCTCGATATTTGGGTGCCACACGAGCACCCTGAAAGAAACCTAATATACCGTGTACTTATTTGCTGATTCTTTATTGAGACGTAATGAAACCCGTTTTTGAAGAGATTGACAACTGGTGATAAAAAGTAAATCACGTACGATAAGAACGTGCATAAAAGGTCGTGGTCAAAGGTTGGTCATACATCACAGACTGCGTCAAAACCCGGGCTAACTCCCAATGAGGTGAAGCTGTGTGTGATGGGATTGGAAAAGTATTGTTCATTATAAGCTTTTACCGCCGGGCACAACCTTCGATTCTGATCTCTATTGTCAAAATCTCATGAGATTAAAACAAGAAATTATAATAAAGTGGCTGTAATTAATTAACACAAAGGATGTAGTTTTCATCACGATATCGCTAAACCACACACATATTTAGACACTCAGCAAAAATTAAGAGAGTTTGGCTGGGAGATGTTAATGCATCCACCATGTAGCTCTGATCTTGTACGTTCAGACTTCCACCTCTTTCGGTCTCTTCGGAGTTCTTTAGACAGTATCCGGTTAACATCGAGAGCGAACTGCCAGAACTAATACTTGTCGCATTTTTTTGATCATATGTTCCAAAACTTCTACAGCAATTGGCTCATGTCACTACCTACAAAATGGCGGATAGTCATCGAACAAAATGCCACATACGTATATATATAGTAATTAAGTCTAAATAAACTTCTAATATTTTTTATTAATACGTACCCAGGTGAACTACATAAAACAAAATCATTTTCATCCTGCATATTGCAAAATTTTTGGTAATAGTTTTATAACCAACCGCCTGCTTGACGTCAACCTTTTTTGGAAATATAATTTTAATGAGAATTAATTTTATTAAAATGTTAACCTAACGGTAATAGATGGAGTTAGTCCAATTCTATATTAAGCCTAGTCGTCTTCTATGACAACCTTCGAGCAATATAAGGTTTGGTAGTATTCATAACTGTATATGTGTAACATCATAGAAGTATTGACTGCACAGTTGACGTAGTAGTTAAGACCGACCTTCTGCCCCAGTGCCGTAGGTTCGATTCCCATGTAGGACAATATTTTATACGTGGATCACATCGCATACGCAAAGTATTATTAGTATTCTGGGTGTAAATTGTCTCCTTTAATTATGTTTTTAAACCAGCAAAGTTTTGTCCAGCGATACAATGATCATTTCCTTAGTGCAGGGTGGTGTTTTTTTTTAAATAAAATAAAAAAAGAGTAGAGTATAAAAAAGGCAATTTTATTATTGTATTATTTATGGAAGCAACGTGCCCTGTTATTTTATAGATGAACAAATCAATGAATAAGTAGGTCGTCACAATATGGCGAAGAGATCCGTTTATGTGGGAACATGGTTTTCCCATTAATTTGAGATTATATGGCCTATTTAATATGTATCTGTATTAGAATACACACAGAATAGCAAATGAGTATTCAAAAATTCAGAAAAGCAATAAAATAAAACGTGCATACGAAAATTTTATTCTAATTGTTATTGTCTTATGAGGTCACGTTGTTTATTATCCAGACGTTTATTGTCAGAGTCCCAGAGAACTCTATCCTCTATATTATATTATACTTCACTCGCTTCCTCAACATTCATAATTCTCTTCGTACACGCTCGCCGGTTTCGGGACTCTTGACTCCACCTTCCTTCAGTACGTGACCAATCTGATCTAGGTAGGTTAGTCCCAGTCTCCTCCGATACATACATCCTTCCACATTCAATTGTATATCTTCTTAACCAGACGTTCGTTTGGCATTCTTTCCACATGTCCGAACCATCGGAGCATTCAACTCTATATAAAGTATTTTTTATTTTTTTTTAAATGATAATTTCTTATAATTCTTATGTGAGCATGCTTCTGGCTCTGCAACTACGTGATTTTTTTTTGTTTTTTTCCGTTTTTGGTAACGCAAAGGCTAAAAATGCATTTTTCGCATGCCTGCCCGGGCGGGGTATGAGTCCCAACTCACAGGCCATGAAGGGGTCACTGAATACCCACTAAAAAACCAACTGCGAGCTGTTAGCCGTTGGGGCTTTTACAGCTGAACCGGACTATGGGCGAGCCTTATGGCCTCTCAACCCAAAGCAACTACGTGAGTATCTGTTACTGTTTTCGTACCTTTGACAACGGGAATTAGAACTTTATGACGTTTGACGGGTGAATGAAACCAATCAATGACTATTAATGATTAAATGAATTTGTCATTGTCACCGAACCGTTGGATAATAATACTAATTTAGAAATTGTTTTTTTTTCAAGCTTATCATTTAGATAAGCTTCTTTAAGCAGAGAAATAATATTTTTCAAAAGAATACGGTGGGAAGCTTGGTTGTTCAGGTACTGACAGAAATGCAACTACTGTTTACATATTATAGAGTTCGGTAAGGAGTGCTCCAGAATTCTGATCTTTTTTTCTCAGTAATAAATTTGTGTCTAAGATTCAGTAATGGTAATACGCTCGACCTTCCCTAATCGCCCTATAGCACCTTCGAACTGGTTCAAAAAAAAATATAAAGTGTCTTATACAGACCCTATACGAAATTCGAAACTTTATATCGGTTTCGGTATTTTTATTTTGGATATTCAGTCTTACATAGTTAGGGTTATAAAGCTCCATAATTATCTCTAGTTGGCAACCCTACTCAATAACCCTTGGGTGGTTGAGTAAACAAAGCAGTCGTTAAGAATGAATGGAATGCTCATTCATTCAAATCACGACACCATATGCCACACATTTGAAGGCCCTGATTTATTCGCGACCGTTGTAAAATTCGTGTTTTATAGACTACGTTGAGTCTTGCGACACAGAGTATGAATAAACAAAATAATATACATATATATATATATATATATATATATATATATATCTGTTATCTGTTGAGTAAGTAGTTAATAGATGGTGCTATGTTAAACATACAAACGTTTCATATAAGCTATAATTTATTAGCATAACCACCACGTATTACTGAGGCTACCTTAGCCACAGCAACGCGTGGCCGGGTCTGCTAGTATATATGTATATACAGGATGGAATTTTGTAATGCCACCTGAAGGGAAAGTACTCTCACTACTGTAGATAGAAAAATTTACTCGAAAGAAAACATTCCTTTATTTTTGAATAGAAATAAAAATGTCATTCAAAGATTTTCAAAAATTCACTTACCACACCCAGGAATCGAACCGACTAAAATCTGTAAAAATTACAACCTGTACTTTTATTGCATCAATCGTTAGGATTAATTATAAGGATTAAAATTTCTAAGGAACTTGACAAATTAAATGATAGGAAAACCACGAAATCTTAAATTATTTACAAAAAATGGTAAACTAACTAATTAGTTGCTCGAAATGGGCTCCATTATATGGGCGAGGTGTGATCAGAACATAAACTGTGCCCAAAAAGATAGGGCCTATGTCCCAAATTGGACATAACCAGGCCAATTGTTGAAGTTATTGCTACAAATACAATCTCATCGAGAAATATCAAGCATAACTTATATGCATAGCGATTTATATCGTTACAATAGACCCGAGGTCATTGATCCCGCCAGGTGTTTTCCAGTCGATCGGTTGCGGATGATTGATCGACCGTAGGCACTGCCCTGGACATGCTATAATGTGCCTATGTATATAGAATATTGCACAATAGCTGCAGTGAATAGAGTTATTTAGACTTGGATTAGCTTATTGCATTTTATCCGCGTGATAAAGGAATACGAACACAATTTCTCATCCCTTATTTTACCTGTGGGTGTAGTGAAAGACGACTAAGGGATGTAATATGGATATAGCATCTGTGCAAGAGAAGGGAAACTTGAAATAGGCCCTAGACTAAGCCATCTGATTAGTATATTTAGTCAGTTTACTTCCTATTTTGAAGCCAAGCATTGGGACAAATACTAGAATTGGGATGTCTAGAAGCCGAAACGACGACGACGATGATGATGAAAGAATACAATAGTCACTACTCCTTTCTTACAAGAATGAAATGATCCACTAAATTAAGATTATTCATCTCAGCTCATATACGACTTTGGGGTTAAACCTTGTTCATAATAGTAGTGAAATTTACCTACTACACCACAATTTGTCTGCGTTAATTATATGTTTATATAGTCCCCCGCAATACAAGGATTATTTCCTTATTGCAGGGTGGTGTTCTTAAAAAAAATATATCAATAGCCAAAATGTCTCGGTACGGTGGTAAGTTTTATTTCAAGTTTTCCTCATTTTGCTCAGATGATATAGGTTTATCATAGCCCTTAGTTTTCTTCATAACCACACGAAAAGATTGAGTTTAAAATTCAATACTAACTAATATGTAATAATACTCATTGAATAATAAAAAGAACATGCTGTGTGCTGACGGCTACGAATACTACCAACCCTTAGATTGTGGTTGTAGTAAAATACGACTAAGAGCTTTACATCGACCTGGGGCAACTGTATTTGATGCCGTCTAGTCAAAAATTACATTCAGTTGCTGACGTCAGGCAGGCGGACGGTCATAGAACTATTGCCAAATCTTTTTCAATAAGTAAACCTAGCAGCCCATCCCATCTTAGTAGAGGTAGATGTTTATTTTTTTTTTATTCTATCATCAATCATTTGCGTAGAGCATGCGATAGAAATAGTTTAAAGAGAATTTTAAAATTAAATTTTTTACAAGGTGTAAATAATATTTGATTTGATTGATTTTTTGAAATAATTATTGAAGTTTTTGTTTCCAATGGTTAATGTAACCTATGCTACACGGAAATAATGTAGCATTCTAATGGTTCCAATTCTTTTTTGAATCGGTCCATTAAATTTTGAGTCTATTTATTATAAATATACAAAAATATATATTGATTGAATTAGGCGATATATGGCGAAAATCCATTATTATTATAAAATGGAGGAGAGGAAGGAAGACCCACCACTTTCCCACGGTTAATCAATATACACCTCAAGAAAGGAAGGAATACGGGATTTCGGCTTCAAATGCGCATTTGAAGGCTTCAGCTTTAGAAACACGTGTCGAATCTTTATTCGAAGTTCTGCGTAAAATTGCAAGCTAAAGTTCTGGAGGGTGCTCATCACAGCAGTAAAATTTCCTTATATCCTATTCCACCTTGATCCCAACCCGTATTCCTTCCTTTCTTTTGTACGGTATATTTATTAACCGTGGGTAAAGTGGTGAGTCTTACTTCCTCTACTCTATTTTATAAAAAAAATATAAGTCTATGCTCTTTATAATATCGTAAATTGAGGAAGAGTACATATTGCATTGATCGCAATTAATTGGAATAAGAACCCCTCTCTTATATATAGTGATGACTGCATAATTAATTATTCAGTCGAAATTCTATTTTAATCGAAATTGAAATTTCATTTACATTCAGGAATTAAAAAAAAAGTTGGCTAACTATTATCCAAAATAAATAAATTGTTTCCAAGAGAAAGAAAAACGATTGACAAGATCCATTTTAACAGGCGTTTAGCTTGTGTTCAATTTATTACTAACAGCTTTCATATCTTTTAATAGAAATAATAATAATAATAAGAAAATAAATGCTGAATCAATCAGAATGCCACCTGCTTATCCATTTCTCCCATCCTATTTGAAATTCATTGTATTCTGTCGACCCATTCATACATTCATTCATTACAATCTTGAATGAACTGTTTTGAATTTTAACAAAGTTTTTATATTTTTTATAATCTCATATATCTCCTAGAAGGGTTAAAGCAAGGGTGTATAATACGCTTACATTTCGCAAAAAAAAAAATAATCACGTAAATACGAGACCACTTAAACTTTGGAGCCTTGTTTTAATTTTATTAAGTCAAGATTTGTTCATTTGGTACCAAGGGAGACCGAGACTAACCTACCTTGACCAGATCGGTCATGTACTGAAGGAAGGTGGAGTCAAGAGTCTCCGAAACCGGCGAGCATGTATGAAGAGAATTATGAATGTTGAGGAAGCGAGTGAAGTATGCAGAGATAGAGTTCTCTGGCACTCTGTTCTCTCTGCCTACCCTGCAAGTGATATGGCGTGATGATATGTATGTGTATGTATGTAAGATTTGTTCACATGATATACAAGATCTAAATACATTCATGTAAACAGATGTTGCATTTTTAAAATGAAATAAGTATTATCATCAGCGTCTCATTATCATATTTCAACTGGGCTCGAGTCTCCTTCACAATGACAGGAAAATTGATCTGTTATACGTTATATCACGCTGGTCAGACAATTTGGTATTCATTTTATTAATATCATTGTAGTTTTGTTTGCCACCAACTAAAGATATAGATGTCCTTTTTTTTTTTTTTTTGGGGGGTGGGTTACGGTCGGCACACTCCTCGTACCACTCCGTCCGGGGTGACAGAGGGGCGTAAGCATGCACACCCGTAACCCACCCGTGACGTCGCCTTCGTCGTTGGGCCAACCACCGGAGCAGAGTGACTTGACGTCAGTGGTTGGCCCGACGGAATACCCCTGAGGAGTACCTTCTCCTCGACCGACGTCCCCCCCTCGGGTAGGATGTCGGTCTTTCCTCACGCGGTCGGCCTCTCGGCGCGTGACGGACTAAATCCCCGGTCCAGTCACCCGCGGCCTCGGCTAGGGCGGCATCAGGCGCAGGTAATCGCGCCTGCGCCGCCCCAGTCGCCGGCGGCGGCTCGCGTCGTCGAGGAGACGCTCCTCGCGCACGCGCTCCGCCACCTCCTTCCGCGAGACTACTGCCTCGCAGAAGGATGCGACCGCGTCCCAGTTCCTGACGCTGTCGAGCATCGCCCTGGCGATGGTCGGCAGCGTCAGGTCAGCACCGATGATTGTGACGAGTTCACGACGCTGCTCTGCCCAAGCGGCACAAACCTCGAGCGTATGCTGCGCCGTGTCCTCGTCGCAATCGCAGTGGTGGCAGGACGGTGTACTCTCCCTCCTTACGACCGTGTGCAGGTATTTGGCGAAGCATCCATGCCCCGTCAAAACCTGCACCAGTCGGAAGGAGAGCACCCCGTGCCGCCGATTTAGCCACTGCATCAGCACCGGCCGGAAGGCCTCCACGGACCGCACACCGAACCGAGGCCTCTCCAGCCGGACTGCCCAACGGGCAATGATGTCGCGGCGGGCGTCGACGTGCCAGGCGGTGTGCTCCCTCAACGAGACCACACCGCCCTCCGCTCGCACCCCCAACATCCGCCGATACAAACCGGAAGATATAGATGTCCTGCTGAAATTTTAAAGAAATATAGTAGAATTACCTATCTTAACCTAACAGACCTTCTTTCTAGGGTTCCGTACCTCAAAGGGGATAAACGTAACCCTTATAGAATCACTTTGTTGTCCGTCCGTCCGTCTGTCTGTCTGTCTGTCTGTCTGTCAAGACCCTTTTTCCCAGGAACGCGTGGAAGTATGAAGCTGAAATATTATATAAGTTACTTAGGTGTACTGTCCCTTAAAGCTGTGAAAAAATCAAACTTCTAAGGCTCAATCAAAATACTGCCGTTTATGCCGCAAATTGCCGTAAATTTTCGACACCCCCAAGGGAATTAAAATCTACAGGTTACTTTCTGTAAACTCAGAATCTTAAAAATTGTTACGAAGCAACGTCTTATAGCACAGATAAAAGAAAAATGGCGAGAACCGTAAATTTTTAATTACATCATGTAATAAAAATATTTTTAATAATTTTAAACTTACTACCCCTTTCGTCATGAACGCGTAGAGATATTAAATTGAAATTCACAACAAATCCTCAGCTCTATAATACCTTTAAGCTGCAACTAAATCAAACTTCTATGTCAATGTAATCAAAAGAAACAGCAATTTAAGACACATATTTTCAAACTCGCAACTTCTCGCAAGGGAATCAAAACCTAAAAGGTACTTCCAATCGACCTAGAATCTTGAAATTTGGCATGAAGCAATTTTTTATAGCTGGTATAAAGAAAGAAAGAAAGATCGAGTGGAGTCAAGAGTCTCCGAAACCGGCGAGCGTGTATGAAGAGAATTATGAATGTTGAAGAAGCGAGTGAAGTATGCAAGGATAGAGTTCTCTGGCACTCTGTTCTCTCTGCCTACCCTGCAAGGGATATGGCGTGATGATATGTATGTATGTATGTATAAAGAAAAATTCCGAAAACCTTAATTTTTTAATTAAATTACTTCACGCGCGAGTAGAACTCGCACTTGGCGGATTTTTATTTTTTGTAATGAAACCAACTTTAACATCGATTTTTTTTTTTATTATGAGTATGTTATTCCACAGACTTTTTGTCCGTGCTCTTTTTATGTTTGATTTAATTGTTATGGTGGTTTGTTTATAAAATTAATGTTCTTGAAGTAGCTTTATTACATTTGGATAAAGCTTGAAGAGCGCAATTCATGTGTCATAGATGTTGAGCGACAACATGTCTTTTGGGGTTTCTTCTTGGCGCTGGTGGTCTTGTTGTTGATGAAACCCTTCTACTTGTAGATATGTGTTCATAATAGACTAAAATCATCTACAAACATCGATTGGATGATTTTAGTCTATAATAAACCTATAGTTTTTTTTAGTTATTTTGTCTTTTTCTATACTAATAAATGGAGAGTCTGTTTTTTGTTCGATTATACAGCAAAACTACTGAACCAATCACTGTAATACTTATTCCATAAGATTCAGCGTGTTTCGGAGGAGGTTTTATTATATGATATGTTGGTGATTACTTAATCAGAACCTATTTCTTCTTTGACTTAGAAATAAGGATTTTCTATTGTATCTATTCAATTGTTTAAAATAAATAATTTAATTCTATTAGTTATATTATATATGCCACGCGCAGTGGGCATGGACAATCATTTTTATATAGACACAAAAACAGATAACTTTATTTTATAAATGGTTCCCCATTAATTGGAACCAATTCTTGGCTATATATATGTATCTTTTGATATATAAATCTTAACTATTAACTTTTGTTTTGTAGACAACAAAATTATAAGCCGAGAGGAACACCGTTGGCAAATTATTACATATCCTCGCCGTGTCTTTTATAGCTCGCAAATGTTAAGTTCCAACAAAGAGATCTTTACAATGTAAAGATGGTATACCCACCATATGGTAATGTAATTATATAATGTAGTACCAACACGCAGTTGCTAAAATACAGATTATATAATAGCAACAAAAGAGTTACACTTTTTTTTGCGGTGGACTATGGATACGTCTCGCTTCGCCAAATCGATCCGGGCTGACGGAAGAGGCGGCGCGTGATCCCATAGACCCACCATGCAAACTCCTCTCTTCGCCATGCGAGCAGGCCACCGGTACTACAAAAGAGTTACACTGGATATAAGTGCGATTATTTAAGAAAGATCTACACAGATCTTCTTAGTAGTTAGGATACTTTGTGCAATCAACAAACTATTGTTCCGAGTCTGGATTGTAATTCATGTCTGTTAATTATACCTTTCAAAATTTCCCCGCAAAACAAGGGTTATTTCTTTAATGCTGTCTTCCAAAAAAAAATTAAATTATTCCATCAGAATTCATGTTTTTTTTAAATGGTAGTCTATATAAGGGTTTAGCGGATATTTTTATGGGTGGATTTAGAATAAGATTACAAATGATCACCCTTTACCCGTGGATGTTATGAAAGATGACTCATCATTCTCCTACTCTTATCTTATAGGCAATAGTTTTGTGACCGGCCGCCTGCCAGACGTCAACCCTCCTTGGGAATGTAATTGTTAATGAAACGGCATCAGATAGAGTTGGCCCAGGTCGTTATAAGGCTCTTAGTCGTCTTATACGACATACACGAGCAAACTAAGGCTTGGTAGTGTTCGTAGCCACTACCACACAGCTACGAAAGATGACAAAGGGTTGATGAAATAGATAACATTATTATAAGGGAAGTCCCTTAATGTATAGGGGGGGGCCTGTGATGATGATGATGATACCTGCATGGTATCATCATCATCATCACAGGCCATAAATGTCCCACTGTTGGATTCGGGCCTCCTCCGTAATGGGAGGGAAATTAACCTACTATACCGCGCTGGTCAAACGTGTTGGTATAGGGTTTTATTTCGAGTTTTCCTTCTCTTGCATAGATGTTATATATACATACATATCATCACGCCATATCCCTTGCAGGATGGGCAGAGAGAACAGAGTGCCAGAGAACTCTATCTTTGCATACTTCACTCGCTTCCTCAACATTCATAATTCTCTTCATACACGCTCGCCGGTTTCGGAGACTCTGTTATATGCGTTTTATATCCCTTAGTCGTCTCGTACGATCACCCACGGGTAAGATATGGGGTGGTGAATAGTATTCTTACTCCGTCGCCACACGGAGAGGTGAGGTATGCAGTTATACGAGCTGAGAAAATAGAATAAAAAGATAATTACAAAATAATTTTTAACTTCAATAAATTAAAAAAAAAAATTTTTTCTTTAAAACATCATCCTAGGGAAGTAGTCCTTGTATTGTGAGAAACTTTACAAACATGCAATTAACGCAGACAAATTACACCCAGACTCAGAACAACACTTGTGTGAATCGTACAAAGCACTGTCCTGCGTAGGAAACTAACCCACGACACTGGCACGGTAGGTCGTTATCTTAACCCCTTTTTTACCTTGCGGTGGGCTATGGATGTGGTCGCGTCACGCCAAATTGGTTCGGATCGACGGAAGAGGCGGCGCGCAACCCAATAGACCCACCCTGCAAGCACCTCTTTTCGCCGTCTGAGCGGGCCACAGGCACCCGGTCTTTGTCTTCGGTGGCCCGCCCGGTGCTATCTTAACCCCTATGCCGTCATCTGTGCTGTATTATATAAATATTAATGTTTACTTTCCTTTTTCCCCGTTTTTATTTTCCATTAGTACCTGACACAGCTGTGACAAACTGTGTGTTAGCGGCTACGAATACTACCAACCCTTACTTTACTCGTGGATGTCGTAAAAGATGACTAAAAGCTTATAACGACCTGGGCCAACGTCATCTGATGCCAATTGGTCAACAATTACATTCCCAAGGAGTGTTGACGTCTGACAGGCGCCGGTCATAAAACTATTGCCAATAACTTTTACAATATGTACTATGAAAGAAGAGTACATATTGTATCGACCCCAAGTAATTGGGATAAGTGTAGGAGAATGATGATATTTCCACTAATACCTGACACAATCAATTAAATCTTTCATAAGTTAAAAACTTCTTCAAAGAAGTAAATTTAAAAACAAAACAAAAATAAACTTACCAAAATTTTTGTTAGTAAAATATTAACAGCAAAATGTATCCTGATTTGTGGCGTCCAGTTGAGATTTTTAACGAGTTTCCCCTTTATCCTCGACCATAAATATAAAAAACAACCCTTTGAAAAATATAATGCCAAGGAAAGCATATTTTTTGACATCGAGAATAGAAACAACACGAAGATTCTTATATCGGATTATATTTCGAAATAAAAAAAAACATTTTATCATTAATCCTTCTTTGATGTACAAAAGATTTTAGGTTTATATACTATAAGATAAAGCAATTTCTTTAAAAGAACATCATTATTTATTACATAAATAATTTTCTGTTATTTTCAACTGCACAGATGGGTAAAGTGGTCTAAATATCCACCTCTCACACTGAATATTATGAGTTCGTTCCCCACGTAGGGTAAGTCTTGTTGAAGAAGAAACGCTCTCCAATTGTAACCACGAATAGGATGATCTGGAGTAAGATGGTCTCATCATCCAGCTCATATATATCCCACTGTTGGACTCGAGCCACATACACAATGGGAGGGAAATAGACCTACAATACCACGCTGGTCAGACGTATTGCTATAGGGTTTTATTTTGAGTTTTCCTTTTCTTGATGGTCTACCAGATTGTAATTGAAAATTTAATGTATCGCCACAGCCACTTTCCTTAAAAACTTAAAACCAACTGCAATTACCAATATGTCTGGTAAGCTCGTCCACTCACTCGCCTCATCGCCAAGCTCACTCATATATATATACATATATATATATGTATATATATATATATATATATATATATATATATACATATATACATATATATATATATATACATTTGCATATTCCATTGCTGGGCTTAATCCACAGTATGATCTCTCCTACTAATTAGCTATATCTCAGTGGACACTTACATTCGTTAACCAAACGACATCAGCTAGAATTAGCCCAGGTCAATATAAAACTCTATTATCTTATCCGTGTGGTGACGGTGTAAGAATACAATTGACCACCCCCTATCTCACCCGTGGGTGATTATAATAGACGACTAAGGGATATAAAATGCATATAACATCTATGCAAGAGAAGGAAAACTTGAAACAAAACCCTATACCAATACGTCTGACCAGCGTGGTATAGTAGGTTAATGTCCCTCCCATTACGGAGGAGGCCCAAGCCCAACAGTGGGACATATATGGACTGTGATGATAATGATATAAAACTCTTAGTCACCTTTTACGATTTCTATTTAAGACTCGCTGTGTGGTAGCGGCTACGAATACTAAGATCTACTTTACTTGTGGATTCGTAAAAGACGAGTAAGAGCCTTATATCCACCTGGGCTAACACTACCTGAAACCGTTTGGTCAAATATTACATTCCCAAAGAGGGTTGACGTCTGGCAGGCGGCTGGTTATAAGACTATTGCCAATAACTTTTGCAATATGTAGGCAGAGATGTACATATTGCGTCGACCCCAAGTAGTTGGGATAAGAGTAGGAGAATGATGAATGATGAGTCATCACGAGCAAAGTAAGAGCTGGTAGTATTCGTAGCCGCTACCACACACGCTCTTCCTAATATAATAATATCTATACAATTCAATTACATTGATGTAGGTATTTTCAAAAACCTTCTGTTTTCGATATTAAACTTGCAAGCTTATAAGCTTTCAAACACTTTAGTAGACTAAGTTTGTGTTAGCAAAGTAACTTCAAGCTAAAGTTATAAAGCTTTATTGATCAAATATATCTAGTTAACTTATTTATTTTTTAAAGGATATATTATTAAGGTTTAGTGTAATTAATATTTTTATCAATTCATTCTATTGCACGCCTCATAAGCGAAGCGTTGAGGTCTTGCTCTACTCTCGATATATGAAAATCAAGCACTTTTCAAACCTAAAAATGATTGTATTTTTCTCACATTGCACTTATAGGATAATATTATTATACACATGTCAAGAAAAAACATTCGTCTAAACGTATTTGATATTTTTAAAACGCAATTATTTTGTTTAAAGTAAGAAAAAAGTTGATTAAAAAAAAATTTCGAGGCCGTCCGGATGTTACCGTAAGTATCTGGCATTATCACGACCGTAAAAATGAATGTATCGATGTTTTTCTTTTATTAAAAGCTTCATAATCGCAACGCGCTGTTTCCTTTCGAAAATGGCTTGGTAATTCTTTGTCGTTTAATTGCAATTAATAAAAAACTAAACTGCTTAGTCATTAGTGTATGTATACTTTATGAAAATTGGGATGGTTTACATTATTTGTTCGTCCAATCAGACAGGTAAAGGAAATAAATCCCATTCGGCTGAATGCATAGGCTTATACAGCTATGTTTAGCTCTACGTCAAGAATGGCACAAAATTTCAAAAGTTTCTTTTCTTTCATTACGAGTATGTACAAGCTTTTATTTAGTTTCACCTGTCCAGTTGTCTGTAATCAAATCTTGCAAGTTAAATTTGATCCCTTTCCCGGTTTCCGATTGAGCTGAAATTTTGCATGCATGTATAAATTAGATGACAATGCAATATTATTGTAACATAGAGCTGACTTGATGATGGACCTGGAAGCTGGCTATAGGAACTCTGTAATTAAACGACGCAACCCCATCGAAATTGGGCTTATTTGATTCGTCTTGACGAGTACTTTGAAACTATATGAAAACCAGGGTCTGATCATGGACCTGGAAGCTGTCCATAGGAACTCCGTAATTAAGCGACGTAACCCCATCGAGTTTTGGCTCGTTTGATTCGTCTTGACGAGTACTTGAGACTATATGGTAACCAGGGTCTGAAGATGGACTTGGAATCTGGCCATAGCAACTCCGTAATTAAACAACGAAACCCCATCGAGTTTGGGCTCGCTTAATTCGTCTTGAAGAGTACTTTGATACTATATGGTAACTAGGTTTTGATGATGGACCTGGAAGCTGGCTATAGGAACTCCGTAATTAAAAGACGCAACCCCACCGAGTTTGGGCTCGTTTGATTCGTCTTGACGAGTATCTTGGTTGGCGTGAATATGCAACTTCAACAAATTGGGGAAAAAAGTTCGTTCCGCTTATTATGAATGTGGATTATGTCTGATTGATTAGATGGATGACCCAATGCCAAAGTAAGCACGTGGCGAGGGCTGAATGGTATGAGGGTGTATAAATATTTCATATCGCTTACGTTGCACCTCAGAGGACCAGGGCGAGACCTGTTATACTGAAGTCCTTCTCCCTCCACAATGGACCTCTGGGGTGATGAACGGTTTTTGTCCTATATTTGTGGGAACAACCCGAATAATAAAAATAGTAAATAAATAGTTAAAAATAAAATTAAAGAAAAACATTTTTTTTAAAACAAGCTTTTATTGCTAATAAAATAAACTAAAAAGTTAAAAATAAATTAACTCTAATCAGACATATAACACTTGTAACGTTATACGTTATAAGTTCATTGTAACCTTTAACGATAATAAAGCTTCTTGGTCTACAACAAAATAATTCCATATTGTACATAATTATATATTTTTAACACCATCATTAAATTATTACCAAAAAAAATTGCATGTCCTACAATTAGACGCGGTGGTGTAGTGGCAGCACGATTGGGCCGGAATCCCAATAGGCGCGGGTTCGAATCCCGCTTGCCACATCATTTTTCATTTCGTAATCGGATTTTATAAATAATTAAGCATATTAAATGCTAAATTTCAGTAATTTAAATAACAAGGTTGTGTCATCGTTTAATATAATTCTAACTGTAAAGTTTGAAGTATTAAGCCTATAACAATGTGTAAACATTGTCGGGTAGATAGCATACCGTCACCTTAAGACGTAAATATAATACGAAATGAAATTTGCATGTCCTACAATTAGTCGCGGTGGTGTAGTGGCAGCACGATTGGGCCGGAATCCCAATAGGCGCGGGTTCGAATCCCGCTTGCGACATCATTTTTCATTTCGTAATCGGATTTTATAAACAATTAAGCATATTAAATGCTAAATTGCAGTAATTTAAATAACAAGGTTGTGTCATCGTTTAATACAATTCTAACTGTAAAGTTTGAAGTATTAAGCCTATAACAATGTGTAAACATTGTCGGGTAGATAGCATACCGTCACCTTAAGACGTAAATATAATACGAAATGAAATTTGCATGTCCTACAATTAGTCGCGGTGGTGTAGTGGCAGCACGATTGGGCCGGAATCCCAATAGGCGCGGGTTCGAATCGAGCTTGCGACATCATTTTTCATTTCGTAATCGGATTTTATAAAAGGATTTTTTTCTTTAATTTTATTTTCATTTCTGGCATTGACTATTAGTCAATGCCAGAAATGTAAATGATAAATAATATAAAAATTATGAGGCGTGCACTTTTGGATTTTCCAAATTATTTTTAATATATACATAGGTACAACCAATTGCTTTTATATCGACCTGTGCCAACTCTACCTCTTGTCGTGTGGTTTGTCATTCTACGATAAATAAACGCCACGTTGTATTCTTATCGATTACAATATGAATGGAGTTTTTTAGTGTTTGAAATAAAATCCGCGTTTTTATTTGATTTTTAATTTCCTGACATTTTGAACACTTTACAGCATAAATGTTCACAGGAGGACCGTGATTAAAAATCAAATACGAACGCTATAGAATCCGTAAAGATAATTTTTATTACAAATATGTAATGCTCACGTAAACATTAGAAATCATTATGATTTTTAATATTTTGTTTTGCTCACCAATTAATATGCCAAATTCAGAATTTTATTGTTTCATCTCAGCTCGTATACGCCCCAGTGCTAAACTTGAGCCTTCTCCAAAATGAGAGTAAAATTGACCTATTATTACAGGATGATCAGGTAAATTGGTATAGAATAAGGTTTTCGTTTTCCTGATAGATGTTATCTGCATATTATATTCCTTAGCCGTCTTTTAAGAAGGGATGTAAGACATGTGACAAGAAGAGTTATCCATGTGATTATGGATGGACGTAAGAATCATATCGTGGGAAAAGAGATGGACGGTGGACAGATTATGTGGTGTGAGTGGTGAGAACATGTTGTACCGATCCCACCTAGTGAGGGATAATAGCAAGCTAATGATTATGAGTCGTGTATTTATATTCTAACGCCCTAGTCAAACGGATTGGTAATGGTTTTCATTTCGAGTTTTCCTTCTCGTGCATAGATATTACATGCATGTTACATACCTTAGTCACCTTTTACGACACCCAAGGGTATTTTTTTAAAGATCCACTCTGCACTAAGGAAATAATCCTTGTATTCGGGGGACTTTACAAACATATAATTAACGCAGACAAAGTAAACCTAGACTCAGAATAAGTGTTTGTGGATCACACAAAATATTGTCTGGCATAGGAATCGAACCCAGGCAATGACACGGAAAGTCGGTATCTTAAAACTACACTATCTGTGCAGGTATAAAAATGGGCAGTGAATTGTATTCTGAACCCATCAAATTCAAAATTCAATACATTTTTTTTTATAGCTTATGGTGGCAAACGAACACGCAACACACTTGATTATAAGTGTTACTGTCGCTCATGGACCTTTGCAACACCATGGATATAGCTAGGTCGCTGCCTGCCAATACAAACGCAAAAACCCATCCAATTGGGCTTTCGGCTCTCTCGCTCATCGAACAAATCGCATATTACCATTACTCAGACGTCGATCATCTGCGAGAGTGTGCCCACAGCTATAGACAGAAAACTACCAACAGCGTGGTCCTAACACTTTCAAAATATATTATTTTAATAACCACTAAACATACATCTATTAGCCCAATTTCTAATTGTCCATGGCAACTTTAAAAGTAAATTATTTTCTTTTAAACTCGTACCTTCACCACTATATCAATGTTCTACACATAACCGCGAGTATGAACAATCAGCACATCACATTCTCTGGGAGTGCGATCTCTGGCGTAATGAGCGCGACCTTATGTTAGACAGTTTGCAAGTCACATCTGGAGTAGTATACTACACGGATCTTGTAGCAACTCCAAAAAAATTCTGTGCGTTTAGGCGTTTCTGCCATACCTACTACTGCAATCAATCTTAAGGCTCACATATAAGCCCCGTTAAGTTATCTCGTATCCGTGGTGCCGTACTGCTGCGCTTATCGTAGCTGTACAACCCTTTATTTATTGGCTGACTAGTCAATATTGCTTTCTGTCTCCCGCTTTACCTGGAAGGGAAGTGGAATCACTTTTATCCAACTCCTCCTCTTTAACTTTTCTAATTAAATTTGTTGCGGGTTCCAAGACAATTAAAATCATCTCTCGGGACTGCCTGAGGATCAAACCTCGGTGTCATTTATGGTGACCATTGTAGATCCTGGCTTACAGGAGTTACAATGGTGGGATTAGTCCCAAGAAAAAAAACACTAAACATTGGTCAGCCTTCTTATATATTACATTAGGTAATAAAAATAAAACTACTGAACCAAATACCCTATTCGTATTACTATGAAGTAACTAAAGTACTTCAAGAATGTATTTTTCCAGTTCATTAACGACCTACTCGGGTTAAGATGCTGGTTAACTGATTTATATGGGCTATAAAGAGTTATTTTATTAGCTAATAGTATTGTGTGGGCATATTAAGTAAATTGGAAACACGATATTAAAGTCGTTTAGTATTTGGCCTATAATAATTTTATGTTCGTTCCTGTGGTGACTATATCTTAGCCGTGGGTGATCGTAAGAGACGACTAAGGGATATAAAATGCATATAACATCTATGCTAGAGAAGGAAATCTTGAAATAAAACCCTATACCAACATGTCTGACCAGCATGGTATAGCAGGTCAATTTCCCTCCCATTATGGAGTAGGCTCGAGACCAGCAGTGGGACCTATATGAAGTGAGACGAATGAATAAGACGAGTGAATAAATGCAATTTTATTTACATCGCCATCAACTGTTTGATCTAAGGCACCTTCACAAATAAAGGTGCCGTAATCGCCATCTTTTGCAAATGGGTTGGCTATCCTTGAGAGGCTTTAAACATTTCTCAGTATAGAATTACTGCCTAGTTTCTTGGTGGGACCGGTTGTACTCTTATCCCGTCGCTAACCTGGTAATTATATATACTTTTTTTATAAGATCTTGAGGCTCGCGGGAATCTTATAAATTGGCTTAAGGTTCACCAATCAGCAGTATTCTTCTAGGAAACTAATAACAGGAATGCAATCGATAAAATTAGTCTGCAAAGCGGGGTATATTTAAGAATCGAGAGCATGCTACCCTGTTGTAACGGATTGATATAGAGTTTTGTTTCTAAGTTTCCTTCTTAGATAGATGTTATCTGTATTAATTTTGCCTTAGCAGTTTTTTACAATACCCACGGCCATAGAGAATTGTTTTATTTTTATATATTGGATACTTCTACATTTATTTCTATCTGTAACAAGAGAAAGTCGTTCTTTTTTTTTAAACATCATCCTAGAGAAGTAATCCTTGTATTGCGGGTGACTTTACAAACATACAATTAACGCAGACAAATTACACCCAGACTCAGAACATCAGCTTGTGGATTGCACAAAATATTGTCCTGAATGGGAATTGAACTCACAGCACTGGCACGAAAGTTCGGTACCTTAACCACTGCTTAATTATTACCACTTAATTATGAGAAGACGTAATATTTCACAATACAATACTTGACTATACGACGTAAGTCGTACGCTAATAAATCAAGTAAATAGATATGTTTTAGTCAAAGACCTCTTCGCTGAAAAACTGGTTTGACGACCAATTTTCGACAAATTCAAGCACGTAAAAAATATATTTACATAAAATTTAAAAAAAAAAACATTATTAACCGTAACAATTGCAGTTTTTAGTTATTAAGAAAAAAAAACATTCAAAAACCTCCTCCTCCCCTCCTCGATCATTTCGTGTGAAACCAAACAAAAAAATAAAAACGAACCCTCACAGGAAGTGGCGGAAGCCTTGACCTTGTTGGGCGTGAATCTCCCCATGACAGTAGACCATATGCCAAGAAATGGTTCGCGGTAATACATATTCTCAACCTTATTATTAAAAGTATAGAATCGCTATTTTAATGATGTTTATACTTATTATGATGTCTTTAACATGTCATATTTGGTATTCAATAAGCAATACAGTTTTTAACTATTCAGTTTCATAGAAATCTCATAAAATATATTTGGGCATTTGTCTTTATGTTAATCTGAATAAATGTTGGTATTTTGAGGCAATTCGCTTAAATTCTCGTGGGAATATTTTTGTCGGCTAATAATTAAAAGAACAGGATGTTTATACATACGTTAACAGATTAAAAATTAAAAATGTCATCAACTCTATTTTTTTTTTACAGATGTTTTATAAAATATTCTATAGATTCTTTTTAGTGCTAATCTCGTGATCCATCAAACATATATGCTTATAACCCTAGTTCAAAAAAAGTATAGACAATTCATTAATCTTTTTAACTTTATTTTAATATTGGAATCATCGTGAGTTTGACTTAATTATAGGAAAATACATATACCTATATAATGGCAATAGGCTCACGGTTTAAGGTGGCATTCCGATGTTAGCGACCGCGACGCGCGACCGCGACCCGCGACCGCGACGCGCGACCGCGACCCGCGACCGCGACCCGCGACCGCGACCAGCGACCGCGACCCGCGACCGCGACCCGCGACTGCGACCCGCGACTGCGACCCGCGACCCGCAGCTGCAAACGGATCGCGCGATCCGCTGCTTAGTATGAATTTGTATGAAGCACTAAACAAACTCTGTGACCGCGTCGCGCGACCGGTGGGCGTGGCCAGAGAGTCGACCGCGACTCGGTCGTGCCAGAGGCAGTGCAGTCAAGCGACGCAGGCGAAAAATTCATAAAATTGTCAACGTTTTATGAATGTTTGAAAGCAACCCTCCTCTTCATGCAATGTGAAAATTGAGTGGATCTTCTGCCTTTCTTCTTAAGGAATAGTCACTAATATATCTTCAAATCATCCTAACATATCATCATTCCATCATCTTCTTCATCTTCCAATAGCTGCGGAATAACTTTCTTTACTAGCTGCGGAGAAATTGTCCGACATATTGGTACAATAGAACAAAATCGTCACCAATAAAACTATGGAAAGAGTGGCGAGTTGCAGTCGCGTCACATCGGAATGCTGGCAGTCGCCCCCGCGACAGGCGACCATGATTGCGTAGTCGGCTGGTCGCGGTCGCACGTCGTGGTCGCCTACATCGGAATGCTACCTTTAGAATCGATTATGTTGACCCGAGTTTGTTTGATATGATGACCATCAGATATGCTCGAAACCCGGGTTGACATAATTCCAATTGCCATTATACAGGGTAGAAGTGGACCGCTCCCGAAAATAAAGACAGGCGACCCTACTAGTCCTACTTGTAATGATAGGCTAGAAAAAAATCGATTCGGATGAAAAAAAAAATATTTTTCACAACGAATTTTAAGTTTTTTTCACATTCCATCGTATTAGAACAGTGCCATGTAACGATAATTCCATAAAAAATACGTAACTTTACTCCGATGAGAAAAGACACAATCTATTCAAAACTCACGATCATATGTTCAAGAGTTCAACGACCTCGGGGGTGAAAAAAAAAATCTTTTTCATCCGAAACGTTTTTTTTTTCTAACCTATCATTACAAGTAGGACTAGTAGGGTTACCTGTCTTTGTTTTCGGGAGCGGTCCACTTCCACCCTGTATACATTTGTTTAAAATATTTTTATAGTAGATAAGTAGCTTGTAGTGGATGCGGCGGCGAGAGTGTGAATAAAATAGTTTAATGTTTTTACTTTATTTGATGTAAAAACTGGGATGCTTTTTTGAGGTGGGGGCTATGGTATAGTTATATCCCACCCAATCCACCCGTGGCGATGAAAGGGGTGGCGTGCGACTCCATAACTTGCCGTACACGTACCTCTCTACGCCATGTGACCAAGCCACCAGAATCCAATGTTTGTCATAGAAGTACTAGTATACCTAGAATAAAATAAAATGATTTACTAAAACTTTCATCATCTCAGCTCATATATGTCCCACTATTGGGCTCGAGCCTCCTCCATAATTTGAGGGATATTAACCTACTATACCACGCTGGTCAGACATGTTGGTATAGGGTTTTGTTTCGAGTTTTCCTTCTCTCGCATAGATGTTATATGCGTTTTATATCCCTTAGTCGTCTCGTACGATCACCCACGGGTAAGACAGGGCTGGTGAATTGTATTCTTACTCCGTCACCGCACGGAAAGAAGAAAAAACTTTATTACGAGCGAAAAATGATTATCACACATGGGATGACAATAATTTTTTCGCTCGTAATCAAGTTTTTATAAATAATCAAGCACGTTAAATGCTTAATTTCAGTAATATGATTTACTAAGTTAAATTTTGAAATAAAACTACTTTTACGAATTCTATCGCGTTTGTATTTGATTTTTTAATTTCCCGACGTTTTGAACACTTTACAGTGATCATGGTCACGGGAGGACTCTGGTCTCGAGGGTCCTCTCGTGACCATCGATCCGTTCCATCCGAATCCGTAAAAGTGGTTTTATTTCAAATGTGTAACACTCGCGTAAACATTAGAAGTTAAATTTTATTGAACACCATACATTATTTTAAGTAAACATTAAAAAATCACGTGTGGGTTGCGGGTGTGCGTGCTTACGCCCCTCTGTCGCCCCGGACGGAGTGGTGCGAGGAGTGCGCCGACCGTACGACCGTAGCTCACCCCAAAAAAAAAAAACAAAAAAAAAACCAACATTAAAATTAATTAATACACATAAGATTTCCCCATGTAAAGTAAAAACCAAGTACCAACTCGATAAAATAATCCTTAAAAATAATTTTATTTCATAAAAGATAAATTATTCATGTACTTTTTCATTGCAATATAATATTAAAATACAAAAAAAAATGCATAATATTCCCTACATTCTTTTTATCTCGTGAGATCTCCATCGAACGTAAAGGCTCAAAATCTCTAGTTCAAAGAAAGTATGGGCCATTCGTTAATCTTTTTAATGTAGATAAATAATCCTTGCTGAAAAGAACTTGTCTCAAACATTACACATTTTGTTCTAAACTTAATTTTTTATGAACAGAACATACTTAATCATTTTTAATTTTTACGCGAGTATTACATATTAGATATATATGTAACTATTTTTTACGCGTTTGTATTTGATTTAAAATTTTCGTCTAAACTAAACGCCAGGGACTTAAAATTCATACGGGATAAAAGCCGTCAGACATTCACAAAAATTTATTCTGTATTAATTTTAATATGATACTCTTCTTGTTTTCGGCTCCTATATGTCCCACTATTAATTACGCGCCTCCTCTAGCTGAAGGGCTAGAGCTACGCCAGCCTGGCGATTTGACATAGGATTTTATTTCCAGTTTTCCTTCTATTGCTATAATGGAGTGCAGTGCAATCGCACAGGTAGGATAGCCTCATAATCACCACGCTTAGCAGGCGACTTAACGATCGTAGTTGGTGTTTCAGCTGCCCAGGAATGTACTACTCACCATTCTACTGGTCTTTTTTGGTGGGCTATTGTTTGGACACACGCCTTCCGTTCCGTCCGGAGCGACGGAAGGGCAGCGCGCGGCCCCATAACCCACCGTATTCCCTCCCCGACACCATTGGGCTGGCCACTGGGACCGCTTACTGGTGAATCCTCTGCTGATTATTTCATCTCCTTATGAAAAAGAAATTGGCTTACTACATCACGCTGATCAGATGGTTTGGGTCAAACCCTACTGATTTAAAATTTGCCTTTATTGCATAGATTTTCTTTTTTTTTTTTTTTTTTTTTTTTTTAACACCTCCCTGCACTAAGGAAAATAATCCTTGTATTGCTGGGGACTTTACAAACATACAATTAACGCAGACAAATTACACCCAGACTCAGAACAACGCTTTGTGGATCGCACAAAGTATTGTCCTGCGTGGGAATCGAACCCACGACACTGGCACGGAAGGTCTTAACCACTACGCCATCTGTGCAGTCGATTACGATTTGCGCCATCTGTGCAGTCGATTACGATTGCGATGACGCATAGATTTTCTATACATATTATATGCCTTAGTGCTTACGATACACACACACACAAACGATACTGAGGGTGCTGACTTACACAGCTAAATTGTCACCACATGAATAAAACTCAACGGTCCAGTTTTAATTATTGAATAACCCAAAAGTTGTAACAAACATAACAAATCCTATACAGAGACTATCAAACTAATAAAACTATAATGGAAATTTCAAATTGAATCAGCTAAAGTTCAAAATTCTTTCATGTCGAATAATGTTATAGCGAAATTTTCAATAGCGAAAATGTGTTTTACAGAGTTATGTTACTGGCATACATTTATTTTAGGATTAACTAGAACTACCCAGATCTAGCTGGTACTTTTATTGGTTTGTTTTTTAGTGATTTAAGTAGACAGTTTTAAACTAAGACTTTTAGTCATAGTGGACCACGATACTGACAGTTTTCTGATTGCTGCTGTCGGAGCTTGGAGTTCTGCCTCTTACTGAAAATCAACGTCTGCATAAACATCTCCATATTTAGTGGTAGGACTACGCTGCGTCAGCACGCACACCCGTAACTCGCCTTCGTCGTTGGACCGACCACCGGAGCAGCGTGAACTTGACGTTAGTGGCCGGCCCGACGGAATAACCCCTGAGGGGTACCCTCTCCTAGACCGACAATCCCCCCCCCCCTCGGGGAGGACGTTGGTCTTTCCTCACGCGGTCAGCCTCTCGGCGGATGACGGACTAGTTCCCCGGTCCAGTCACCCGCGGCCTCAGCACCCTGGCGATGGTCGGCAGCGTCAGGTCGGCACCCACGATTGCGACAAAAATATTATCAACCCTTACGATGCTCGTTGGTGTCGTACGAATTAACTAGGAGCTTTATATCAACCTGGGCGAACTCTATTCGGTAACATCTGGTCAATAATAACATTTCTAAGGAGAGTTGACGTCGAGCAAGCGGTCGCTCATAAAACTGTTTCCAGTTTTGCAATATGAACGATCAGTCAGCCTTGAATAATTCAACTCTTCCATCATACTTAATTTCAGCACTCAGTATTACTTCGCTATTGTATCATATCAGAAGGTATGATAATCTGATATGCGCAGAACCCATACAGTTAAATGTCTTCAAAAAAATAACATGATCATATAGCCAGTCGTTGAATTTTAAAAAAGCAAACTAAAACCCTTATTGCATAGAATTTCTTTCCTGCTTTCTTTATCCTTTATGAAGAGGGACATTAATCAAAAAATTTAATGCTGGTCAAGTGGGTTGCCATGGGTAGAATGAATATTTTCAAAAATTGAATTCTGCCTGTAACAAATTTAATGGCTTCAATGTTCATAACAAAATTTTATATTGAATTCTTGAACTTCATAACTTAAAAACTATTAAGTAAATTTCGAAATTTGTGGGTTCATAGTCCACATATATAATTAGTCTGGCCAAAAATATTGTTACAACATAAAAACTTTTGATTTTTATTTTTAATGGCAATTTGAATTGATTTTATTATGTTGGAAATTTAGATCATCATCCAACATTTCACTTATTTTTTTCGAAGTTAATTATATATCTCAATAATGTAATGAGGTATTAAATAATAGTGCATTGCAGGGATTACTTTGGACAAAGTGGTTATGCAGCCGTCAGTTATTTTCAAGCTATTCAAAATCTGGCTATCAGTCGTATATTCGTAGGTCATAACTGTACAACCATAAAAGATCACTGCGGCTGCTTATTTTTAGAACTAAAAATGCTGTTAATTCAGAAGCGTAGTAGTATAACACTCCGGACATGCCCGAGCCTACATTTGAGCCGTAAGATTCTTTGCAACAACAGGTATGACAGAAATACCTGAACGCACGGAAGATTGCTTAAGTTGCTACCAGATCCGTGTACTATACTAACTATCCCAGTCGTGACTTGCAGACTGTCTAACTTTTTTTTTGCGGCGGGCTACGGAGTGGTTACACCTCGCTAATCCATCCAGGGCGACGGAAGAAGCGGTGCGTGACCCCTTAGACCAACAACTTACCTATCGACGCCGTGTGAGTGTGGTCACTGGAACACGGTCTTTGTCTTCAGTGGCTCTCCTGGCGGTCTACCCTCGCGGGTATCCTCGTCGACGCCCCGACAGCTTTCGCCGTCGGAGCGCTGTCCTCAAGCTGTGGCCTCACTCCGCGCAACTAGACTAATCAATGAATAAAATATTAACAAAATGTGTTGCTGCACTTCGTTTGGTGAGCGAGAGAGCAGGCAACCTAACTTTCTAGGTGGGTTTGGGGTTCTCATAGGTAGGCAGCAGCCCAGCTGTACCCCATGGTATATAGCACAGGTCCATAGACGGAAGTAACACTTACCATCAGGTGCGTTGCTTGCTCGTTTGCCAACATGATCAATAAAAAAATTAGGCTACATAGTGATCAATCTCCAGCTGTATTTTTATTTTGGATAGAACAGATATTTTAATAGATTCACGAACAGAAATGAAACTTTTGAAGCCTTGCAACTTAGAATGGAGTTAGGGTTATGATTTTCTGAGAAAAACGCTGCTGACCACTTCCATGGTATCCTCCAAATACAATCGCCTACCCGCCCCTTAAGCAAAGCTATTATGACAGAAGATGTCTATATCCATAACGTTGATATTCTAATAGATGGATAGAATAGTTTCCTTTTTTCATTCTATGTGATCGAGCTGGTTATTGAAGTTCATTGTATTTAAGCACGGAAATGAACCTTGGACTATTTTTAGTTCGTTTTATTACGTCAGAATACTGTATGAGTCATACACTCAGGTCATACACGAGCAGGCGCCGATTTGATGCACCTCTCATACAAATTAGTTTATTAAGATTTTTAAAACACGCAATCTGCGCAATAGTTTAATGTTAAAATATTGTAGATTGTATTAACAATATATATATATATATATATAGTTTTTTGGGGGCAGAGTTATGGCCTGATTACAACCTCACATACCTATACCCGTCAGGGTCACATACATATTTTCAATATTTACATTTTAGTTTAAATTAATCGAAATAATAGTCATCGGATCAACACGAAACCGCACTGAAAAATCCAACAAGAAACACAGGGGATTTTGTCTATTTTTTTTTTTACTTTCTTCTGTTATATAGACTTCTGTTATATGGAATGTCGCCTTGGTTTGACGTCAATATCGGCGTTAAGCAGGGATGCATTCTATCAGCCAGACTGTTTATCATATATTTGGACAAATTGGCTCGGACATGTGGAAAGAATGCCGAACGAACGTCTGGTTAAGAAGATATACAATGCGAAAGTGGAAGGATGTAGGTACCGGGGGAGACCAAGACTAACCTACCTAGACCAGAGCGGTCGCGTACTCAAGGAAGGTGAAGTCAAGAGTCTCCGAAACCGGCGAGCGTGTATGAAGAGAATTATGAATGTTGAGGAAGCGAGTGAAGTATGCAAGGATAGAGTTCTCTGGCACTCTGTTCTCTCTGCCTACCCTGCAAGGGATATGGCGTGATGATATCGTACGTATGTAACATCTACACAACTGTGGTATTACCCCGGATGGATCGGACCGCGGCTGTAGACAGAAAACTGACAACAGTGTGGCCTACCACTATAAAATTATAACATATCGTGATTCGAAGGCCATCATACAGAAGATAATATTTATTAAGCATATTTTATGCAAGTCTATATAACATACATACATACATACTATCATAATTCTTCTCATACACACATTAACCAAGCTGGTCTAGGTAGGTTAGTCTGGTTCTCCTCTACCTACATCCTTCCACTTTCACATTGTATATCTTCCTAACCAGACGTTCGTTCGCCATTCTTTCCACATGTCCGAACCATCGGCGCATTCCCTTTCGCATCTTTACACTCTCATTGATACTTACTCGCTCTCTTACGTCGTCGTTACGAATACGACCGGTCAGCCTAACTCCACTGTAAATGTTACTTGCATGTAATATCCCTTAGTCGTTTTATACAACACCCACGGGTAAGAAAAGTTATTGATAGATAGATAAATAGAGGTAGGATAGATTTTAGAAGTGGTAGGACAACGCTGTGGACAATTTTCTGTCTACAGCCGCGGGCCGGCCTGTCCGGGGTAGTACCACACTGAGCAGACGATCGACATCCGAGTAATGGCAATGTGCTATTGCGCTTCGTTTGGTGAGTGGCAGAGCTGGAAGCCCAACTGGGGTGGGTTTGGGGTTTGTATTGGCAGCCGCCTATCTATAGCCTTGGTATTGCAAAATTCCATGGGTGGCAGTGATACTTACCATTACTTGTGCTGTCTGCACGTTTGCCACCATAAGCAATAAAAAAAAATTTAAGTTCTTACAAATCTTTCTGAACCTCACGTATTTTTATTAATGATAGGAAATGAAACCAACAATTGAAAGTTGTGGTGACTTTGACAGTAAAACTCACACAAGCGTAATTCCTGCAGAACAAATGGCCGTTTAAGTAGAACAAAATACGCGGCTCAATATTGTAAAAAGTAAAACATATTTTTTTATAAGCAAACGTGTTACAACCCACTGGGCACTCAGGATATTATCATAGCGTATCGCTCTGAATAATAAAATACGAAAGAAATATGCACGACGGAGTGTTGGATAACCTTCTATTTTATTGTATAAAAATACTGCATAGATTCATGTATATTATATTCTTGCTTACACAGACGCCGTAGTGCTTAAGATACCAGCATATCAAGCCAGTATTATGCGTTTGATTCTCACGCAGGACAATATTTCTTACCATCCATAAATTGTTATTCTGAGTCTGCGTGTAATTTGTGTCCGCCTAAACAAGGATTACATTTCAAATTACTGAAATTTAGCATTTAATATGCTTAATTATTTATAAAAACCCGATTACGAAGCGAAAAATGATGTCACAAGCGGGATTGGAACTGACACCTATTGGAAATCCGTCCCAATCGTGCTACACTTACACCACCGTGAACTATTGTAAGACATTCAAATCTCGCTTCGTGTTGTATTTACGTCTTTAAGGAGACGTGCGCCATCTACCCGACAATGTTTACACATTGTATGGGCTTAATACTTCATACTTTGCAGTTAGAATTGTATTAAACGATGACTCAACTTTGTTATTCAAATTACTGAAATTTAACATTGGGAAGGATTTCCAAGGTACCTATGGGTTCGAATCCCACCTGTGACATCATTTTCGCCTCGTAATAGGGTTTTTATAAAGGATTACATTCTTATGCTTACGTGCTACATTTGAAATAAAACTGTTTTTACGAATTCTATCGCGTTTGTATTTGATATTTAATTTGTCGAGGTTTCGAATATTTTACAGGCTTTATTCTCAAATGCAAACGCGTAAAAATAGTTTTATATCCAAAGGATTATTTTCTTAAGTGTTGCAATTCATTTTCCTGTTAATTCCTCAGCCATTTTTCACGAATTCTACAAACAAGTAACAAGTGGTGGAACATTGAATTTTCAACCCATCATTACACCAGTATTAGTGGTATTTTATTGTGACCATTCCTCCGCATCACATTACATAAAATGTCATCAAAATTATTTAATATAATAAGTTAAAACACTATATGGCGTCATCATCAACCTTCTCTTATCCCAATTTATTTGGGGTCGACGCAATATGTCTTCTCCTTCCATACAACTCTATCAGACGTCATCTCTGTGGTCACTCCTTGTCTATCCATTATCCATGTCATGTTTCACGCAGTCCATCCATCTTTTCTTTGGTCTTCCCTATATTGTATATAATACAATAAAATACAATATCTATATATATAAAAATTTATTGCTGTTCGTTAGTATCGCTATAACTCGAGAACGGCTGGACTGATTGGGCTTATTTTGTCTTGAAATATTTGTAGAAGTCCAGGGAAGATTTATATGGTGAGAAAATATGGAAAACTTAGGAGAAAATTTTTAAAAACGACAATCAAAAAAAATCTTTACTGTCAAAAAGACGACATTCGTAAAAAAAAGGGAAGCGGTAGTCTGCCGGGTCAGCTAGTAATACAATAAAATACTATAATTGCATATAATACAATAAAACCACACAAGGCTTTCACTTCCCCGCCGCAAGTCAGGCAGAAAACTATCAGAGCATTAACATTAGAGATGTGTATGTCAATTACCTATCTTTTTTTCTGTAATATTTATAATAGAAATTTTCATATCACCAGATGGTGACACCCTTTTGAATGACACATTTGAAACTAAACATGTGTGTTTTAACATACGTATCTTCTATCTTTTTTTTTTAAAGTATAACATAAACGGAAGACTTCACAGCGTGGGAATTTACTTAAAAATGGTAACTAATCATCGTTATCTATGATATTTTTCTTTTTTTTTTAAAACAACGCACTAAAGAATAAATTCTTGTGGGGAATGGGAATGTGGGGAGTTTACATACATATCATCACGCCATATTCCTTGCAGGGTAGGTAGAGAGAACAGAGTGCCAGAGAACTCTATCCTTGCATACTTCACTCGCTTCCTCAACATTCATAATTTTTCGGTTTTGGAGACTCTTCAGTACGTGACCAATCTGGTCTAGGTAGGTTAGTCTCGGTCTCAGTGGGGAGTTCAGGTAAATATAACTATTCTTATTAGCCAGTATGCTTCTGACAGAACGGAGACTTACTAAATGCGTAGCTATAAGTATTATAATAAGTATTATAGTTTTATAAGTATAACTTATTGTGCTAACTTAGTAACGTTGAATGTGACCATGTCGAATTTACTCCCCGTGCAAATCTATCCGCCTATGGAGGTTTTCACTTCAAAAAAAAATCATAAAGCGGTCACGAGGACTGCCGACAGAAGAGAAATCTTATAAATTAAAAAAAAAATCCAAAAATAAAAAGCGAAAAAAAAAATTCAAAAAATAAAAAGCGTAGGTACTCAGGGAGTATATATGGGTGTGATCATAACATATATGGCAGCCGTCAAAAAAAATATATTCCAAAATATTTTTTTTAAGGTAGGTAAGGTTAGGGAATAATTCTGCACGAATGGCTTTATGTATAAAAGTACTGTCATTTATGTGATTAAATACAATATTGTCCTACGGTCTACTCTCCCTCCGTCTTACGAATTTTTGATCAGGTCACGTGTCCTGACGCGAGTTTAACATTTTTTACCCATCCCAAAAAAGTGCACAACGCAACTAAAGAAGTTTTCACTTGAAAAAAATATGAAACAAACTGAATCGAGCGTAACGTATAGTCCTGTCCCGGTAAACTAAACTAAATTCCTAGGAGCTGTATCGTATAGTCCGCGTAACTCGAGTCAGTGATCACTTGATCAGTGCTATCAGTGAGTTGCGCGCGGGCAGTATACCCGCACGCGTTCTGCGAAGTGCGCGCACCAACACGTGATCAGAAAACTGATCGTACGCCTTGTGATTGTGTGTGTATGTGTATCGTGCTTGTGCCCTTTTATATGTGTGAGTGAAACAAATTGAACTTGGATTTTTATTTCAGGTGAGTTTTTCAAATATGTTTAAAGTAAGTTTTTCAAATGTATCTGTATAAGGGAGTAAATATTCATCAGTCCTATTTCTTATCCCTAGGTATTGTAAAAGTCTTTTTACCAATCTCTAACTCTTAGGTAACATCCAAGTCAACCTGTATAGCCTATATCATTAAATGTAGCATGTACATTATATAATATTTTATCTGCCTTAGTTATTACTTATAAGTTAGGTAAACCTGGTTAAAATGGCAAGCTTAGGTAGACATATAATATCAGGCGAAAGAAAACTCAAAATAAAATCGTACATTATGCCGTCTGACTAGCTAGCTGTGTGGTAGCGGCTACGAACACTACCAACCCTTACTTTGCTCGTGGATGTCGTAAAAGACGACTAAGAGTCTTATAACGACCTGGGCCAACTCTGATGCCGTTTGGTCAACGATTACATTCCCAAGAAGGGTTGAAGTCTGGCAGGCAGCTGGTCATAAAATTATTGCCAATAACGTTTACAATATGTTGTATGAAAGTAGAGTACATATTGTATCGACCCCAAGCAATTGGGATAAGAGTAGGAGAATGATGATTATGCCGTCTGACCAGCGTGGCTAGTATGTAATAAACGTAATTATTAGTCGCCCCCTTTGGTATGAAACGATCGGGTACATACCCATCACCAACACCCAAAACCAGCGTGACGATTATGGCATTAGGAATGTACCCATACGACCCATAGTACCTGACTTGTATTTAGCTGGAAGGAATTTTCTAAAATACTATGCTTGGTTAAAGTTAGATGTCGGTGGTCATCGATGGGAGAAGCGAGTTAAAAAAATGCAAAAATGGGTCAGACAGTATGGGTATGTACTCCTTGGACAGTCAATATCCAACAGTGGATTCAAAACACTAATAGATTAATGATAAAATGAGTGGTAATTTTTGTGATTCAATTAGTTACCTACCTTACAAGTTCGTATTACAATACGTTGAACACTTTATTAATATTCTAGGCGCAAACTTTTAAATATTTGAGCTTTTAAATTGTGTTTACATAAGAAAATGTACTACTGGGTATTTTGCATAAACTATAAGAGTTATATTTGGATCCAATACTTAACAAATATACATATTTTTTAATAATGATAGGATCACGCTGTTGACAGTTCTCTGTCTACAGACGCGGGCCGATACATCCGGGGTAGTAATGACGGTGAGCGAGAGAGCCGGCAGCCCAATGGGGTGGATTTGGGGTTTGTATTGGTAAGCAGCGGCCGTAAAGGTTCATGGGCGGTAGTGGCACTTACCATCAAGGGTTCTGCTTGCTCGTTTGCACCCAAAAGCAATAAAAAAAAATATATCTTATTTATCGGATAAGCGATAGGCTTAGCTAAAAACCATCGTTTTTCCCCTTAAATTAGCGCTGTAACATGTTTGTGATACAGTTTATGTTGTGGTGACACTTTTTTCTATATCTTATGTGTACATAATTATTATTGTAATTATTATTATATTTTTGTAAGCAAAATATTTTTTTCTTTCTTTCTTTTAGCTTTCAGCGGTAATATATCTCTTATTAAAATATTTTTCTTTCCTCTATTTGCAATTACGGTTACATAAAAATGTGGATTATATTATCTTTGGTTATGGACAAATAAACAACTTATTTAGTAAGTGATAACTGCCGCTACTAGACTTTAGCAAAATTAGGAATATAGGCAATTCGCCGCCTATTGTAAAAAGAAAAAGTGATGAATAGGTGGATGTGGAATGAAGACAGAAAGAGGAACGTTTATTCCTTCCATCATTCTGACGATTCTGTGAGAATAGAGCAGACAGAGTAGCCAGTCGTCTTGTGACTAGACCATAGACTGACAAAAAAAAGAAAGAGTAGCCAGGACTATATGCAGAAAACCTCTCTCTCCGTGTGGTGACGGAGTAAGAATACTATTCACCACCCCATATCTTACCCGTGGGTGATCGTACGAGACGACTAAGGGATATAAAACGCATATAACATCTATGCGAGAGAAGGAAAATTCGAAACAAAACCTTATATAACTCGAAACAAAGTCCAACAGAACATTTATGGGCTGTGATGATGATGATGCAGAAAACTGTCCAACTAAAAATATAATTATTCAAATTGTAGAACATATATACACATATATATATATATATATATATATATATATATATATATTTATAATATCGATTTCTTAGTGATCGCGTGGCTAGACCAGTAGATACTGATAATTACCGAAGCGTCGAGTTAATATAAAACCGATTTCCGAAACGCATTGAAATTTATAAAAAAATATTTCATATCATACATCTAATTCTCACCTAAGTATGAGACATCACTATCGGCTACATAGCTAGTAGAAAAATGTGAATTGCCCGTAAAATATGAAGGTTATCTCGCATCAAATAACTTTTTTAAAAGATTGGCGCGGTTATAGAGATTATTACGTACGATTTAGAATTTAAAATTAAAATTACTGAAATTTAGCATTTAATATGCTTGATTATTTATAAAAATCCGATTACGAGCGAATAATAATTGTCACAAGTGGGATTCGAACCCACACTCCGAACGAAATCCGTTCCTATCGTGCTACCAGTTACACTAACGTGAACTGTTGTATGACATTCATTTTTCGCCTCGCATTATAATTTTGTCTTTAAAGGAGACGTGTGCCATCTACCCGACATTGTTTACACATTATACAGATTTATTAGATGTCATCATCATCATCATCACAGCCCATAAATGTCCCACTGTTGGGCTCGGGCCTCCTCCGTAAAGGGATAGAATTTAACCTACTATACCGCGCTGATCAGACGTGTTAATATAGGGTTTTGTTTCGAGTTTTCCTTCTCTCGCATACATGTTAAATGCGTTTTATATCCCTTAGTCATCTCGTACGATCACCCACGGGTAAGATATGGGTTGGTGAATAGTATTCTTACTCCGTCACCATACGGAAATCCACAAGGTAAATTATTAGATGTAATTGCTACAAATTAACATCAACGAAATGAAGTTTCAAGCAAACCGTCAGTAAACAGTAATCAATTGATGAATTAAATCGAAATTTAATTCATCAATAAGACCATTACCGCGTAGTATCCATTCCCTGAGTCAATTTATAACCACTGGTTAGTAATAGGGTGATAGCACGTTTTAATTATATTATTCTTAGTCAAGCGGATATGCGTGAGACAATCTTTAGCATTAAAAATATTTGCTGACGTTCAGAAACAGGTCCCATTGAAGTGTTCATGAACTTAAAGTAATCATATTTTGGTAACTTCCGTTCTAAAACTTGTTGGCTAAACATTCAATTAACAAATTTACCGCGCCTTCGTAGAATTCTTAATAGGAAATTAATAATAATATACTAAATGTTTTATTTTCTAAAAGTGCTTTTACTGTTAGTAAGATGAAATAGATATGTATTTTTAGAGAGCGAGTAGGTATGAACGAGAGTATTGGTGTAAAGATGCGAAAGGGAATGCTCCGATCGTTCGGACATGTGGAAAGAATGCCAAACGAACGTCTGATTAAGAAGATATACAATACGAAAATGGAAGGATGTAGGTACGGGGCGAGACCGAGACTCACCTACCATTTTTTTTTTTTTTTTTTTGGTGGACTATGGATGCGTCTCGCCCCGCCGAATCGGTCCGGGGTGACGGAAAGGCGGCGCGTGACCCCATAGACCCACCGTAAAATTCCTCTCTCTGCGCCGTGCGAGCGGACCACCGGTACTCGATTTTTAACTTTGGTGGCCCGCCCGGCGGTTTACCCTCGCGGGTTCCTCTCGTCGACGCCCCGACAGATATTTCGCCGTCGGGGTGTCGCCCTCACGCGGTAGCCTCACGTCGGGTGACCGGACAATTCCCCGGTCCGATCACCCGAGGCCTCGGTTAGGGCGGCATCAGGCGTAGGTATTCGCGCCTGCGCCGCCCCGGCCGCTGACGGCGACCCGGGTCGCGGGAATCCTCCCGGACTCGTTCCGCCGCCTCCTTCCGCGAGATAACAGCCTCGCAGAAGGCGGCGACCGCGTCCCAGTTCTTGACGCTGTAGACCATCGCCCTCGCGACAGCCGGCAGCGTCAGGTCGGCACCGATAACAGCGACGAGGTCACGGCGCTGCCCGTCCCAGCTCGGACATAGACCAGATTGGTCACGTACTGAAAGAAGGTGGAATCAAGAGTCTCCGAAACCGGCGAGCGTGTATGAAGAGAATTATGAATATTGAAGAAGCGAGTGAAGTATGTAAGGATAGAGTTCTTTGGCACTCTGTTCTCTCTGCCTACCCTGCAAGGGATATGGCGTGATGATATGTATGTATGTAAAAAGTCCAAAAAATTTTATTTCATTTTTGTGTTAATCTCTGTATTTTGTTAAAGGCAACACCCTGCGCTAAGGAAATAGTCCTAGTATTGTTGGAGATTTTCCACATACATAATGTAACGGAAAATTACACCCAGACTAAAGTCTGGAACTACTCGGTCTAAATCAACAATGTGTGTCAATCATACAAAATGTTTTCCTACGTAGGAATCGAACCTACGAAACTGGTCGATATCTTAACTATTACGCCATCAGTGCAATCAAATAATGTTATAATTTTGTATGATAGAATATCTGAGAAATAAAAAAATATATTCATGATCAAAAATACTGCAGTATTCGATACGTCGGGAGAGTATTTCAATTATTTGAATTATTACAAAATGTCTGCAAGATTAGATTAGCACATTTTCTTTCTCTATTCTAGCTAGTAAACTTATTATATAGCTAGTAAATTTATTCAATAACTATACCAGGTAATAAAGTTAATAAGATAAATAAATAATAATTCCATTTCACAACAGAATAAGAATACAATTCACCTTTCTTCCTTGCATATTATATTATTCCACTTTGTAAGAATATCTTCTTATTTGGGACGCGGTCGCCGCCTTCTGCGAGGACGTCATCTCGCAGAAGGAAGCGGCGGAGCGAATCCGAGAGGAACTTCTCTTCGAGGATTCGCGCCGCCACCGGCGACTGGGGCGGCGGAGGCGTGAATACCTCCGCCTCATGCCGCCCTAGCCGAGGCAGCGGGTGACCGGACCGGGGATTAGTCTGGTCGCCCTGGGAGCGAGGCCACCGCGTGAGGACGACGCCCCGACGGTGCAAACTGTCCGGGCGTCGACATTACAACGAGGATACCCGTGAGGGTAGACCGCCGGGTGGGCCACTGAAGTAAAAGACCGCGTACCAGTGACCCACCCGCACGGCGTCGAGAGGTATATTGTAGGGCGGGTCTACGGGGTCTTACGCCGCTTTTCCTGTCGCCCCGGACGGATTAGCGGGGTTTGACGTACCGTAGCCCGCCGCCAAAAAGAAAAAAAAAAAAAAAGAACATCTTCTTATAAAGATAATAGTCTTTTATTATATACACAAGAATAACCTGTGGTCCCGCCTTAGCTGAGACTGTGCTTAATATAACTGAGATTCAATCAGCGAGACCTAACGGGTGGCTGCAAAATACTTAAAAATAATAATAAATTTATTCGAGTAACCAAGGTTTTGTTTTAGTAGCCTTAAAAACTATGTTAATGCTCCTTTTTTTCTTTTCTTTATATAATTTTTTTTTTTTTTTTGGTGGACTATGGATGCGTCTCGCCCAGCCAAATCGGTCCGGGGTGACGGAAAGGCGGCGCGTGACCCCATAGACCCACCGTAAAACTCCTCTCTTCGCCGTACGAGCGGGCCACCGGTACCCGATTTTTGACTTCGGTGGCCCTATGTTAATGCTCCTTGGAGTTTAGACATCCAAAAGAGTAACCAGTGCTAGTGGCCCGTTTGGAAGGCTGAAAGAAGAGGCACGAGGAATTATGGGACATTAACAACACCGTTCTATTTGGTTCTATATTGGGAAGACTGCACGTCACTCATACCATAGACCTGTTAATTTTTTTTTATTGGCTTTAAGCAAGTATTTAATTATATCCTACTTGAAGATAAGACTAGTTTATTAAAACGTATTACTTGCCATAAAGATACTTAGGCTGTAATCAGGCGGGAACACCGCCACTGGTAATATATTTCCATGCGTTGCTGTGTGTAATTATCATAAACATGACGCAAGACATCTTAATTTTTATCATTTTAAATTTAATATATAAAAAATCCTTACTTTATTCCTTAATTTTAAAATTAAAATTGCATAAATTAAAATTTATCTGTGTTTTAAATTTAATATTACCATTTTTATGTTTACTTTAAATTTTATGAATAAAAAGACAGACTTTATTTTCTTTTAAAGTTCAAAGTAAATAAAAATAAACTCTTGTTATTTTTAAATTTCATAAATAAAAATATTATTTTCTTCTTTTGGTTTTTTAATGTTACTCTCAATTATTTTCGTTAGAAATGTCTTTTAGACATAATGATATGATGCAATATTTATTTATTTATAGTTTAAAGGGTTATTTTTATTTCCGAATAAGCCTTTATACTTTATTCCTCTTATTTTTAAAATAGTAGTAGGTACAAACGACGAGCCACCGAAGACAAAGATCGGGTACCGGTGACCCGCTCCCACGGCGAAGAGAGGTGTTTGCATGGTGGGACTATGGGGTCGCGCGCCGCCTCATCCGTCACCCCGGACTGATTTGGCGGGGCAAGACGCATCCATAGTCCACAGCAAAAAAAAAAAGTTACAAACGACGAATGTGGACATCTTTGATTAACCAAATGCTTCTCTTTAATAGACTTCTTAAAAATAAAATGTATAATTAAATTTTTACTACTATTTATATGATCGGGGAGCCAGAATCAAGAATAGAATGAAACCAACGGCGTTGTGCGATCGAAGCGTAGCATACATAAAGCTTAATGAGTCACAAAATCCACAGGACATAAAAAATCACTTGCCTTAATTGCTTGTTCGTTTGACACTATGAGAAGTTGATTGAACTCCATGCTCGTAAATCGATCAATAAGCGCCTTATGATGGGAATATCCTGAATCATTGTACTTATGAGTCAATCCAGAGGTCGTCAATTGTTTGCCTATACAATTTTCATATATATATATATATATATATATATATTTCACCATCACGCCATGTCATTTGCAGGGTAGGCAGAGAGAACAGAGTGCCAGAGAACTCTATCCTTGCATACTTCACTCGCTTCCTCAACATTCATAATTCTCTTCATACACGCTCGCCGGTTTCGGAGACTCTTGACTCCACCTTCCTTCAGTACATGACCGATCTGGTCTAGGTGGGTTAGTCTCGGTCTCCCCCGGTACCTACATCCTTCCACTTTCGCATTGTATATCTTAACCAGAATCGTTTGGCATTCTTTCCACATGTCCGAACCATTGGAGCATTCCCTTTCGCATCTTTACACCAATACTCTCTTTCATACCTACTCGCTCACTTACGTCGTCGTTACGAATGCTATATATATAATGATTTACTAGCTGTGTAATGGTTTCGCTTCCTTGTATTACAGCTTATAACCTTCCTCTTCTTCATTTTTAATAATCTCCACATAGTGACTGAGTAAAAATACAAGTAGGACCTTAGTTTTCCCTATGAATCGTAAAACTCTTAATGGAGGACCAGACAAATAGGCAGAAGCTATCTCCGGGGCAAATATTCACTAATTGTGAGTGTCAACCCGCCTGCCGAGCGTCAGAATTATAGCAGTATACCTCTTGCTTAGGGAAGCCTATATTCAGCAGTGGATGAATGAATACATTTTTTAATGAAAATGATAATAATAATCATGGGGCGGGATAAGAATAAAATGGTCGCCACTCCTTCACATCACCAAAAAACTGGGAAGCAGCTCTGTTTTGGGAGACGCCTTTTTATTACCAACGCAACTGTTAAGCGTGTGATTACGGTACTATCTCCTCATTTATGAAATAAGTCCAGCAGTGAACGACGAAATTCTGAATGATGATAAATAATCTATTTCCCTTGTGATAATGGATTTTTTTCTTTTTAAAGACAATAAACTTGATAGTGGTAGGACCCCACTGTTGACAGTTCTCTATCTACAGCCGCGGGCCGGTCCGTCCGGGGTAGTTCCACACTCTCGCAGAAGATCCACGTATGAGTAATAGCAATGTGCTATTGCACTTCGTTCGGTGAGCGAGAGAGCTGGAAGCTAATTGGGTGGGTTTGGGGTTTATATTGGTAGGCAGCGGCCTAGTGATACCCTTGGTATTGCAAAGGTCCAAGGGCGGCAGTGACACTTACCATCAGGTATGCTGTCTGCTCGCTTGCAATATAAAATTTCACCATTAGCAATATAAAAAAAAAAGTTTTCTCATATACAGCCGCGAGCTGATCCGTCCGAGCTAGTACAGTTCTCTCGGAGAAAATCGACGTCTGAGCAGTGTGCTGTTGCGCTTCATTCGGTGAGCGAGTGAGTCAGCAGCTCAACTTTTTGAGTGGATTTGGGGCTTTAATTATTAGACAGCAAATACGATAGAATCCAAAAAAATAATGGTAGTTTAAATGTGTAAACAACAGAAATCACTATTTCGTACCGAGTGTTTTAGACCTCTGTTTAAAGGATAAAGCCAATACATGTTTCCGTAAGCCGTAAACCATGTTATAATTATACAGCTTCCTTTAATTACGTTTTTATAATAAAAAAAAACTATTAATGTAATAGTTTAAAATGTTTATTTAGACATCACTAAAAAACATTTTTATGTTAATAAATTCTTTAGGCCTATCGTTAATAATTCTCGCATATTTAAATTAATAAACCATTGAATTAAGTGCTTTCAAACTAAATCTGCTATAAATAAAATAAAACCAAACTATTTAATTATCTATACAAGAAGGTTTATTCGAAAATCTATATACATGCCTGATCAGTGATCAGCGTGGCGACAGTAAGGTCCATTTCGACCCTATTGTGGAGAATCTAGCCCTACATACATATGTACGAACTGAGTAGAAGAATAAAAAAGAATCATTAAAATCCAGTCGTAAGTTATGAGGTAACAAACATAAAAAAAAACATACAGACGAATTGAGAACCTCCTCCTTTTTTGAAGTCGGTTAAAAAGAATACAGTATAACCGATTTGTTGTTGTTATTATTTGAAATGGAGGATGAGAACTAAAATTAATTATTTTAAATTGCACAGATGGCATAATAGTTAAGATTGCAATCTACCATGCAATGTGCCAAGGTTTAATTCCCAGGCAGAAAAATAATTTGTGTGATACGCAAACTGTATTAATTTGTTTTCGTTAATTATATATTTGTAAGGTTCAGTTACTTAGTGCAGGTTTTGTCTTTGAAAAAAAAAACCACACATCATAAAATTTAAGGGATTACGAGATATGGTCAAGTTATCAGGCGTTTTACATCTGTTTGATGAATAGGCTCTTGACTCAAAGAACTTTAAATGCCATGGATATTTCGTGTCTAAACGAGACATCTCCAGGATAGTTTTGCTATACAATTATAACGAGACTGTTCATCGCGTAGGAGCAAGAATTTGCTTTATGTACTATTCTACCTTATTCTGAATTTCATTTTGTTTTTAGCTATGCGTTATTTCTGTTTCAAAATTAATTTTCATTTTTATTTCAACTAAGATTTTTATTCTTTACGCGAGCATTACACATACCAAATAAAACTATTTTTTAATATTTTTCGGATACTTTACAGCATTCATTGTCACACTTTAGTGTTGAAAACATCGAGATACTAAAAATCAAATACAAACGCGATAAAATCCGTAAAAATAGTTTTATTTGAAACATTTTAACTAAGTTAATTATAAAAGAGCCCTGTGGTGTGAATGAAGAAGTTGTGACAAAGATAAAAAAAAAGAAGAGTGAACGACTAAACAAGTATACAAAGCGAATGTGAGTGGGACGATTACAAGGGGAAGACCACGTCGTACTTTTCTGGATCAAAATGAAGATGTGTTAGTGAAAGGTTAGATTAAGAGTACGCGTAATCGTAGAGCACGCATGAAGACTGTGATGAGCGTGAGTGAAGCGATGGAGGTATGTCAGGATCGTGGTTTGTAGCAATCCGTAGTCACTGCCTAACCCTCTGGGGAACAGGCGTGAGGCTATGTATGTATGTATGTAATTATTGCGATCAATAACAATATAGTATGTAAAGTATGTATAATGTTGAAATCATATAACTAATTAATTAATGTTTTCATTGACTTTTATTATTTTAAAAACATCCGGTAGATTTTAAATAAATTATAATTTGAGGTCAATCATAATATTTTAGAATTTTGTAGTCAAAAGCTACCAATTTTATTTTTAAAGACTGCTTTATGAAATTAATTCTAGGATTTTAGGGGGACTTTATAAACATGCAATTAACGCAGGCAAACCCAGAATTAGAACAACAGTTTGCGGATCGCACAAAGTATTGCAGGTATCTTAAGCACTACGCCATCTATGCATCCCTATTATTATACTATCGCTCTTCGTCCAACCGTACTAATATAGGTTTTTATAATCACTTTATATAATCAACTGCCTGAATATATAACCGACGCATCTAGCTTGACAATGTTTAAAAATAAATTAAAGTCATGGCTTGTTGAAAAGGCTTTCTATCGTATAGAGGATTTTGTCCCTAGGTTAATATAGCTTTAATAATTTAATTATACAATTCACATTTTAACGATCCTTATTGACTCCTGTGTATTTATGAGCATTGCATTAATTCCTTAATATTTTATTGCAATTTAATTTATATTATATTATTTATGACAAATTATCACGAAAAATGAAATTATTTAATGAATGCGTTTGATGATATTTTATGTAGATTTTTGACTTGTAAATACTATATTTACCAATAAATTGATTATTCTGATAAGTAAGAAGTTCTCGTGTCAAGTGTCGCCAGTTCGATTCCAACGCATTACTATTTTTGTGCGATCGACAATTAATTATTCTGAGTATGGTTGATATTTCTGTTAGTTACATGTTTATAAAATTCTTCGCGACAGAATGATTTTTTATTGCTTGTGGTGGCAAGCGAGCAGACAGCACACCTGATGGGTGGAAGGAGGGTAAATTATACTTGCTCCAGAAGGAAGGTAGGCCCACCGACGCTCCCTCGGCATACAGGCCACTTGTGTTGCTGAATGAGACTGCAAAGCTCTTCGAGAAAATACTTGCGGACCGCCTCGTACAGCATCTCGAAGAGGTGGCACCGGGCTTGTCAGATGCACAATTCGGGTTCCGGGCAGGTCGGTCAACCATTGACGCACTAGCAGTATTAAAGTCCCTTACTAATGCAGCGGTGGCTGAGGGGGAGGTCGTCTTAGCGGTGTCCCTTGATATCGCGAACGCCTTCAACAGCCTCCCAATTGAGACCCTGGTGGAGGCGTTTCGCCACCATAAAGTGCCGCTGTACCTTCGGAGATTGTTGAAGGCGTATCTCGAAGGTAGATACGTGGTCTGGGAAGGGGGAAACGGGCGTCTGTCTCGGCATCAGGTAGGATATGGTGTTCCACAGGGATCGGTATTGGGGCCGGTCCTGTGGAATATTGGATTCAATTGGGTATTGCAGGGTGGCCTTCTGCCTGGGATGAGGGTGATCTGTTATGCAGATGATACCCTTGTCACAGCAAGAAGGCCAAACTATCAGCAGGCTGCCCGATTGGCAGAAGTCGGTGCTGCTCTCGTTGTAGATGGAATCAGTATGCTGGGCCTGAGGGTATCTCCACATAAGACAGAGGCCATCCTCTTCCACGGCCCTCGCCGAGGTCCTCCTCGTGGAGCTCAAATCAACGTGCAGGGGATTGCTGTGCCGGTGCTGAACCGCATGAAATATCTGGCCTTGCATCTTGACGGAAGGTGGAGTTTCGAGCCACATATTGCTCAGCTCGCCCCACGGCTCATAAAAACTGCTGCATCCCTAGGTAGGCTCCTGCCTAATATAAAGGGGCCTGGTTCATCCTGCCGCCAGCTATATACGGGTATACTCCGATCCATGGCACTGTACGGTGCCCCTATATGGTCGGAATCCCTCACTGCTCGAAGCAAACGTCTTTTGCGACAGCCACAGAGAGTAATAGCGATAAGGATTATAAGGGGTTACCGTACGGTGTCGTGGACTGCATCCACGATGCTAGCAAGTGACCCACCCTGGGAGCTCCAAGCGGAGGTCCAGGCAGAGGCCTACCGGCTTCGTGTCACTACGCGGGCCCAGAGTGAGCAGTTCCCTGACGGAGATATGGACGGACTGATGGTGACGGCTCGAGGAACCTTGATCCAGCGATGGAGGGAGGATCTAGAATCCCCCGTAGCCGGAAGGGAGATAGTGGAGGCTGTTGGCCCACACCTCTATCGCTGGATCAATATACGGCATGGCACTCTGACATTCAGGCTGACACAGGTACTTACCGGACATGGGTGCTTCGGTAAGTACCTGCATCAAGTTGCAAGATGCGAAGAGACCCCTGGATGTCACGAGTGTGGCGCGTCCATAGACACAGCGCGCCACACATTAGAAGAGTGTCCTACATGGAGAACTTAAAGACTCGCCCTGGCATCTGTTATGGGTGAAGACTTATCACTGCCGACCGTTATTAATAAGATGGTCGACAGTGATGGGTGTTGGATGGCTATGACCTCCTTTTGCGAGGAGGTCATAGCGCAGAAGGAAGCGGCGGGGCGGGCCCGTGAGGCATGTGCCTATGCTGACCCGCTGCGCAGGCGACGGATGGGGAGACGGAGAAGACGCTAAGCGCTCCTCTTCCCTCAGTCATGATTGACCTAGGGCGCTAGCCAGCTAACCGCCGGAAGGTCAGAGTCGTATGCCCAAAAGGCGAAGCTTTGGCGTTCCACAACCGGCGGGGACGCGGGGCCGCTGTGGTTTTTAGTAGGTATTCTGATGCAGTAAAACCATACTATGTCAGTGAGTCCTACATACCCCTTTGCTGTAACAAGTAAAGGGGATGCGAAAACGCATTTTCCACAGCGCAAAAAAAAAAAAAACCACACCTGATGGTAAGTGTCACTGCCGCTCATGGACCTTTGCAATACCAAGGGTATAGCTAGACTGTTGCCTACCAGTACAAACCCCAAACCCACCTAGTTGGGCTGTCGGCTCTCTCGCTCACCGAACGAAGCGCAATAGCACATTGCCTTTACGCAGACGTCGATCTTCTGCTCAGTGTGGTACTACCCGGGACGGACCGGCCCGCGGCTGTAGACAGAAAACTGTCCACAGCGTGGTCCTACCACTATTTATTTCTTAGTATTATCAAGAAAAAATGAATTCAATTCATTCATAATATAAAAAATATAAAAAATCAATACATACAATCCAGACTTTACACCGGACCGTAATGCTTGGACCACGCCTTAATAACATCATTTCAATACGTAATTGTACATTACGTATCGATTACTAATGTACGTATGCAAAGTATCTATTTCTATCATAACATTTAATAGTTTTAAAACCTATACAAATGACCAAGTGCCTGAACATCCTCCTACAATTTCATATTTTGTATTTTCAAAATATTAATTCTTTATAAAACCCGATTACGAAGTGAAAAATGATGTCACAAGCGGGATTCGAACCCGCGCCTATTGGGATTCCGGCCCAATCGTGCTGCCACTACACCACCGTGACTTATTGTAGGACATGCAAATTTCACTTCGTATCATATTTACGTCTTAAGGTGACGGTATGCTATCTACTCGACAATGTTTACACATTGTTATAGGCTTAATACTTCAAACTTTAAAATTAGAATTGTATTAAACGATGACACAACCTTATTATTTAAATTACTGAAATTTAGCATTTAATATGCTTAATTATTTATAAAACCCGATTACGAAGTGAAAAATGATGTCACAAGCGGGATTCGAACTAGCGCCTATTGGGATTCCGGCCCAATCGTGCCAATAGGCGCGGGTTCGAATCCCACTTGTGACATGTAATTTAAATATTAATTCTCTCTAAAAATTAATAAAAAATAAAATTTAATTGATATCGATCACAAAGCCAACTATCGAGATCTTATTTTTTTTTAATTGCTTATTGCGGCAAACGAGCAAACGGCACACTTGATGGTAAGTGTTACTGACGCCCATAGACCTTTGCAATACCAAGGGTATAAGCTAAGGCGCTGCCTACCAATATAAATCCGAAACCCATCCAATTGGGCTCATTATGTTATGCATTTTTTTTAGTTTTGTAAAACCATAGTCGCATTAATACCTTTCTAATAAAATCGGTATGGGGCCAGCGGCTGGGTGGTATCAAAGGTTATAAACTACATAGGTAGAAACAGTTTTGTATTTTATATATACCTCCTCTCATGTTTGTCCCATTGCTGGGCTCGAGCCTTCTCCACACTCACAGGGAAATTGACCTACTTCATCACGCTGGTCAGACCTGTTGGTACAGGGTTTTATTTTCAGCTTTTTTCTCCTTCATAGAGGATATATGCATATTTATATACCTACTAGCTTCTGTCCGCGGCTTTGCCCGCGTAAAAGGTTACTTTCCTAAACTTTTCATCCCCTATTTTTTATTTTACCCCTTAAGGGTAAATGTTTTACAAAATTTTAATGTCATATTTATTTATATCTAGTCAATAACCTAAAAATAAGTTTCAAGCTTCTGGCTTCTTACAACTTTTCATCCCCCTTTACAAACCTTTTTTGGATTGAAAAGTATCCTATGTTCTTTGTCAAGCTCTAGAATCTAGATCATCTGTGTACCAAATTTCATTTAGATCGGTTCAGTAGTTTTGTCGTGAAAGAGCGACAGACAGACAGAGTTACTTTCGCATTTATAATATTAGTAAGGATTACATTTTATTTTTATGTAACTTTGTACGTGTAGTTAATTTGCAAATATAATTGAAAGAATAATGGTCTATTTCTAAATAAAATATCTAAATAATAACTATATGAAAGCAGCTGTTACATACAATTCTATATATATATATCAACGGCATCAGTTATTCCTTAAATATTCAAAGATTTGGAGGAAAAGCAAACTTGCCTGTCACTAATAGAGTTCAGTCATGAGTTATAGGGGCAATTTAGGGACCTCACTCCTTTCACCTGCAGGAAACCCAAGAACATTAACGTTAGACCCTTATCAAAACTCACAACAATTGGTTCAGGGCTATGTGGAGAACTGTGATAGAGATACCCAATATAGTTAACGTTAACTGAAAATATAACGTAGATCTATACATATAATAAAAATGTAACGGATCGCTGTCTGTACATGGAAGATATATGAGAAAAAATATTACTGGGACCTTTATCAACACTAACAGAACCCAAAACAACGATTTTTAAAATTTTTGTCTGTTTATCTGTTTGTCTGTGTGTTTGTGCACGCTAATCTCAGAAACTGCTTATTCGATTTCGACGCGGTTTTCACTAATATATTATGGTAAGCTTCACTTAACATTTAGGCTTTATTTTATGTACATTGGTTTATAAATAAAAAAGTTATGTCAATTTAAAAAACGTTTTTTGTCGATTCTTTTCAAATTACGTACTTACTATCGTCAGTAAAAATAAATAAACACGTGTTTCAGCATTTGTTGATTTTCACCCTCTGGGGGTGGAAATTAGGCCTGCAAAGCGGGTTTGACGACTAATTAAATCATTAACGCCAAGCCGATATTATTGAAGCTGGCAACTTGAAATGTTGACAATAGTTTCTTTATATGACATAGAGATTTACTAAGTAATGATTTTACAAAATTATACCCCTAAGGGGGTGGAGCAGAGTGGCAAAGTTTGTATGGAGAGAAAAAAATCTTTATTGATTCTTTTCAAATTACGAGTCGAATCAATTATTCTAGGGTAATATCCGTCATTTGTCAATTTTCACCCTCTGGTTGTGTAAATTAGGCCTGTAAAACGGGTTGATCGACTCATTACCACCAAGCCGATACTATTAAAGCTAGAAACATGAAATTATGAAGCACGTTTTTATTTATGACATAGCGATTCAATATGAAAGGATTTTATGAATTCCGCCCCTAAGGGGATGTAACAATGCGGCAAAGTGTGTATGGCGAGAAAATTTCGTTATCGATTGTTTTCAAATTATGTACAAATATTCTTCGGTAAAAATAATAAACACGTGTTTCTCTCTCCCTCTCCATCAACCCCGCACCAGTGCCATTGTGGCGACCAGTGCCGGCGTGAGAGCTCACACGATACACATAGTAGACGGCAATAGGTTCTTGCCTAATGGTTTAAGATACAGGTTAAGTTTAGCTTAAAAAATGTTCACTCTATAACTCAAATAATAAATTATATCTAACGAGGACACAACTCTGCTGGTTAAACAAAACAGTCAAATAAAGGGTGGCGATAATTATATTTTTATCCCATGGTCATACCGTAAATAGTATATTAATGGCAATATAATTTGTAGAATTAATAGAACTTTGAACCACCTTTTTCTTTAGTGACCGGCTGTGGTATATAGACACACGCGCGCCGTACACGCACATCTACGTTGTGCGGGCGGGCCACCGCAACCGGGTATCATCTCGAGTCGAAGCCCTCATGCAGTGAACCTCAATACAGGTACTTACGCTTGCGCCGCCCAAAGCACCGACGGTAGAGCGTGTCAACCTAGACTATTTTCTCTCGGACCCACCATATTGCCTAATTCCGTTAGACAACTAACTCGCAGAAGGCGGCGACCGCATCCCAGTTTCTGACGCTGTTGATTATCGTCCTAGCGACAAACCTTCAACACCTTGCATTGCTTTTTCTATTTAACTCTGTCAGAGATGACTTCTGCGTGGACGAAGTCACGAGCAAAAGCTAGTATAAGAATAAACGTATTTTGCAGATATAATTTTGTTTTTACTATACCGAAATGAAAACGCAACAAAATGGAGAAAGGATTTAATTCACCATTCATTTTCTTGCTTGTGAATATCGTAAAAAACTAATAAAAGTTATAATATTCAGTTAAAAATAAAACCCTGCACCTGCGGCCGCGTTCTGATCTGGTTGTAGATTATTGAATAATCAAATACGTCAATTACCTTCTCATTGCAACTTATGGTGGCAAACGAGCAAGCAGCACACTTGATGGTAAGTGTCACTGCCACCCGTGGACCTTTGCAATACCAAGGGTATAGCTTAGACCGCTGCCTACCAATAAAATCCCCAAACCCACCCAGTTGGGCTTCCGGCTCTCTTGCTCACCGAACGAAGCGCAATAGCACATTGCCATTACTCAGACGTCGATCTCCTGCGAGAGTGTGGTACTACCCCGGACGGACCGGCCCCCGGCTATACACAGAGAACTGTCCACAGCGTAGTCCTACCACTATTAAAATTCGTTCTGATCTGGTAGTAGATTATTTGATAATTAAATACCTCTATTACCTTCTCATTGCAACAAAGACTTGACCAATGACATAATAATCATAATGATAATGATGATGAGGTGGGTTTTCCCAATAATATAATTACTAAATATTAAATAAAGAGTAAAAAGTAAGCATGAAAAACTATAAACCATAATTCAAACTACTTCTGAGCGGATGATGATGATACAATTCAAAGCAATTATTAAATTAAAAGCATGAATTGAAACAGGTTCGTTTCGGCGCCGGTTGGAGGATTAAAGGAGACTGTAGATTAGTAGGATTGTCGATATTGATGTGTAAGTAAGGCAACCGGACGAAGGACGGCAGTGAAAGATAATATGATAGCTGATATCCATATATCGTCATCTTCATCAAAAGCCGGCACATAACCATGTCAACCCTGGTTATGTGCCGGATTTTTAAAAATATATCGAATTCGAATACGGATATTTATTGGTGTAAAGATCCGCAGATACTGATACGAATACGCATCGTAATTATTTAATCGATGTCGGTGCGTGATACGGTTTCGTATTTTAATAAGCTTATTACAAAGATTTGTAATTGATAACAATGAAATCATTGCTATGATAGTAGTTTTAGTACCTTTTAGTTATGTATGTAATATTGAAGTAGTAAATAACTACTACTAAGAGAAGGAAAACTCGAAATAAATCCCTATACCAACACGTATGATTAGCGTGGTATAGTAGGTTAATTTCCCTCTCATTACGGTGGAGGCCCGAGCCCAATAGTGGGACATATATGGGCTGTGATGATGATGATGAAATAACTACGATAAATATTTGCAATATAGACGTGTCAAATATTTCATCATAATAAATATATAACGGACGCCTGTCTGACGTCAACCATTCTTGGGAATGTAATTGTTGACCAGACGGCATCAGGTAGAATTGAGCCAGGTCTATATAAAGCTCTTAGTCGTCTTTTACGACATCCACGAGCAAAGTAAGGATTGATAGCTTTCGTAGCTGCTACCACACAGCAATATACATATGTACCAGAAATGTGTTAATGTATTAGATAGTAATAAGTTAAAAGATACGCCAATAAAAGTAACAGATATGAATCTTTCTTCTTCCTCGAATATCCGCGAATACGGATACGTCTATCCGGAATTCCGCTAGTCACCAAGTCACTCTGCTGTCATTTTGGAAACTTCGAGCGAGTTAAAACTAGACAACTTGTCTTTTTTGTCAAAAATATAAAAAAACCGGAATCTTTAAAAATCTAATTACATATTTCAATATTCTCATCGTTTTTTATTCCCTGTGTAATGTAAGGGGATAAAAAAATAGTGTGTGATTCTTACTTCCCTATAGGATTTCTTAAAACTAAGTGACCACTAGGGAATTGTGGTATAGACGTAAGTGGGATTTAGACTGTCTTTCTCGCTTAACGAAAGAAGCGCACTATCAAATTGCTACTGTAAGACATCGATTTTCTTTGAGAATTTGGTTTTACGACAGGCGAGGCGAGGCTTTTATATATACAAAAAAATATTGGCAACATGACCCTACCGCTGGAACGTACCAACCGGATCATTCTAACCGAGTGAGTATGCTCACTAACGTCTAAATAGTTTTTTAAAAGACCATCTTTGCAGCCCTACCCCCTTTTTGAAATACGAATTAAACTAATCTGAACCCGTAGCGTGGCCGAAGTAGTTTTGTGAATGAAATAGCCCATAATTGGCCCGCCGGCTATTACGTTAAAGGTACGTAACCCTTCAAACGTTGTTTCTAAATCGGTGGATGAGCACAATTATCCCCATTGTAACTTTACGGCTATTAGAACTTACGATTTGAACAATTTTCTACATGATTTAATGGTACATTTTTTTTGTTTATAAACCTAAATGGTCAAGGACATTTCAATATTGTTTTTTTTTTTATTATGCCTATGTCTTTTCAGCCTATATACGTGTCATTTCTTTTTACAAGGCAATACCCTGCAGTAAATAAAATATCCTTGTATTGTGGTAAAAGTAAATATTTATAATACATACATACATACATATCATCACGCCATATCCCTTGCACGGTAAGCAGAGAGAACAGAGTGCCAGAGAACTCTATCCTTGCATACTTCGCTCGCTTCCTCAACATTCATAATTATCTTCATACACGCTTGCCGGTTTCGGAGACTCTTGACTCCACCTTCCTTCAGTACGTGACCAATCTAGTCTAGGTAGGTTAGTGTCGGTCTCCCCCGGTACTTACATCCTTCCTCTTTCGCATTTATAATTAACGTGTACATATTACAATCAGACTCAGGACAATAAACTCTAAATCGCACAAATTATGGTCCAGCGTAAGAATCGAACCCTTGGATTTTGACACAGTTGGTTGGTATTTTCATTACTATGCCATCCATTTTGAAAGGCTATGGTCTAGCCACCCTTTCTAACCGTTTTGGGTGACGACCTTTTTTAGCAGATCACTAGGTCCGATTTTACAATTTCAGTTTCCCATCTAACGCATTATCCTTTGTGATCCGTAACAAAGCGCTGAGATGTAATCTCCGGAATCGAGGACTAACAGTTTTATTTTGATTTTTCCTTCTCTTGGCGTGATCTACTTGCTTCCCTTAGTTGTCATCTATTGATTTATAATTCTTACCTCCTACATCAATAAAAAGCAAAAATATTAATCGCCAGCTGAAAAAAATATAATTAAATATTCCAAGCTTTTACGAGGTTGTAATATTATAATAATATTATTGTATACGAAGAAAAATAGGAAATTTAATCTTGTACCTTTTAATATAAAATTATTTTTACAGATTTCATTCCGTTGGTTTGATATTTATTTTCTGAACACATTCGTTCATAATTAAGGGAGGGCTGTCCTCTCAAGTGTAAGAAACGTCGGGCAAATAAAAATCAAAAATAAACAGTCACTCACAGTGCTATGAGCTCTATGCTCGGTATTTCTCTACGTAATATAATTCTAGCGAGTGAAGTATGCAAAGATAGAGTTCTCTGGCACTCTGTTCTCTCTGCCTACCCTGCAAGGGATATGGCGTGATAATATGTATGTATGTGTGTGTAATATAATTCTCAATACGAAAATCCATAGAAGAATGGGTGTAATCGTCATAGCGCGAAAAATTAACACGTTAAATTGGCAATGGGCAGGGCAAATCGCTTGTTACACTTACAACCATCCGAGAAGAAATGTGCTCGAGTGTCTGCCAAGCATCGGACGATGCAGCGTAGGATCCCTCTCTAGGTGGTCAACATATTAAAATTCGCAGTGGCACATGACCGTTCTGAGTGACATAGGCAAGCCTTTTTAGTCCAACAGTGAACCTGTATGGTTTCTTTTTATTTTTATTGCTTATGGTGAAAACGAGCAAGCAGCTGATGGTAAGTATTATTGCCGCTTGGCCGTTGCGATACCAATGGTACAGCTAGGCCGTTGCCTACCAACTCAAACCCACACAGAAAGTTGGACTTCTGGCTCTCTCACTCACCGAAGGAAGCCCAAGCACATTGGCACTGCTTAGACTTTGGTTTTCAGAGAGTAGTACTACCACAGACTGACCAATTCGCGGTTCTATACAGAAAGCTTTACAACGTTTATGGTCACTGAAGGACTGCCCTCCCGTGACCATGAACGCTGTAAAATTCGAAACGTCGGGGAATTAAAAAGCAAATACAAACGCGATAGAATCTGTAAAACTAACTTGACTTCTAATGTGTAATACTCGCATAAATATTAGAAAACATTATACAGAAAACTGTCAAGAGTGTGACCCTAATAAACACTGATGGATGGCATGTAAAAGAACCTCCTATCATTCTACATCTGATCTATAATATAGAATAAAAACTTTAACCTTTTTTTTGCATATACTTTCGTTGCGATCGTTCACAATTATTTGATATATCACCGCCACCAACTTATCCTATAAATAATGAAAGTGTCGCGCTAAGAAAAGACTGTATTCGCGAATTTGTTTAAAACTTAGCAAAAGTACGTCAAACCAATTTGTCATCTGTATAAAATAAAACATATTCTGCTTTCATATTTTTATTTTGTGCGACAGAAATAAACTTCTCTCTTTCTCCTGCTCTTATCACAATTACTTGGGATCGACGCAATATATACTCCTTACATATTGCAAAAGTTATTGGCAATAGTTTTATAACCGGCTACCTATCTGACCTCTACTCTCCTTTTTTTTGTTTCTTGCTTACTACTTTTGGACTATGGATGTGGTCACGCTCCGTCAAATCGGTCTGGGGGGACGGAAGAGAGGGTGCTCAACGCCACAGACCCACCTGCAAGGACTCCTCTCTTCGCCTTGCGAGCGGGCCACTGGTACCCGATCTTTGTCTTCGGTGGTCGACCTCTACCCTCCTTGGGAATGTAATTGTTGACCAAACGGCATCAGATGGAGTTGTCCCAAGTAGATATAAAGCTGCCACCGTAGACAAAGACCAGGTACCAGTGGCCCGCTCGTACTGCGAAGAGTTTGCATGGTGGATCTATGGGGACACGCGCCGCCTTTTCCGTCACCCCGGACCGATTTGGCGGGGCGAGACGCATCCATAGTCCACAGCAAAAATAAAAAGGTAGATATAAACCTCTTAGTCGTCGTTTACGACATCGACAATCAAAGTAAGGGTTGGTAGTATTCGTAGCCGCTGTCGTGTGACAGCGGTGTGTGATTGCTGTGTAGCAATAAATGATAAATATAGTGATTTCGCATTAATTAAAAGAGTATGTATGTAAAAGAAATTTACTGTTTTTAAATGTAGTACTAGTTAGTATATCAACATAACTAAACTCAAGTCACGACTCTGCCGTATAGAGGGCGGTGAGCTCTATCAATTATGTGTACAAGAAATACTCTTACTATAATATATGTGCATTGTATTGACCTCAGTGGAACTGTGAAATACTACTTCAATTATTTCCTTATAAATAATGTATTAAAGGTGGTTATTTATCATCCAATTTGTTGGGTCCTGTTGGTTATTTAGCATTAATACTATTTTGTTTTTAATTCTGTACAATGGAGCGAGTTTTTGTATTTCGAGGAACTTAGGGAAAATATAGCAATTAATGGATATAAATTTTATCCAAAAAGCAATTTGTTTATCGCTAAATACCCTAGATGGTAATCAGATTTGTGACAGTTACCCACTGCGCCAATTATGAAATTATGATTGTATATTGAAACATATTTTGTAACTTTAATTAATATTTATTTACGTGGCAATATATCAAGAGAACTACGTGCCATTATGTTTTCTTTTTCTTTCTAAAATTTCGTAAGAGTAGACTAAAAATCGTAAGCATTCTGATTGATACTTTGAATTTGCGGCCGCTTTTTGATCTGGTGTGAGATTATTAAACTAATTTAAAATAAATTGTAAAATTGGCAATATAGAACCTTTATGCGACTTAAACACGATATACATACATACATACATATCATCACGCCATATCCCTTGCAGGGTAGGCAGAGAGAACAGAGTGCCAGAGAACTCTATCCTTGCATACTTCACTCGCTTCCTCAACATTCATAATTCTCTTCATACACGCTCGCCGGTTTTGGAGACTCTTGACTCCACTTTCCTTCAGTACCTGACCGATCTGGTCTAGGTAGCTTAGTCTCGGTCTCCCTGGGTTTTTTTTTTTTTTTTTTTTTTTTTTGCCTTCCACACAACCTCTTACATTCCACGTGCCCACCTGGCACTCTGCTCTCTTCGACTCGCCTGACTGGGCAAGGCGTGATGGGTGGCGGCCCCCATCGCCGCAAACACACGATATACAATACAATATAATTTAAATTGATTTGAATGTTATTACTAACGCAACTATTCCAACATGTTGGCAAACTTGTCATCTGCTATATAGGCTTGTTAATGGCCTTGCTAAAAGAGGATAGCGGTCGATCAAGTCCGTAAAGTTGCTCCTTCATAATTCTGTAAGTGACACAAGTCCAAGATATTTTCACACAGCATTTATCATTGTCTATTAATTCAATAGTAATTTGTCTTGATCTGTAGAATAGGAAAGATATATTTTTGTCTTTCTCTCTTTTCGAGATTACTATATTTATCTATTTTATATATAAAGGAAGGTGGAGTCAAGAGCCTCCGAAACCGCCGAGTGTGTATGAAGAGAATTATGAATGTTGAGGAAGCGAGTGAAGTATGCAAGGATAGAGTTCTCTGGCACTCTATTTTTTTTGCCTACCCTACAAGAGATATGGCGTGATGATATGTATGTATGTATTATATATAAACAAATATGAATATCTGAAATACCTATATATACGCTCATAATAACTTCTGAACGAGTGCACCAATTTAGATTTTTTTTGTGTTCATTATTATCAGTATAAGGTTTGTATAAGATTTTTTTTTTAAAAATTAGAAGCTTTTCGTTAAAGATCTTATAAAAGCTGGAAGGCTGTGAAAAATTTTCAATATATTGATAGATCATTGACAGATTGACGTATCAGTAAATGACCCAGCACTTGATAATTTCAAAAATATTGACAGCATGAATACATTGATATTAACACTATTATGAAATTGAATTTAATTATGAAATGAAATTATGAATTGAAAAAATACAGACGAAGTTGAATGGGTTAACTGGTATGTATATATAATTCCTCTTTCCGTGAATCCTTAACCGATTTTGATGAAATTTTGTGTATGTATTCAGATGGATCCAAGAGTGGTTTAGATTAACAATTGATTAATTCGATAGTTGGCACTGCGATTGCAAGGAATTATACATAATAGCGTCTGTTGTATCAGTAGGATGTCTGTACTTTAAAGATATTAAAGAAAATTATTTCTTTATTTTCCGTGTGGTGACGGAGTAAGAATACTATTCACCACCCCATATCTTACCCGTGGATGATCGTACGAGACGACTAAGGGATATAAAACGCATATAACATCTATGCGAGAGAAGGAAAACTCGAAACAAAAATAACAATAAAACTCAAAATAATAAATATTAATGCTATAATAAGTATATTTAATAGTTTCTTTTCAGCTGATATATTCGTATATATCAATGTTACGATCGAGGCTTCTAAAGAATATGGGGGAAATTGATCTCTACATAGCGATGTAGAGATCAATTTTATCTTATTCTCTTGTATTATATGACCAGCGGTCAGACTAGTGGATCTATATCCACAGAAAAAAAAATAAAAGCATCATCATCCTCCTAGTCTTATCCCAATTACTTGGGGTCGATACAATATGTACTCTTCTTTCATAGTACATATTCTAAAAGTTATTGGCAATAGTATTATGACCGGACGCCTGCCAGACGTCAAAACTACTTGGGAATGTAATTGTTGTCCAAACGGCATCAGATGAAATTGGCCCAGGTCATTATAAGGCTCTTAGTCGTCTTTTACGACATCCACGAGCAATATAAGGGTTGGTAGTATTCGTAGCTGCTACCACACAGGCTAAAGAAAAGCCTAAAAAAATTAAAAGCCTATGGTTTTATTTAATTTTTTCCTTGTCTTCCATTTGTGTATATCCCTTAGTCATATTTTATAAGGTCTAAAGGTGGAGACATTCTTACACAAACACAAGACGTGTTAAGCCGATGGAGTGAATATTTTGGCGATATGTATGCGGATGCTACGGTTGACGCCGGTGTCGCATGTGGTTTAGTAGAACAACATTCGACGGCGGCGTCCTCCGATGACATCAGTATGGATGAAGCGAGTGAAGTATGCAAACATAGAGTTCTCTGGCTCTGTTCTCTCTGCCTAACCTGCAAGGGATATGGCGTGATGATATGTATGTATGTATTTTATAACACCCAAGAGGCAATATAGAGGATGATGCTTTATATTCTTATTTCGTCACAACACGGAAATCCAGTTTGTATAAATATTAAATTGAATAGTGTATATTGTGTTGATGGGAATACATTTTGGCAGGATGTTTGTGGCCACAAATTTGAACGTGTACCCCGAATGATTGGTTATGTGTATCCATTCAATCGAATCATTCGTTTATGTTCAAGGTATTACAACATTTACAATATTATTTACGACAGGGGCAGACCATATTGTATTTTTTTATATTATTGGCTGCCAGCGTCGTTGTCTAAGTAAAAATCATGTACATACATACATATCATCACGCCATATCCCTTGCAGGGTAGGCAGAGAGAACAGAGTGCCAGAGAGCTCTATCTCTGCATACTTCACTCGCTTCCTCAACATTCATAATTCTCTTCATACACGCTCGCCGGTTTCGGAGACTCTTGACTCCACCTTCCTTCAGTACATGACCGATCTGGTCTAGGTAGGTTAGTCTCGGTCTCCCTCGGTACCTACATCCTTCTACTTTCGCATTGTATATCTTCTTAACCAGGCGTTCGTTTGGCATTCTTTCCACATGTCCGAACCATCGGAGCATGCCCTTTCGCATCTTTACACCAATACTCTCTTTCATACCTACTCGCTCTCTTACGTCGTCGTTACGAATACGGTCGGTCAGCCTAACTCCACAGATTTTCCGCAGAGATCGCATTTCGACCGCATTAATTTTACTTTCATACTCTTTTCTGCATACCCAACTCTCGCTTCCATACAGTAATGTTGGGACAAGCACTGCGTTATGTATTGCTACACGTGCCTTCTGGCTGAGGTGGTGGCTGCCGAGAAGTTGCTCCAACGCTCCGTTCACTCTATTTCCCGCATTCACTCTTCGCTCTATATTAGTGGTGTACCTTCCATCTCGGCTAAATCCACATCCAAGATATACAAATTCATCCACTTGCTCTAGTATATCATTACCTATTGTTACTCTTACATCTGTTCTGGCTTCGTCTCTTTCAAAGACCATTATTTATTTAAATGTATTAAATTTAAATTTATTAAAAATCATGTGTTGAAAATTAAGAAATATTAAAGCAATAATTCTCCCTTATTTTACTCTTTTTTTCGTGACGGTCACAGAATAAGAATAATATTTACCAGTCTTATTGTATTTTAAAAAATGACTAAGGAGTATAATATCCTTAAAATATCTGTGCAAGAGTAGGAAAAGTCGAAATAAAATCTTATATTCCCGTCTGGCGTGGTATAATAAGTCCATTTCCCTCCTGTTCTGTTGGAGGATGCTCGAGCCCAATAGTGAGACGTATATGAGCTGTGATGATGATGATTTTACATCCTTAGAAAGGCATATATCCTTCGAGGAGCTTATTTTCAGGATATTTCTTTATTGAGTCTCTACATATAAATTAAAACGCTATGTAGTACTTATTTGTGCTAATCTTTATTTCAATGAAAAATCAAATAAAAATATCAACTTCTATATCAATCGTGTATTAATAAAATGCACATATGGCGTAATTAATAAGATTTTGATGAGGGTGATAAGTTCGAGTACCATGCAGGACAATATTTTGTAAGACCGGGTTCCGGTGGCTCGCTCGTTCTGTCAAGAGAAGTACATTGCGGGGCGGGTCTATGGAGTCGCGCGCCGCTTCTTCTGTCACCCTGGATGGATTTAGCGAGGTGTGACCAGACCATGACCCACCACAAAAAAAAGGACAATACTTTGTGCGATCCACAAAGTATGGTTCTAGTTTGTGTCCGTTAATTGTACGTTTGTAGAATCCGAAACGTCAAGAAAATGGTAGAAGTGGTCAGCGTAATGGCGAGGGGCCTCCCCCTCATGTACATGGTGGGTTATAAAGCCACACGCCGCTCTTCCATCGCTTCGGATGGCATGGGCGGGGTGTTTAGATGATTTCCAGACCATAGCCCACAACAAAAGAAAGGTGTTTTATTTAAAAAGAAATATATTAACTTCAGTTGCAAAAATATTCTCAGATCTCAAAACATCATTACTCATCTTTCACGAAATGAAATTTTTGCTTTTGTTCGTTTTATAATTCAAAGATAAAACATTTTTTACATTAGAAATATTAAAAATTTGGTAGAAATATTAAATTGGATAGATATATGTATAAGAAACTTATAGTTTCTTTTAGTATTACATTTCCGTGTGGTGACAGAGTAAGAATACTATTCACTACCCCATATCTTACTCGAGGGTGATCGTACGAGACGACTAAGGGATATAAAACTTATATAACATGTATGCGAGAGAATAAAAACTCGAAACAAAACCCTATATCAACACATCTGACTAGAGCAGTATAGTAGGTTAATTTCACTCCTTTTATGGAGTGGGCCCGAGCCCAACAGAGGGACATTTATGGGCTGTGATGATGATGATTAATTTACAGCAGGGGTATATAGCGGTGTATATGTAGGTCTATTGTATCACTGATAACTGGCCTCAGATTTCAGATTAGAATCCAGATTACGATTGTCTAAAGGACCTATACATATCACCCATAAGAAAGAAAAGGGTGAGCATGAGGTATTCTTATTATTTGTCCCGCTTATTGTATCTATTCCAAATATAACAGGTCCACAAAAAAAGTTGCTTGTGTGAGGAATTAGACTATATTCTGCTGAAGTATTTTGAATTGCTGAGTCGGTATTCGAAGTCAGAATTCAGATCCTCTGTATTTTTTTATTTTTACAGATATGGATAAAAGGCTCAGAAGTATTCGAAATTTGTCATTCTAAAAATATGCTGGGAGCCCAATAGGAGTAGGTTTGGGGTTTGTATTGGTAGGCAGCAGCCTAGCTATGCATTTAGTATTGCAAAGGTCTATAGGCGGCAGTGACACCATCAGGTGTGCTGTCTACTAGTTTGCCAACATAAGCAATAAAAAAAGCTACGATTATTAGCTACTACTACGACACTCAAAATCAGTCGTTTACAATCTTTTTATTCTTAAACAGTTGTACATACATACATACATATCATCACGCCATATCCCTTGCAGGGTAGGCAGAGAGAACAGAGTGCCAGAGAACTCTATCTCTGCATACTTCACTCGCTTCCTCAACATTCATAATTCTCTTCATACGCGCTCGCCGGTTTCGGAGACTCTTGACTCCACCTTCCTTCAGTACATGACCGATCTGGTCTAGGTAGGTTAGTCTCGGTCTCCCTCGGTACCTACATCCTTCCACTTTCGCATTGTATATCTTCTTAACCAGACGTTCGTTCGGCATTCTTTCCACATGTCCGAACCATCGGAGCATTCCCTTTCGCATCTTTACACCAATACTCTCTTTCATACCTACTCGCTCTCTTACGTCGTCGTTACGAATGCGGTCGGTCAGCCTAACTCCACAGATTTTCCGAAGAGATCGCATTTCGACCGCATTAATTTTACTTTCATACTCTTTTCTGCATACCCAACTCTCGCTTCCATACAGTAATGTTGGGACAAGCACTGCGTTATGTATTGCTACACGTGCCTTCTGGCTGAGGTGGTGGCTGCCGAGAAGTTGCCCCAACGCTCCGTTCACTCTATTGCCCGCATTCACTCTTCGCTCTATATCAGTGGTGTACCGTCCATCTCGGCTAAATCCTCATCCAAGATATACAAATTCATCCACTTGCTCTAGTACATCATTACCTATTGTTACTCTTACATCTGTTCTGGTTTCATCTCTTTCAAAGACCATTATTTTGGTTTTGCTCACATTCACGCGTAGACCCCTTTTCTTACAATCTTCTGTCATTGTGTCGACTAGGGTCTAAACAGTTGTATTTCCGGCAATACTCACGCGTTAGAGTCGATTATGTCTACCCGAGTTTCGAACATGTCCGATGCTCATCATCAGGGCGAGTGCGCAGCTGCGTCTGCGAGCCCCCGACGTGCACTGTGCGTGTCAGTGCGCGTCGGTGGCTCGACTGTGGACACACACCAGAAAATTGTGCGTGACGGGCCTCCCGACAAATGTGTTGTAGTTAGCTGACGTCCCGTTTGGTCTCTGGTTCGGTGGTAAAGTGGACTGTATTCTGTATCTCGCCGGGAAATTATTGAAGAAATAAAACTCTTGAATGAAGTAACATATGTACATCGGACGAATATTAGACCATTGCTGCCTAGCCCCCACGTACTATTGCTTGAAGTTCACTATTTCACTATATCTCCATAGTAATATATTTGCGGCCACACTCTAACGCGTGAGTATTGCCGGCAATACAACTGTTTAATATGTTTGACACATATATACACACTCACGATAATTTTAATACTAAAACTTTTTATTCTTTTTATATTTCATTAAAAGATTGATATTTCCGTATAATAACATCTATTTATACAACCTAAGTACAAAACTCTACAAATACGCCAAAAAATTTTGTTGATGGAAATATACGAAGTATTTACTCTTACAATTCAAATAAAATGTATATTTGTCAAAGGAAAGCCTTTAATAACGCCCAAGTCGGAAACTTTTCTTGTTAATCACGGAATAATATTAAAATATCTTTGAACATTCAAGTAAAACATTAAATTATACAAATGGCGCCCGTTAGATATTTCTGTTACCATTATCATTGTAATGTTTTATAACTTTATATTCGATTATAAATAAAATTAAATTATTTTAAAGTAAAATCTATTCAGAAATAAAGCACCATAGATATGACAAGGCTAATTATTCCCCCCACAATCGCCAAATTCTCACGAATAAATTGAGAGGTGACGGTTTACAGATGATAAGGCCTATATTTCTTGCCGCTCTATTAGAAGTTCGTAAACTATATTGTTCGTGTGATGACGGAGTAAGAATACAATTCACCATCCCCTATCTTACCCGTGGTCGTACGAGACGACTAAGGAATATAAAACGCATATAACATGTATGCGAGAGAAGGAAACCTCGAAATAAAACCTATACCAAGACGTCTGACCAGCGTGGTGTAGTAAGTCAATTACCCTTCCATTATGGAGGAGGCTCGAGCCCAACAGTGGGACATATATGAGCTGAGATAATGATGATGATGATGAAACTATATTGTATCAGAAACATTTAATTATCCTATTACAGGCATTTCAAATTTGATATGGTTTTACCTTTCATTTTGATTAATAGCCCGTCCACCCGCGGCCTCGATGATATTGTGTTGCTAACAGTATTTCTAATCTAAATACTCAATTACTAGAAAACAGGATGTATTTTTAATTAATTATTACTAGTAGTAGCTCTTCCATAATGAATGATAAAGTTCATTTATTTTTTAACAACACCCGGCGCTATTGCAGTGTTCTTTACAAATTCATAATTTAACGGACACAAAATTACACTCAGATGAAAACAACAATTTGTAGAACGCACAAAGTATTATTCTGCGTAGGAATCGAATCCACTGGCACGTTAGATCGGTATATCAACCATTACACCACCTGTACAATGGAAAGTAAACGAAAAGTCGTGATGAAAAATGAAATTAAAACTGAATAAAAGTTATTGGCAATAGTTTTATGACCAGCTGCCTGCCAGACGTCAACCCTCCTTGGGAATGTAATTGTTGACCAAACGGCATCAGATGGAGTTGGCCCAGGTCCTTATAAGGCTCTTAGTCGTCTTTTACGATATCCACGAACAAAGTAAGGTTTGGTAGTATTCGTAGCCGCTACCACACAGCTATTGTAAAAGTGTGTAATATGGACTTACATACATATATATCATCACGCCATATCCCTTGCAGGGTTGGTAGAGAGAACAGAGTGCCAGAGAACTCTATCCTTGTATACTTCACTCGCTTCCTCAACATTCATCAATTCCCTCCATACACGCTCGCCGGTTTCGGAGACTCTTGACTCCACCTTCCTTCAGTACATGACCAATCTGGTCTAGGAAGGTTAGTCTCGGTCTCCCCCGGTACCTACATCCTTCCTCCTCCTAATATGGACTTAATATTTTAAAATTATTTTTCACTTTCGAAAAGGACTGAGAAATTACTAACTCTTTGTGTCGCTGAGAACTTTACAAATATGCCATAAATGGAAAAAAATACACATAGTCTTAAAATAATCATTTGCAGATCGCTCAAAGAATTTTCCTGCTTGGAAATCAAACATTTTCATCATAGCATAAATAAAATATGTGACTTGTTTCTAGGAGAAGATTAAATATATTTTTACTGAGCTAATGAATTTTACCACCAGATTACCAATTAGGTTAAGTCAAACGTATTCTTAATGTTTTTCTACTTATACATTACAATAAATATGTAGAAAATATTTATTCACGTAATCCCAAGACACAGCATGACAATTAATTTAAGACAAAAAGTAATAAAATTAATAAGATATAACTATACAAAAATTTTATGCCCCTGTATATGTATGTAATAATTCAATTACTTACAACGCAATTATTTTACAACAATAGAATTTTCTTTATAACAATAACGTTATGACAATAAAAAGTATAATAATCAAATCATAACGTGTGTTAATTAACTAGTTACTTGAATAAAGCTCTGTTTAGAAAGTATAATAATGTTATTATAATTTTTAATTTACAGTTGGGGCGCAAGGCTCCGTATGGGAGAAAATGCAAACAAAGAACATCAACCTCAGCCAAGAACAAAGAAACAAAGACAGTAGTGATATACAGGTAATAATTATGTTTCATTAGCTATCTTTTAGTATAAAACCAGAACAATGGCCTTGGTGGAGCGTTAATTTGATGCTACAATGTATAAACGTGCAGCGTCATCTATGTAATACTATTGACACTACATAGTCAATATTAATTACGAGCTCCAATGTTCTACGTAGTATAGATAAATACTCAAAGATGGCGCTGTTTCCAATTTAATAATTAATTCATAAAATTACTTACTGTATCTATATTTCAACAGAAAATGGGCCGCCAAGAGCCTCAGGGAATGACAATCGAAGGGTCAGTGCACCACCAGGCGGTATACTTGAACCAAGTCACGGCACCAGCCATCGGTTCCACGTATTTCGGTCAGTATGCAATATGAAAATTAAAAAGGCCACACTTTAAACAGCGAAGTTTCTTTGAAATATTGTTAGTAGTAGTTCGTTTTTAATGTTTTATAGAATTAATGAATTGGTGATTATTTTTCAATTATCAAGCGATGGAAGTGATATAAGTAGTATATTTATAATACGTATCTGCTTTTCACGTTTATTTAACTCATATTTTTAGAAGACGTTAGGAACACGCAGAACAGGAAAATATGTGCCTACATATATCCTACAAATACTGGCTGTGCGGTTGTGTGGTAGCGGCTAAGAATACTACCAGTCCTTACTTTGCTCGTGGATGTCGTAAAAGACGACTAAGACCATTATAACGGCCTGGGCCAATTCCATCTAATGCCGTTTGGTCAACAATTACATTCCCAAGGAGGGTTGACGTCTGGCAGGCGGCCGGTCATAAAACTATTGCCAATAACTTCTACAATATATGAAAGAAGAGTACATATTGTATCGACCCCAAGTAATAGGAATAAGAGTAGGAGAATGATGATATCGTACAAATACTACTCCGTAAAGTCTCTATTAATTCCCTAGGTCGTTAGGTAAACAGATACAATTCCTGTACAATTAAGCGTGTAGTGACGGAATAAGAATACTCACTTTTTTTCACCACCCTTATCTTACCCGTAGGTGATCGTAAGATACGACTAAGAGATATAATACGCATATATAACATGCGAGAAAGGGAAACTCGAAACAAAATTATAGTCTGACCAGCGTGGTATAGTAGGTCAATTTCCCTTCAATTATGGAGGTAGCTCGAGCCGTAGGTATATGAGCTGAGATGAAATGAAGGCAAACTGAAATTTAAATCCTATCTCAAGCCGGGTGCCCAGCATGGTATATGTGAACGTCACTTAGGGGCCATTCATAAATTATGTAAGGCGTTTTTTGGGATGTTGACTGAATATTATAACTTCTTAGCTTCTTGCTATAGGCTTGGGGTAGTGAACCTGACATTACGTAAGATATTAAATTGAAAATTACTAATTTTGGTCAAAACTGTAATAGATTAATAAGATTAATGTTATTGCAGTGAGTTAATGGTACCTAGGTACTTGTAGCAAGAAGATTGTAATAAAAGATATTTTCATAATAAACCCAAGTTATATTTGATCATATCATATTTCTTACAAAAATCTTATCAAGGGGTAGGGCTCCCCCCTGCCCCTTAATTAAATAATTGCAATCTTATGATGTCTTACGGTAGGGGTAGGGGGGCTAAATTATTCTTCAAAATTCCTTACGTAATTAATGAACGTCCCTTATATTGCAATGGAGTTTTGTAGAAACCATCCCCCTCCTCATTCATCACTCGGCCTTTCGCCTTCTATTGTTGAGCAGTCCCGAAAGATGCTTTTGTTTGTCTTTATCCGCAAAAAAATTCATTAGAAAAAGTTTAAAAGGCAGGACTTGGAAAGAATAGTTTCCACTTCCCTCCTAGGGAATGCGGGTGACAGGATAACATTAAAGAATGTAAGATCTCGTGCTCTTTTCTCATGAGTCAAATATCTATTATATATATTGACTTGAATTGATTGCACAGATGGCATAGTGGTTGAAATACTGACCTTCCCTGCCAGTGGTATGGATTCCATTCCTATGCAGGGCAATACATTGTGCAATCTACAAACTGTTGTTCAAAGACTGGATGTTATATGGGCTGGATATTTTTCTTAGTGCTGGGTCATCATCATTCTCCTACTCTTATCCCAACTACTTAGGATCGATACAATATGTACTCTTCTTTCATAGTACATATTGGTAATGTTATTGGCAATAGTTTTATGACCGGCCGCCTGCCAAACGTCTACCCTCCTCGAGAATGTAATTGTTGACCAAACGTCATCAGATGGAGTTGGTCCAGGTCGTTATAAGGCCCTTAGTTGTCTTTTACGACATCCACGAGCTAAGTAAGGGTTGGTAGTATTCGTAGCCGCTACCATACAGTATAATATATTTAATATTTTTCTTGGTGCTGGGTGGTACTTAAAAAAATTATATTAAATTCTATGATCACGAAGAAGCAACTTGGAATTTTAATATATAAAATTATGTTATTTAAGAATTCATTTGTGACCCGAAAGGGGCACAGTCGGCACACAAACACGCCTCTGTTTTAAATCCGTTTCATTAACTTAGTAGTAATCAATTTTCAGTTCACATTCTCTTTTTTATGCCAGACGTTTACCAAATGATGTTATAACATAAAAGTTCATTTTATATTTTATATATATTTTTGTAATAAAGACGATAAAAAAGTAATTCTGTTTTTTTTTTATATACTAAGGAGTGTGTATCTTTGTGCCGCGAGGAATTTTAGAAACATATAAGTAATGAGACTTACAACCAAACTCCGAAAAATTATTGTAATTTAAATAAAAACCGACCTGCTAGGGTATCTAACCCCTAAAAATCTAAATCTGTCGGGGCGTCGACAGGAGAGGAGCCCCGAGAGGGCATACCGCCGAGCGGGCCACCGATGACAAAGATCGGGTACCGGTGGTCCGCTCGCACGGCGAAGAAGAGGTGCTTGCAGGGTGGGTCAATGGGGTTGCGCGCCGCCTCTTCCGTCACCCCGGACCGATTTGGCGGGGTGCGACGTCCATAACCCACCGCAAAAAAAAAAAAAAAAAAGGTATCTAACCCAAGACTCGCATTAAAGGCGAATTACTACTTAAACCACTACGTCATTTATGTAGTCGAATTTAAAAAAAAACTACCATCATCATCATAATCATCAACTTGTTCTTATCCCAAATACTTGGAAGCGACGCAATATTTTCTTCCTTACAGTCCTATCAGACGTCATCTCTGCAGTCACTCCCTGTCTCTTCATATCATGCTTCACGCAGTCCATCCACCTAATTTTTAGACTTCCTTTACCTCTAAAGCTTTCAACATTAATACTTAAAACTTACTACATACTTATAAAAAATCTATTAGTAATAATTAAACTAAAATTAAGTCTAACTCTAAAGCTTCTATTATCAAAAAAAATATCGCACCCCGAACACTAAATAAAAAAAATTACACAGAGGTGTTTTTTTTTTATTTATTTTCAACATTCATAAGTCTTCATCGACTCATTGAAACACGGTGCCGGCGCGTGAGTGGCTACCAAGCGATCACAAACTGCAGACGTATTGTTACGTGATCAGAAATTCTATGTCAGATCAAAATCACAACTTCATTGAACATTGACGTGTTCCAGCAGCGCATTCTTTGTGAGCCTTTTGTGAACACATTTATAAGGATATTGCAAAAAAAAAAATAACTAAATCTTTTAAAGTTTACTCCGCTCAATATATTTCGTGTTTGTTTATATTATTTGTATTTTTTGTGGTTTTTTATTGAGTTCATAGTGTTTTTGTGCATAAATCTTTCAAACTGGATCCAAGAAGAAAAGGAATTTTCGGATCTCCAATCGGATATTATGATAGTAAGTTTTCTTTTTACATTTATCTAATTTATTGTCACATTAATAATAAACTAAGCCTGTAAATTTTGCAGAAGAAAAAGCGTTCGGTATATTTTAAATAACTCTTCCTATCTTTATAAATATAAACGAAATAATGTCTGTAAATGTTAATTTTAAGAATAACCAAACAAAATTAAGACATACTTGCTAGGTTTCTAACCTCAAAATGTATAAGAATGTCAAGAACGTTAGTAAACAGCGGCTTTGAATCACTCAACATTTTCACGTGGTCTAGCTTTGTCTAGTACGTTAACTGTATTATAGATGTCGCTAGTATACACTTGTTATTATGACTCTGGTTTTATAAATAGCTATAGAATATAATATAATGTGTATAATTTTAATTATAAGCTAACCGAATTAAAATATCTCAGCTCTAATGGACTACTTATAAAAAGCATACTGTTTATGTTTAAGTCACATCAAAACAGAGTCTTTAATTTTTAAGGCTTTTTTGCGAGCAATTTTAACTTATCCAAAATAAAAATTATTTTAATTTATTTTTAATACATTTTATAAAATTATTTAAACGCCAACTCTACTACTACTCATGGGACTAAATTAGTGTTGCCCAGATTCAAGGCTTGCGAGTCTCGCTGTTGGAATAACACAGAGTCACTTGTTTTGGTAGAAATGAAAAAAGCATATAGAAATGAAAAATCCAACTAAATTAATGAAATGCCATTTATCTAGTATCACTAACTGTACGTACTATAACTATCAATAATTAGGTACATACCACTTAACGGGAGTGGGGCTATAATCACACCTATCTATCATGAGACTGTCTAAAATATCATCAAATTAGTAGATGGCATACGTCTCTTAAAGACGAATATATAATACGTACCGAAAATTGAATGTGACACAAGCGTGAGCTGCACGTTGGTGTAAGTGGTAGCACAATTGGAACGAATTTCCTATAGGTATTGGGTTCGAATCCAATATGTGATAATCATTTTGTCGCTGGTTATCAAGTTGTTACAAATAAAATCAAGCATATTAAATGCTAAATTTCAGTAATATATTTTATTGCAATTAATTATATGCTTGCAATTAAAACTATTTTTTAATGATGCCAAAGAAGTATAAATTCTCACGCGCGTACATAAGGAGGTACACGCACCCATTTCTTTTATTTTTAAATCACAGCTAAGAAAAAATATAAAGCTCTGTGCAAAATTTGCCTGCAAAAATTATTCAAATCCTTACATTATACGTGTTGGAATTTCTTTCTTTACGATGTTTTCCTTAATTTCAACTTATTCTATTCTAATCACATTCCAAAGTTTCCCTTGTCTTTTATATTATTGGATTTAAAAGGGTATATGACCTGGCCATCCATGTCAAGCAATCGAAACCGGTGATCAGTTCAATTTAAATGAAATAATAATAAATGGCAATGGGGAGGAAATGTGTTAAGTTTACGTCAAGTTATAGTGACATAAGCCACCGTTTGGTCGTCCTTTTTTTTTGTTTTTTTTTTGCGCTGTCTCCGGCCGTTCCGGGGCGACGGAAGAGGCGGCGCGCGACCCCATAGGCCCACCCTGCAAAGCGCCTCTCTGGATGGTCTGTGATGTAACTACATCATAACCTAGCATAAGATATGATTTCTCACTTTACTGTAAATTGGGATATTGCATAAAGGGTAAATACGCGAATAAGCCCCTTGCCTGCATAATGTTCAGATACCAACCAACCTTACCAACTGTCACGGGATCGATTCCCACGCTGGACTACATTTTTTGCGATCCACAAATTGCTGTTATGATCACCACTTCTTCCGTATGTCTTATGGAAAGACTAAAGGCAGATATTTTTTATGATAGGATGCACCTACTATTGTTAGGAGCCACTGGCGGCGATGATGCCCAAATTTTGAACACTTAATATCTGCAAATTAGAAGAAAAGCAAGAACATTATGCACCAGTATTAAAATTTAAATAAAGAAATTCAAATCACTGCTTTAAGCATTTGATATTTAACCCTATCAGGCTATTCATAAAAACCTTTTTCTAAAAATGATTAAACGCACGTGAGCCTTGAACCCACACCTATTAGAAATCCATTCCAATCATTCCGCCAATAAGACCAGCGTGGGTAACATATTATAATCAATTATGTTGATTCACATTATCGTTTTTACGGATCTTTTACACGCAATATGTCAAAGAAATATTTGCACATTGTTTTAATTTTTTTTTTAATTCTTTACTTTAATAAAATACATGTCATTCAAAGTCGGTTCAACTTTTTATTTCTATCATTTATGAAAAAAATAATTCATGTCACAGAGAGGACTTGAACCCATATCAATTTGAAATCTACTTTATTTATTAAGACAATTAAGCCATTAGCACTTATTTATAGTAATACATTTGTTTATGCACCTTCTCGTTTTTACAAGAGTCGTTTAATCATGACTTATTGTTCGGACTCTATGAATATTAATTCTTCAATTTTAATTTCGTTAAATTTAAAAACTACAGCAATTGAAGAAAACCTTTTCCCTTTTATATTTTATTTTAAAAACCCTTTGCCTCAATTTTGGTTCATTGGCGGTACAATTAAGTTAAAATTAAGTGAGATTGCGTGTGGATAAGTGAGGTCGGTTGCGCCTGCGCATGACGCATGCGAGCCTTTGTTGGGACTAAGTTGATCAGGTAACTTGGTAATGATTTAAGTGACAAGTGAGGGCGTTTCATAAATTTTATATTCTTGAGCACGTCTTATTATTTTGATCAGAATTTTCAGAAAAAAATATTAAAGGGCCCTCAATTGAGTTCCGTATCATTGTTTTTTATCATCACCTGCTCGCACCGGAGGCTTATGGTTACGGGAAAAAACTAAGAATATTATGCCTTAGCTATGATTCTAACTAAATTCAGATATAATTAACAATTTAAAAAACGATCTGTAATAGAAGACCCCATTAAAAAGCAGATTTTTTTATACTAAAAGATTAAATATAATACAAGGTCACCATATACATACATATGACGCTTTCACGTTACTGCCCAAAACTTCGATTGTAATCTGTGTACATAATCCTTTCGTAACAAGAAAATGCTATAATGACAAATTAATTTATTATATTACATTAATATATGTATAACTTATAAAAGCTAGAATTTCCTGTTTAAATATGCAAGAATATAATATGTAACTTGATATTGTTGATAGTAATTTTAAGATATTTTTTTATATAACAACTTATAGTTGCGACAGGCCTTGTTATAAAGGCCGTTAGTGTTAGATAAAATATGTAATGCTATATTTAAAAAATAAATCAATAAATTAAATCAATTAATTTGAAGTTAATTTTCTTTTTATTAATTCATTTAAATAAACGTTGTTTTTATTTTTTTTTATAATATTTTATAGTGCTGCGCCTGTTGAGGGTTCCTTCGGTGACCATTACCTAATATTTGGAGGCATTTAACATTTTTATATAATGTAACCTAAAAGTGAAAAATAGAATGGCGATAAATTATATTATCGATTTTATGAAGAATCTGTTTGGAGGCATTTAACATTTTTATATAGCGTAACCTAAAAGTGAAAAATAGAATGGCGATAAATTATCGATTTTATGAAGAATCTGTTTGGAGGCATTTAACATTTATATATAGCGTAACCTAAAAGTGAAAAATAGAATGGCGATAAATTATCGATTTTATGAAGAATCTGTTTGGAGGCATTTAACATTTTTATATAGCGTAACCTAAAAGTGAAAAATAGAATGGCGATAAATTATCGATTTTATGAAGAATCTGTTTGGAGGCATTTAACATTTATATATAGCGTAACCTAAAAGTGAAAAATAGAATGGCGATAAATTATCGATTTTATGAAGAATCTGTTTGGAGGCATTTAACATTTTTATATAGCGTAACCTAAAAGTGAAAAATAGAATGGCGATAAATTATCGATTTTATGAAGAATCAAATAATTTATTTTTTCTAGTTGAAGTACTTCGCTCAGGAATTCATATGAGATTATGTAAAAGTAAAATAAAATGATCAACTTAAAAAAAATTAAAATTGTGATTTTATGAAAACACAGTAAAAGTGAAACTTTTTTTCGCATTGTAGACATTTAACTAAAAATTTTTGGAAAAATATTCGATTTAGGGTATTAAAGTCGCGTCATCAATCTTAATTTTATACTTGAGAAATGGGAATGATTATGGGAAATGATAACTAGGTCTCCAACTAATATTTTAATTTAACTCTGTGTTTTAGAGTACGGTATATATAATATATACAATTATTTAGATATACATATATTAAAAACAAACAAATAGTGTGGAGCAGTGGCACAAATGAGTAATAGTCTATACACTACACGGTCAGCTGATGCGAACCGACCGGCAGACCACATGCATCAGGCGACCTGCAATAGATAGACAAAAAAGTTTGAGGCGATGTCATAAAAGTTCCCCTTTAATAAAAAATGGAAGTTAATATACACAACATTCTAGAATATCTTCGATTAAATAGAAAAGTGACATTAATCAAAAAGATAATATTTTACAGTATACATTTTTTTTTCAATAATCAAAATGCCGGTTGAGCATAGAGCATCAAAATGATAATGACCTAGCACAGCGTTTTTGACGTTTAATTTAATGAGGTGTCATTTTTTTTTTAAAATATTATACAAATGATAACAAAACGTTTAAACGAATAATAGCAATTTATCACATTTTCAAAAAAAATGACACTTTTTATAACCGACGGTACACCGACGAGTTTCTGGACGTTGTAGAATGTACTGGAATACTCTCAAATGGTAGTATGGTAATTTATATATATCATTTACATAGTCTGTTTATAAAGTCCAGAGACTATTTATTAAATATTATATTAAGAATTTTTATAGGTCGAATCTTCCTAACCTTACATCTTTCGTATTATTTTATAAAAGTATTATTTTTAGGTAAAAACGGGAGTCTTTTTCATGGAGAAATAATAGGAGGCTTCTATATCATATAACTCCCTTGATCGTACCAGGGCTTGGTGCCAAGATTTAGCGCCATGTACTTCACTCACTTCTTTAATAATATTAATTTATTATTGTAGTTGTAGTATATTATAAAAGTTATTCGCTTAAAAATTATACATTGGACCATTCCAAATAAATTATTTGAAAATAGCTCTCGTGAGGCTTCACAAACATCATTCTTATTATAACTATCATCAAGTTACTAAGTAAAGATAGTTCTATCGCGAGTTTACAATTTGTAGAAAAATATCTTGACTATTTTGTGTAGCATGCAAAGCCTTTTTTTATTTATTTATTATGTCCAAAGAAATATACAGTGTTTTGATCTAAATTACAAGAAGACATAATATCAACATTGTTATTTAAGAAATTAATCGATAATAAATACCTTTGAGATATTATATAAAAACAAGAAAATAAATATACTAAAGAACAATTTATGCTGCAAATTTGAAGAGTTAAGATTTAAAGTACAAATATTCATTAAAAATATCCACATTATACATACATACATACATATCATCACGCCATATCCCTTGCAGGGTATGCAGAGAGAACAGAGTGCCAGAGAACTCTATCCTTGCATACTTCACTCGCTTCCTCAACATTCATAATTCTCTTCATACACGCTCGCAGGTTTCGGTTTAAAAATATCCACATTATTATACTTAATATTCGTTTTATAAATCTGTTTTGATCATACGAGGTTCTTGTATAAGGAATATCAAATAGAGACAAACATTACATGCCATTTATTTAAAGACGAAAATATGATACGTCGTCGCCACGCTGATGTAAGTAGTAGCACGATTGGAACGTATTTCCAATAGGCGTGGCTTCGAATCCCATGTGTTCACAATCATTTTTCTCTCGTAATCAAGTTTTTATAATGCTTAATTTCAGTAATTTGAATTACAAGCCGTTCCTTCCGTAACCCCAATTTAGGTAAGGGACTTATAAACTGTCCACAAAAAAGGTGAATAAATACTTACTAACTACTACTACCATCATCATTATATTCGTTAGGCGTCCTTCGCTACCCCCAAAATAGGAAGGAAATTGACCTTCTATACCACGCTGTTCAAATGGATTGGTATAGGGTTTTTAGTAGCGGTACGAACACGCTGTTAACAGTTCTCAACTACTCTACAGCCGCGGGCCGGTCCGTCCGGGGTAGTACCACACTGAGCAGAAGATCGACGTCTGAGTAATGGCAATGAGCTATTGCGTTTCGTTCGGTGATAGAGAGAGAGCCGGAAGCCTAACTGGGTGGGTTTGGGGTTTGTATTGGTAGGCAGCGGCCTGGCTATACCCTTGGTATTGCAAAGGTCCATGGGTGGCAGTAGTTAAGCAATAAAATATATATATATATATATATTCGATGTTTACCTCCATTCGCATAGTTGTTATTTGTATATTAGTCGTATTTTACAACATTCATGGCCAGAAAAAGGGTCACCATACGAATAACAAAAAAAAAAAAAAAAAAAATCTACTATAATATTTTAATATAAAAATTTCAATATTCCTGTAATTCTTTCTTCTTTTTAGTCTATATGAATTCCATCTTTGGGCTCCAGTCTCCTTCATAATGGGAAAGAAAATGTATGACAGTAGCCCGTATATTAATAGTCGGTATAGGATTTTGTGACTAGTTTTCCTTATCATTCATTCGTGTTATTTGTATTTCATATACAGTAAGTCTTTTTACGACAATCACGAGCAAGACGGCTATGATTTTTTTTTTATTGCCGGTGGTAGCAAACGAGCAAACAGCACACCTGATGGTAAGTGATACTACCGTTTCTGAACCTTAGCAATACCAGAGTATAGCTAGGCTGAACATTGTTTAAAAAAAACGACATGTATTCTTTTGTATTTCAATTCTTTGACTCTATTACTACGCAAAATCTCCATTCAGAGGTCCATGAGTGACATGGACCATTAACCATCATGTGGGCTACTTAATTAATGTAAAAAAAAAACACTTAGATTACAAAACTTAGATACAATGACTATTACACCAAATAAAAATGCTTCATATATTAAAAAAAAAATACAAAATGTAAGTTACTTTAAAAGGCAGCAACAAAAATTGACCATTAAACTTATAATCGGGATCAAACTTGTACTATTAAACGCCTACGACTCGATGACTTTATTCGGATTAACCAAATAAGGTCTCTATATTGTGTAACCTATATTTTATGTGACAGAACTATGTCATTTCCTTATTTTGTTATATCATTGGTATTAATATTTGATTATCATGCTGTATTTTCCGTGTGGTGACGGAGTAAGAATACTATTCACCACCCCATATCGTACCCGTGGGTGATCGTACGAGACGACTAAGGAATATAAAACGTATATAACATCTATGCGAGAGAGGGAAAACTCGAAACAAAACCCTATATCAACAAGTCTGTCCAGCGTCGTCTGTCTAATTTTCCTCCAATTACGGAGGATGCCCGAGCCCAACAGTGGGACATATATGGGCTGTGATGACGATGATGCTGTATAGTGACCGGCTACGAAGAATCCTTACATAGTTTGAAGGTATCGTAAAAGACGACTAAGTTTAATATAGATCTGAACTAACTCGATTTAACGCCGTCTGGTCAATAATAGCATTCCTATGAGGCATTGATTTAGCTTCGATGGTGTTCCAAGTCTAAGTTAATATACCGACGAGAGAGATCGGATTCCGGTGGCCCACTCGCACGGCGTGGAGAGGAACATTGCGGAGCGGGTCTATGGGGTCGCGCGCCGCTCCATCTGTCACCCCGAGCGAATTTAGCCTTGTGTGACTGTACTATAATCCGGCGCAAAAAAAAGGCATACGTTAATATAACGCCCTTATCTATGCATATAAATGCGAATAAAATTATAAATAAGTATAAAAGGGAAGTATAAAAATTTGTATAAAAGGCAATAAGAAAAGTCCAAGAGAAAACAAAAAACATTTTTTTGAATTTTTTGTCTGTCTGTATGTACACGCTAATTTTGTAAAATCACTGAACGGATTGTACGGCAGTTTTCATAAATAGATTAAGCTCGGATTAGAGCAACATATAGTTATTGTTTCATTAAAATCTGATGCCATTAAAAAGTTATGTTCATTTAAATTTTGAAAATCATCACTCGCCTTTTGTCACCAGAAGAGTTAATTCAAGAATATTACGCGAACGAAGTCGTGTGCGTCAGCTAATATATATTAGCGTAATGATATCTTATCTAACAAAATTCTAGTACCAATTTATTAGATATTTATTCGCAGGCCTAAACCGAAATCCGACACCGCCATGAGGGCAGTCAGTTTTATTTTTATTTTTTTTGTGTTTAACTTAGTTGTTAGCCTCAGAAGGCTATGACAACTTTACCCGGACTGTGGGTGAGTGCTGAGGGCTCTCAACCGGAAAAGGCATTCAGGCAGGCGGCCGGTCATAAAACTATTGTCAAAACTTATGCAATACGTACTATGTTAGAAGAATACACACCGCTTGTTTTTTTTTGTGTCTCTCTTTTAGTTGTTAGCCACAGATGGCTGTTAAAGCTTAACCTGGACTATGGGTGAGCGCTGAGAACTCTCAACCTAGAAGTACATATTGCATTGACCCCAAGTACATACATACATACATATCATCACGCCATATCTCTCGCAGGGTAGGCAGAGAGAACAGAGTGCCAGAGAACTCTATCCTTGCATACTTCACTCGCTTCCTCAAAATTCATAATTCTCTTCATACACGCCGGTTTCAGAGACTCTAGACTCCACCTTCGTTCAGTACGTGACCAATCTGGTCTAAGTAGGCTAGTCTCGGTCTCCCCCGGTACCTACATCCTTCCACTTTCACATTGTATATCTTCTTAACCAAACGTAATAGGTATAAAATAGTATGATAATAATGATTAACTTTAGTATTATTACTAATGTCGCACGATGACTTGGTTATTCAAAAAATATTAATAATAATATTATTATTTGCATTTCATCATCATCATCATCATCACAGCCCATAAATGTCTCACTGTTGGGCTCGGACCTCCTCCATAATGGGAAATTAACCTACTATACTGCGCTGGTCAGACATGTTGGTATAGGGTTTTGTTTCAGTTTTCCTTCTCTCGCGTAGATGTTATATGCGTTTTATATCCCTTAGTCGTCTCGTACGATCACCCACGGGTAAGATATGGGGTGGTGAATAGTATTCTTACTCCGTCATCACACGGAAAGCCTATTTGCATTTATATATGACATAATATATGTGTACTTTTATATACATGCAAACAAAACTTAATATCTAATATTAGTGAATTTATCTATACGCCATTATTAATTCGTAATTATTCGTGAAATGTTCGCTTGTAACTGCTTGTTAGTATAATCGCTAGTTTGGACACCTTGAGATAATATTATGATTACGTTATTGACATTTAAAACTATATAAACTGTTTTTAATGTTTAGCCGTTATTACTAAATAACACTATATATAAATATATTGGCTTTGTTATTCTAAATGAAACTATACGCATAATACTCGTCGATTGAAAATATGTCATTGCTAATCAGCATATTTTTATACACTCCTATTCTACGTTGGTTTCGAGGCTCTCCCAGACAGGAAATTTGATGCACAAAGCTGACTAATAATTGATCTACTATAAGTATGCTGGCCAGGAATTGTTTAAATCATTAGTGCGAAGTAACAACATTAGCAGAGACAAAAACATAGTAAAAACGGATATTAGTTGATTATTTTTATAGCCATAATATTTGAGTAAACAGTATTCATAGATATTAAGGATTCAGCGAAACTATTTCATTAAATATATCTACAAAATAATCAATATTTAAAGTAAAACTATTTTTTATGGATTTTTATCGCGTTTGTATTTGATTTTTATTAAAAAAAAAAACTAATACTGTAGCGAATAGATATATGTAAATCTCAGTAATAACTATTACTTGTTGGACGTGAGACATCTTAATCTTCCCGTGAATATGAACACTGTAAATTGTTTGAAACATCGAGAAAATAAAAATCAAATACAAACACGATAGAATTCGTAAAAAAACATTTTTATTCGAAATATTTTTTATAATTCACCTTTTTAGATTTCAAAGTACAAAATTATCATCATCATTATCATCACAGCCCATAAATGTTCCACTGTTGGGCTCGGGCCTCCTCCGTAATGGGAGGGAAATTAACCTACTATACCGCGCTGGTCAGACGTGTTGGTATAGGGTTTTGTTTCGAATTTTCCTTCTCCCACATAGATGTTATATGCGTTTTATATCCCTTAGTCGTCTCGTACCATCACCCACGGGTAAGATATGGGGTGGTGATTAGTATTCTTACTCCGTCACCACACGGAAAAATTACAAGGTACAGTAATAACAAGGAAATTAACAACTAATTATAACAGGTTTTCTTATTAATACTATTTTTTTTTTCACGATTCATAAAACATGTATTGAGAAGCTGTCACTTAATTCTTGCGTGGGTGGACACTTACGAGATTGTAAGTTAATCGGAGCTATTAAATTTTTATAAAGTTCTAAACACATTGAGTCAGAACTGCGATGGCCGAAAAATTCAATAAAAGTACATACATACATATACATACATACATATCACCACGCCATGTCCCTTGCAGGATAGGCAAAGAGAACAGAGTGCCAGAGAACTCTACCCTTGCATACTTCCATCGCTTCCTCAACATTCATAATTCTCTTTATAAACGCTCGCCGGTTTCGGGGACTCTTGACTCCACCTTCCTTCAGTACGTGAATATAAAAATATTGTTATAGATTTTATGGCATTTTAATTTGATTTATTATTCCCACGTTTTCGGCTTTGACTGCACACAGTAAAGTGTTTGTGAGAAAAAAGTTAAAGAGTGAACGCCCGACGTGGTATGGACATGTAATGAGGCGGGATGAAAGTAATGTTGTGAGAAAAGTTTTAAGTACGTATGTTGAAGGCTTTAGGGGTAAGGGAAGACCGAAGAAAAGTTGTATGGATTGCGTGAGGCATGATGTGGATGGAAATGAACCCCCGACACAAAAACCTTTTTTCACTTTAAAAAGTAAAAAATAAAAAAACGAAACTCAATCTTAAAGTACCCAAGTACGTATTAATAATTCTAACAAAATACCTCGTGTTGGGGGACCGCGCCTAATTATTTATTATGTTACTATTATTATTTATTATATTATAATTATTATGTTATTTATATTTTTATTTTATACATACATATCATCACGCCATATCCCTTGCAGGGTAGGCAGAGAGAACAGAGTGCCAGAGAACTCTATCTCTGCATACTTCACTCGCTTCCTCAACATTCATAATTCTCTTCATACACGCTCGCCGGTTTCGGAGACTCTTGACTCCACCTTCCTTCAGTACATGACCGATCTGGTCTAGGTAGGTTAGTCTCGGTCTCCCTCGGTACCTACATCCTATAATAATTATCATCCATTTTTATTTTATTATTTTGCTTAATCAAATTAGGTGAGATTAGACTATTTGTAATTAATTTTTTTTATTTTTTGCGCCCCTCGTTTTGCGTCGGGGATTAAAAAAAGACATATTACGTCGACTGTAAGTATTGGGATATTTTATCCCATTTAGTGTATTTTACACATACAGAGTAATAATGAGACGTTGTAGTGTTTATGATACCGACCCACCATGCCGGTATCGCGGGTTCGATTCCCACGCAATATAATATTATATGCTATTGTGTTGTTATGGAATTGTTGTTTTATGTCTGGGTGTAATTTGTATCTATCAATTATTTCCTTAGTTCAAGGGGTTATTAAAAAAAATTTGGCGTCCATAATCACGCTCCTCTTGTGATTTCCCAAGATATATATTTTATTGTAATTATGTCCAAAAATTTTCATATGGTGACGGAGTAAAAATACAATTCACCACACCTTATCTTACCCATGGGTGATCGTAAAAGACGACTAAGGGATATAAAACGCATATAACATCTTTGTAAGATAAAGAAAACTCGAAACAAAACGCTATACCAACACGTCTGACCAGAGTGGTATAGTAGGACAATTTCCCTCCCATTATTGAGGAGGCTCGAGTCCAACAGTGGGACATATGAATATGAGCTGAGATGATGATGTCCAATAATTCCAAAATTGGGTTTCTCATATTAAACAAAAACTTTATAATCAAAGTTCGTCGACTCAATACATTTATAAAACGATAATGACAAATATATATATATATATATATATATATATATATATATATAAAATAGGACGTATTAGACTATAATTAGTTATACATAGACAAGAACAGAACGATATAATTTATATTTATAATGAGTTTATAATGTTAATACACCTACACAAGATTAATAAGATTATATCGCTAATAAATGAGCTAGTTTTAATTTTATTATATTTTATACTGCCTTGATTTAGTGTTTAAAATAAATGCCTTCCAACGCAAAAACTGTAGGTTTTAATCCTGACTGTTTTTATGCGTTTTTGTTGATATCTAGTAAGATTTAAGATTTTGAGACTTACACCACCGTGAACTATTGTAAGACATTTAATTCTCACATCGTATTATATTTCTGTCTTTAAGGAGACGTGTGCCATCTACCCGACAACGTTTACACATTGTACAGGGATTAATACTTTCAACTTTGCAGTTATACATACATACATACATATCATCACGCCATATCCCTTGCAGGGTAGGCAGAGAGAACAGAGTGCCAGAGAACTCTATCTCTGCATACTTTACTCGCTTCCTCAACATTCATAATTCTCTTCATACACGCTCGCCGGTTTCGGAGACTCTTGACTCCACCTTCCTTCAGTACATGACCGATCTGGTCTAGGTAGGTTAGTTTGATTTGTGTGTGGTAATAATACACTCTCGCAGAAAATTGCCATTTGAGATGTAGCAATTTGCTGTTAAGCCTCGTTTGATGTGCGAAAGTATCAAAGGTCTAAGCAGTAAATACAAATTGACATAAAATTTTTCAGTTGACATTTTATATAATTGTTATTTTGTTTTTATAAAGTAACTTTTATATGTATTAAGAAAATAAACCGTCCCAGTTTAAATGTCATACATGCATTTTTTATAGTTAATCTGTAATAACTTTCTAATGTTGTGGCCACGAGATCAGCAGGAAATGTTTTTGAAATATTAATTGGATTTATTTCTCTTTTCGTATAGATTCGTTTGATGTAGCTAGTTATTATGCCAGTGCTGACTCAAATCAGATTTGATGTGCTTATTTATGATTATAATTTATCATCAGCAACTTAGCTCATATGTGCCAGTACTATGCTCGAACCTCCCCCGTTATAACCGCGAATTTGTCCTACTATATACCAAACTGACCGGATGATTTAATAATGGTAGGACCACGCTGTTGACTGTTCATTGTTTGCAGTCGCGGGTCGGTCCGTCCGGGATAGTACCACACTTTCGCAGAAGATTGACGTCCGAATAATGGCAATGTACTATTGCGTTTCGTTCGGTGTGCGAGAGAGCCGGAAGCCCAATTGGATGGGTTTGGTTTATATTGGTAGGCAGCAGCCTAGTTATAACCTTGGTATTGCAAAGGTCCATGGGCGGCAGTGACACTTACCATCAGGTGTGCTACTTGCTCGTTTGCCACCAATAGCAATAAAAAAAAAATTGTTGGTATAAGTATTTTTCAAGTTTAACTTAGAAGATGTTATGTGGATATCTTATCTCGTATTCATCCTATTACGACATCCACTGGCAGGATAGTAAGTGGTGAATTATATTACATCCTTGTGGAAATTATTAAAAATAGTCTGCAGAAACTAATTAGATTAATTTTAATCATAATAATTTAAATATTCGCTGTTTACAGAAACGTAGACACATATGGCGATAATATTTAAATACCTATCCATCATGCTAATTGTAACGGGTTTGAATCCCACATATACACATAATTGCAAGTTGCGGTGCCATTAAAAAGAGCTAGTAATATATAAATATGGTTTAGTATCTTCTCGTATTTTATATAAAAGCGCAATGCCCACAGATTTCGTGGCCTGAGCCGTAGGGTGTGTATACACAGGTGCATCGTTTCCGCCCTATCCTTGATATTTGCAACCCCCTGCACATCGAGGCAGATGTTTGTCAGCCGTTAGTTCATCGTTGCCAAGTGGTCCTATAAATACATACATTTAATATTATTATTTTACAATAGATAGCAACTTTATGTTAAAATTGAGGTTGTGGTTTAAGAATATAATTTCTGTGCCTGAAAACACTGAAAAATGATAATTTATTTAAATTAAATCTAACTAGTTCGTTTAATTACCACTGAAACCGCCTGCATACTAAATTGATTAGTATGATCATGTAAATTGCTGGTTGCTGAGTTTTTGAAAATTTAAAAGAATTGCTCATTCAGTATATTTAAGTGTGAATGTCGGCAAAACCACTAAGAGATATAAAATGCATTTTGTGTATCTATGTAAGAGAAAAAAACCTTGAAATAAAATCCTAAACAAAACCTTACACCAACACGTTTAATCAGCGTGGTAGGTCAACTTCCCATTATGGAGGAGGCTCGACCCCAATAGTGCCTAATGATGACGACATATCGCTTCTCCGGAAGAATACTGACACAACTCCAAAAATTACAATTTTCATTATATTATAATTTTTAGTAGTGAAAGGGTGTTTATATTATAAGTTCTCCCTATCAACACTTCGTCGTCATTCTTAAGGAAATTATGCTGACGTTTGTGTATTTGGAATCGTTGCTGAACCGAGTTGAAAAAAAAAAACTTATTTTGAACCTCCTGAAAAAATTTGTCTTTTTTAATTGTGTCACTATTCTTCCGGATAAGCGATATATGAGCTGAGATCAAGATAATGATAATGTAGGGTGAAAAGTGAACTAATGTTTAGTAAAATATTTTATATTTTAAAAAAATACAACCTTTTACACGTAACATACAATTTTGTTATGCAAACGCATTTTATTATAACGTTAATTAAGGGCCATCGTAAAATTTCTTTTGATCATTTATCTTAAATAATATTGTTAGAAGTTCCATACCTCAAATTATAATCCAATTATAGTAAACTTACTTAGTTACAAGTTGTGTTGGCAGCTACGCTTACGCGAATTACTTATTTGATACTTTTTTTAACGCTATATTTTTTTTTGTTTAGAAAACCATATACCACGCAAGACTTTAGTAACAATCCATTATTCTATAAACGTCCACCGTTGGACATAGAACTCCCAACAAGATTGCCACTCAAAATAGTCCTGTGTCACTTGCATCCAACCGCTCCTTGCTTTGTAATGTCATCAGTCCACCTAGTGGGGGTCACCGTACGCTGCCTTGTCGGTTTCGTGATCGCCACTCGATAACTTACCCAACGGTTATCGATATTTTTCGCTCAGGCTATGGTCTAGATTCTCCTTCCCGTTACCATTTGGCCGACTATTTATACTAATTCCTTGACATACGTGGCCGGCTCGGGGTGTGTACCTAATAATTTAACACATCAATTATTAAATTGTTATGACAACGGTGACAACAGGGAACGCTTGACATACACTGCTATCTTTGCTTTTTTGTGTGTGTGTTTAGCTGTTAGCCGCAGATAGCTCTGACAGCTTTAGGCGAACTATGGATGAGCGTTGAAGGCTCTCAACCCGGTGAAAATATACTAAGCGAAATCGTCCTTAGGGCACTTCCTGTGGGGTACGGACCTAGGCTTGGGGCGTCACTGGAGGCAAAGTGGGTTTGTTGTATTGCTATATTTGCCCTAACGGTTAACATTTAAAGATATTGCTCTGCTCCTATTTGTCGTTATATTATACTTGGAAGACATTTTTGTTATTATTTATGGTGGCAAACGAGCAAGTAGCACATCTGATGGTATGTGTCACTGCCGCTTATGGACCTTTGCAATACCAAGGGAATAGCTTAGGCCGCTGCCTACCAATAAAATTCCCAAACCCACCCAGTTGTGCTTCTGGCTCTATGGCTCACCGAACGAAGCGCAATAGCACGTTGCCATTACTCAGACGTCGATCTTCTGCGAGAGTGGGGTAGTAACCCCGGACTGAAAACTGTCATCAGCGTGGTCCTACCACTATTAAATAGTTATTCAAAGAATTCAAGCCAACAGACAAACAAACTCGTTAGCTTCATAGTACTATTAAGTTGTTATACGACGCCATGTAATACCCTTAGGCCTTTTGTATTGTAAAATATAGACATTTGAAATCGAAAGCGACGCCTCGGGCAATTGTCATACTGTCATACTATACAAGTATGTTGTGATTGAAAATTATAAATATTTAATATGTACATACTTTAATATGTAAAACTTATAATATGTTGAAATTTAAACCTGACGAATAATTTTATTTAGCCACCATCGTAAACTATAAATATAGTGATAGGACCACGCTGTTGATCGTTCTCTGTCTACAGCCGCGGGCCGGTCCGTCCGGGGTAGTACCACACTGAGCAGAAGATCGACGTCTGAGTAACGGCAATGTGCTATTGCGCTTCGTTCGGTGAGCGAGAGAGCCGGAAGCCCAATTGGGTGGGTTTGGGGTATAGCCTTGGTTATAGCAAAGGTCCATGGGCGGCAGTGACACTTACCACCAGGTGTACTGCTTGCTCGTTTGCCACCATAAGATGAAAATATTTTTTTTTTAAAGTTTCTTTTAAAAAGGTACCATCCTGCACTAAGGAAATAATCCTTGTATTGCGGGGGACTTTACAAACATATAATTAAAGCAGACAAATTACATCCAGACTCTGAACAACACTTTGTGGATCAAAATATTGTCCTGCATAGGAATCAAAGGCCCGGCCCACGGCACTGGCATGGCAGGCCGGTATCTTAACCACTACGCCAACTGTGTGTGAAGTTATCTTTTAATAGCGCAAAACATATATCTAAATTTTTAAAAAGTACATGCTTTTAATTATTTAAAAATATATATAATAAGCTACATATTATCACAAATTAATAGCGTGCTACATTTAAAAGCATCAATAGTGATTACGCTATCACTTTTATTTTGGTAATTATATTATTTATAAATTTTTGGTTACTTTTAACAAAATAAAGGTGCCCCGAGTCTTTACGTGACCATCATTCTCCTCTTCTTATCCCAATTACTTGTGATCGTCTCAATATATACACTTCTTCCATTACCTATACATTTTGCAAAATTTTATGACCGGCTGCCTACCTGACTTCAACCCTCCTTGGGAATATTATTGTAGTCAATACGGCATCAGGTGGAGATGGTCTAGGTCGATATAAAGCTCATAGTCGTCTTTTACGACATCCACAGGCAAAGTAAGGGTCCCCCGGTCATGGCCTCGCCAGAACAAGACCGGGAGGCTGACGACGAGAGTGTTCCGCCCGTGACGGAGACGGAAGTGGGAGCAGCTGTGGCGCGGATTCGTTCCGCGACCACGGCCCCCGGCCCGGACGGAATACCAGTCCGGGTGCTGACGTCGCTCCTCGAGCACCTCGAGCCTCGCCTCAGGCAGCTGTACAACGCCTGTTTGGCGTCTGGACGGTTCCCTGAGTGCTGGAAGGAGGGGAGGTTGGTTCTCCTGCCAAAGCCGGGACGGCCCCCGGATTCGCCGTCGGCCTACAGGACCATCGTGCTCCTCGACGATGTGGGTAAGCTACTGGAGCGCATTCTCGCTGCCCGCATCGTCCAGCACCTGGAGGAGGTGGGGCCCGATCTGTCGGACGCTCAATTCGGTTTTAGAAGGGGGCGTTCGACCATCGGGGTTCTGCTACGACTGAGGCAGACGGCCGCGGAGGCTGTCACCGGCGGGGGAGTGCTGTTGGCGGTATCGCTGGACATCGCCAACGCATTCAATAGTCTGCCATTCAGCTGCATCAGGGAAGCGCTCCGATTTCATGGGGTGCCCTTGTACCTGAGGCGGCTGGTGGCGGACTATTTGGAGGGGCGCAGTGTCCTCTGCGCGAGTCCCGCAGGGGACATTATGCAGACGTCCATGTCGTGCGGCGTTCCACAGGGGTCGGTTCTGGGGCCGACTCTGTGGGACATCGGGTACGACTGGGCGTTGAGAGGGAGTCTCCCCCCCGGGCTGAGCGTGATATGCTACGCTGACGATACGCTCGTCACAGCCCGGGGCAGGACACTCGAAGAGGCGGCGAGCCTGGCCTCTCTCGGCACCGAGGAGATGGTCAGGCGAATCGAGGCGCTGGGGCTCAGGGTGGCCCTAAATAAGACGGAGGCCCTATTGTTCCATGGGCCACGCGTAAGGCCGCCAATCGGCGCCTCGCTAGTCGTCAACTCCGTCCACATCAGCATCCAGGCCCATATGAAGTACTTGGGTCTGGTGCACGACGGGCGATGGTGGTTCCGGGAGCATTTTCGCCGAATTGCTCCCCGGCTGGTCGGCGCAGCGTCCGCCCTTTCGCAGCTCATGCCGAACGTGGGCGGACCCAGCTTCGAGAGCCGACGGCTGTATGCGGGGGTGATCCGTTCGATGGCCATGTACGGCGCACCCGTGTGGGCGAGGGCTCTGAACGCCCAGCTCAGGGCTGTTCTGTGGAGACCCCAGAGAGTCATGGCGGTTAGAGCCATTCGCGGGTACCGCACGGGATCGACCGAGGCGGCATGCCTGCTGGCTGGGACACCCCCGTGGGACCTAGAGGCGGAGATGCTCTCCGACCTCTACCGGCGGGTGACCTCACTGCGCGACGAAGGTGGCTCCCCATCGCTGAGCGAGATAGCCACCTGGCGCGAGGACGCCCGCCGAGACGTCATCGCCCGTTGGGCTACGCGGCTGGAGAGGCCTAGACACGGTGTCGTCACCGTCGAGGCTCTCCGGCCCGTACTGATGGAGTGGATGGAGCGGCGGCACGGAGTCCTCTCCTTTCGACTGGTGCAGGTGTTGTCGGGGCACGGATGCTTCGGCTTGTACCTGCACACGGTCGCGTATAGGGAGTGGACTTCGTTCTGCCACCATTGCAGCAGTGACGAGGACACGGCGCAACACACGCTGGAGGTGTGTCCGGGCTTTGACCGGCATCGCCGTGACCTCGTCGCTGTTATCGGTGCCGACCTGACGCTGCCGGCTGTCGCGAGAGCGATGGTCGACAGCGTCAGGAACTGGGACGAGGTCGCCGCCTTCTGCGAGGCTGTCATCTCGCAGAAGGAGGTGGCGGAACGAGTCCGGGAGGATTCCTGCGACCCGGGCCGCCGTCAGCGGCCGGGGCGGCGCAGGCGCGAATACCTGCGCCTGATGTCGCCCTAACCGAGGCCTCGGGTGATCGGACCGGGGAATTGTCCGGTCACCCGACGTGAGGCCACCGCGTGAGGGCGACGCCCCGACGGCGAAATCTGTCGGGGCATCGACGAGAGGAACCCGCGAGGGTAAACCGCCGGGCGGTCCACCGAAGTTAAAATCGAGTACCGGTGGTCCGCTCGCACGGCAAAAAAAAAAAAGGCAAAGTAAGGGTTAGTAGTATTCATAGCCGCTTCCGCACAGCGCCGAGTCTTTTATTGACCACGAATTGAAATATGTATTCGAAACATCGAAATAATAAAAAACAAATACAAACGCGATAAAATTCGTAGAAATAATTTTAATTCAAATATTTTAATACTACGTAATACATCAAAAATGGTTATAAATAGTGAAATAAATATGTATATGAAACCCTGACCTACTAAAGCCCTTTTGATAAGATCGTCACACAAGGATATATTGAGGCAGTAGAGTTTCTCAATGACTAGACGAGTCTTACTTTACGGGCCCCCGATTGTTTGATGCTACCGAGGCGAGACATCAGAAATTATATGTACCTGCCGTTCGGAGACCCTTAATAGTAGTGGCAACTTGTACAAAGATACTATCTAGTTATGTAATTTTGTATCTTTTTTTAATGGAACTCCTAGGACGCTTTCGAAATTCTGTTCCATAAACTTTTTCTTTTGCGGGTGATGGAAAGTTTATTTACGACTAGCTTCTGCCCGCGGCTTCGCCCGCGTAAAAGATTACTTTCCTAAAGTTTTTGATCCCCTATTTTTATTTTTGACCGTCGGTAATACAGTGCAACGGTATTACAATACTCATGGTTGGAACTTCATTACTGGACTGCTAGATGGCGTTGAAGAAGCTATATTTTGAGATTTTTTGACAAACAATTTTTTTATTTTTCATATAAAAATTTTGATTTTTTTTTAATAAAAAGTATCCTATGTTACTTTTAATACCTCCAAGAATATGTGTACAATGTTTCATGATGATCGGTTGAGTAGTTTTAGCGTGAAAGCGTAACAAACAAACTTACATTCACATTTATATATTAGTAGGGATGTTTTATTAAAAAAATATCTTATATAAATTATCTTATTTTTTTTTTGTCATTCACGTTTCATTTCAAAGTATGTGAATAATACGTACGGGTAAGTCGCTTAAGCTGGAGTTTTCTACAGTTTTCTCAGGATTCAAGTATGTTTCAAGCATTTTTGAATAGCAAGTTTGAAGTTTGAAAGTGAGCCCGATTACTAGTAACAGATTCGCTCCTTATATTTGTCAGCTAAATGTAAATATTTTTAACACCTTTGCCTATCCTTTGACAGATAAAATCGTCCGATTTTATAAATAAAAATGTATTCCTCAAATCTATCATATTTTTGAAGTAATTACTTCTTATGGGAGGGGTAAACGGCTTCGTTACGTAATGCGTAACGGCACCAGTCTGTCTGGCTTCCCTTTCTCTCACGCATACGGCAGCAGTAGGCATTTTCCTCCTCTCTCACTCTAACCCACACCGCTAGCCGTATTAAGATGTGATGTTTTAAGACTTTGTTAATAAATAACCTTTCCTTACATTATCGTATTAATCATCATTCTCCTAGTCTTATCCCAATTGCTTGGGGTCGATACAATATGTACTTTTCTTTCATAATACATATTGTAAAGTTATTGGCAATAGTTTTATGACCGGCCGCCTGCCAGACGTCAACCCTCCTTGGGAATGTAATTGTTGACCAAACGGCATCAGTTGGAGTTGGCCCAGGTCGTTATAAGACTCTTAGTCGTCCGTTACGACATCCACGAGCAAAGTAAGGGTTGGTAGTATTCGTAGCCGCTACCACACAGCGACATGATTGTATTAATATAAGTAAATTTTATGTATATTAATACATTATCGTATAAATATATATCAAATTTAAGTAATAACCTAAGCTTTCTCAAGTTAAACAATTTCAATATTAAATAGTTCAACTTAAATTAGTTTAAGTTATCACTTATGTTATGACAGAGTTCTCTGGCACTCTGTTCTCTCTGCCTACCCTGCAAGGGATATGGCGTGATGATATATACTTATGTCAGGCGTCGCGAGACACACACATTTTCTTTTATTTAAAATACTATCCTTTCTATCGTTATGTTTCAGGGTTATCTAAAACCGTGACCGACCTCCCGAATCATATTTATAATATCAATGATTATAATAACGATTTTATTTATTATATGTATAGATTAATAATTACGCTACCTTGCCGATTAATTTAATACTTTTACGCAACGTTCGTAGATATAATAACGTGCTTATCGTGTGTGAGATTTGACTAACATGACTTAATGTTTTGTAATACACCGAGCTTAATCACACTTGAAGGTTAAAATTGAGCTTTCAATTCTTTAAATATTACTAGTTTGTTCATCCACAAGTGACTTGCTACACAGTGCAATCTTGTGAGCTTAGAGGTACCCAATTACAGGTAGAGCCAGTTCCAAAATAGTCGTGATACTCTCTACTAGGACAGTCATTATATATTATCATTGATATGATTGTAATACCTAGGTAAAAAGACAGATATCATGTTGTTAGATCGGTAAATGCTATTCAATGTTTGTCGATGTTACTATCCTCACAATGGGCATCTCGTCTTTTTTTTTATTGCTTATGGTGGCAAACGAGCAGCAACACACCTGATGTTAAATGTCACTGCCGCCCATGATCCTTTGCTATACCAAGGCTACAGCTAGGCCGTAGCCTACCAATTCAATCCCAAAATCCACCCAGTACACCGAACGAAGCGCAATAGTACATTACCATTACTTGGATGTCGATCTTCTGCGAGAGTGTGGTACTACCCCGGACGGACCGGCCCGCGGCTGTAGACAGAGAACTGTCGATGGCGTGATCCTACCACTAACAAAGTTGACTAACAAGGCTGAAGTAGGACTTTTGACGGGAATTTGAAAACGTCATGTGGTGCTCTTATATTATATTCGATATCTTAGGGTTTTAATGTATTATATTAGATAATTTTAATGGTATTTTATGTAATATAAAGCGGCGGAACTACTGGGATGTAGTGAATATCAAATAAAAGTGCTTTACAACGTTTTCGTTTTCCATCAAAATTCCCATAAGATACCATTAACAGTGTGGCCATTGCACTGTTAATGGCGACAATTTGACTTAGACAATGACAAACTTGATAGACTAAAAACGTGAAAATATTTATAACTTGACACTGGCACCAATAGCTCGTATATGTAGCTGATTGCCAATATATAAGAAGAAGAAGGCTGAAGTAAATAAAAAATTAAAATTTTAAGACTAGCCGCTTGTGGAATCTGGTCCTACCATTTCTGTTCTTTTTTGTTTTTTTTTTTGTTAATGTTGTATTTAACTTTTAAAAAATAAATCTTTACTCGAAGGGCATCTCACTGGAGACTAAACATGTATTCAATAATATTAAGAAAACATGTAATTTAAAAAAAAAAATACGAGCCCGCTGAGTTTCTTGCCGGATCTTCTCAGTTTGTGACGGCTTTCCGATCCGGTGATAGATTAATTTAAAAAAATATGTAATATTGACAATATGTAAGTGCCCTTTTAGGGCTCATGCATAATAAATTATTTGATTTGAAGACTCAACTCACGAGATAGTTGACATGAGAGATGTGAACGCAGCAATCCGTCGCAATTTCAAGTAATAGTCTAATAGCCAAGAATCTTAACCTTTACTTGAAGATACACGCGGTAGGTGATTGGATTAATGACCTGATGGAGAAGCCGGTTACTAGAAAGTGCCTCTTATTGGAGCTCTAACTACTGCCAGTTTAATCCCTGTATACATTGCCGGTGGATTATAAAGCATTTTTGTTTATAAATATTTTTAAATGTGTATTTGTTAGAAATTTGGATGCATATAAAAATAACATTTTAATTATCCTTTATTTATTCCATGAAATTGTATTTTATGAATATATATGTGGGCTTGGATTTCTTGAACATTGATAAGTGGCCTATCGTTCCATAATGCCTAAAGCGGTGGGCAATAAGATTATGTTTTGAAGTTTTATTCCCTTATATTATCCACGAGAAAAAAAAGTATGAGCTTGTATTCTTTTTCCATCACAATACATAAACGATAAATGTGTCATATGTTATTTTTTGACAAGTTTTATTCCAGGCAAGTTCATGGCTTTTTATTTCTGTAAAATGGACGCCCAGATGATTGGTCATTTTATTTAGTGTTTTTTCAATATACTTTAATCAATTTTTACCATATTCGAGAAGGAAAGAGATGCTGAAATGATGACTGTTGAACATTTACTCTTTGTATAATAATAGACATGACATAATTTATATGCTTTTACCGAAAATAAACGAAATATGAAGCACGTATTATTGCGTCACCTTTTGTTTAATACTTTTTAAGGATCCATATTTGGAAAAATGTTGAGTTATTTATCGTATACTAAAGACTCTAAAGTACAGGCTTTATTGTGAGTAATATATTTAAAATACGAAGAGGCTGTTACTATATTAATGTTCCAAATCTGACTGCATATTTCAACATCCCCTATAAACTTAATCTCTAGGCTAATAAGCGCTTTTTACGCTTTAGTTTTTTAGTTTTTTTCCGCCCAGCTATTCGGAGTGACGCAAAGACGGCTTAAAACTTTTAACTATCTGTTGTTATCGTCTCTATATGTCTCCACACAGTCGGCTTCCAATGTATTACATTACTCTATGGTCGGCTTCAATACGAATGGCGGACTAATACCGGATGGACCAATCATCTGCGGCCTCGCCCAGGTCGTATGTACTCGCCCATATGAAGTACTTGGGTCTGGTGCTCGACGGGCGATGGTGGTTCCGGGAGCATTTTTGCCAAATTTCTCTGGCTGGTCGGCGCGGCGTCCGCCCTTTCGCGGCTCATGCCGAACGTGGGCGGACCCAGCTTCGAGGGCCGACGGCTGTATGCGGGGGTGATCCGTTCAATGGCCATGTACGGCGCACCCGTATGGGCGAGGGCTCTGAACGCCCAGCTCAGGGCTGTTCTGTGGAGACCACAGAGAGTCATGGCGGTCAGAGCCATTCGCGGGTACCGCACGGTGTCGACCGAGGCGGCATGCCTACTGGCCGGGACACCCCCGTGGGACCTAGAGGCGGAGACGCTCTCCGACCTCTACCGGCGGGTTACCTCACTGCGCGACGAAGGTGGCTCCCCATCGCTGAGCGAGATAGCCACCTGGCGCGAGGACGCCCGCCGAGACGTCATCACCCGTTGGGCTTCGCGGCTGGAGAGGCCTAGACACGGTGTCGTCACCGTCGAGGCCCTCCGGCCCGTACTGATGGAGTGGATGGAGCAGCGGCACGGAGTCCTCTCCTTTCGACTGGTGCAGGTTGTGTCGGGGCACGGATGCTTCGGCTTGTACCTGCATACGGTCGCGTATAGGGAGTGGACTCCAGCCTGCCACCATTGCAGCAGTGACGAGGACACGGCGCAATACACGCTGGAGGTGTGTCCGGGCTGGGACCGGCAGCGCCGAGACCTCGTCGCTGTTATCGGTGCCGACCTGACGCTGCCGGTTGTCGCGAGGGCGATGGTCGACAGCGTCAGGAACTGGGACGCGGTCGCCGCCTTCTGCGAGGCTGTCATCTCGCGGAAGGAGGCGGCGGAACGAGTCCGGGAGGATTAAGCGAAGGAAACGAGCAAGCACCTGTTTGTAAGTGTTACTATCGCACATGGATATGACATGGCTTACTTATAAAAACCTCAAACCTACCCAGAAAGCTGCCAGCTCTCTCACTGACCGATCGAAGCACAACATTGCCACTGCTCAGCCACACTCAAAAAATTAGGGCATTCTATGATTAGCTCCAATTAAAAATAAGTCTGTAAGTAAATTCATACGTAATGTTATGAACAAATAATTTAAGTTAAAAAAACAATAATTACTTTACGCTTGTGAACCAGTTGTTTCTATAAAAACGTGGTTATATACAAGTCAATTGAGTTATGTCTCTATCAATAACTAGTAGAGAGCTGGTTGCTCACACGTTCTAAATTATTCAAGAAGTCATTTCTTATGAACAGCTCCTGTTCTAGTAGGTACTTTAAAGTTTTAAAAGATACCAATTTTTGCCCGTGTGATTTGTTGATATAAAGGTGTCTTTGTCCTTCCCCAGTCTTTAATCGCTCACTCGCCATCTCAATAGTTTTAATTATTTTGCGGCACTCTATTTGTTTTTCTATAATAAAAGTAGCCTTTTTTTGCGGTGGGCTATGGACGTCGCACCCCGCCAAATCAGTCCGGGGTGACGGAAGAGGCGGCGCGCAACCCAATTGACCCACCCTGCTAGCACCTTTTCTTCGCCGTGCGAGCGGGCCACCGGTACCCGATCTTTGTCTTCGGTGGCCCGCTCGGTGGTATGCCCTCTCGGGCTCCTCTCCTGTCGACGCCCCGACAGCTTTCGCCGTCGAGGCGTCGTCCTCACGCGGTTGCCTCACGTCGGGTGACCGGACAATTCCCCGGTCCGATCACCCGAAGCCACAGTTAGGGCGGCATCAGGCGCATAATAAAAGTAGCCTAAGTTACTCGTTATAATATCAGCTACCTGCTAGTGAAAGTCTCGTTAAAATCAGTACAGTCGTTTCAGAGATTAGTCAGAACGAACAGACAGACATACATTTTTTTATGTAAGTAATATACGGTATATACTTTCATATGCATTTAGTCAAAAGCTGTTAATTTGGAATTACAAACCGACACTTCAAATTTTATTTATATGTATAAAATTCTAATGTTTAAGTGTATTATATTATGTATGTATAGACATACATAATATAATACTATTATATCGAGTATAAGCGAGTGAAGTGTGCAAGCATAGAGTTCTCTGGCACTCTGTTCTCTCTGCCTACCCTGCAAGGGATGTGGCGTGACGATATGTATGTATGTAGTATTATATCGACCTGGATCAACTCCTGATGGCGTTTGGTCGACAATTACATTCTCAAGGAGGTTTGACGTCACAGCAGGAGGCCGGTCATAAACAATTGCCAATAACTTTTGCAATATGTGTGATGGTAGAGGAGCACATTGCGTCGACCACAACTAATTGAGATAAAAGCAGGAGAATGATGATGATTATTATCATTATAAAATATTTATAAAAACTTTCGTATATTACAAACTCAAGATATTTTTTCCCTAAGTAGTATCTCGACTGCATGGTTAATATATTGATACAATCGCTACTCTTGGCAAGCTTATTGATGATCACTGTTGAACAAATTAACCATATCAGAGGGAAGAAAGGGTACCCGTTCACGTAGTTCCCAACGACCTTTTCAGTGAGTATTACCGAACTATGTATCCTCTTATAAACACTGCCAATCGTACTGACGCCCAACGTCACGCACCACGAAGCGTGACGTGGCGTAACTCGTCCAGGTGAAGTAACATGCATGCCTTCACAAGACTTAGTCACTAAATCACGCAATCTGTATACAGAAGATTCCAAACATTCCAAGTGAACTCATTCACCTTCTTCATAACCTATACATACATATATATATATATATATATATATATACATACACATATATATATATATATATATATATATATATATATATATATATATATATATATATATTACTTACCACTATTTAATACATTGCCGAATATTTACATTAAAATATATAAGCCAGTAAAAATATGGCTACTATTTAGCATACGTATTTTCTATTTTATTAATAACTAGCTTTTACCCTTGGCTTAGCTCGCATTGAAGCCCTTAAATAAATATCAAAGATCATACATTCCAATAGAACTGAATCAATGTGATTCGGTATTTAAAAATTTCTACATACAATGAAGTTACCGTCCGTAAAAAAAAAGAATAATAAGTATCCTATGTACTTTATAATACCTCGAAGATTATGTGTACAAAGTTTCATGATAATCGGTTAAGTAGTTTTGGCGTGCAAGCGTAACAAACAAAATAAAACTGAATGTATATTACATTCAGTTTTCTAATATTAGTAGGAATTTTTACATGATTAAAGTTAGTACTCAATGGCAATGCTTCCTATTTGTTACAGAGTTTTAAAACTTGATTAGCAATTTCTACATCCAAATTTACGAACTTTGTTTCTTTAAAATATCATCATTATCATCATTATTTTAACCAATGTAAATCTCTTTGTTAGTGTTAGGCCCACTCTACGACGGTAAGGGCATTTCATCTACTACACGAAGTTGATCAGACGTGTTGATATAGGATTTTATGTCGAGTTTTCCTTCTCTTACATTAATTTTATATACATGACACCCAGACATAAGAAAGAGAGAGAGAGTTAAATTGTATTTTTACTCCGTCACCACTATGATAACTGGTTGCTAATAACATCTTATTGTATTATTACCATAAGACTTGGAGTGCTTGACGATTACTTTATTTAACACAATAACCAGGTATCTATACACAGGTGTCTGAACACATTGCCCAACGGAGTGTGAACAAAACGCTTCCTGCACATCCCACTTTGAATAAATTTCTACTTTAAGTAATTGTGAGGGCATCACTCGATAATCAAAGTAGAACATCACGTACAAATGAGTATTACCGAACTATGTAAGTGTGAAATGTGTTTAATGTGAAGAATTTTATTCCTGAAGCCAAGACAAGGGTAGCAAACAAAAGGCACGATTGTCTTATTTTCGATAGAATGTATTACTAAAAAATAAGTGTGTGTGTGTGTGTCAGCTCCGACGCACGACTGGAGTTTAATCCTTAAGTACGATTATCAAAACAGGCGCAAAAAAAGCTCAATTGACTAAAAATTATATATATATATATATATTTACATTTATTAAAACTGTTCAGTGAAGTATTATCTCACGTCAGAAAGTGAAAGGTGCCCAAAATAGGTTGCGCACCAAAACGTAACGAGGTCATTAGATCACTAGATTTTACTCCTCAAATTTTTCTCATACCGGTCGCCTTATATGAAAATCGATTCTTAAGGAGTAAACTTCAATAAAAAGTATTAAATATTTATTTCTTGTCATCATACTGCTCTTATCAAAATTACTTGGGATCCATGCAATATGTACTGTCCTTACATTGTATCAGATGTAATCTCTGTGTTCACTCCATATCTACTCATATCGTGGTTCGCGTAGTCCATCCATATTTCCTTTAGTTACATACCTCAAAAGCATTTGACATTCATATGGTCAAATGGGTCTATGGGGTTGCGCGCCAACTCTTCCGTCGCCCCGTTCTCCGTCTAGGTGTAATTTGTATCAATAATTCTAAAGTTACTCACAATACAAGGATTATTTCCTTAGCATATAGTATTTTAATAAAAAAGAGGTTGTTACTTTTATATCTGGTAATATTCTTTTTCTTCTTTTTGAAGTAAAATTTCTTTAAACGCGACTGTGTTGACAGAATGCTTTGATGCATAACGATCATCTGAAAAGCTGACGGTTGTCTCATTACATACGCCTCCTGCAGAGTGAGTCGGCATGGGCATCTGCCACTGACCTTCATTTTGAGGTATCCTGGATTTTCATTACGACCTCACAAAAACATCAGAATAACCAGTATTGCATTAACAACAGTTTGCAATGATAAGTTTCTCAAGCAAGAAAATGTACCACGACTAAAAAACTTGAAGTTATTCGGTAAAGTACCGAGAGGATCACCTTTCAGCATTCACCTTGACATAACAACAGTTGTCATCATTCTCCTACTCTAATCCCAATTACTTGGGGTCGATATAATATGTACTCTTCTTTCATAGTACATATTGTAAAAGTTATTGGCAATAGTATTACAACCGCCTGCCAGACGTCAACCCTTCTTAGGAATGTAATTGTTGACCAAACGGCATCAGATAGAGTTGGCCCAGGTCGCATAACAACAGCTGTCATTACAGAAAAATAATAAAAAATCTAGAGTAAACTACACCAACGCCTGAATAGGTAGACACTTAAGCAATGAGTAATATGTCTGCTAGCCTTGTATAAACAAATGGGTTGATTATTAGCAGTGCAACTATGTCGCAAGTTATTGTCACTTGAAAGGAAATGAATGGAATCATATATCTACTGCATTGTTGGTCATGTAATAATATTTCAGTATTGTAAGTAATGAAATCTATTGTTAGTTATGATATATCTAGGTTTTGCAATAAATTTGCTGTATCAGCATAATTAATAATTTACTTACGTTTATTATTTATTTAAACGCCCTAATTCGACGGATTACTTATTTTCAATCTTAAACTCGTTTATGTGGATTACTTATTGTAATCATTGTACGGTAGATAGTACACGTTTCTCATAAAGAAGATAAAATAATACGAGTTGTAATTTGATTGGCATAAGACAGCTCCCACTTGTCTAGTTGGTAGGGACGATTGGAACGCCACCGAAGACAAAGATCGGGTACCGGTGGCCCGCTCGCACGGCGAAGAGAGGCGCTTTGCAGGGTGGGTCTATGGGGTCACGCGCCGCCTCTTCCGTCGCCTCGGACCGATTTGGCGGGGCGTGACCGCCTCCATAGTTCACCGCAAAAAAATGGGACATTTGCAACAGATTTTCGATAGTTATGAGTTCGTTTCTGCGCTCGTAATCAAGTTTTTATTAATAACCTAGAATTTTAAATGCTAAATCTTAGTAATAGTGACAGAAAACTGTCCACAGTATAGGACATACATAGGACCACACGGTCCTACCACTATTAAATAACTACTATTTAATAGTGGTAGGACCGTGTGGTCCTATGTATGTCCTATACTGTGGACAGTTTTCTGTCTACAGCTGCGAGCCGGTCCACCCGGGATAGTACCACACTCTCGCAGAAGATAGACGTCTGAGTAATGACAATGTGTTATTGCGCTTCGATCGGTGAGCGAGAGAACCGGAAACCCAACTTTTTGTATTGATAGGCAGCGGCTTAGCTGTACCTTTGGTATTGTAAAGGTCCATTGGAGACAGTACACTTACCATCAGGTGTGCTGTTTCCTCGTTTGCCACTATAAGCAATAAAAAAAAACACGTCTCTCATAAAGACGACAAAATAAGACGAGCTACAATTTGATTGTCTTATGACAGCTCACACTTTTCTAAATGATAGGATTGGAATAATTGGAATGGATGAAGTTTATATTCCATAATAATCTATTATATCCGCAATAATCTCAATTCTATTTTAGCTTAGAAACCTTTCGATAAAAAAACTATCTGGTACAATAAGATTTTGTAGTTCCTGTTATAAGTACGTTCAAAACAAACAAATAGACAAATTCTTTTCTGCCTATTATATAGTTAACATAAAAATTTAGACATTAAACGAATACTTTAAACCTGTTGGACTTATAAATATGGTCTAAATGATAATCTAGTTTTAGCATTTTGATAAAGCAAATAGTACCAACAAAATCCTATAGCTAATCCTTCGCTTATCGTCTAGGTACTCGAGGACTTTCATATTTACTTTGAAAGTTAATCAACGCAGACGTAGTTATATAAAAGATTAAATTTTAATTACCGCTTGCTATAACGTTTATAGACATTTTGAAATATCTGTATCTTTAAAGTGATTAAATATAACTGCGAAGCAGTAATGTTTAAATTAATTTAAAATATTAAGACCAAAACACATTTCATTCTGTAGCTATTAATGCAACGTAATAGATAATCGGTCAACTGCTTACTAGACAGAATTCTAAGAATAACTAATTATAGTGACAGATTTATTTTATTTTTTTTAATTACATTGACACGCTGTGTGGTAGCGGCTACGAATACTGCCAACCCTCACTTTGCTCGTGGAGGATGGAAAAGACGACTAATAGCCTTTTAACGACCTGGGCCAACTCCATCTAATGCCGTTTGGTCAACAATTACATTCCCAAGAAGGGTTGACGTCTGACAGGCAGCTGGTCATAAAACTATTGCCAATAAGTTTTACAATATGTACTATGAAAGAAGAGTATATATTGTATCGACTTCAAGTAATTAGGATAAGAGTAGGAGAATGATGAATTACAATGAGATTTAATATCAAACACTCCAGATTATTTATAAAAATAGGTATATTTTACAAGTGAAAAATCATTTCCATACGTGGGATTTGAAGTCATATCTACTGGACGTCCGTTCTGCTACCCATGAACCTTTGCAATATTAGGAGTACAGCTAGACCGCTACCTATCTATTAAAACCCCAAACCCACACAGTAAGTAGGACTGCCAGCTGCCTCGATCACCAACTGAAGTGCAATAACATACCTATTGCCATTGCTCAGACGTCAATATTCTGCGAGAGTGTGGACCCTGGACGGACCGGCCTGTAAATGTAGATAGAAAACTGTCAACAGTAAACTCTACCACTATTAAAATATTTTGGGTTTATCTTTCTGGGGTGAGCCACCGCGACAAAGACTGGGTTCCAGTGGCCCACTACCATAAGGTGGAGAGGTACGTTGCGGTGCGGGTCTATGAAGTCGCGAATGGAATTAGCGGGGTGTGACCAGACCCCCGTAAAAAAAAAGTTTATCTGCCTGAATTATAATGTCGATCATTATTAATATATTCGATATTACTATTTCTTATTCCCCATATACCACCATAAGTTCATCAGCCCGTGTTTTTCCCTATCTTGGCCTCCGTCAGACCATATCACATTAGTAAGTGCACCGATCTGTATCGGACAGTACCGCACCATTGTATACAGACTATGTACTATAATAGACGTGAATACAAAAGATTTTTAAATACGGATTCTACTGTTGAGATATGCTTAGAAAATATTAAAGAAAGTTTATCTATGTAACAGTTTTAGGACTTAAGATGATTAGAATTGGCAGTTTACAGTTTAATACTGTGAATTTATAGATGGGGCAGCAGTAGCAGTTAAAATATCAACCTAAGGTAGGTTTTGCCAAGCGTATGTATGATACAAACACGCGATAAAACTTTGTATGATCCGCAATTTTTATATCTGTAAGTACACTGAAATACAAGGAATAGTGCGCCACCCGCAAAAAAGCCAACTGCATGAGGGGAACGCCCCAGCAACACTTATCAAGGAATCCATACCAGTGGTCAAACCAATGGCAATGAATAGGGTATACGATAGGTTATAGGACCGTATGTTGCCCCAGATGGTTGCGTGGATTGCGTTCAGTCCTTACTCTTTTTTGACAGGCTATGGTCTAAACACACCTCGACCATTCCAGCCAGGTTGCCGGTAAAGCGGCCTGTGGCCCCATAACCCACTGGATTCTCTTCCTCATAGCCATTGGGCTATTAGGGATATCTTGACATCCGTGACTGGCGCAGTGGATTACCCTTTCGGGTATTATATTCATCTCCATCAACGCACCTGCAATAAACAACAGTGATGCTGGGGTCCTGCCCTCACGCGGTCGACCTCTCTGCGGGTGGTGGACTAAGCCCAGGTCGCTCCACCCGTCACCTCAGCTAGGGTGGCATCAGGCGTAGGTACTCATGACTGCGCCATCACCGACCGCAGAGTATGTCAGCATGGAGAATCTCATCTCTGACATGTTCATCATCTCATCTCTGACTTGATGCTGCGGAGACTTTAGCTTGGTCCAATAAAAGAGTGTTAAATTAAAAAAAGTAGATCCAATTTCGAGAAAAACCTCAGCTGACGAATCCAACTGTGCTGAGTTGAACATTCGGGTAACTTAAGAAGATCTTCTCATTCAATATATTTCAGTGTCTGAAAACACATATTCATGCCCAGTCTGTGTCAGAAGTGATGACTTATGACACGGAAACATGGTCCTTTAGCCTCATGGCGCGCGTAGAACTTTTGTCGCTCTAGAGGGCATGGGCGGGGTGTGTGCAATACAGCCTACTACAAACAAATGGATAATGACATGAAGGTCACGCTTGACGGGCGATAGAATTTTACTACGTGCTTTCCTTCTCTTTCCATAGATATTATCTGCAGACTATGTCTCTTAATGGTCTTTTAGAATACCCACAAATAACATAGGGAGTGAAAAATTGTATTAATACTCTGGCACTACAAGGAAGTACATAGGTATATACTAGATACAATTTTTTAAAGTTATTAATGACTTCAAAGAATCCAATTTTCGTTAATGTATTCCAATCCAGGTCTTTTCCATTCAAATTCATTTACTTCCATTTTAGTTTCGACGTCGTATCAAGATGATATACTCCTGTCATGCCCATGTATGACATAACTGGTTGCTTCATATAACAAGTTTCTGAACTGCACGTTCATTCATAGACTTTCGAATGTAAAAAAAATGGAATATTTATTCTGCCATACTGTATATACGTTCCGAAACGGGCGTTCACACCCACGGGTAAGTTTGTAAATAAACCCACTTTAAGAATAAATTGCGTTCTGAAAATTTGTTGTGCAAATTGTGAATGATTCACTGACACTATTTTAAATAAAATAAAATTAAAGTCAATATTTTTTTAAACACAACACTTTGTTAAGGAAATAATCATTGAATTGTGGAAGACTTTACAAACGTATAATTAACGCAGACAAATTATATCCAGACTCAGAATAACTGTCTGTTGATCGCACAAAATATTATTCAACGTGGTAATCACCATCACTCTCCAGCTCTTATCCCATATACTTAATGTAGACGCCAATATATAGGTAAAAGTTATTGGCAATAGTTTTATGACCGACTGCCTGCCTGTCGACCATCTTTGAGAATGTAATTCTTGACCAAACGGCATCAGATGGAGTTGGCGCATGACGATATAGTCCTAGCTCTTAGTCGTCTTTTACGGTACTTACGAACAATGTAAGGGTTAGTAGTATTCATGGCCGCCAACCACACAGCAAAAATTCCAATATTTTAATTGATTGTTGTCACTCCATTTTACGATATCCGCGAAAAGGGGAATAAAACATTATGTTCTTACTACGTCAACATACTAAAAGAAATCCAAGTAGTGGTATATTGTTTCTATTTGACTATTTAATTAAAAATAAAACTGTAAATAAATCATCTTTAATAATCATTAATCGCATAATAAATAATAATTAAAAGTAAAAATATTCTCCAATATTAGTTGAATATAAGTAAAAATAAGGTTAAACAAGCAAAACCTACGCAATGCCAAAATGAATTTCAAATTTTTATTTGTTTGTAAAAAAAGCAACTTAATTGTTTGTGTTGTACCATAAACAATAATTAGCACTTAGCCAATATTTTTGTTAGTAAAGGCCATGTGTATTTACTCGTAAGGCTACGTCACTTGAGACCGCGAAAGAGAATCTCAGTTCCCCAATGTGGCCACAAGTTGTTCAGTTTAAGTGCGCCCGCGAGACTCTGTGCTCTACTGTACATTGTGGTTTAAAAAGTAAAAAATATTTTGTATAATCTGTGTTTGTGATGTGAAGTGAAACAAATGAGTTTGTAATTTATTTAAAAAATCTGTGTTTATGTAATGAAATATATTTCAAGTGTATTACGTCATACAATTAAATGAGAGTGCTGTTCTTTTTTTGAAGTTAGGTTAACGAAAACGGAAAATATTTAATTTAATAAAATTACAATAAATACAAAATTTTGAACAATGGATAAATATAATAAATCGCGCGCGAATATTTTCGTTAATCAAATAATGTATTTTTTTTTAAAACGACCGCCTGGTTATTTTTTCAAATACAATTTTTTTTCACAAATCGATTTTTTTAATTTAAAGAGTAGTTAATATGACATAGAGATATCTTTGTACAGTAATTCGGTATGTTAGTAGAGCACATATTGCGTATAGTTGTTGCGTGGACAACGAATCGGCATGTTACGATATTCTCTTGAAGCTACCAATTCATGAATATATTTTAACATGTGAATTGCGTCGCTCTGTTAATTTTGCTTTGCATTACGTATAACTGAAACATATAAAAACTGTCGGTAAAGATGTTACATTAATATTTAGTTGAGTAATATAGAGTAATATTGTGAGAATATCATTATCACAGATTCAATCTTTATTTGAATGATGTGTTTCTACCAATCATGTACCATGAAATTGTCGCAAAGAGCTTGTTGGTAGGCAAGCAGGAGAATTTTTTGGCATTTACATTATTTGTGTATACATATTATTTCAAATTTATTTTCTTAAAAACAATACCGCATTAAAGAGTAAATCGAATAAATTAATATAAATTACACACAGATAATAATCTGCATAGCAGTTTGCTATTTCGACTACTTTTAATTTTAATAATACTGACCATGGACCAAAATCCTTCAGTCGAATATATTGTTAGCTTCAGCAATTTAAATATAACCAAGTCTTATACAATTTTATTAATAATTTCACTTTTCATATTGAATAGCTTAACAGTTAGTCAGTAAATCAAATGGTTACCATTAATTGAGTGCTACCAACCAAAATATATGAAACTTGGGCGTTTTGGCATAACAAACTACACGTAAACCACGATTATGTTATATTCACTACACTTTAGCACTGTCTCTGTTTTATATTAAATTAAAAATCCGTTAAAATATCAATATAATTCTTAAATTAGATAAATTAATAAAATAAAATTTAACAGTGCCCCGTGTCATTTCACATTCCCGCCAAATTCCATTTCTATTACAACGATATATGTTGCTTGTGCGAGATCAGAATGGCTCTCGAACAACTAAGAAACGGTAAGGCACCGGGAGATGACAGAATTACGGCAGAGCTCCTGAAGGCAGGCGGCAAGCCGGTCTTAAAAGCCCTTCAGAAGCTATTTAATTCCGTTATCCTCGGGGGCGACGTTCCAGAGTCGTGGACCAGGAGTGTGGTGGTGCTGTTCTCCAAGAAGGGCGACAAAGCTCTTCTAAAGAACTACAGACCCATCTCACTCTTGAGCCACGTCTACAAGTTGTTTTCGAGAGTCATTACCAATCGACTCACGTGCAAGCTTGATGACTTCCAGCCGCCCGAACAAGCTGGCTTTCCGAAAAGGCTATATATATATATATATATATATATATATATATATAGCACCATAGACCATATCCTCATGCTTCGGCAGATCATCCAGAAGACCGAGGAGTACAATCGGCCTCTGTGTATAGCGTTTGTGGACTATGAGAAAGCCTTTGATTCAGTCGAAACTTGGGCGGTGCTGCGGTCCCTTCAGCGGTGCCAAATCGACCATCGTTATATCGAAGTGCTGAAGTGTTTGTATAGGAACGCCACAATGTCAGTCCGTATTCGGGATAAAAGTACGATACCGATCCAGTTGCAGAAAGGCGTGAGACAGGGAGACGTCATCTCTCCGAAACTGTTCACCACTGCACTGGAACATGTCTTCAAGCTTTTAGACTGGACCGGACTCGGCATCAACATCAATGGCGAATACATTACTCACCTTCGATTCGCAGACGATATTGTCGTCATGGCAGAATCCATGGAGGACCTGGGCACCATGCTCAACGATCTCAGCAGGGTATCCCAACTAGTGGGTTTACGAATGAACATGGACAAGACGAAAGTCATGTCAAATGCCCATGTCATTCCTGTACTGGTCCTAGTTGGCAATGCGGTTCTCGAAATTGTCGATCATTATGTTTACCTTGGACAAACAGTCCAGTTAGGTAGATCTAATTTCGAGCAAGAGGTCAGCCGACGAATCCAACTCGGTTGGGCAGCGTTCGGAAAACTTAAGAGGATCTTCTCATCCAACATACCTCAGTGTTTGAAAACACAGGTCTATGACCAGTGTGTGTTACCAGTGATAACTTATGGCACGGAAACGTGGTCCCTAAATGTAGGCCTCATAACCAGGCTCAAAGTCGCTCAGCGTGCTATGGAGCGGGCTATGCTCGGGATTTCTCTGCGAGATAGAATCTGAAATACGGAAATCCGCAGACGAACGGGTGTTACCGACATAGCACGAAGAATTAGCACGCTGAAGTGGCAATGGGCAGGCCACATCGCTCGAAGAACCGACAACCGCTGGGGAAGAAAGGTTCTAGAGTAGCGACCACGTACTGGACGACGCAGTGTGGGACGCCCCCCGACTAGGTGGACAGACGACCTAGTAAAGGTTGCTGGGCGTCGTTGGATGCAGGCGGCACAGGACCGCACTCTTTGGCGTAAAATGAGGGAGGCCTACGTTCAGCAGTGGACGGCAATAGGCTGAAATGATGATGATGATGATGATGATGTTGCCAGTTAATATCTATATCTGATAATATCTACTAATTATATTGGCGCCAAAATGCTGATGAATGAAAATGACCCTCAGTCACGAGTAAAGGGCTGGTAAAAGCACACATCCACATTTAGTTATGTTACTTATGAGTCCAAAACAAGCTGAGTTTTGTTTATCGGACATCATGCCAAACTAAATAATACGTCCAAGAATGTTCTGATAAGGCCCCCAGCAGTTGTATACCTGTCTCACAACACTAACCACAAACAGAATTGGTTATCTATACTTAATATTATAAAACTGAAGCATTTCTTTGATTTAACGCGCTAATTTCAGGAACTACAAATTCGATTTGTATAACTCGTTTAGTTTTAAAATAGCTTGTTTATAGAGGAAATTTTATAGTCTATATAAGTATATACTTCAACCAATAGAACACAGATGGCGTAGTTGCACAGATGGCTTAGTTTTTAAGATACCGAGCTTTCGTGCCAGTGCTATGGGTTCGATTCCTATAATACTTTGTGCGATCCACAAAGTGTTGTTCTGAGTCTGGATGTAATTTGTCTGCGTTAATTCCATGTTTGTAAAGTCACCTGTAATACAAGGATTATTTCCATAGTGCCGGGTGATGTCATTTAAAAAAAAAATAGAGCATCGCAGTATAAATGAAAAATGTTGTAAAAGAATAGGGAAAACATATATCTTATGCATTGTATTGTACTTACGACCGACTCTCTCTTGTGTGAGATATACGAAGTTGCACGGGTGAACTAGTTAGTCTATATAATTTAATTAAAATGTCTTTTATTTATCATTGATATGTAGCATTTACCATGCTATTTATGAGAATTCATGAGCGAAAAATGAATATCAAACTTGAGACCGGGATCCGACTCTAATAAAAGAGTGGTTAGGTCCCTATGGTAACAATCATTCATTCATTCGCAAATACTTTTTTTTAAAAACATCCTGCACTAAGGAAATAAGCATTGGATTGCGGTGGTTCTTAACAAACATAAAATTAACGTATACAAATTACAACCAGACTTTAGAATACTGTATTTTTATCCTTCTGCTTCGGTGTAATTTAGCATGATAGGTACATCACGCGTGATGGCGTGGTTACACGGCTTAGCATACAATGTTATTTCTAGTTATGTCAATTTTATGCTTACTACTATACCAAAAAGGCTCTTTTATTTTTGTTTATGTAAGAACTGCAAACTAAGGATTTATTCCTCCCTTGTATTGCATGAAATTTTACATCATCATCACAGCCCATAAATGTCCCACTGTTGTGCTCGAGCCTCCTCCGTAATGGGAGAAAAATTAACCTACTATACCGCGCTGGTCAAACGTGTTAGTATAGGGTTTTGTTTCGAGTTTTCCTTCTCTCACATAGATGTTACATGCGTGTTATATCCCTTAGTCGTCTCGTACGATCACCCACGGGTTTAGATATGGGGTGGTAAATAGTATTCTTACTCCGTCACCACACGGAATTTTACATACATACGAGTATTAACAAATTACATACAATCTTAGAACAATCATTTGTGATTTCCATGAGAATTGAACCTCCTTGAATTGTGTCTCCTCACGAAATATCAGTGTATAAACTCCTTCATCATCTTCTCTCGTTCTTTCACAGTCAGACATTATCATCGTCATCTTTTTCCCTTTATCATAATGTACAATGACAGCCTCTCTTCTTTGCCTAAAACTAGTTGAAGAAAAGTAAAACACGCTGTATAATTTGGTTTTTACCACGAACCTTCCTGACATTAACCTCTTTTGGAAATGTAATAATTGACCACATGATAATAGGTAAATGCTGCTCCCATTGATCTGGCAATCTTTCAGCGTGTTTTTAAGATTACCACGGATAAATAAAGAATGAAATACTAGGTATATTCTTATGCTATTACTATACATCATTAGGTATTAAAAAATGATAATATAAATGGCAAAATAATATAAAAAGTAAACATGACAGATAAACATATGCCTTAATAAATAAATAAAAATTTAAAGAACCAGATTGCAAAAAAGGCAAATATAAAAAATCCGAAAAAATATTGAAAATAGCACGGATTGCAAAATAGGCAATTTAAAAGTAACGTACTAAAAGGACCGAATAAAAATGGAAAACAGAAAAAAAAAATAACTCATTCATTCACCTACTCTTATATCAATTATTTAGGGTTGAGGCAATACGTACTTCTCTACCATCGTACATATTGCAAATGTTAGTGGCAGTGGTTTTATGAACGGCCGCCTGCCTGATGTCAACCTTCCTTAAAGATGTAATTGTGAACTAAACGGCATCAGATAGAATTAGTTCAAGTAGATATAAAGATCTTAATCTTTTACGACATTTACCAACAAAAGCAAAGGTTAGTCGTTTCTACATAAAATTAAAAAAAAAACGAATACTAAAATAAGAGACAGTAGACTTGAGTATTTGATATACATTTCAGCTTGATACCTCCACGTGTTCCTGAGAAAAAAGGTCTTGACAGACAGACAGACGGACGGACAACAAAGTGATTCTATAAGGGCTCTTTTTTTTTCCTTTTGAGGTACGGAACCCTAAAAAGTACTATAAACAAATTAAACTCTAATTTGGTTTAACAAACTATATTATAAGTTGAAAGTCCAAGTCGACTTGGTTGAAGTCAGTTGCAAGCGAAATCAATTAATTTGCATCCGATTTATAATTTGCCATAACATGTAGTCACAAATTAAAAATGAATTATCTATAGCTAAATTTGTGCCACTACACGAATAGTTCGGAAACGGCGCTAATTTATCAAAGATTTGTTGATCGGATGTCGGTATTAAAAAAAAAATACTTTGCATGTTATATTGCCAATTAGTTGTTTCGAATAATTTATATCCTTCCGCGGCCTGATTCTCACGGCAGGATTCTATTTTAACAAATTAGTTCCTATCTTTTTTATAGTTCATCGTCATCTCGTATATGTCCTACAGCTGGGCTCAAGTCTCCTCCACAATAGCAGAGAAATTGACCTACCATATTCCGCTGGTCAGACAGATTGGTATAGGGTTTGATTTCGAATTAAAATTTTCGCCTTCAATAGTTCTGTGGCCACACCGTCAATGGTATTTTTCTGGGCATTGTTGGCAATAAACGAAAACATTTGTAAAGCACGTTTTCACATTCCCGCCAAAAGTGTTTAAACTGTGGTCTTCTAATTTTTTTTTTACTATTTAAAAACACAAATTAAAAAGCTTTTAAAAATGCTTACATTTACATAAAACTAAAAAGTCAATTACAATCATTTCACCATTTTAACCTACTTTAAATATATTTTTTATCGACTCAATTACATATTATTAATAAAACATTTATATTTATTTATTATCAAAATTACAATTTAATATTATTATTATAGTAACTACATAGTTTATGTTATGGAAGTCTAGAATTTAATGTCGTTGACCCGGATACACTAAATATTTAATACGAAACGACCAATGCAGGAGATTAAATGACTCTTTGTGTTATCTAACACCGCTTTACGAACAAATAAGAAAAGTATTGTCCCAACCCCTTACTTACTCGTGGGAGATGCAAAAATATTTTGAGAAAACACTAGCAAAATGAGAAGTAAAAGACAATATATATAAAACTCTTGGTAAACGTATTAAACATGTTAGTAAAATGACAGATTTTTTTTTTATTGCTTATGGTGGCAAACGAACAATGGATCTCTGCCATACTAGAGGTACAGCTAGATCGCTGCCTACCAAACCAAAACCCACATAGAAGTTTGGGCTTCCGGCTCACACGCTTACCGAAACGAAGCGCAACATTACATTACCACCACTTAGTCGTCCATTTCCAGCAAGAGTGTGGTACTACCTCGAACGTCCCGGCCCGCGCCTATAGCCAGTAAACTGTCAACGATGTGATGCTACCACCACTGAATATCATATTTTAGCGCTCCTTCCTTTTCTATAATATTTACAAATAGAATACCCAAATGTTTTAATCAACACCATATTTCGACCAAAGACTATGATTTCAATGGATTAATCATACTATTTGTGCTTACCAAGTGTGGTAGCGGCTACGAATACCACCAATCCTTACTTTGCTCGTGGATATCGTAAAAGACGACTAAGAGCCTTATAACGGCGTGGGCCAACTCCATCTGATGCCGTTTGGTAAACAATTACATTCCAAAGCAGGGTTGACGTCTGGCGGGCGGCCGGTCATAAAACTGTTGCCAATAACTTTTACAATATGTACTATGAAAGAAGAGTACATATTGTATCGCCCCCAAGTAACGATGATGATTTATACTATTGCAACAATGTTAGTCTGGAAGAATGTCATTGGTTTTCATTTCTTTTACCAACCAGCTAAAACTATAACCGACATCTGTCTAGTCGCAATTTTGACTGGAACGCTCTGCTTTGATCTATGTTTTAAATTCAGTTCCCCAACTGACAGGTTCAATTTTCATATATATGACTCTGAAGTCCCAGTGCACTTTCTTACGTTGCACCATGGGATGGGCATTATCCTATATCCATCCACCCGTGACCTCGTATAGAGTTTCATTATACAGGTGGAAGTGGACCGCTCCCGAAAACAAAGACAGGTGATCCTACTAGTCCTACTTATAATGATAGGCAAGAAAAAAAATCGATCAGGATGAAAAAAAATTTTTTTTTCACAAATATTTTTATGTTTTTTTTCACATTCCATCGTATTAGGACAGTGCCATGTAACGATAACTCGATAAAAAATACGTAACTATACTCAGATGAGAAAAGACGCAATCTATTCAAAACTCACGATCATATGTTCAAGAGTTCAACGACCTCACGTGGTGATAAAATTTTTTTTTTTCATCCGAATCGATATTTTTTCTAGCCTATCATTACAAGTAGGACTAGTAGGGTCCCCTGTCTTTGTTTTCGGGAGCGGTCCACTTACACCCTGTATATTAACCTGATTTACTTTAATTAAAATTAGCAGCCTGCCGTAGTTTGGTTAACATTTTTCTAACGTCAATGACCAAATTAATTCTGTTGAATTTAAGAAAGGAATTACAGCTGACTGACCATAAACAATAGAAGATAAGAGTGTAGTTGAAGGTATAATTGATCGACCATAATAGCGTAATACCGTAAAGAGAATTGAAGGGAAACAAGCAAATAAATCTAACCACATCTAAAGTACCGTTTACTACAAGGAGACATAAATACTTTAAGTTCATAAACGATGTATAAATTTATTTATGAGTAAAAAATATTAATCATTATTATCTTTGTCTCAAATCATATACGTCCCACTGCTGGGCTCAAGTCATCTATCATCTCATCATCATCTCAGCTCATATATGTCCCACTGTTGGGCTCGAGCTTCCCCCATAATGGGTGGGAAATTGACCTACTATACCACGCTAGTCAGACGTGTTAGTATAGGGTTTAGTTTCGAGTTTTCCTTCTCTAGCATAGATGTTATATGCCTTTTGTATCCCTTAGTCGTCTCGTACGATCACCCACGGGTAAGATAGGAGGTGGTGATTTGTATTCTTACTCCGTCACCACACGGATGATACACAGTCATCTAAATAGGACAGATAATTTATCTTCTAAACCACGCACCTCACACAGTGTTGGTACAGGGTTTTATTTTGAGTTTTCTTTTTTTTTATATAGATGCTCAACGTCATTCTCCTGCTCTTATCCCAATTACTTGGAGTCGAGGCAATATTTACCTGACGCCCACGCTCCTTGGGATTGTAATTGTTGATCAAACGGCATCAGGTGGAGTTGACCCAGGTTGATACAAAGCTCTTAGTCGTTTTTTGCGACATCCACAAGCAAAGTAAGGGTTGATAGTATTCGTAGCCGCTACCACACAGCTATTTAAATATTATACGGTCATTAGCTGAAAATAACATTCAAAATGTCTGATGAAGCGTTATAGTAGATATTTTGAAACACTTTTGAGAAACATGGTACATATATTGATCAAAATGGAAATCCCAAACATATAATATGTTGTATAATACGTATGTGTGTGGGCATCTACATTGCACGATCTGTAAATCATTTTACTTGCATAGCTTAAAACTAGCTGCTTTAATAATGCACATAAACGTCAGACTAAGACCTACATGAAGCAAGCTATAAATTAAAATAGATTTGTCAAGTTTTGAATAGAAGTTAGATATTGCAAGACTGTACGTGTATTTCATATTATAATTTGCTGCCTTGTTGTTGCTGATCCTTCCAATGCAATGATATGTGGTGATGAAATTATATGTATTCAATTGTTGTTTGCACAGATGGCGCAGTAGTTAAAATACTGACCTTCCGTGCCAGTTCTACGAGTTCGATTGCTACGCAGAAGAACAGTTTGTGTGATCCACGAACTGTTGTTCTGAGTCTGGGTGTAATTTGTCTGCGTTAATGATATGTTTGCAAAATCCCCACAATACAAGGATTATCAATCAAAAATAAAAAAATCAAAAATCTCTTATTTTACCCGTGGGTGATCGTACGAGACGACTAAGGGATACAAAATGCATATAATGCGAGAGAAGGAAATCTCGAAACAAAACCCTATACCAACACGTCTGACCAGCGTGGTACTGTAGGTCAATTTCCCTTCCATTATGGAGGAGGCCCGAGCCCAACAGTGGGACGTATATGGACTGTGATAATGATGATGACATTAATATAATAATGTAAGGAAATGTTATTTATTACCAAAACCTTATAATATCACATTTTTATACGGGTAGCGCTCTGGGTTAGAATAAGAGAGGGCGAGCCCGCCCACTGCTGCCGTATGTGTGAAAGAAAGGGAAGTCAGACTGACATGCGCTGTTACGCATTACGTAACGAAGCAGTTTACCGTCTCATAAGAAGATATCACTTCAAAAAAACGTAAAGAATTTTAGTCTGTACAGCAGCAAAATAAGCACTTTCTATGCTATATATACGTATTCATCATCATCATTTGCCTGCCCTCATCCCACGCTAAGTGGGGTCGGCACAACATGTTCTTGCCTTCCATAATCTTCTATCAGCCTTCATATCTGCACTCACAACTTTCATACACATATCCTCGTTTACACAATCCATCCATCTCTTTTTGGGTCTCCCACGATTCTTACGCCCATCCACAAGCATATTGATAACCCTCCTTGTCACATGCCTTTCATCCCTCCTCATTACATGTCCATACCAAGATAATCTCGCGCTCCTAATCTTCTCTATCACTGGTGCTACTTTCAAACTTCCCCTAATGTACTCATTTCGTATCTTATCCAATCTTTTATACGTATTAAATAACATAAATATCTCATGCCATATAATTTGAATACAGATAATTTAGACATCTTTATAATGGAATTACAAATGGTCGTACATCATACGATGAGAAATTTCCTTCCATTATATTCTATTCAACATTTTTCTAATTCTCACTCGTTAAGCGGTTAAATTTATAACTGCATTCATATTTTCATTAAGCATTCATTTTAATTACGTTTTAATATAACAGTAATGGCTTAGTTGTTTGATTAAAAAACCGTAATACTTGAAACAATCCTATTCTACTGATGAATTTGTGGTAGCAATTTCAACAAACTCCTTAATAGTGGTAGGACTTCACTGTGGATAGTTCTCCGTCCGGGGTAGTATCACACTCTTGCAGAAGATCGACGTCTGAGTAATGGCAATGTGCTATTGCACTTCGTTCGATAAGTGAGAGCCGGCAGCCCAACTGGGGTGGGTTCGTGGTTTGTATTGTTAGGCAGCGGCTTAGCTATACTATTGGGAAAGTTCCATGGGCGGCAATGACACTTACCATCAGGTGTGCTGTCTGCTCGTTTGCCACCTTTTTTTTATTTTTTTTTTTTTTCGTCGACGTCGCACCCCGCCAAGTCGGTCCGGGGTAACGGAAGAGGCGGTGCGCAACCCCATTGACCCACCCTGCAAGCACCTTTTCTTCGCCGTGCGAGCGGGCCACCGGTACCCGATTTTTGTCTTCGGTGTGCTCGTTTGCCACCATAAGCAATAAAAAAAAAAAAAACTCCACCTTTTTGTCATAATTCAGTCTTTCGGCATCCAATACTAAAAGTGGGGTCTCCCTTGCGAAAAAAGTGCCGTAGTCCTTGGCAAGAGGGTTGTCGTATTCAACGCGCTAGTAAGATCCTATAAAGACGATTTTTCGGAACTACACTGGTAAATAATAAAGCCACAATACGTCCACACAGTAAATTTAAGATATTGAAACTTTGACATACTCATCATTTTCCTGATCTTATCCCAATTACTTGGGGTCGATACAATATATACTCTTCCCTCATAGTACATATTGTAAAAGTTACGGGCAATAATTTTATGATCGGCCGCCTGCCAGACGCCAACCCTCCTTGGGAATTGTTGACCAAACGACATAAGATGGCGTTGGCCCTGGCCCATAAGGCTCTTAGTCGTCTTTTACGATATCCACGAGCAAAGTAAGGGTTGGTAGTATTCGTAGCCGGCTACCATACAGCACTTGAAATTTTGATATACTATTGAATATAAATATATAAATACTTTATTTATTAGTTTATTTTCTTCTTCTGCAACCTATCTGTCTACTGAAGATGAGATGTTTAATAATAAAATGGAAATCGACCTATCAAATCGTACTGTTCATATGAATTAGTAGATTTAATTACGTGTTCGCCTTCTTATGTCGTTATCTGCTCATATTCTTAAACTGGTAATAAAAATTTCGTTCACCTGAAAAGTCAACTAATATGTTAACACGTAACGGTTTGAATAAATTCAACCTTTTCAAGGATTTTGTGATAGGTCAATTGCCCTCTACCCAGACATATTGGTAGCATTGGTTAGTAGGTAGCGTAGGTAGCTTGCTGTGTGGTAGCAGGGACAATTACTAGCAACCCTTACTTCGCTGGTGGATGTCGTAAAAGACGACTAAGAGCTTCATGAACCTGGGCCAACTCTACCTGATGCCGTCAGGTCAAGAATTACATTCCCAAGGAGGGTTGACGTCTGGCAAGCGGTCGGTCATAAAACTATTGCTAGTACTTTTGCAATATGTATGATGGAAGTAGAGTACTCATTGCGTAACCCCAAGTAGGTAATTGCGATAAGAGCTGGAAAATGATGATGGTTGGTAGGTAGTGTAACCTTGCTATACCTGAGGTATTGCAAAAGTCTATGGGCGGCAGTTTTAGTTATCATCAGGAGCGCTACTTGCTCGTTTGCCACCATTAACAATAAAAAAAAACATTTACCTTAAGATCCAAGGCAAAATGAGTACAACATTGCCATAATGCCAAAAGCCATAAGCATACACCATCAAAATGAATCATCGCAAATTGGCTATTTTTCTAAATATATCTTTTGCATCTGATCGTGGCTTCATAATTTCATCTTTTGATAAATGAACAATGACACTTTCGTGATTGAATACATTAATCTTACAAAAATGATATGATCGCAACAAAACGTTTATGTGTGGGCGAATAGAAACATTTCAATGTGACATTGAATTACCAAAAAGGTACGAACTGTAGTTTATCTTGATTTTCATTAAAATCTCTTTTTATATATAAAGATAAGTTATTTTTTTTATTTTAACAATCGTAGATAATATACTAAAAAGACAAGTTAAAAGAGATGTTATATGTTTATAGGTTTAAAATGAATGTAAGAACAAATATTGCTATATACACCGTGACATTTATATTGTCTTACAAAAGAAGTGCCATAAAAGTATCCAACCAAAAAAACATATCTAACCTATTTAATTATTCAATAGTGGTAGTGATAAAAAAATAACAAAATAAAATAAATTAAAGTAAATATCTTGTAACAACCTGGTTATAATGTTTACATTTTAAACAAAAGAAATTATACGGCATTCCGCATGATAACGATTGCCTAACGTTTACGTTAGCCAATCACAGCTACGAAGTCCACGTGGACTGCTATTCCAAAGCGTACCTACGCCTAGGTAGTACCTACACAGTACGTAGGTTATGTCAAATAGGTAGCCTACCGCTCGCTACATGCTGTTCTCTTACTTACTTTTAATAAGTAATTATTTATAATAATTTTTAGTAAAAAATATTCAGTAAATATTTTTTTTAACCTTTTAGTTGTACGAATGAATAGTAGATGGATACGTTAACTGAACTGCTTTTGTAAAACGAATAAATGTCACCGTGTACATACTAAATAAATAATACTTATATTTGAGGGCTTTAGAAATATGAAATTAATTGACACATATTACACCCAGACTCAGAATATCAATTTGTGAATCGCACAAAGTATTGTTCTGCGTGGAAATCGAACCCAAGGCATTGCCACGGTCGTTTTTAGGGTTCCGTACCTCGAAAGGGAAAAAACGGAACCCTTATAGGATCACTTTGTTGTCCGTCCGTCCGTCTGTACGTCTGCCTATCTGTCAAGACCCTTTTTCTCAGTAACGCGTAAAGGTATCAAGCTGAAATTTATATCAAATACTTAGGTCTGTCTGTCCCTTGAAGCTGTAAAAAAATCAAACTTCTAAGCTAATGCAATCAAAAGATACAGCTGTTTATGTCGCTAATTTCTGCAAATTTTCGACACTCGCAAGGGAATCAAAGCCTATAGGGTCCCGTGAACTCGGAATCTTGAAATTTGGTACGAAGCAACGTTTTATAGCACAGATAAAGGAAACAATTGTGAAAACCGTAAATTTTTAATTACATCATAATTATGTAAAAGATATTTTTAATAATTTTCAACTCACTGCCCCTTTCCTCCTGAACGTGTAGAGGTATTAAATTGAAATTCATATCAAATACTCAGGTCTATAATACCTTTAAGTTGTAACAAAATCAAACTTCTATGTCAACGCAATCAAAAGAAACAGCAATTTAAGCCGCATATTTTCAAACTCGCAACTACTTGCAAGGGAATCAAAACTAAAGTATACTTCCAGTCGACCTATAATCTTGAAATTTGTTATGAAGCAATGTTTTATAGCACATATAAAGGAAAAATTCAGAAAACTCTAAATTTTTAGTTACTTCACATTTTTTTTTTAGTTTTACGGAACCCTTCGTGCGCGAGTACAACTCGCACCTGGCCGACTTTTTTTTATCTTGTTTATAAAACACACAATATGATTATTGAAAATAGTTGTTAATCAAAAATACGTAACTAAAATTATCATATAATTTATAACTGCAAGTTACTATCAATTCCACAAGATTTTCTTATTATATGTTTTTAGAGCGCGATTTTTTTTTCCTTTGCAAGGTGGGACCATGGATGTGGTCGCGCCCCGGCAAATCAGCCCGGGGCGACAGAAGAGGCGGCGCGCAACCCCATGGACCCACCCTGCAAACACCTCTCTTCGCCGTGCGAGCGGGCCACCGGTACCCGATCTTTGTCTTCGGTGGCCAGCCCGGCGGTATACCCTTGCGGGTTCCTCTCATGTCGATGTCCCGACAGTATTTTAGTATATGTTATTATAGCAGCAAGAGAAATACATCATCTGTGAAAATTTCAACTGTATAACTATCATCATTCATGAGATACAGGCCGATGAAAGACGAAAGGGGTATGGACAGCGGAGTCTTAGTAATAGAGCCCCGTTGTACCTTTTGGGTATGGAACTCTAAAAATCAGGTTCTTTTAAAGGATTACATAACGCCTTTGTTACAATTTATAAGGCAACCGGTACAGCCATTTGTGTCGCAATATTTAAACATTTATAACTAGTCAACGCTGTATATAATTTGCATAATTTAATATTTATACGATCATGTACTAATAGCGACATATTCTATTGACGAAATCTTACTATATATAACAATTTCTCACCATTATAGCTCATGTAAGGGAGGATCCACAATGGTCTCTATAAATCGAACTGCTCAAATGGCATAATGGTTAAGATACCGACCTTCCATGCCAAGGCCGTGGTCCTATTCCTACATAAGACAATATTTTATTTGCGATCTGCAAAGTATTTTTCTGAGTCTGGATGTAATTTATCTGCGTTAATTGCTTGTTTGTAAAGTCCCACGTAATACAAAGATTATTTCCTTAGTGCAGGCTGATGTTTAAAAAAAAATACTCTGTAGTTAGATTACCTTAAGCAGTCCTGTGAAGCGCTTTTATTTGTCTTGAGTCTCACAATAAATTTAATTAGAAAATTACGTTGGAACAGATTGATTCTACTTCCCTCTTATAAAATGCGGGCGACAGGAAACAAAATTGATTAATATACAATATTTTGTATGATAATAACATCAACTCGTTATTGGCATATTTATAAATATTGATTACTATACTTACCAAATATAAAAATTAGGTAAATTTATTTGAATAGGAATTATTCACAATTTAATTTATTAATTTTTATTTTTTAGAACGGAACCTTAATTCACAGTCAAAACGTAACATAATATCAATTATCGAGTGAAACCCATCTAAATCGATTCAACCGCTTCAGATATCAATCGAAACATAAAGACATAGACAACATTTTTTAAAATATCATTCGATTTTTGGCGGGAATATGAAAATGTCATGTGGCGGTCTTGTTTTATATTCTATATCTGAATGTTTTATTGCATTATATTAAATAATTTTGATGGCATTTTATGTAATGTGATGCGAAGGAACTGCAGTAATCTGGTGAATATGATATAAAAGTGCTTTACAATCCAAATTACTGAAATTTAGCATTTGATATATTTAATTATTTATAAAAACCCGATTACGAAACGAAAAATGATGTCACAAGCGGGATTCGAACCCGCACCTATTGGGAGTTCGTCCCAATCGTGCTGCCACTTACACCACCGTGAACTATTGTAGGACATTCAAATCTCGCTTCGTGTTGTATTTACGTCTTTAAGGAGACGTGCGCCATCTACCCGACAATGTTTACACATTGTTTGGGCTTAATACTTCAAACTTTGCAGATAAAATTGTATTAAACGATGACACAACCTTGTTATTCAAATTACTAAAATTTAGCATTTAATATGTTTAATTATTTATAAAAACCCGATTACGAAGTGAAAAATGATGTCACAAGCGGGATTCGAACCCACACCTATTGGGAGTCCTGCCAAATCGTGCTGCTAATATAATCGGGTTTTTTATAAGTGCTTTACCATGATTTTGTATTCCACCAAAATACCCATTTTTTTTATTTAACAGCTATGGATACAAGTCCTTTAAACCTACAAAATTCCCAAAATATACAATGTGACCATAGCGTTAATGAAGGCGACGATTTGACTTACTAATGGACATGACATGAATAGACTAAAGACGTGAAGAAAGTTGTATCTCGACACTGACAACAATAGCTTGTATAAGTATACCGATCCGGGGATAGATTAGTTTGAATTGATTTATAAAATAAGGTGTAAAATTCACAATAGGCAAGTGCCCTTGGGAGCCTCCCAACTTGCCTATTGTGAATTTTAGCATGTATGCATAGTAAGTGATTTGATTTTATTTGAGTAGCTGATTATCCGTGTGGTGACGGAGTAAGAATACAATTCACCACCCCCTATCTTACCCATGGGTAAGGGACAACTAAGGGATATAAAACGCATATAACATCTATGCAAGAGAAGGAAAACTAGAAACAAAACCCTATACTAACACGTATGACCGGCATGGTATAGTAAGTTAATTTCTCCCCGATACGGAGGAGGCCCGAGCCCAATAGTGGGACATATATGGGCTATGATGATGATGATTATGATGAGTAGCTGATTGCTAGTGCAAAGAAAAAAATATCATACGATTTAATTTACTTGTGTAAATAAAATATAAATTCTGTTTGGTTCTATTTATACGGGTTGAGAGCCCTCAGCGCTCACCCACAGTCCGGGTAAAGTTGTCATAGCCATCTGAGGCTAACAACTAAGACACACAAAAAAAAATGATTCTATTTATTCTATAGTTTCTATTCGAAACTAGCTTAGCTAGTAGCTTAGTATTACATCATAACTTAAGGATATTTATTTTCTTGTTAGATCATAAATAAAATTATTCGTAGCCGATTTGGTATTAAGTACATGAGAATTCCATGTTTATAAGCAAATTGTATCTACAATGTTGCCGTAACGGTAGCTATAATAAATGTTGGTTATACTAAACTATTATGATATTTTATAGCTCTAAATATAGAATTTCTACTCTATTTCTGAGGGGTTTGTAATAGCAAATTGATGGAATATTACTATGTGCTTTAGGAATAACGCAAACATGTTATCCCATCAAACCTATAAATGGATCTACGCGTGAATGTGAACAAAACCAAAATAATGGTCTTTGAAAGAGATGAAGCCAGAACAGATGGAAGAGTAACAATAGGTAATGATGTACTAGAGCAAGTGGATGAATTTGTATATCTTGGATGTGGATTTAGCCGAGATGGAAGGTACACCACTGATATAGAGCGAAGAGTAAATGCGGGCAATAGAGTGAACGGAGCGTTGGAACAACTTCTCGGTAGCCACCACCTCAGCCAGAAGGCACGTGTAGCAATACATAACGCAGTGCTTGTCCCAACATTACTGTATGGAAGCGAGAGTTGGGTATGCAGAAAAGAGTATGAAAGTAAAATTAATGCGGTCGAAATGCGATCTCTGCGGAAAATCTGTGGAGTAAAGCTGACCGACCGCATTCGTAACGACGACGTAAGAGAGCGAGTAGGTATGAAAGAGAGTATTGGTGTAAAGATGCGAAAGGGAATGCTCCGATGGTTCGGACATGTGGAAAGAATGCCGAACGAACGTCTGGTTAAGAAGATATACAATGCGAAAGTGGAAGGATGTAGGTACCGGGGGAGACCGAGACTAACCTACCTAGACCAGATCGGTCATGTACTGAAGGAAGGTGGAGTCAAGAGTCTCCGAAACCGGCGAGCGTGTATGAATAGAATTATGAATGTTGAGGAAGCGAGTGAAGTATGCAAAGATAGAGTTCTCTGGCACTCTTTTCTCTCTGCCTACCCTGCAAGGGATATGGCGTGATGATATGTATGTATATATGTACCTATAAATGTAGATATGGATACAAAGTACATTATTATGATAATTGTCTGGTTGTCAACTTTTCCAAAAAAACACGAATAAAAGAAAATCTTGTAATTAACTTTTAAAAAATGAATCTTTACTCGAAGGGCATCTCACTGGAGTTAATATGGACTAAACATGTATCTAATAATATTTAAGAAAACATGTAATTTAAAAAAAAATACGAGCCGCTGAGTTTCTTGCCGGATCTTCTCAGTTTGTGGCAGCTTTCCGATCCGGTGATAGATTAATTTAAAAAAAATTAAATTTGACCATATGTAAGTGCCCTTATAGAGCTTATGCATAATAAATGATTCGATTATGTGCTATGTTCTGTGGATAACTCTGAAATTAATTTATTAGAAGAATGTATAATATTCTTAAGTAAAATGCTTATACTACATATTCATAAATATAACTATTTAAATTCCATTAGTCGATTTATTTACATAAAATATAAAATATTGATAAGAAAATAACATTGTAGTCAAAGAAATACTCATTATTGAGGTTATCTTAAAAACTACTAGTCAAATATTGATCGAGTTTGAACGAAACTACTTAGGAAGTACCAGCTTTTGAATAAAAAAAAAGGAACATCAAAATAGATTGATCTAAAAGAGCTCCTAAAGAAACACAAAAAAAAATAATAGAAATAATTAAGAACCAAAACCACCTAATTAAAGGTGGTAACCATTTTGAGGACTTTCACAGAAAAATAAGTGGTGGGTCATATTTTATTCTTAAGTAACTCAAGAATAAAATAACTGTTGTCATTACAACATAGAAGTCATCACCAAATTACTTGGTAATTTATATCCTCTTATATAATCAGGTTTAAGTCTGGGCGACGTGAAATACGTCATCATCACAGGCCATAAACGTCCCACTGTTGGGCTCGGGCCTCCTACGTAATGGGAGGGAAATTAACCTACTAAACCATTCTGGTCAGACGTATTGGTATAGGGTTTTGTTTCGAGTTTTCCTTCTCTCACATCCCGACTAGAAATTTTTTCGTCTTCCTTAGCAGGACCGGATCGGGCATGACCGATCTGGACCAGATAAGGTATGTAACGCAGAAGATATATCTGGACCCGATCAGGAAAACCTTATCGGGTCCAGATCAGGCATTCCTGATCGGGTCCAGATCAGGCGTTCCTGATCGGGTCCGGATGAAATTTTACTGATCGGAACCAAATCAATCATCTGCGTTATATATCTTGCCTGATCCAAAACAAGTATGCCCCAGTCCGGTCCTTTTAAAAAACATGAATATCTTAAAGAACATGTTTAATAAGTAAAAATATAAATTAATATATGACGCGCAGGCACCGAATGCAGTGCTATATTCTTATCATAGAGAGTCCTAGTAAGCCGTTCCGATTATGGCGTAACCACCAGATGCTAACGACTGCAACTGTCGCCAGAATTTCTCATTCATAACCTGATCGATCTGTTTTGACCTAATTCGATAACAACTAATTTAATATTAGGCGATGTCATTACGCTTCGGAGAATCTTAACACCGCGATTCAAATAATGACGTCATTTTACTAACGCCATCTATTTATTATGACCCAAAACATTAAATGTTAGAATGGTTGTTACAATATAATATTTCTATCTATCTAAATTTTCCAATTTTTTATTTTTGTTTTTTACTTTAAATATAAATTATTTAATATATGATTAATTAAAGATTTCAGATTAATCTCCTCTGATGCAAATACAATTTCGCCGTGGCATAAATATGACAATCATGTCACTTTTTTGAATTTTGATTGATATTTTTTTTGTATTACGAAACTGTTTCTGGTTCTGATATACTACAAGCCTTACTATATACTTGATGATATTTCACATCAGGCTATCCTTATTTGGTCCTGATCTGGTCCTGATCCGGTATGCCTTACCATACTTGATGTTATTTCACATCAGGCTATCCTGATCAGGACCAGACCTGGTCCTGATCGGATTTGCCGGATCCGGCATGCCTCATTCTATCCTGATCGGGTCCAGATACATGATCTGGTTGAACCATACTTTTTTTCTAGTCGGGATAGATGTTATATACGTTTTATATCCCTTAGTCGTCTCTTACGATCACCCACGGGTGTGATATGGGGTGGTGAATAATATTCTTACTCCGTCACCACACGGAATGTGAAATACGTACATGACGTGATATATGAACATTGGCGGCAATACGCCCATAAACTTATTGAGCAATAGAAAAATAATAAACAGAACTTGGTTTATAGACCTCCATGTTCTTCTTAATTAACTACAAAGGTTCTAATTAGAATCATTTATGTTGGATCGTAAAGTTCTCAAATGGGGGCTTTTAAGTTTTATTATAAATGTAAAAACTATTTATATGCTTAAATAGCTTTTTATAGTCGACTACCTGTACTAAATAATGAAACGCACTCTTGCTCATTGGTTTAAGGCGGGTCCCAGTCGCTGAGTGTTCATACAAATTTCTTGGAACATTCACATACTCTGTTAGTCTATTGTTTGTTATCGTAAAAATAATATTTTAAAGATACAATATTCTTTTATATATTCTACATAGTATGCTTTGTAGAGACAGAATCGGTAACTAAAATTTTATTTAAAATTTACAAACGTGTAAACATCCACATATTTATACAAAGGTATTGGGTTTTTAGTGAATTGTAAAAAGTCTAATCATTTCTGATATTTATACGAGTATTATACATTTTCAATAATACTACTTTACAGATTCGGTTGGTGAATTGAACAAATGAAATTACAAATTTGACAGTACAGATAGCTTAGTAGTTAAAATACCGACCTACCGTACCGGTATTATAGGTTCGAGTCCCACACAGGGCGATATTTAATGCGATTTGTAAATTGTTGTACTGAGTCTATGTGGAGTATGCCTCCGTTAATTACATTGTTGTAAATTCCCTCGCAATACAAGAATTATTTTCTTAATGCAGGCATTAACTTAAAAAAAAAACAAGTAAATTTAACATCACTCTCAAAACTCAAAATATAATGTTACACCAACCCAACTGACCAGACAATTGCCGTCCTATTGTGAAGGAGGCACGAGATAAAATATTAACTCTTCTAGATATCATATAAATAAAAGCTTATTTATCTGACACATACTCTAGCTTTAGTTAATTAATAGTACAATGCACTATATCGTTGCCTGTCCTACCACTTAATAAAATTTTATAAACAAGTATGCATACATTTTAACCCATATCTTTACCGGTCTCTCTTAAAACATGTAAGTGATCGAGTTGAAATCCGCTTCAATGTTTTTACGTGATTCGCAAACAAATTTATAGATACATATACTATGCATTTCATTATTTGTATAGACGCATTAATAATTAATTATAAAATGCTATAAAGTAATCTTTACGTAGCTCTTCCTATCATTGTTCTTCTGCTCTTATCTCAACTATTTGGGTAATAACGCAATATGTACTCCTCTTCCATTGTACATATTGCTAAAATTATCGTCAATAGTTTTACAACCGGCCGCGTGGTTGACGTGAACCTTCCTTGGCAATGTTAATTAATGATAAGGCATCAGGTGGAGTTGGCCTAGGTCGATATAAAGCTCTTAGTCATCTTTTACAACATCCACGATCAAAGTAAGGGTTGGTAGTATTCGTAGCCGCTACCACACAGCAAACGTTACGTAGCTCTTCCTACAGTTATTATTTTTTTTAGATATTATATAATACAGTACTATTATAAATATATTTGTTATACTATAATTCTTTCGACTTTATCCGAAATGAGATCAAAATTACTAAATTAAATATAAATCGTGTTAGACGCAACGACTAGAACGATAAAAAGTTTAATTCAAATTAACATAATGACGCAAACAAATTAAGGCTCCAACCTCAATAAAACTTGAACAGCAATCTCATTTAATCCCTTTTAAAAGATAAATTAAACCATCGACGTTTATAACGCATAAGAAAATGTACCAAAGATCGAATTGTAAAATTTCAAGCAATCAACATTAATTGTTCAACAATGTGATGGCAAGCAGAATTGTAAAGAAAGTGAAGCGAGGCAAAAAGGAATTAAACTCTAAAGAAGATATACCTAAAATAGTAATCACTTCACCCGATAATCGAGACATGAAAGTTAAAGCGAAGAAATTCGATAATGCTAAAGACAATGTCAGAGAAAACGAACCATCGACCTCACAAGTGATGACCAACAAAATGGCTGAGTTCAACGTGAACCAGCTAATAGCGGAGCTATCGGAGAACTCCAGAGCGTCAAAAACCGAGATTGAAACGATACAGAGACGATTATTGCAGCAGGCGAATGAGATATTGAAAGTAAACGCTTTTGCTAATTCCACTGATGTAGACAGCTCGCAAAAATACACAAACAAACCTGTTTATGGTAGAATACCTACTGCGGTACCGAGAAATCATAGCGCAGTAGTAAATGGTGTATCCAATCAAGTAGATCTGAAAGAGTCTCGAAATAACGCATCCGTCACGGGTCATAGATTGGGATCGCAAGACGCACAACTTGTCCCGGAGAGACTTCAAGATATTCCTATAAACAGTGCTGGTATAATGACGAATATTGAACAGGGGAATATGCAAAGGGTCGCTATGACGGCGGCGGAGGCGGGAAGGTGCGCTTTTTTCTACGAAACGGGTTCTGTAGCCGGCCGTTTGCCGCGTTCAGAAGGCAGTGCGCGCACGCCTACCTCAGGTGAATGTCTTGTTTCCGATCGCATCTTTTATAAAGTTTAAGATAATTTTGTTTAGTTATAGATTTAATCTTTATATTTTTAGTGATATGTTAGTTTACTGTGTCTTGTGTATGATACATTATTGATTTGGCGATGCTGTTGACGCGTGGCATTGCGTTTCAACCGTTATATTACCTCTAGTGGTTCATTGTGCACCTCTGACGGCCTGGTATGTGTCCTTGTCTTATTCTATACACGCATGTAGATATAACTAGTGTTGTTACACATGAGATTTTACTTAATTGGTTGATATTACAATAAATGTGATTTTTAGGTAAGTGTGTCAGCTATTATGCATTGTTTCACGGTTAATGCATACGACCTTACTGTAAATGCTATTTGTTTGTATAATCTGTATATTATTTAGTGAATGGCATACTTATTGTTTGTTTTTAATAAATATATTATTAAGATTATGGTAACGAATATGTATCATAACTAAGTACATCAAATCTTATTTAATCTCTGGCTTCTTATTTGAGCGTCGGGGTGAGGCTTCTAAGAGCAGCCACTTGGTTGTATTAATTAATACGGGTCTATATGTCAACCGTAGTATATTACTGTTAAAGGATATTAAAACCTCTTGGTTAACTCATGCACATTGCCACAATAAATATTTAAGTCCAATACATAACGTTGAAGATAATTTTTTTTAACGTTAATTGATGTTAAATAAACTAACAATAATGTTATATGTTATTTAAATTTCCTTAAGTGTCGTTAAAATTTTGGGTCGTTGGTAAAAACGGACATTATTGCCCAAAATTTAAATATTTTTAATGACGTACAAAAAGCCCAATTTAAATGTTTCTTTTTATAAAATATGGAATAAACTAATTTTTTTTTTCATTAATTTTAATATCAGTGAATATAATAGATTCGATTGCCATATCGCATAACAAATATCTATGTGCCTCGTAATTTTCTCAGTGAAACTGTACTTTTTTTGTGTTCGGTACTTCAAACTTCTTGGAATCAGAATTCTACTTTTCGCCTTTGCAATACAAATTTATTCTCTAATTTATTATCTTTTAAAAATAGATACTCCATAGTTAGCATTGTTATTAAGAAATTCATTTGAAATGAAACAATTTTTATGGATTCTATCGCGTTTGTATCTGAATTTTCATTTCCCAACGTTTCAAACACTTCACAGCATTCATGGTCATAGGAGGACTGAAATGTCATGGTGAAAATAGATTGCAACATTTTGCCTTAAAACAAGCAATCTTTGAGCATTATTCGTGTGATAATATCAAGAACCAACGAGAGACACAAAGTAATAGAAATAAATTCATATTTTTTTTCTAGTTACCGTCTCCCCTTATACACGTCTGACTGTTACGCTTGAGCCTTCTCAGTTCTCTATAATAATAAAGAAAATGACCTATACCTTTCAGACAGTTTGGCATAGATTTTAACAGTGGTAGGACCATGCTGTTGACAGCTTTCTGTCTACAGCCGCGGGCTGGTCCGTCCGGGGTACTACCACACTCTCGCAGAAGATCGTCGTCTGAGTAATGGCAATGTGCTATTGCGCCTCGTTCGGTCAGCGAGAGAACCGGGAGCCCAACTGGGTGGGTTTGGGAATTGTAATGGCAGGCAGTGGCCTAGCTTTACCCTTGGTATAGCAAAGGTCCATGGACAGCAGTGACACTTATCATCAAGTGTGCTGCTTACTCGTTTGCTTCCATAAGCAATAAAAAAAATATTTCGAGTTTGCCTTCTTTAATAGTAATGCCATCAGCTTGCGTCCTTAGTCATCTCGATGGAAGGAAAGAACCATTATATCGGTCGTGAATATTTTACGATCATCTTCGGTCACCAATAATATTAATAGTTAGATAAATAGATAAAAATAGATGATAACATTAAATATTATTTATCATCATCATCTCAGCTCATAAACATCCCCACTGTTGGATTCGGCCTCCTCCATATTGAGAAAGAAATTGACCTACTATACCACGCTAGTCAGACATGTTGGTGTATATTGTGTTTCGATGTTACGTTCTCTTCCGTAGATGCTATATGCGTTTTATATCCCTTAGACATCTCTTTTTCCGTGTGGTGACGGAGTAAGAATACTATTCACCACCCCATATCTTACCCGTGGGTGATCGTACGCGATGACTAAGGGATATAAAACGTATATAACATCTATGCGAGAGAAGGAAAACTCAAACAAAACCCTATACCAACACGTCTGACCAACGCGGTACAGTAGGTTAATTTCCCTTCCATTACGGAGGGGGCCCGAGCCCAACAGTGGGACATTTATGGGCTGTGACGATGATGATGATGATGAGACGTCTCTTATGATCACCCACTGGTAAGATAGTACCTACGAATTGTATTCTTACTCCGTCACCACACGGAAAGTTACACGTAATAAAATAATATCTACTATTTTAATAACTTTCATGCATATAAAGGTCATCTGTCTTGATCAGATTAACGAAAAAGCATTCTATTTAGCGTAAAAAATAATAATACTGTTTGCATGTAACTATGATAAATAATGCTTGTTATCGATACTTGCGTAATAATATAATTTTATTATATAATATTTTATACATTCACAACTTCATCTTAAACGTAGATAAATGTGTAAAACTAAGTTTTCTTATATAACTTCAAAGCTTCTCTTTTCGTGTGTCAACACAAGAAGGAGTGGGAGTGAACCGTTCACCATATACAAAAGATGACTAAGGGATAGATTTAGGGTTGCCACCCGTACTTTATTATTAAGTATTGTACGTTATTTCAGATAAATGTACTCTATACTTTATGGCAACAATAAAGTATACAAAAATATAATACTTTATTTCGTATGATATGAATTCTATGGGATTTTGAAAAGTTATGTCGTAGGTGTTTTTTTTTTGTTAACGAAATTAACTACCACTCGCCAGAGCCACATCACAATTAAACCTAAAATGTCAATTTCTTGGTGTTTGTTTTTTGTGAAACGGTTTGTTTTCTTACTTACTTAATTGTATTCTTACTTCGTTAGCACACGGAGACATATGTGTTATAGTATTCATCATTCTCCTAATCTTATCCCAATTACTTGGGGTCGATACAATATGTACTCTTATTTCATAGTACATATTGTAAAAGTTATTAGCAATAGAAAGGAAGGATGTAGGTATCGGGGGAAACCGAGACTCACCTACCTAGACCAGTTTGGTCACGTACTCAAAGAAGGTGGAGTCAAGAGTCTCCGAAACCGGCGAGCGTGTATGAAGAGAATTATGACTGTTGAAGAAGCGAGTGAAGTATGCAAGGATAAAGTTCTCTGGCACTCTGTTCTCTCTGCGTACCCTGCAAGGGACATGGCGTGATGATATGTATGTATGTGTGTGTATTAGCAATAGTTTTATGATCGGCCGCCTGCCAGACAACCCTCCTTGGGAATGTAATTGTTGACCAAATGGCATCAGGTGGTGTTGGCCCAGGTCGTTGTAAAGTTGTCTTAGTCGTCTTTTACGACATCCACGAGCAAATTAAGGGTTGGTAGTATTCGTAGCCGCTACCACACAGTTTTGTATGTCTTATAATATATCTTATAGTATATTTATTTTAACAGACACTGTTTTCGTTTCATTGCTTCTACATCTGTACGGTGAAAGTGGTGACAATGTAAGAAAACTACAACTTAAAAATTAATTTCAATGGCCATGTTGACCTCAATTTTATAGTAAGTGTTAATGATAAACATTTATTTCGCGCTCTTTCAAGTAAACTGCCGCCATATTTAAAACCTAACATACATTCGTTATAGCAATAATATCAACACAAATAGAACAGGATATTTTAATGAAGACAGGAAATTGTATGATTAGAATCTTTTTGCACATGATGAGGTATTTAAATGGGAGTGCAATGCCTTGTGGAGTTTATCAACCTATTTCTTATACAGTTTTTTCTTTTTATTGCTTATGGTGGCAAACGAGCAAGCAGCACAAGCTGATGGTAAGTGTCACCGCCGCCCATGGACCTTTGCTATACCAAGGGTATAACTAGGCCGCTGCCTACCAATACAAACCACAAACCCACCCAGTTAGGCTTCCGACTCTCTCGCTCACCGAACGAAGAGCAACAGCACATGGCGATTACTCATACATCGATTTTCTGTGAGAGTGTGGTACTACCTCGGACGGAGCGGCGTGCAGCTGTAAATAAAGTACAAGTTGCTATTATTAATTAATATAATAATTGAAAGGAAAGGTTTTCAAAGGTTTTCTTTTATTTTAAAAACAACGCAATAGTTGTTCTGAGTTTAGGTAGGGGCTCTTCTGGCCACCGAAGACAAAGATCGGGTACCGGTGGCACGCTCGCACGGCGAAGAGATTAGTCCTTGCAGGGTGGGTCTATGGGGTTGCGTGCCGTCTCTTCCGTCGCCCCGGACCGATTTGGCGGAGCGCGATCCATAGTCCACCGCAAGCAAAAAAAAGGTAGGGATTCTTCTTTCGTGGAAATTGAATGTATGACACCTACCTATATCGGCGCGGTAAATCGTTATTTTAACTACTACCGCACTTATGCAGTTAATTATATAACTGCTTGCTAGGGAATACGAATATCAGCCTAAATATTGCTTGCAGGTGTAGTAACTTAATAGGGGGACCCATATATTATGCACAGGTGTTAATTTAACAACAACATGCTCTTTTTTTTTAAAGTCCATTGACATTGGAGTTTGGGCGGGCACGTGAAAGTATCATTTGGTGCTCTTGTATTATTTATATTCAATATCTTATTATTTTAAAGTATTGTATTAAATGATGTGATAATGCGAAAGTGGAAGGATGTAGGTACGGGGGGGGGGGGAAACCGAGACTAACCTACCTAGACCAGATTGGTCACGTAATGAAGGAAGGTAGAGTCAAGAGTCTCCGAAACCGGCGAGCATGTATGAAGAGAATTATGAATGTTGAGGAAGCGAGTGAAGTATGCAAGGATAGAGTTCTCTGGCACTCTGTTCTCTCTGCCTACCCTGCAAGAGATATGGCGTGATGATATGTATGTATGTATGTAATTTTCATAGCATTTTATGTAAAACGATGCATAGGTAGTGCTGCTTAAACATACTAACTGAAGTAAATCTACTCAGCTTCACTTCTACTTATACTAACGAGATTCTTAAGTGGTAGGGCCACACTGCTGACAGCTCTCTGTCTACAGCCGCGGACCTCTCCGTCCGGGGTAAGTACCACATTCCCAGAAAATCGACGTTTGAGCAGCGGCAATGAGTTGTTGCACTTCGTTCGGTGAGTCAGCAGAGAAAGAGAACTTCGTTCTGTTGGGTTAGTTGGTAGGCAGTGCAGGCAGCCTAGCTGTACCCACAGTACTGCAAAGGTCCATAAGCGGCACCAACACTTACCACCAGATGTGCTGCTTTATCGTTTGCCACCATAAGCACTAAATAAATTAGACGTCACTGAATTGAATTCCTTTAAAATATGCAGATGGTTTTATAATTAAAAAATCTATATATTGCTTTATGATAATCCTTATCATCACCTTTCTCTTATCCTAATTACTCGGCATCGACGTTACATGTCCACGCATATGATAAATAGTTTTGACAATAATTTTATGAAAGTTCGCTTGTGTGACGTCGTTGAAGATGTAACTGTGAATTAGACGGCATAAGATGGAGTTGGACCATGTCGATATAAAACTCTTTGTAGTCATTCGCATTTCTTCTTCTTCTTCTTCTTATGTATTGGCAATACGAGCTATTGGTGCCAGTGTCAAGTTATAAATATTTTCACGTTTTTAATCTTTCAAGTTACTCATTATCTAAGTCAAATTGTCGCCATTAACAGTGCAATGGCCACACTGTTAATGGTATCTTGTAGGAATTTTGATGGAAAACGAAAACGTTGTAAAGCACTTTTATATGATATTCACTACATCCCAGTAGTTCCGCCGCTTCATATTACATAAAATGCCATCAAAATTATCTAATATAACACGTTAAAACACTAAGATATCGAATATAATACAAGAGCAAAACATGAAGTTTCAAATTCCCGTCAAAAGTCCCGTCATTCGCGTTACTCTTGAGCAATGTAAGTTTTGATAGCATTCACAGCTAACACCACAGAGTAATACCCGTATAACTTTGTATTAATATATGGAGAAAATTAATGTATGATTTATAATATACTTGTTATTCTATTATTATAATAAACATGACTGTTTGAAGAAGTGATTATTATGAGCGTGTCCTAGCTCACGATTAAACGCTCACGATATGAATTTTATTATACGTGTAAGCGTATATGTACGAGTATATCGTATACAGACTTTACAGAAATTTTTTTAGTTATTTTTATTTTATCGTCATTTCAACTCATAAATATCCCACTGCTGGGCTTGAGCCAAGTCCAAAATAGGAGAGCAATTGACTTCTAACGCTACGCTAGTGGGCATGTTGGTAAAAGGTTTTATTTCCAGTTTACCATTTCTTACGTTGTTTTTATTTGAATATTATTAGTTGTCTTTTCAGACACCCAAGTGTAAGAAAAAGGGTGGAAGACCCATAATCCGTCACCACACGAAAAGTTATTTATTTATAGTAATAATATGTTGTGAGTTATGAATGTTGAGGAATCGAGTGAAGTATGCAAGGATAGAGTTCTCTGGCACTCTGTTCTCTCTGCCTACACTGCAAGGGATATGGCGTGATGATATGTATGTAATATGTTGTTTAAGTCCAAATTGCTTTATTTGTTTTTAAAAATGACATGCGAACACTTAAAACCAAGCTTGGATTAAACCTTATTGCATATTTCATTGGATAGCTCCCAATCATTACAGCTGTAATTATACCACGCAGACAGCAATTAATTTGCACTCTTATTACGTGGAATTCGACATTTATAGAGATGCACACTGTATTTTATTTTATGTCGTCAGCGTGAGACTCTTAGTACAAAAATTAGGCTAGTGTGGGCCACCCATGTACCTACATAATGTAATAAAGTTGTGATGGAAGAAGTTTTACACGCCATTTATTAGAAACTATTTATACATTGATTCAATTTATCTGATCACACAGATGGGACCGATTACTAATAAAAGTGGGTTTAAGTCCAAATGTGTGGTTATTTTTCGCTCGCAAACAATTTTTTTAAATATAAAGTCGAATTACAGTAATTTATACTAGGTATATAAATTATTATATAATAAATACCCTTTTTCGATTGTATTCTGTTTTTATGTACTACCCATGAAAATACGTTGAAAATTAGTTTATTGTCTAAAATTCGCTATTTCTTCGTAATCGTTACGATATATACTTTAATAAAATATGTATTTATACACAATTATTAATTTAACTCAATATTTTACCCTTCTCAGGCAGGAAGCAGGAATTTTTATTAACCTTGCTATCTAAACTTACCTCAGCAATTAAAAACATTTTTATTTTGTAATTTATTGAATGTAGCGGAAATTAATTATGTATTATTTTTAAATGTTGATTAGGAAGAAATGAGCGTAATTTGTTGCCAAGTTATCCTGAAGATGGTTCGTTCAGAAATACCTATATTATTTTTGTTAGTTGGCACACGAAGAGTTTTAAAGTAATTTTTCTTGTTCTTGCGTTTATGTCATTGTAATGAAAGCAATAATTCAAATTATCGAACCTGTCAACCAAGTCAAGGCTGTCTGACAACCTGTCATATTTTGACCTCGAAGTAATGAACAATAGAGCCCCCATATTTGACGGTTGACAGGTCCCCGAACAATGACGTTTGTTCTGACAGTTAGTTACGCCTTTGTCTTTAGTGAAAGAGATAGAGATATATTATCCTAACCGCCTAAGAGGAGTGTTATAATATTGATTGCTATACAAGATAAATTGTAATATTTATGCTATATGAGCTATTTAATATTATAAAGCTGAAGAGTTTATTTATTTGAGCGCGCTTATCTCTGGAATTGCTGGTCCGAACTCTTTCAATATTGGATAGGCCATTCATCGAGGAAGGCTGGGCAAGGAAATATAGGCAAGAGTATAATTGATCTGTTTCTCCTTTATCTATTATTATTATTTCTTTACCTAATTTATTTTATATAAAAGTACATACATACATACATATCATCACGCCATATCCCTTGCAGGGTAGGCAGAGAGAACAGAGTGCCAGAGAACTCTATCCTTGCACACTTCACTCGCTTCCTCAACATTCATAATTCTCTTCATATACGCTCGCCGGTTTCGGAGACTCTTGACTCCACCTTCTTTCAGTACGTGACCAATCTGATCTAGTGTTATTATATTTATTTTATTATTTGTTGTATTTATATAAAAGTCAGTAAAGAAATAATAACAATAGACAAACCCGTTGAGTTTCTTGCCGGATCTTCTCAGTAGCGGTTACGGTCCTAACCGTTGGTAGTTTATTGTATTAATTTAAAATGATAAAATTGACAATATGTAAGTGTCCTTGCAGGGCTTATACATATGTATTAAATGAACAGTCTTTAAAATTTCTGTGTGCGATTACTGCCTTAAGCTGACTAAGTTATCACCGAAGCCGAACAATCAGTTTCAGTGGCCCGTCAATAAAATTGCCGTAGAGAAATAATACGGTCAATCATAGGACACGGTCGTCTTCTATCGCTCAGGACGATTCGTGTACTAGGGTCTAATAGACGAAGAATTTGAAAAATGTCAAGGTTTATCATTATAACTACCAATAGACGACGCAATCTCGCGAAACCTTTCGATCATTACAATTTGGCAGCAAATTAGACGCTGATTTTTGGTGAGTGATAATTATCGTTTTTAGTATCAGGGGAACAGCCCATTCCCTGTCGAAGTTGCTAAACATTATTCACCTAATTGGTAATTTTAACGAACCGAGATATCAAAGTGATTTAACATGCCTATTTCATGCCGAACATGGCAATAACAAGCACACGGAACGCAACGAGTTAGATAATAAATCTGCGTATAAATTATTTCACGAGTTACATACAATTATTTATACGCCCACAAAATGTTTTAATGTCGGGAATATATATTATGAAACTCGGTATATTTAGGAATTCTCTGATATAGTTATCTTCTCAAAAAAAACGACTTTTCTTTTTTTGGAGTTTACTCCTTAAGAATCGATTTTCATATAAGGCGCCCGGTATGAGAAAAATTTGAGGAGTAAAATCTAGTAATCGAATGCCCTCGTTACGTTTTTGGTGCGCAACCTATTCTGCGCACCTTTCACCAGTATAATAAATGTAAATAAAAATATACATATATATTATTTTTAGTCAAATGAGCTTTTTTTGCGCCTGTTTTGATAATCGTACTTAAGGAGTAAACTCCAGTCGTGCGTCGGAGCTGACACACACACACATTTATTATTTAGCGAAGTTTATTCAAGACATCAGAACTCCCCTGCTTTTATCCCAATATGTACTCGTACTTATTGCAAAAGTTATTGGTAATAGTTTTATGACCGGCTGACTGCCTAACATCAAATCTGCTTGCTAATGTAATTGTAGATCAAACGGCATCAGATGAAGTTAGCCTAGGTAGATATTTAGTTGGGGCGGCGCAGGCGCGATTACCTGCGCCTGATGCCGCCCTAGCCGAGACCGCGGGTGACTGGACCGGGGAATTAGTCCATCACCCGCCGAGAGGCCGACCGCATGACGAAAAACCGACGTCCTCCCCAAAGGGGAGACGTCGGTCGAGGAGAGGGTACTCCTCAGTGGGTATTCCGTCGGACCGACTACTGACGTCAAGTCACTCTGCTCCGGTGGTCGGCCCAACGACGGAGGCGACGTGCCACGGGTGGGTTACGGGTGTGCGTACTTACGCCCCTCTGTCGCCCCGGACGGAGTGATGCGAGGAGTGCGCCGACCATAATCCACCCCCCAAAAAAAGGTTGATATTTATATCTAAAGCTTTTATAACTTTAAGTCCTCTTTTACGTCCTCCACCAGCAAAGTAAGGGTTGACAGTATTTGTAGCCGCTACCACACAGCATCGAAGTTAATGCAAGTGTTACACATACACGTATATTATCAATATCCCGTGAGCATGGCAAATTATTCATTTATTTCACGGTTGTGAACTCCTTCGCGATATAAGAATTAATTCTTCAATATAAAGTTAAAAAACGAAAAAAGGTTAAAATCAAATTTCAGAGTGAAAAATTACACAAATGTTACTTGAAGCCACATTGAATATCCACTCAGTTGGAACTTTACCAACTAAGCTAGTGTGATCATACGTGCAGACAAATTATCGATTACATTCAGGACATTCGCAGATATTTTATATCTAATAGCTAATAAAACACATTCATGATAAGTAATAATATAGTCTTATAAAGTAAAGCATTTATCCATCAGCCCGTAGATGTCCCCTTTTTGGTCATAGGCCTCTTCATGAGAATGCCACTTATAATAATCCCGTGCAATCTAAATCCGGTGGATTCTTGCGTCTTTTGAGATATCGTTAACCTGTATAAAGGGAGATAAAAGAGTACTAGTTAAATTTTGAATTAACAAGTTAACCAAAAGTAAAGCACGCTAGTTTCTAATTTCGAGTTAACGAGTTTTATTTTTAATTACGTGTCGCTGGTGTGAAACCGTAACTACAGAGGATAGTTCCTTTCGCAATGCAACTGAAGCCTCTTACCCAATAAAGTACACGGTTCCATTCTCTCACCAGTAGAAAATAAAGAAATGGTAACTTATGCACCATTAATCACTCAAAAACAAAAATTCAGTCATGGTACTTGATGACAATTATTCTTAGAAATCGGTGACTTCGTCAAGAGGCCTTAATCGGAAACATTATAGAGAGGGTACCTCTATATAACTCACGAGATAGATTCATGATAGCACTAAATCGTCTGGATCTAGCTGAATACAAATTGCATAAAGATAGAATTAACTAGAATTCCCTGGAGTATTTATGCCTTCACCCATGGAAGAATTCTTGTCGACGAATCATAGCCCATCAATTATTATTTTTCTTTAGCTTATAAAACTAAAGTTATTATATTTATTAATATACTAATAGGCTAATTAGTTATTGGATATTCTTACATACATACATAGCCTCATGCCTGTTTCCTAGAGGGGTAGGCAGAGACTACGGATTGCCACAAACCATGATCCTGATATATATATACCCCCATCGCTTCATTCACTCTCATCTCTTCATGCATGCTCTAAGATTATGCGTCCTCTTAATCTGACCTTTCACTCTGGATACTTTTAATTCGCAAGAAATAAGAGGTTTATATTATTTAATTTTATTATTTATTATTATTATAAAGGTGATTTAAATTAGTGTTAATTTATATAAAAAATAAAGTCCCAACATTTGAAAATTAATACTTATCGTGTAGCACGATTAATCTGTTTGTAATATAATTCAGAAAACATATAATTAATTAAAGAATTAAAAACTAGAATGTAATATGTCTTTAGTAAATCATAGACAAATAAATTTAATATCGGTTAATAGACAATGATTTAGCATCGCTGACGCATAACTTATACGTCTAGAAATAACGTTTAGCACAGTTTTAAGTGTGTCTATGGTATATAATTTGGTCATTGACATTAATTGGTCACCCAGATTGAACAAATAAAACTGCTATTATTTTCTCTTTAATTTTTTTACTAGTAATTGTTGATTTTATTATAATTTTCTGTTAATTTTCTCTACAGTGGTGATATAAAAATACAATTCACTACAGTCTTTCTCTGTGGGTAATCGTAAAAGACGACTAAAAGATGTACCTAATAGATAACATTGATACAAGAGAAGGAAAACCAAAAATGAAACAACCCAAGGTTATTTCAAACTTGACTGCACAGATGGCGTAGTGGTTAAGAAAGCTACGGTGCTAAGTGTCACAAGTTCCTTTCTCACACAAGATAATATTTTGTGTGATCCATACATTGTGTTTCTAAAATTGGGTGTAATTTATGTCCCTAGCATTATAACGATTTATTAGTATAGGGTGTTATGGATACCGGTGGCCCGCTCGCACGGCGATCAAAGAGAGACGCTTTGCAGGGTGGGTCTATGGAGTCTCGCGCCACCTCTTCCGTCGTCCTGGACCGATTTGGCGGAGCATGACCACATCCATAGTCCACCTCAAAAAAAAACCTGAAAGATAAAATAGATTTTCAGCAGACATTTAATCAATTATCTTTTTTTATTTTATAAAAACCCTTACGTGAATGTTGACTGGCGAAAGAATATTGTGGCTTGAAAACTAGAGTTAATAATTTCATTTAAAATTATTTGTTTCAAATAACCAGAATACTATTTAAATGAATTAATATTGTTAATAATAAATAAACAAGGTCGATAGTTAACTAATAATTAATTAATAAATAATTAACAAAAATAAACACGTATGTAACACATAATTACTATAAGTTTTATTAAATTAATTAAAGACAATTAGGTGACTAGATTAGGTAATGATATTAAAGATTATATTACAAATTAAATATAATAACAATTTTATTTCTAATGTTTACGCGAGTATTACACATTTGAAAAAAAAACTATTTTAACGGATTCTATCGCGTTTGTATTTGAATTTTTAAATATCCTAACGTTTCAAATACTTTAAAGCGTTCACGGTCTGCGACATTTAGGACTATATCCTCCTTCTCCTCACCAAGACAAAGATCGGGTACCGGTGGCCCGCTCGCACGGCGAAGAGAGTGGTTTTGCATGGTGGGTCTATGGGGTCACGCGCCGCCTCTTCCGTCACCCCAGACCGATTTGGCGGGGCGAGACCACATCCATAGTCCACCACAAAAAACAAGGGCCTATATCCTCTCGTGACCATGAACGCTAAATCAAATACAAAAACCATAGAATTCGTGAAAAAAAAAAACACTCAATAATTAAATAATAATTTATCTATAAATATGTACTAATAAATCTATCATACTCAGTAGTGGCGGCTGCGAAACACTACCAATGTTTACTCTGCTCATGGATCCTAAAAGACGAGTTAGAGCTCTAACATCAACCTGGGCTAACTCCATCTGATCTGAATCTGCGACCCTGATATATTCACTATCACAAATATTATTCATGACTACCAATGCCATCATCATCTTACTCCTATTCCAAGTACTTGGGGTCGACGCAATATGTACTCCACTTCCATGGTACATATAAAGTTATAAGCTTTAGTTTTATGATTGGCCACCAGCCTGACGTGACCTTGAGATTGTAATTATTGACCAGACGGCATTACAAACGGCTGAACAAAATAAAGGTTGGTAGTATTCGTAGCCGCTACCACACTTTTGCAACTATCAAAGTAAGAAATTAAAAAAAAACTACACTTGTCGTTGAAACAGAACAGATGTGTAACAAAAAAGCAGGTTGGTGCACCTGCCTACTGCGAAGACCCTCGTTATATACAAATTATCAATTTTAAACGTTATATATTTACAGATAGAGTTCCATTTGAATTGTTTAGTTGAATAACCGTTAAATACACAATAGTGCAGCGGATTTTTAAAGTAAACTTAGCTGTATCGATGGTCCAATTCGCATTAAAATGTTCACAAAAACAGTTTGGAGCACTCTTGTAGACCAGGTTTTTGCTTTCTCTCATTTTGTGGGCGGGATAACTTCTGTAGTGTACCTAAAGTTTTAAACAAAACGCGTTTTAATTTTGTTTCTACTATATCAGCGTTTCGAACACTTTTTAATGTTCTTGGTCACGGACGGACTAATGTCTAGAGTCCGCCCGTGACAATGAATGCTGAACAGTGTTGAAATATCAGGATATTGTTTACAAAGTTTAATATTCGCGTTATTCAAGAGCAAAATTACTCTTAAAAATGGCGTAACTTTTATCGAAATTGTTTCCATAATAATAGGAGATATTTCATATTGAAAAAAATTCTTTGTAAAATAATATATTATATAGATTATCGTATCAAAATGTAAAAGCCGTCTAGAAAACTTAGGAAGATCTAGAACTTATAATTCTGTGTGCGATTTGACTGTATTATATTTTTATATATAAATTATTCTTTTAATCTATATCAAAAAATAAAAGCCCTGAAAATTGTCTTCGCCTTTCACCTATTGCCTTTTTTTAAGAAACCCTACACTAAGGAACTAGTACTTGTATTACAAGGGACTTTACAAACATACAATTACCGGACACAAATTACACATAGCCTCAGAACAACAAAAGTAAAAAGTATTGTGTTGCGTGGGAATCAATTCCATACATTTATTGCAGTACACAGATGGGATAGTGACTAAGATATCGATCAAGCGTGCCAAGTAGCTCGGTTTCGTTTCTCATGCAGAACAATACTTTGTGCGATCCCAAAAATTATTATTCTGAGTTTGGGTAAATAATATTTATTAATTCATCATTCTCCTACTCTTATCCCAATTGCTTGGGGTCGATACAATATGTACTCTTCTTTCTTAACACTTACTGTCAAAGTTATTGGCAATAGTTTTGTGACCGGCCGCCTGCCAGACGTGAAACTTCCTTGGGAATAATTAATGTAATTGTTGACCAAACGGCATCAGATGGAGTTGGCCTAGGTCTTTATAAGACTCTTAGTCGTCTTTTACGACATCAACGAACAAAGTAAGGGGTGGTAGTATTCGTAGCTGCTAACACACAGCTTAATATTTATTAATTATATATTTATAAAATCGCCTGCATTACAAGAATTATTTCCTTAGTGCAGGGTGTTCTTAAAAAGCTGTAGTAGCTGTTACGAATACTACCAAACTCTGGGTCAAGTCCATCTAATGTAGTTTGGCCAACAATTACATTCTCAAAAAAGGGTTGACGTCAAGCAGGCGGCCGATCATACACCATTGTCAATAACTTTTGCAATATGTACCATTGAAAATGAGTGCATATTACGTCGACTCTGAGTAATTGGGATACGAGAAGAAGAAAGAGTGCTTAGATTATTTTAAAAAAATATATATCTTTGCGTAACTCATAAGCAAGCACCTTTATTTATTATAATAACTTCCGTTTCATGTCTCTTCCAATTAATAATTATATACAAGTGAGTACAATCTGATTAATTCACTAAAGCCGCCATTATAATTGACATTTCGTAACTGATTACACGTCGCATTGAATTAATTATTCGGTTAGTGGCTTACATAAATTAATTGAGTTAGGAAATTGATTATACTATATATTGTTTTATAATTTTAAAGTTTACACCTTGCTTTATATATATTTAAATAAAAAATATTGTATATTTTCTTTTCCGTGTGATGACGGAGTAAGAAATACACCACCCTCTTTCTTACCCGTAGGTGATCGTAAGATGACGTGACTAAGAGATATAAAACGCATATAACATCTATGCAAGAGAAGGATAATTCTAAATAAAACCCTATACCAACACAGTTGACCAACGTGGAGATTGGCCTACTATAGTAGGCCAATCTCTCTACCATTAAGTAGGAGGCTCGAACCCAATAGTGGGACATACATATATGAGCTGAGATTATGATGTATATTTTCTTTTACAAAAGTCTTTAATTTTTTTTCCGCGTATGTTATAATGACCAATCGGCAAAGAAATGCATTTTTAACTACAAGTAGGTAATTAAAATGTAAGGTTTCGCCACAAGGATATCTAAATTTTGGGTAACAACTAAGGCGTTCTATATGACACATTAGTAATTGATTTACATACTAACGTATATGTCTTTCAACAACGCCATTGGTGTTATATAAAATATAGAAGTCGTTGGTGAGAGGAAATTAACATACTTGTTTACTTAACTACTTCGCCTTCCATATAGATTGGTATAGTTTAGTTTGGTTTTTTCTTCTCGCGTCTTATTTTAACATTATCATTCTCTTACTCTTATCCCAATTACTTGGGGTCGATACAATATGTACTCTTCTTTCATAGTACATATTGTAAAAGTTATTGGCAATAACTGCCACCTTCGGAATGTAATTATTGATCAAGGGGCATCAGATGGAGGAGCAAAAAATTCCACTATATATATATATATATATATACTGATTTTTTTATTCATCTAAACCATCCAGGAATCGATTTAAATTTTCAAGTGTATTTATAATATTTACGTTAATATTGTTAAACTAATCAGCAAAGACTTGCGTTTGTTGATTTTCTCTCGATCAATATCAATATTGATTTTCTATGTCTCGTGAATCGATTTGAAATGAATCGCTAATCGAATCACCGATACAAACGGTACCGTTTCGACCGGTCCTCAGCTGATACGAAACGAAACACCGGTCATTGTCCGAACAAGTTTAGTTACAACTCATAAATAATGTCGCAAAAAAGATATCGGACAAACATTTTCTTTAAGAAGTGGCGATCGGTAATCAGAGCTGATAGTTTCAATCAAGATTTAACGTTGAGTGCTTTTTTTTTTGCTGATGTATTTACTGATTAAAAACGCCTGTCCCACGGTAGTTTGTGTCCGTGTGAAAGGAAAAGATTTTCTGTATGCTAGAGGATATGGTTGAGTAATTACATACCTAGTACAGATCAGCGACGGATGAGAGACAACTGTTCTAGGTAGTAGAGATGCGAATATTCAGATTAGCGAAATATTAGGTACACAAGTATTAGCGAAATAAGTATTAGATGACAGCGTGGTATTTGATTGCAATTGAGTGCCATCCATATAGTTATTATTTTAATTTGCTTTGTCTTTGTTGAAGTATGCGCTACACGGTTTCAAACAGTGGTTTGAAGCAACAGCTTCAAACAGTGTAGATAGATGTTTGATGCCAAATGCCATGCGAAATTTGGCATCAAACATCTATCTACACTGTTTGAAGCCGTTGCTACAAACCACTGTTTGAAACCGTGTAGCGCATACTTGACTGTCCGGGGAGGATTGATATCAAACCTAATTAGGAAAGTCTAATCTAGTGCGCTATCATCACCTCAGCCCATATGTGTCCCACTGTTGGGCTCGAGCCTCCTCCATAATGGAAGACAAATTAACGTACTATACCGCGCTGGTGAAACGTGTTAGTATAGGGTTTCGTTTCGAGTTTTCCTTCTCTTGCATGAGATGTTATATGCGTTTTATATCCTTTAGTCGTCTCTTACGATCACCCACAATGGTGTAAGACAGGGGGTGGTCAATTGTATTCTTACTCCGTCACCACACGGAAAAATCAAGCAAATGGTGATAATAAATAAATAATTAGATTAGAAGGATTAACAATAAATATTATGTGATAAGAAATCATGAAAAGACACATACCTACCAACCTGTCTCGCCAGCGTGGCACACTAGGTAAATTTCCTTCCTATTGTGGAGGAGGATTGAGCGCAGGAGTGGGACGCATAGAGCTGAGATGGTAGGAAATCATGATTTCATATTTAACAACATTCATCAAGTAAAAAAAATCACAAAACAAAGCTGCTGATTTTTTTACCCTATCTTCTTAATAGAGCAGTTCTGATCCAATGGTAGATTTTTCTCCTTTTCCGACTGAGAGTAATTAGCATTAAAATTATTTCCCCGGTCCGATCACCCGAGGCCTCGGTTAGGGCGGCATCAGGCGCAGGTATTCGCGCCTGCGCCGCCCCGGCCGCTGACGGCGGCCCGGGGCGCGGGAATCCTCCCTTGCCCGTTCCGCCGCTTCCTTCTGCGAGATGACAGCCTCGCAGAAGGCGGCGACCGCGTCCCAGTTCCTGATGCTGTCGACCATCGCCCTCGCGACGGCCGGCAGCGTCAGGTCGGCACCGATAACAGCGACGAGGTCACGGCGATGCCGGTCAAAGCCCGGACACACCTCCAGCGTGTGTTGCGCCGTGTCCTCGTCACTGCTGCAATGGTGGCAGGCCGGAGTCCACTCCCTATACACGACCGTGTGCAGGTACATGCCGAAGCATCCGTGCCCCGACAACACCTGCACCAGTCGAAAGGAGAGGACTCCGTGCCGCCGCTCCATCCACTCCATCAGTACGGGCCGGAGAGCCTCGACGGTGACGACACCGTGTCTAGGCCTCTCCAGCCGCGTAGCCCAACGGGCGATGACGTCTCGGCGGGCGTCCTCGCGCCAGGTGGCTATCTCGCTCAGCGATGGGGAGCCACCTTCGTCGCGCAGTGAGGTCACCCGCCGGTAGAGGTCGGAGAGCATCTCCGCCTCTAGGTCCCACGGGGGTGTCCCGGCCAGCAGGCATGCCGCCTCGGTCGATACCGTGCGGTACCCGCGAATGGCTCTGACCGCCATGACTCTCTGGGGTCTCCACAGAACAGCCCTGAGCTGGGCGTTCAGAGCCCTCGCCCACACGGGTGCGCCGTACATGGCCATCGAACGGATCACCCCCGCATACAGCCGTAGGCCTTCGAAGCTGGGTCCGCCCACGTTCGGCATGAGCCGCGAAAGGGCGGACGCCGCGCCGACCAGCCGGGGAGCAATTCGGCGAAAATGCTCCCGGAACCACCATCGCCCGTCGAGCACCAGACCCAAGTACTTCATATGGGCCTGGATACTAATCTGGACGGAGTTGACGACTAGCGAGACGCCGATTGGCGGCCTTACGCGTGGCCCATGGAACAATAGGGCCTCCGTCTTATTTAGGGCCACCCTGAGCCCCAGCGCCTCGATTCGCCCGACCATCTCCTCGGTGCCGAGAGTGGCCAGGCTCGCCGCCTCTTCGAGTGTCCTGCCCCGGGCTGTGACGAGCGTATCCTCAGCGTAGCATATCACGCTCAGCCCGGGGGGGAGACTCCCTCTCAACGCCCAGTCGTACCCGATGTCCCACAGAGTCGGCCCCAGAACCGACCCCTGTGGAACGCCGCACGACATGGACGTCCGCACAATGTCCCCTGCGGGACTCGCGCAGAGGACACTGCGCCCCTCCAAATAGTCCGCCACCAGCCGCCTCAGGTACAAGGGCACCCCATGAAATCGGAGCGCCTCCCTGATGCAGCTGAATGGCAGACTATTGAATGCGTTGGCGATGTCCAGCGACACCGCCAACAGCACTCCCCCGCCGGTGACAGCCTCCGCGGCCGTCTGCCTCAGTCGTAGCAGGGCCCCAATGGTCGAACGCCCCCTTCTAAAACCGAATTGAGCGTCCGACAGATCGGGCCCCACCTCCTCCAGGTGCTGGACGATGCGGGCAGCGAGGATGCGCTCCAGCAGCTTACCCACATCGTCGAGGAGCACGATGGGCCTGTAGGCCGACGGCGAATCCGGGGGCCGTCCCGGCTTTGGCAGGAGAACCAACCTCCCCTCCTTCCAGCACTCAGGGAACCGTCCAGACGCCAAACAGGCGTTGTACAGCTGCCTGAGGCGAGGCTCGAGGTGCTCGAGGAGCGACGTCAGCACCCGGACTGGTATTCCGTCCGGGCCGGGGGCCGTGGTCGCGGAACGAATCCGCGCCACAGCTGCTCCCACTTCCGTCTCCGTCACGGGCGGAACACTCTCGTCGTCAGCCTCCCGGTCTTGTTCTGGCGAGGCCATGACCGGGGGCGTGTGTTCCGACTGCCGTGGAAACAGCTCCTCGACCACCCTACAGAGGAAGTCGGGCTGGAGGGTCTCGGTGAGGGGGGGGCCCTGCGCGCGAAGCTTGTTCAGCGACGCGCGATACGGGCGACCCCAGAGGTCACGGTCGAGACCGTCCAGCATCTCCTGCCAACTCGCACCCTTGGCGGCTTGGATGGCCAGCCGAAAGGCCGTCCGCGCATCGCGGTACGCCTCGTACAGCTGGCCCTCCCGCTCAGCGTCGCGGTGACGCCGCCGGCTGCGGGTGTAGGACCTTCGGGCTCTGATACATGCCGCACGAAGGTCCGCCAATCTTGGGGACCACCAGTAGACCCCCTGCCTCGGAGGTAGACGCCGCCGCACTCTGGGCATGGCCGCATCGCAGATCTGCGTTAACGCACTGCGGAAGCGGACAGCCTCGGCGTCCACCCCGTCCGCTGGGGGCGGTGAGGACAGCCACGTGTGAACGATGGCCGCCTCCGCCAGTAGGTCCCTGTCAAGACGACCCACAGCCCACCGCGGAAACGCGGGAGCTCCGTCCGCCCTGTGACCCCTACTGGGGTCCCGGAGAGGGGAGACCTCCATCCGGATGTACCGGTGGTCCGATAGGGTCTCCGCCTCCTCCAGGACACTCCAGTTCCTCACCCGTGGTGCAACAGCGGGGCTAGCGAACGACAAGTCCACTATCGACCCGCCCTGCTGCCGCACACACGTGTTCACTGAGCCCCTGTTAAGAACACAGAGGCCCAGTGAAGCCGCCCACTCGATGACCGCCCGCCCGCGGTCGTCCGTCATAGGGGACCCCCACGCCGTGGATTTGGCGTTGAAGTTCCCCAGAACCAGGACGAGGCCCGGTGCCAGTCGCCGTATCGAGGCCTCCAAGTTGGTGAGGGAGGCCCCGAAATCGTCCATTCTCCTGGTAGGGGAGAGGTATACGCTGTAGAGCGTGACCCCTCCCCACTCCGCCGCGACAAATTCCTCGCCCCTATCCAAAAGAGACAAGGACGGGAAGTGCCGCTGCGTCGAGACGACGATTGCCGCAGTACCGTTGCGGCTGACCACCCAATTGGGGCGATCAGGCACGCAGTACGGTTCCGCGACTACGGCTGCACCAATCGACCACTCCGCCATGGATTGCAGGAGTAAATCCTGCGCACCGGCGGAGTGGTTGGTGTTGGCTTGCAAGAGGTGGTGCATGGATGGTGTAGCCATTAACGGGCTGTATCCATGACCTCCCCCTCGCCAGCGGGCGATCGGACCGCGCTAGGAGCGGGAGCGGCCGTGGTCGGAGGGCCGCCCCGCCCCTTTGGGGCCGAAGCTGGAGGTTTGCACGCCCCAGAGCCCATGCGGTGCTTGGCGGGCTTATTGCCCGCCGCACACGCGGGGCAGTGGGGCGGGGCGGCGCAAGATGCCGCCACGTGCCCGGTTTGACCGCAGCGGAAACACAGTCCGCCGCAGTCGAAGCAATTAGTGCACGTCGGTCGAGTATGTCCGACCGCCATGCACTTATAGCACCTCGCAGGCCGGTGCTCAAGCACGGTCACCCGCGCCGAGCTCCAGCCCACGAGAAGCCTGCCTGAGCCGGCCAGTTGCCTGACCGACTCCACCGGGCACTGCGCCCAGGCGGCACCTACGCCGCCCGGACCGGGGCGAATGGCACCAACCCGGACGGTGTCTATGGGACACCCGGTTCTCGAGGCAATAGCCTCCCGGATGTCTTCCACCGTCACGGAGTCGTCCAGACCCGCGATGCGCATTTCGGCGCACTTGACGGGCCAACCCATACTTTGCTTGGGGATGTCGTAAAAGTCGACTTAAAGCTTTATATCAATCTGGGCCAATTCCATGTGAAGCCTTTTCGTCAACAATTACATTCACAAGGAGTGTTGTCGTCAGGCAGGCAGCCGGTCATAAAACTATAACCAATAATTTTTTCAATTACATATTTTATCTATTTTTTGCATCGACCTCAAAGTAATTGGGATAAGAGCAGGAGAATGATGATGAACCACCGAAGTTAAAAATCGGGTCCCGGTGACCCGCTCGCACGGCGAAGAGAGAAGAGTTTTACGGTGGGTCTATGGGGTCACGCGCCGCCTTCTCCGTCATCCCGGACCGATTTGGCGGGGCGAGACTAATCCATAATCGACCAAAAAAAAAAAAAAAAATAGGAGAATGATGATGCAATTTACGACATATAAGTGCCCTTATAGGATTTAAATCTAATTATAATTGATTGAATTTCAGGTTGAGAGCCTTCAGCGCTCGCCCACAGTCCGGGTAAAGTTTGAATTTTAAATGTTTTTGGGTCCCAAGAAATAGATTAAATAAATTAATATTAATAAATTACTCACGAATGATGTTAAAAGCCAGTAATTTATAAATTCCAAACACCTGCCGTTATTTATAGGTTATGAATTGTTCGATCAATGTGGTCGTCCATCGATTACTTGTACCGCAAAACCACACATGTATTCTATGTTAAAACTATAATAACGGTATAATTCCATTCTATATTGTACTGAATACGTTATAAATTTTTATTATAATCATTATTATCATGGTTTTCTAGATGTGCAGTATTTTTATTATCACAAGCAATTGTCTCACAACAATCTATCTAATACCATTCACTAAAATAGTAATCATTATCATCTTGGCTAACGCATGTCTAACTGTTGGATTCGAACCTTCTATAGAGTTGGAGGGAAATAGATCTGCTACACACATTGCAATGGTCAAACATGATGGTATAGGTTGTGAATATTAATAAGAAGTAGGTACAGAAATTATTATTTTCTTTTTCGTAAGAAACTTGAAAAAGCGTATTAACGTCAATTATGATGGCTAAAAATACGTCATCATTCTGCTTTTAACCCAATTTGTTTGGGGTAGACGCAATATGTACTACTCTTCTATATATAGCTATAGAGTAAAAAATATTGTCAATAGTCGGTCTGCTTGACGTCCACCCTCTTTGGGATTAGGACGGACGCAAATTAGTATGGCAACGATAACTTCACATGAGTTTTATTGCTATCTCTGTCTAAAATTGAATTGTTTGGATTATCATAATAAGAGAATAAATATTATATTGTTTTCATAAATCGATAAATATTTTATTATACCTATACAAACTTAAAAAAGTTTAAAGGTACAATAATAATTAATATGTATTTTCTTTATAGATGAAATAAATTTAAAAAAAAAATTTACTCTATACATACATACATACATATCATCACGCCATCAGACGTTCGTTCGGCATTCTTTATAGATTTACCATTAAAAATATTCACCATCTTAATTATAAATCTACATTATCTAGGAACACAAAAACATCAAAACCTACAATTTAAAAGACATTCTGTTACATAATGTAGGTACATATGAAGAATGATTTAAAGTGATTAAGTTTGTATTACAAAAGATTTAAACAAGAAATATAATTTCCTCTATTTCACAGAAAGAAAATGTCTTCCTCAATAAAGTCTTATTAGTGTCACAATTACTATCATTACAATTCATTACACGTGAATACCGTGGTAACAATTTATTGCAATCAACCCATTGAATTCGCTAGATAGATTCCGCTAGTGGACTGAAATGTAGGTGTTTAGGTATAACGCCATCTAGTGAACTATAGCAGAACTAACTGAACGAAAGGATAACATAACAGTTAAAACTGTTTTAATATTTCTGTGGTGTTTGTAATGCTAGAGCCCACCTGCGTATATCGTCCCGAAGTAATGTGTGGCGAAGCTTCATACGTTTTGTACACTAGAAAGTTATCGGGATAAAACTGTGGTCACATTACCGACTTCGGTATTTTACACGAAGTATCGTGCAATAATTAAAGATGGCCGAATTCGTTTTCATGCGTTTAACTATGGATGACGAATTGCTTTACTATTACAGCTATATTATGCTAATAATTACATAAAGATTTTTTTGGATCCCTTCATGGGTTCCGCTTCATAATGGTGTAAAAATTCTAACACCATTTCATTACTCCACTCCATATTTATTGATTAACTGGAGATCCTCGAACGCGTCTAAACACATCGAAAATTTCCGCTGAAATGAAAAACAAAAACGCTAGTCTGACCACAGTGCGCGATATATTAGCGCGCTAAAACTCTTTGACTTATCGCTACCCAAGCGATAACGCACACAAAGCCCGAATGTTCGCAACGATAGCCAATAATGACCGGTCACATCTGCGTATATCGTCTCATTGCACGAAGCTTCGTGACGATACACGCAGGTGCGGTCCTAGCATAATCACTAGGCTTGTAATCGCTACGGGCAAGCAATTATTTAAGGCCGACCTAAGTTGCATGAGTGCATTTATTTTCTGGGGTCTATGGCTTGTTACCGTACAGTATAGTCCAATTTTATTTGCAGAGGAAAAAAAATATTAAAGAGCTTTTTTTTATTATTTAACGTTATATAAAAAGCGAGTCTAATGTAGGCAGTATTGAATAAATCAATTAATAGCAATTTTATTTAAAATTTAAAACAGTTTTATACAGTTCTTTTTTTATTGCTTATGGTGGCAAACGAGCAAGCAGCACACCTGATGGTAAGTGTCACTGCCGCCCATGGACCTTTGCTATACCAAGGGTATAGCTAAGCCACTGCCTACCAATAAAATCCCCAAACCCACCCAGTTGGGCTTCCGGCTCTCTCGCTCACCGAACGAAGCGCATAGCACATTACCATTGCTCTTATGTCGATCTTCTGCGAGAGTGTGGTACTACCCCGGACGGACCGGCCCGCGGCTGTAGACAGAAAACTGTCAACAGCGTCGTCCTACCACTATTAAATTGCTGTCCATGGTTTGTTTTTGAGATTTCTTGCACTTTTTATCATATATTTACGCGGGAAACATTAACATTCTTGCATAATGAGAATGTTTAGACGTCAGTAATTTAAAAAATAGTTTTTGTATTTTTCATTTTTATTTAGTTTTCATTTGTTTCCTACCATATGTGTGTTACCTAACTTCTGTCGCTAAATAAAATATTTTCTTTCATTCTTCTTTTTTGGTCCAGGTAAAGTTTTCAGAAATAATTTGACACAATGATCACACGGCTTTTTTAATCTTGTGTATGTCCATTTTATTGTAATTGATTTGCTATTCAGAAAATCAGTCTAAGGCTTAACGCAATATATCCATTTGCCTATTTAGGTCTATTCTCGAACATAGATCTCTCCAGGATTTTATAATGCCTTAATCGTCATGTTTACGACTACGACGACGACGTCTGTAGGCGCCTGGCGAACACTGCTTATTGAGCAGAAATAGCACTGCCCACTGTCCAAATGATCCCATTACCAACTTACGAATTGGACAAGAAATTACGGGCTTGACAAATTGTGACCTTAATTCATCATTGCATACAAGTTTTTACATAAAATTAGAACATATTAGGCAAATATATTACTACTATTACTAACTCTTACTTTCGTCTCACCTGCAGGTACGGTAGATCCAGTTCCACCGTACAGGATGCCGCCGGCACCAGACGCGGCCCTGCCCGGCGCACCAGCGCCATCTGTTCCCGCAGCATTACATACACACTCCGCCAAGTTTCCTGTAAGTGTAACTATAATATGTTAAAAAAATTGTAAGAGTCATCTGCAGTAATAATTTTATATGCTATAATATACTGCTGTGCTATAGCATAGCAGTCTTTTTTTTTGGCGGGAGCTATGGAGTGGTCACGCCGCGCTAAATCCGAAGGGGCGCACGAACCCATAGACCCGCCCTACAAATACCTCTCCACGACGAGCGAGAGGGCCACCGGAACCCGGTCTTTGTCTTCGGCGGCCCGCCCGGCGGTTTACCCTCGAGGTTATCCTCTCGAGTCGACGCCCCGGCAGCTTTCGCCGTCGGGGCGTCGTCCTCACGCGGTGGCCTCGCTTCGGGGCGACCACACTAATCCTCGGTCCGGTCACCCGCTGCCTCGGCTAGGGCGGCATCAGGCAGAGGTACTCGCGCCGGAATAGCATAGCAGTCGAGAAATTAAAAATATAATAACTACTCTTTAACTGGCCACAAACAATACGAAGAAGAGCCATAATTACATTGCTTGCTAAGTGAGGAGTTTTAAACATAGTACCTATGGCATATCTTTTATTTTATTGTTATTTTAAAAGCACCTGCTCGAGGTTTCATCCGTGTAAAAAAAGTAATCCCAAGTAAATCTCAAGGCAACATATTACTAGGTACAAACTATCCTATGTTAATCCAGAAATGATCTTATGTGCCAATTGTCATAAAAATCTGTTCCATAGTTCACGCGTAACAAACATTAGAACATCATCGCAGAATTTCACATTTATAATAAGTAGAATCAAACTGAAAAACTATCTGACAGTAAAATAGCACAGTTGCATCAAAGCTGCCACTAACATGACATTACGTAATATCTTTCGATAATTCACTTTCGTACAGACCCCATAGTTAATCGATACACACCATTCAATTTTCATGCGATTAACTCTTCGTGTTTAGACCGCGAAGATCCGTGATTTCACTAATACGCTAGGGTTATCATGTATATTAATTAAATACGCAAAATCATGAATAAATTGACGATAGTAGTACCAGCTATCCCAATAAACGCTGTCTTCTACAAATAAAAAAAAATGAATAAATCATTGGCCGGTAGATGGCGTACGTCTCCCACAAAGCCAATACAATACGGGCCACAGTTCGATTGTAGGACGACAAGTGGCAGAACGATTTGAAGGGATTTTCAAGAATTACGTGTGATAATAATTTTTCCCTTGTAAACAAGTTTAAAAAAACATTTCCTTTTAATTGACTACATATTGGGTCCAATTGCTAATTTAAACCATTCTTGAATCTATCTGAACACACACGGAAATATTATCAAAATTGGTTTAGCCGTTTAGGAGCAGCTCAATCACATACACACGCACAGAAAAAATAGACGTATTTAAAATTATTTTACTGCGTAAGGAGTAAGAGTCTGTAATAGCTTTACAGCATTCAACGTCTTTCTACAAATTTTATATATATTAAAACCGTAGGTCCCCATTTAGACTTCAGCAACATCCCAAGTTGAAGTTCGTTTATTTAAAAAGATGCCCTCGGACAAGGTTGTTTAAATTTATATCAGAAGTTATTTTATTTAGTTGTACTTGATTTTATTTACCATCTATTAAATATTTTAACATAAAAATATTCTAACCCTTTTCATATGAACTATTGTAAAGCTTTTTTATTTTCTTTTCAAGGATTTTACTCTTGCAGTAGTCGTGTCTGATGATTCGGTTACCCGCGGCTAAAGAAAAAGTAATGATACTTGAAACTCATACTATGCAACACACGTAAATGTTTTTTTGTTTCTAAAAATAATAATTTACCCTAAGGAATAAATCCTTGTATTGTGGCGCTCTTTACAAACTGAATTAACGGCCAAAAATTACACATAGATTCAAAAGAACAATTTATGAATCGCGCAACGTATTGTCCCATGTGGAAATTAAACCCAATGTCATTACTTTTATTCTATTCGTGTATCAAAATAAAAAAAATAATATCAATTTATTTAAACGCTATCATAGATAATGGTATCATGCCTACAGGTCAACTTTAGATACAGAAAGTGCCTGTAATGACCATCTAATAAAACTAACTCAAAATCTTCGACTGAATTAATATGAGTCGATATGTTTCACTTCTCTTTCTTCCCACCTCATATATGTATGACCTATTGTTGCATTAAGTCCTCTACAGCAGAAAAAACCAGCTGCCATAGTGGATTTTTTGGTATATATGTAGTTTGGACAAATATATCAGTTGTCAAAAATTAATTTCCTGTGGGAATTAAAAAAATATAAGTGAGGTATCATTAGAAGGCAATACAGCAGGAGACTCTCCCCTGAAACTTGTAACTTATTTCAGTAATGATAGGGCCACATTCTTAACAGTTCTTTGTCTACAGCCGCGGGACAGTCCGTCCAGGTTAGTACCACACTCTCGCAGAAAATTGACGTCTAAGCAGTGTGGTGCTGTGCTCCGTGAAGCACAACTTTCTGAGTGGGTTTGGGTTGGTAGGCAACGCTTTAGCTCTACCTTTAGTATTACAAAGATCCATGAGCGGCAATAACAGTTATCATCAGTTGTGCTGCTTGCTTGTTTTTTTTTATTGCTAATGGTGGCATACGAGCAAGTAGCACATCTGATGGTAAGCGTTACTGCGGCCCATGGACCTTTGCTGTACCGAGCGTATAGCTAAGCCGCTGCCTACCAATACAAACCCCAAACCCACCCAGTTGTGATAACGGCTCTCTCGCTCAACAAACGAAGCGCAATAGCACAATACCATTACTCAGACGTCGATCTTCTATGAGAGTGTGATACTACCCTGGACGGACCAGCCCGCGGCTGTAGACAGAGTACTGTCAATTAAATTTAATAATATTAATTATAATATAACTCGTGATCAAGTGCCGCTTATGGCATCTGGCCAAGCCATAATTTTTTAAATTATCCATTTTTCTAAATCAAAAAAATATAGGTTCCTGAGAAGTAAACACCAACACATTATATACTAAAACCTTCTCCGAAACACGCTGCATCTTATAGTATAAGTATTATTCCGATCTGTTCAGTAGTTTTTGCAATATAACCGAACAAATAAACCGACTCTCCATTTGTTTGTACAGATTTCTAATATATATCCAACTCATGATTTTTCAATACTAATATAATTTTGAATTATGTTGCCAACCCTATAAACAGCCACACGTATATATGATATGAGAACTCATAGTTTTTGCTGGTGTATTGTGCTGAGAGAGAAAGTGATCATTGTAATATTACTTCCCCGACAGTTGTGACGAGTCGTGTGATATTCCTAATATTATATTTAAATTCATAGAATTTTTTAAGCGAAATTTTGTTTTATTAGGAGTGATAATTGAGGATTGTGGAGATAAGCGATCACGCCATGGATATAGTTTTTAAATGACACTTTTGTGACGTTCAAGGATGTACTGTGCAGAAAATAGTGATATTTTGTTATGGTTGGAAGTTTTACCTGTGATTTAATGTTGATATTTTTATTTATTTTTTTATTTTTGTGTTTTGTGTATTTTTGGAGGTAAAGGATTAAGCAACAAAAGGAAAATATTTTTATATAATTTTATATGTATACATATACATAGTTTTATGTATACATATACATAAAATTAATTAAATAAATAAATAGTTAGTAGTTGACTGCAAAGATGCGCAATGGTCAAGATACCGACCTACCGTGCCAGTATAATGGGTTCGATTCTCACGCAAAACAATACTTTGTGTGGCCCACAAATTGTTGGTTTGAGTCTGTGTGTAATTTTTGTCAGTTAAATTATATGTTTGCAAATTCTCCCGCAATACAAGGATTCGATCAGTGCCTGGCGTTGTCCTTTAAAAAATAAAATGAATAATGGTAGGGTTACATTGTTGACGGCCACCGAAGTCCGCTCGCTCGGTGACGAGAGGCGCTTTGCAGGGTGGGTCTATAGGGTCGCGCGCCGTCTCTTCTGTCGCTCCGGACCGATTCGGCGGGGCGTGACCACCTCCATAGCCCACAGCAAAAAAAGGTTACATTGTTGACAGCTTTCTGTCTACAGTCGCGACCCGGGCCGCCCGGTGTCTACACTCTCGCAGAAAATCGTTGTCTGAGCAGTGGCAATACACTGTTACGCTTCATTCGGCCCATGCTCCTTTGCCATCTTAAGCAATTAAAAAAAAATACTTTTTAGAAAGACAATACCTGCATTAAGAATTAAACATTTATATAGCAGGCAGCACTTTATAAAGATACAATAATCGGACACAAATTATACTGGGTGTAACGATAATGTAAAGGATTTTCTTCAATATTATAAGAGATAGTATTTATTTGAAACTTCAGTAACTACCTTTAGGTTACGATAATTTCCGGGCGGGCCACCGAAGACAAAGATCGGGTACCGGTGGCCCGCTAGCACGGCGAAGAGAGGAGAGTTGTATGGTTGGTCTACGGGGTCACGCGCCTCTTCCGTCACCCCGGACCGATTTGGCGGGGCGAGACGCATCCATAGTCCGACGCAAAAAAGAAAAAAAAAGGTTACGATAATTTTATTCGGTTAATTTATGAAAGTTAAGAACTCTTCCATCCATCCATCCATCAGGCCGTAAACGTCCACTGTTGGACATAGGCCTCCCCACGAGAATGCCATCTATAACGGTCCTGTGCCACCTGCATCCAATGGTTTCCTGCGACCTTGATGAGGTCATCAGTCCATCGAGTGGGGGGTCGTCCTACGCTGCGTCGTCCGATTCGTGGTCGCCACTCGAGAACCTTTTTTCCCCAACGGTTGTCGGTTCGTCGAGCGATGTGGCCTGCCCATTGCCACTTCAACGTGCTAATCCTTAGGGCTATATCGGTCACACCCGTTCTTCTACGGATTTCCGTATTTCGGATTTTATCACGTAGAGAAATACCGAGCATAGCCCTCTCCATAGCACGCTGAGCGACTTTGAGCCTTTTTATGAGGCCGACATTTAGAGACCACGTTTCAGTGCCGTAAGTCATCGCTGGTAACACACACTGGTTATAAACCTTTGTTTTCAGACACTGCGGAATATTAGACGAGAAGATCCTCCTAAGTTTCCCGAACGCTGCCCAGCCGAGTTGGATTCGTCGGCTGACCTCTTTCTCGAAATTGGATCTACCTAATTGGACTGTTTGTCCTAGGTAAACATAGTGATCGACAACTTCGAGAATCGCATTCCCAACCAGGACCGGTACAGAAATGACATGGGCATTAGACATGATTTTCGTCTTGTCCATGTTCATTTTCAGCCCTACTAGTTGGGAGACCTTGCTGAGGTCATTGAGCATGGTGCCAAGGTCCTCCAGGGATTCTGCCATGACTACGATATCACCTGCGAATCGAAGGTGAGTGATGTATTCGCCATTGATGTTGATGCCGAGTCCGGTCCAGTCTAAGAGCTTGAAGACATCTTCCAGCGCAGTGGTGAACAGTTTCGGAGAGATAACGTCTCCCTGTCTCACGCCTTTCTGCAGCTGGATCGGTTTCGTACTCTTATCCTGGATGCGGACTGACATAGTAGCGTCTTTATACAAACACTTCAGCACTTCGATATATCGATAGTCAATTTGGCACCTCTGAAGGGACTGCAGCACTGCCCAAGTCTCTTAATCGAAGTAATTTATGTATTACTAGCTTTTGCCCGCGGCTTCGCCCGCGTAAAAGGTTACTTTCCTAAAGTTGTTGATCCCCTATTTTTATTTTTGACCGTCGGTAATACAGTGCAACGGTATTACAATACTCAGGGTTGGAACTTCATTACTGGACTGCTAGATGGCGTTGAAGAAGCTAGATTTTGAGATTTTTAGACAAACATTTTTTTTATTTTTTTATATAAAATTTTTGTTTTTTTTTAATAAAAAAGTATCCTATGTTACTTTTAATACCTCCAAGAATATGTGTACAATGTTTCATGATGATCGGTTGAGTAGTTTTAGCGTGAAAGCGTAACAAACAAACTTACATTCACATTTATATATTAGTAGGGATATTCCGTGGTGATTCGAACTTTGCCTTGGAATGTTTATTATGTTTCTGATATTACTTCGGTTTCTACAAACATTATCAACAATGTAACCATCAATATGTACATCCTAACCGTATACGAGCAGTTCTTGTCTGAACCAGCGATGAACATAATTCTACAAAATTAAAAGTACAAGATAAATCTAAACACGCGGCGTGTCAAGCCGAGTTCGGGCAAAAAGGACTGGTGAGCCGCATCGTTCTAAGTTTTCACCAACCATTTCCAGCCACTTTTGACCCCGTCATAACTTAAAAACTCTTTAAAAATAAACACACCAAAATTTTATATAAAATACTCTATTATTTTATAATAAATTTTATTATCACTAAAAAGATTATAGTGAGTTAATCTTAAAATAGACTTAGACCGTCGCGGACTTTTTTTTTAGAACTTTTAAAGACGAGCAATTCTGTCGTGCCTAATTTTTACGTAACTTTAACCGTTTACGCAAAGCATATATGTAATATATAATGGAAGCTCTCAAAAAGGTTTTATTTTGCTTGTTTTTGACACATTTTTTCAATAATGCTCTACTCCTATGGGTCGTAGTGTAATTTTATATAACCTACCTCGGTAAATAGACTATTCAACACAAAAGAATTTTTATATTCAGGCGATTAGTTTCTGAGATTAGCAAATTCAACCAACCAAACACATAAACTCTACAGCTTTATAATATTAAGAGTAGATTATGGTGTATAGACAGATAAATATCTTTATTACACAATAAACTCCCATCACCATATTTCTGTCAATTCAAGTACTTTTAAACACTCCATTTTTACGTGATATCTCGATTCTAATATTAACTGTAACATATATTTTCTCGCAGATAGAACGTGAGGTAATATTATCGTCTGGTGATAAGAACTCCAAGGTGCCAATTCTACAGGAAGCACGAAAGAGAGGTAGACTTGGAGCCGTAGCGCCGGATGCTCCACCGAAAGCTCTCTCAGCTTGGACACATGCTGAGGTACGTAAACAACTTTAAAAAGGTTAAGAGTTAAATAAAAAATCAAAATCGATCAACAACACTAATATGAATTATGATTTCCTATTGCCCTCGTTTTAAAAAAAATAAAAACCGATATCTCTCGAAGCTAACAGTTCATACAAATAACTATTACCATTATATTGATACATAAAGTATAGACTACAGTTTGAATTGAAAGCACACTATCCAACTCTTAAGCGATGCAATCTGATGGCCGTTAGTCTATGGATTATACTTAGCAGTAATTTATTTAAGTAGGTTTATCTACGTGATACGGAACTCGGACTTTTTGCATATTAAAAAAATTGTTATTGTATTGCCACTATAAACGTAAATGATATGTAACCATAGAGCTATTTTTTTTGTCCTGGTCGTCCATTCGGATAGGCAAAATGAATAAAGTTTATACAGCCAAGTTTTATACTATTTTCTTCACAAGTTATTATAACTTCATATTGAATAGCTTAATTGTAGTCACTGTCCGTCAGTAAGTCAAGTCGTTACTTTAATTGGACACTGAAAACCAAATTTATGATGTTTCTAAAAATTTTGGCAGAACATGAAATTACACGTGAACTACTATTAAATCATATGCTATATTTCAGCACTTTAACTGTATTCTATTACATAAAATACAAGCAAAACTATTCAACATACACTAAAGAAATGAATATAATTCCAGAGCGCGACATGACATTTAAAAATTCTCACCAAAAAAAAAATCTATAACCATAGAGTAAAATAATAGATATCTGTATTATTATCATAAAGTTTTTTTTTTAAACGTGATGATCTTTTAGACACTATAGATTGGATACCAATAAATTTTAATATATTACCTGTTTAGTGAGAAAAGTTTATAGACTATAATATAGTAAGACTTCCGTGTGATGTTGTTGTTGGAGTAAGAATAGAATTTACCATCTCCTTCTTACCCGTAGATGTCGTATAAGACAACTAAGAAATATAACATGCATATAACATTTGTGCAAGAAATGGTAATGGCAAACTCGAAATAAAACCTTATATTAAGCCGTTTGACCAGCGTGTTATAGTAGGTCAAATTTCCTCTTATTGTGGAAGGGGCTTGAATCTATCAGTGGAATATATATGATAATGAGATTCTTCCCTGGAGTTGATGATGAACGAATGTACCTACTATATGACTTTCACTGCCCTTTTCGTCCATAGGGTGTTGTAAATCGACTAAGAGTGTTGTCTCTTAGTCGTAAATAAAATCGAAAGGTTAAAAAACCAATAAATTTACGTTCTATTGCGATTCGAACCCAATAATGGCGCTTAAAGATGGTCTAGGAGGATTTTTTTAATATTTTTTTAGTATTAAAGTAGACTCGCCTTCATTCCCCATGGAGTAAACAGAAAAGACCCCATACATCATCAGCAGGTTTAATGTCATGTATATAATAACATTGCCCGAGCTACGATTTGAACCTGAAAAGTGTTTAAGATTACCAGTTAGTTTGTATCGTAAGCTTTTTATATACTGGCGAAATAATATATATTATTAAGTTATAAAATAAAAACAATTCATTATATCAATTCTTTGCCTCGAAGGTCCAAGGATATAAGCATATGACTGCCAACAGTGATTTTTTGGGTTCAAATCCTGAAAAACTTATTGAAATTTTTACCTAATTTTCTTTTTATTTTCAAGAATTTTCTTACAAAATTCATAATAATAAGCTCAGGTGTGTCTATTTTATGTCTTTATTATATTATACACTTTAGAAATAAATACGTGGGAATATTTTTAAAGATATATTTAAATGATCGCGTCTTCATGCGTGAAGTTGCCCATTCACCCTCTTTACACACTCGCTCCATATGTTCACTGCTATCGTAGGGCCTTGTGCAGGTGCCATTGACCTTTATAAAAGGACATAAATGCCTCCACAAGACAGGTACTTTCTATTGCAATGTGGTAGTTAGAAAAAAAACTACATTTAACGACAACGCTGACATTTAAGTTTAACATCTAAATACCATATTCCTGTTTAATTATATTTATAATTTTAGTGTTTTGGCTTCTGTAAAACACATTGTTTTCTCTTTATTTTTTTAATGGCAATTAGCTACTAACACGAGTCCATTATTGCCACTATCAGGTTATAATTTTCTTCACAAATTATCAAATTCTTCACTTTAGTTTCTTCAAATTATTAATTGTCCATCAGTAAGCCAAATAGTCGTCTTGAAGAGTATAGTTATAGTCTACAGTCATACTGTTAATGGTATCTTCTGAGAATTTTGTTGGAAAATGAAAACATTTATAAAAAACTTATGTGACATAACTACTAAAATCAATCAAATCATTAGTCAAAATTAATAACATATTATGTAATACAATATAGAGAAAGTGCTAAAGTACAAGTATAAAGCACTAGAGACATCGTTGCAAGATGGCGGAATTGTCGTAAGTTACCGATCTCTTGTTCGGAATTGCCGTGTAACAAGTTTTTGTGCGATCTACAAATTATTATTCTGAGTGTTATTTGTGTCCGTTAATGATATATTTGTGAAATATTCTGCGACACAAAATTAGTTAGGGCTAAGTATTGTCTTTATTATATATTATATAACAGTCGCTTTACTTGTGTCTCTTTCTACCAAAACGATTTTTTTCCCGAAAAAGATCGATTCTTAAAACGATTCGAATCATCATCCAAAGAATCAATTTACAAAAAAAAATTTAAAAGATCGATTATCGTTCTATCTTTTAGATTTTTCTTTCAATTTTATAAAAAGTGGCCATGCTTGCGCTTAACGAGTTTCATGCTTAATGGTCTCAATGTAATTATTCAACTAACTATAAATAATGTTATAATTCAAAAAACTGAAAATATAAAATTTCTATGATGTTAAAAAATAATGAATTTCTATGCAAATTGATTTTTGGTTCAAAGATAGATTCTCCGATTAATCGATCTAAAATCGCCACTGTTGGTATAGACCGCCCCATAGAGTGAGTGTTAAACCACTGTTGGCAAACGAGTTGGCAATCGTAGAATTATAATTACCTGCTGCTCTTGGTGCTTTAGTCACGCATTAGTCCATCCATCTATTCTATCAGCCTACCCGCGTCTATTTTTGTGAAATGTATTCTCGTCTCTCTTAATTCAATAATAATCACGTTTAACAAACGGGTTGACAATGACTTGAATTGAATGAATGACTTGAAATGAAATGAATTTCAAAAGGTTTTATCTGTAGAGATGTTATCCATTCGATTCATATCGAAAAAGAAAGGACAATGTTCTATTTTATTCTTAATTCGACATCATACATATTCAAGTCCTTCAAATTTAATTTGCTTTTTAGACAAGTTTTTCAACTGCTTCATTTAAATTTTCTACTTGAATATTTGTTGCGGATCCCAAAAGAATTAAAAGTATTATCGAATTTAAAGTATTGCCGATTAAAAGTATTACCGAAAGTGGCACCGCGGACCGCCTGACAATCAAACCTTTTTTTTTATTTAATTTTTTTTGTTTGCGGTGAACTATGCTGTGGTTACGCCCTCGCCAAATCGGCCTGGGGCGACGGAAGAGGAGGCGCGCGGCCCCATAGATCCATCCTGCAAAGCGTCCCTCGTCGCCGTGCCACCGGTAACCGATCTTTGTCTTCGGTGTTCTTGACAGTCAAACCTAGGTGTCATTTATGGAGACCGTTATGAATCCTGGCTTACAAAAAATGGCGGGAACGAAGAATTAATCCAACAAAAGCTATTATAAAATATCTGGCGAAAGCGACAAAATTTAGCTTTCAGCTTTAAGCTTTAATATTAAAACAATAAAGTTTAAGTGATGTTGAAGGATGCGTCATGCAACGACCACTCCAAGGTCGGGGTTTAACTGATGACGTCATATTACACGTACAGATTATGAATAAGATATAATTAGGGTATCGGCAGTTCATTGCTACTAGAACAAATAATCATTTGCAAACTGAACTGAATGATAATGATTTCAAATGGCCACTATTAATCTGATTCTATATAATCAATTTTCCATGTGATAATGCAGTTTTTTTTTTATATAATATTTATTCATGACCATGGGCACAAAGCCTTTTAATCGAATACATTGTGAGCTTAACGAACTAAATATAAGTATTGTATAATTTTCTCCATAACTTATAGTATTTTATTCCATTTCTTCATGTTAAGTAGCTTATTCGTAATAAAAACTCCTAAAAAATCTAACCACGGTTTAGGAAAAAAAATATCGAATCAAATCGGCTCATATGCGTTCCACTGCTGGCCTCTTCTAAGAGTAGGGAAAATGACATACTAAAAATCATGCTGCTTAAATAGGTTGGCATATGGTTTTATTTCAAGTTTTCCTTCTCTTCCATAGAGGTTACATATACATTATATGTAACCTCTATGGAAGAGAAGGAAGTCCCTTAGTCATCTTTTACGTCACCCTCGGACCAGATAGAGGTGGTGAATTGTGTTATTTCTCCGTCACCGCACCTGAATTAATAATTAATTTGTCTCCTATCTCATACCAAATTTTATTATACATTAAACCTACCTTACCGAGTAGCGCGGATTTGATACCCACACAGGAAATTTACAAATATGGTTCTTAAAATATTGTTCTAAGTCTGGGTGTAATTTAATTAGTATCCCCCCCAAATTGTTTAGTTCATTAGTGTAGGGTGTTGTTATGTAGAACATAGGCATATATTGGCTGACGATTCTTATATATAATTTCTATTCGACATAGGAATCCCTTACGCCTAGTAAATAGTTCAATAATATTAGTAAGCATTATTCTATCGAATAGACGGCGTCAGTACAAAATAACGCATAAAAATTCATGATGCGCAGGCGACGTAGCCAACGTTGCGTACGGAGAAACAACGGTTGTATGGAGCCGTATTAAACGAGTGCCGGCTCGCTGCGACGAACTTTCATATTGTTTTTCTTATATATTAACAATCTAGAAATGTAATGGACCACTTACCACATACAATTCCCACTATATATATCTTAGAAAACATCTAAAAGTCAATTATGTAACATAAATAAGAAAGAACCAACCTATAAATTAAGTTTGGTATTATAATATTTATAGCTTAATGCGTCAAATAGAGTATTTATTCTTAATATAATACGTTATTGTGATATATTGAGTGTGGTAATTCATTAAGAATATAAAGTGTCGTCACCCATTTCTTTCTTGTAGGAATTGTAAAAACCGTCTAAAGGAGCACCAAGAAATTGGATAGCAGTGCTCGTCTGAGAGGACTATAATAGATATTGCGATCGGTAACTGGTCTACCAAGCCTGGTGACTATTGACATATATACATAGCGGCTTGCTATATGGGACTATGGTAAAGGTCGTCCTACATTGCGTTGTATGCTTCATGGTCGTGATTCGAGAATTCTGCCCAAATAACCGGTTCGACATAAGCAATTTATCCTGTCCATTGCGTACTAATAATAATGCTTATGTCAGTTACATTCATTCTATTACGGTTTGAAAGGGTAGTACTATTTTAATATTATTAAAGCTGAACATTTTCCGTGTGGCGGCGGGATAAGAATACAATTGTAGCCCTCCATTTATTGGCCCATGGGAGTCGAAAAAATCGACTAAGGGAACACAGCAGTTCTGGCCTGGATAAAATAACCTAATTAACATAGAACACCGAATTGCGTTCGCTAACCAGCCTGCCAAGCTTGGGGGTTACTGCACTATTCCCTTATATGAGTAAGCACTATGAGAAAGGTTTATTTTTAGTAGTGAATGATAAATGCTGAATAATGATAAAATGATGATGACGATGATAAACATCATAGAATGTATAGAAATATGCGCAACTTTAATGTATAGTTATGTAGACTTTATTTTAAATATTATCGTAAGTTGCCATTGTCATGTAATTATCTACCAACAATTCATAAAAAGTTTGTTAACCTGACAAGTAATTCGGATGTACAAATACATTTTAATCACAAATTAAGACCAAGTACTTTTGCGGCACGTAACAATGAAGAAATTCTCGCATAATCACAACAAGCCAACACCAATCCCATCTAGATAAGCAAATTGTGACAATTAACATAATACAAACAATAGCCGATGTTCACACGAACCTTATTACAAAATTATGTAGATACTGTCGCTTAGTATTTCAAACCGCCAATGTGAAATGGTTCTACTTTAATTCAAGAAAAAATACAAATGATATAATATTTAACTAAATTATTAAAAATAAATCATCATTTCGTTAGTATGGATAAGTCTGTATTATCGTATTATTTACGTATAAAATGACGAAAAATATTATAATAATTTATTACATTTTAACTAAACCAATTGTCAGACCAAGCACAACGTTAGTCTTTTTTCTATTAAAAAAATTGTAACATCAATGCAAAATTTGAAGTTGCACCCACCACACAGTAATTAAGCATCCGTATAAGGTACGAGTACATATATTTGACACATTGTTAAAAATGTGCCCCTGTCTACAGCTTTGGAAGTGACGGCATTATACAATAAAATTTCATATTTCACTAGAGTTTTAAACACGAAATAACTATATGATTCACCCGTTGAAGGCAAGACAAAGTATGTACAAACTTAGGTATTTAATCACTATTTAATTCGTCACATATGTAATTTATAGCTACAGTACTAATAACGGACGTAATTACGATATTCACCAACAGTAATTCGTAAAGTAATTTATAAAAATCCAGCAATAATACCGAACGATAGTATTCGTCATAATACAACCGTATATTCTGAAGGTAACAGAACGCTCGCGGTCGTATCCGAACGCGCATGCGCATCCGGTGGTAGGTTGCGGCGCTCGCGCCCGACCAACACAAAACACAAGCCAGTATTATTTAAAACTTTCAGTACTCAACTTGTGTCATGTGAATCATTTATAAGTGATAAAAAAATGGTGGAATTCGCTTTGGAAAACAATGTTAGTAATATAAAAACTTTTATAACATTAAAAGTGTTTTATAGTTATCTACATTTCGTATATTTATAATCTATTAATATCTATTTAAAATGTATATATTTATGTAAAATTAATAAAAATAATCTTATAGTGAAATTCTCTAGACAGAATAATAATATAACTATTAAAATCATCCGGTATAAAAACGTGGCTGTATATAATTTCCTTTGTCTGGCAAGGAATAGACAGTTAATGCAGTGTTAATGGTTCAAGGATTTTGTTAAATAATTATAGTTTGGTCTAACAAAAATAATTTATTACTCTGTTGTGTATAGTTAAAGAATTATTTATTATAATTAAATTTAAAGTTTTGTGATTACGGGGTATAGAAGTTATACAGATTAAAAATATGGTACATATCAATATTTCTTTTCACGCGGGTATTATGTAAAACGGAAATAATAAAATCTATGCAAGATACTATCCCGTCTGGCTACCGAAGTATGTTTTTTCACTGTGAAGGTTTGTGGCCAATAATAGGACATGTCTGGTCCACCAGCAGATCCATCTGCTAATAATAAGAATAGCTTGATTAACTAAGCAAAGGATAGAGCTATTTGAGTATCAAACTGGGTTCGATTTCCGCGCAGAATATCTATGTGCCATATGTTTTAAGTTTTGTTGTAATACGTCAATTATGTGTTTGTAAAAGCTCCCGCTATTTATGGATGTATTTTTTATCACGAGTTTTATTTTTCAATTATATGGCTATAACTATAAGAGAACGAAAACTCAAAATAAAAAATCGAAGTAAGACCCTATCTATTATCAATCAATTTTTCTCTTACAATTAAGGAAGCTATGCTCGCGTACTGAATAAAATATTTTTTCTTATTAATAAGTAATTTATTGAATACTTAATTCGGCGTCACAATTATTAACATTATCTTCGTCAAGAGTAGGAATTACCGTTATCCCAACCCGTATACTGTCACGTCTTCTTAGTTTCCTTACTAGAAGAACAAGCGCAGAACATACTGCATAGGTTCTTAGCTATCTCTTTCGAAATGCCTTATATCTACTAGCCACTATAGTTAATAATATAACATAATGATATCTGATTTTTACGCGAGTAATACACATATATAAAAAAATGTCCACCGAAGACAAAGATCGATTACCGGTGACCCGCTCGCACGGCGACAAGAGGTGCTTGCAGGGTGGGTATACGGGGTTCCGCGCCGCCTCTTCTGTCGCTCCGGATCGATTTGGCGAGGCGCGACCACATCCATATTCAACCGCAAGAAAAAAAAATATGAAATAAAACTATTTATACATATTTTAGCGTATTTTATTTATATTTAAATTTGATATTTACTTTTCTAAAGTTTAATCAACGCTTTTCAGCGCTCTCCCGTGAACATGAAAGCAAAAAAAAAAACATAAAATATATTCTATATTTATATTTAATTACGATGCTAACAAAAATAACCATAAAAATTGTATGTTAAACAATAATGCTATATTTTGTTGGTATACAAACATTGCACTTTATTCGCAAGAATTATCAGGTTAAGAATTTAGGTGGTATATATACAAACAGAAGGAATGAAAAAAAACAAGAAAGTGAACGCTTGACCTAGTATATAGATATGTGATGAGACGGGATAAAAGTAATATTGTGAGGCAAGTTTTAAATATGAATGATTGAGGCTTTAGGGAGATCAAAGAAAAAATAGAAGGAATGCATCAGGCATGACATAAATAGACAAGGAGTGAATACAGAGATGACGTCTAATAGGGCTGTATCGAAGAAAAGGACATATTGATCTCAATTTAAGATGATGATATATAATCAAACTATACTATTCTCCTAATCTCATCCCAATTACTTGGGGTCGATACAATATGTACTCTTCTTTCATAGTACTTTATTGTAAAAGTTAATTTGCAATAGTTTTATGACCGACCGCCTGCCATACGTCAACCCTACAACATATATGTATTAATAGCAAACATATATTAAAAATTTATAAGTTCTTAAACATATCTTTACGATAAGGACACAATAGTGACCATAAAATATTAGAAATCAAAAAATTGTATGTACTTATCGAATAGCTAAAGAGAACAAACAGTTTCCGTCAACTTTGAACATAGCTTAAAATAAATCCATCTACCAGTCTAGCAAAGCCCACTATTGGACATAGGGCTCCCTAAAAGGTATAATATCAATCACGATGCTTGTTAAAAATGTTATTTCTCGTATTTGGTGGTGTGTTTTTGAAGTAGAATAATTCCATTAATTCACCTAGTAATGAATTTAATGATTCACATCGGAAAATAAGGGGTGATGACACGTTGTATTCTTTATTTATTACCATATGGAATAGTTTAATATAGGTACATACATTTTTTTTTATCTCGGCCATTGCTATGACGACGGTGATTTAGCAAAGCTCTTTGTGGTACACATATTTATAATGTATTGCTAAACAGTTCTTTTTTGTGTATGTCTTAGTTGTTAGCCGCAGATGGCTATGACAACTTTACCCGGACTGTTGGATGAGCGCTTAGGACTTTTAACACGATGGTATATGCAGCTTGCTACATCTGCTATTTATTTATATCCATGATGCAGAATGTAATTTATTTTAGTAGTCTGTCTACAGCCGCGGGCCAGCCCGTCCAGGGTAGTACCACACTCTCGCAGAAGATCAACGTTTGAGCAATGGCTACATGCTGTTGTGCTTCGTTCGGTGAGCGAGAGAGCTAGTAGCCCAACTGGGTGGGTTTGGGATATGTATTGGTAGGCAGCGGCCTAGCTATACCCCTGGTTATGCAAAGCTCCATGGGCGGCAGTAAAACTTACCATCAGGTGTGCTGCTTGCTCGTTTGCTACCAAAAGCATAAAAAAAAAAGAATACGGATTAAACAGAAAAGTATAATAGATTTAATTTTGGTAGACAGTCGCCTCCGAAGCAAAATATTGGACGCAAGAGCCTACAGGTGCCCCACAGTCGACACGGACCACTATCTCGTTATTGCGAGATTTGGTGGTCTGTTCAGAAAGTGGAGGCACTGGCGAGAGCGTGTCCTCTTCGGAGGGCTTGAAAGAATAAAGGTTGAAAGGTTGCAAGAAGAGTGTGTAAGAGAAAAGTATGCAGAGGGTGTCCGAGAACGGCTGACGATGGCAAGCCAGCCGCAATCGGACATTGAAGAATGCTGGAGAGTATTGAAAGAGAATATGGTAGACACAGCGAAAGAAGTATGTGGAAGTTCAAAGAAGCATAGAAAAACAAATGGTGATGCATGGTGGGATGCGGAAGTGACAGCTTCCGTAGAGCAAAAGAAGAAAGCGTGGCTGGACTATGTCACTTCTTTGAATCTGAATGACAGTATGACTGAACAGAAGAAAGAAATATATCGGCAATGTAAGAATGACACCAAGGCCTTAGTGAAAGAGAAACGTGATAGAGCACGTATCGTTATAAAGGATAGTTAATTATTTATAATTAACAATAATTATTGCATATAATCAGACGTTAGACGCATCATCGTAGAAAAATAATAAACTTTCGATTACTTGTTAGTCAATTAAAAGCAATTTTATTAATTTCATTCTTCAACAACACGCCTTTCACCAATGTTACCACGTTTACAGCTACATCACACATATTACTAACAATTCTAACTCCTAACAACCCATTGTATACAGTTCCCATCGCAATACAAAACAATAACATAGTTTATATATATTATTTCTCACGCAGAACCAGCAAGCCGGCACATCGGCGGAGTTTAGACAATACCACGACCAATACGGTTATAACATGAATCAAAATCAAGGCGCCGTTGCAAGAAATATACAGAATTATGAATCACCAAAACCACCCGTACCTGCTAAAACTTATGGCAAATCAGATACACCTAATAATTCACAATTAATTACTGTAACAGTTGAAACTGGTAAAGATAACACGAGAGATGCACCGAAAAGTGCAAAATCTGTTAGTAAAACTTATCATACACTCAAAGATATGATCTCGAGCAGATTTAAAAGTAAAGATGCTAGTGATAGTGATAAAAATAATGAACAAGAAGTGAATTTGAATAATAGTGAAGAAAGAAAACGGCCGGAGCCTGAGAGACGGCCGGAGCCACCTGAACAAGTGACTCCACGAGACGGGGGCCCGAGGAAAGTAGATCAGGGTATATATGGTAGACCTATGACGCAGACTAGGCCGGAAATGCAGTACAGCCACGGGCTAGCGAACAATATGGCGTATCCTAGTCCTTCCACACACAGGTAATATTTTTTTAAATAATTATTATAAAAAAATATTAATGTTGCTAATGAATTATCATCCTGCTTATATACCAAATATTTGGGGTCGATGCAATATCTACTTCATTTCCCTCGTACATATTGTATTAGTTTTCTGACCCGCCGCTTGCCTGACGTCAACTCTCCTTTGGAATGTAATCGTTGATCAGACAGCATCAAATACAGTTGGCTAATGGCGATGTAAAAGTCTTAGTCGTCTTTTACGACACCCATGAATAAAATAAAGTTTGATAGTATTCGTAGCCGCTACTACATAGTAAAATAAATACCACCTAAAATAAACACTTTTTTTAAATATATGAATGTTATTTATAGCATGTGAGAAACTTGAAAGAACTGTAATCATCCAGCAGCCTACCAAGCGTTGCCATTATGTCGTAATCACTGCATATCCGATCTACCATGACAGTTCGTTTTTTTTTTTAAAGACTACACTCAACACTAAGGAAATAATCCATGTATTGCGAGGCACTTTCAAACATATAGTTAACGTAGATAAATTACACCCAGACTCCGAACAACAGTGTGTGGATCGCACAAAGTATTGTCCTGCGTAGTAATCGAACCTACGACACTGGCACGAAAGGTCGGTATCTTAACCACTACGCCATATGTGCAGTCATTTCTGTCAGTTCTGGATTCGATTTGCAAGCAAGACATTATGTTATGCAATCTACAAATTGTCGCTCTGAATTTGGATGTAATTTGTGTCCGAATTTAATTATATGTTTGTAAAGTCCGCCGCAGTCATCGATCACTAATTAATAATCGATGGCCGCAGTACAGGATTATTATCTAGTGCCGCGTATAAAATAAAAATGAAATAAAAAAATGGATCAAACAATCCCAAATGGAAAGGCGAAAGAAACGTCCAATAATAAAAGTTAATAGATTGTCGAATGGATGGATAATTTTATAAAGAAACTAAGATACTGAAATGCATCGAGCTTAACCTTTTAATATTAAACTTAATTACCATTTCATTTAAATAAATTGACTGCAGGAAATATCAATCTTAATGTCATTAAAATAATAAATTAAATTCGTTTTATTTATCCATAATGAACTGTACTTTCGTCCTATTTTATCGTAAGGGACATAAGGAAGTAGGTTACTATTAATATTCAAAACCATATGCAGTACTATTACGTACTTAGATATAAGTTTACTAAATGCGAGATTTAAATTATTCATATACACGCCCAAATAATTTTATAACGATCTATAAATTTTATCCTATAATCTATGTATGAGTTTTAATGGTAAAGGATTAAAAATATAATCTATCATAACTTCCTTCCGGTTTTGAATGGGTTGGTGCTGTGTGGTAGCGGCTACGAATACTACCAACCCTTACTTTGCTCGTGGATGTCGTAAAAGACGACTAAGAGCCTTATAATGACCTGGGCCAACTCCATCTGATGCCGTTTGGTCAACAATTACATACCCAAGGAGGGTTGACGTCTGGCAGGCGGCCGGTCATAAAACTATTGCCAATAATTTCACAATATGTACTATGAAATAAGAGTACATATTGTATCGACCCTATTGTAATTATTCGATTCTATCGACCCTAATGTAATTGGGATAAGAGTAGAAGAATGATGATGATGGTTTTGAATGGGTTGAAGGGACGTAGGAGTAGATAATTTTAGTTCAATATAAAACTATTTTTTTTTAGAAGACACTACTAAGGAAAAAATCTTTGTATTGCGGGGGACTTTACAAGCATGCAAATAACGCAGACATATTTTACCAAAAAAATCAGAACAATACTTTTTGGAACGTATAAAGTATTGTCTTGCGTGGGAATCAAACCCACGGCACTGGCACTGTAGGTCGGTTATATTAACCACTACGCAATCTCTGCTGTCAAGTTTCGTTTCGTTTTATTCCCTATTGCAGAAAGTAGGTAGATGATTGATGTAGGTAGATGGTTGATGATTGGTAGGTAGATGATGATTAATAACGAATCTATTCTGCGCTTAAGTCATACACGAGACCTGGGTGTTGAAATGGTGCCTGAATTAACGTTTCGTAAACATATTACCAAAATTTGTAGCAAAGCTTTCCGGGAATTAGGTTTTATTTTGAGAATTTGTAAAGATTTTAATAATATTTCGGCTATCAAAATTTTATATAATACTCTCGTACGCAGTTACCTTGAGACATCCGCAATCGTTTGGAATCCCCATGAGTCTAAATACATCCTTATGCTGGAAAAAATTCAAAATAAATTCACCCGTTTTTTATACATGAAACAGTATGGAGTATATCCATTTTATCCGCTTATGTATCCAAGTCTCTTTGTGCTGGGTATGGTTACGATCGATTGAGCGTGCGCCGCGATATGTCATTAGCGTGTTTGGCGTGTACTACGTGGCCAGCTACACCACCCCGCCATACTGGCTATGCTAAACCTGTGTACACCAGCAGGCCATATGGTTATAAGGGGCCAGCGGCACGCACTAAGCGTGCCAGCGGCCAGAACTAATATGCTCACTTACGCCCCCCTGACACGTGCTATTAAATTAATAAATACAATAAATTATACAGTAGACATTTACCACTGCAGCGTGCGTGAATTCACAGACGTTGCATACAAGTGCGTTGCGTATAATTAGTAAATATACCTATTTATTTAGTAGTATTGAATATGATAAAATATAATATTAAGCTATATTAATATTTTGATATTATGTTTTATTATTTAGTTTATTGTTATAATTATTTGTTTAAACATATTTTATTATTAATTTTAAAATTAATTTTGCTTACTTACAATATCGCATTAGGTTTAAATCCTGTAAAGGTATTGTAATTGCTACTTTTCAATAAATAAAAATAAATAAATGATGAATTGTATTCTTTTTACATCAATAAAAAGAAATAATTTATGTTACAAATTATATAATTTATTGAAGTGAAGCTTTAATGTGGTTATTGGAGAATCGCGCACTCTTTTCGTACTAAGCCTAAGTAACATTGTCGCACAATGCAGGACCAAATCCATCTGTGATTTTCTGGTCGAAAATTACGTTTCTGAAGAGACTTGACGTCGGACAAGCCGCCTGTCATTTCGTTTTGACAAAACTTTTAAGTTATATATATTATACCTATTGCGACCCCTAGTAAATGGGATAAGAGCAGAATAATGAAGAGATTTTTACTTAAGAATTAAATTTTTTAATTACCTTTTATTTATTTAATAGTATGACATAATAGGCTTTTTGTATAATATTTATATATCGAAAAAGAGTAACTTTAACATAGTTGAGACTTATTTCTAATAAATAAGGGGTCCAGTTTTGCGTGTGGTATGTTTTTTCATCGAATCTAAAATAATATTTATTTAAGAAATAGCTAATGCCCACGACCTCGTTCGCGTAATATTCTTCAATTGACCTTTCTAGTGAGATAAAAGGCGAGCGATAATTTTTCAAATTTAAATGATCACATTTTTTTTCTGGCATCAGATTTTAATGAAACAGACTAAATCTTGCGCTGAATGAGCTTAACCTATTTGTGAAAACTGTGAAACAATCAGTTAAGTAATTTTAGAGATTAGCGTGTACATACATACAGACACACAGACAGACAAAAAAATCCAAAAAAATGTGATCTTATGTTTTGTTGTACTTTTCTTACTACCTATACATATTTTTTAATAAATTTACCAAATATACAGACACGCGGTTTCTATTCATTTGTAAATCAAATCAAATCAAATCAAATCTTTATTTTAAAAAGTAAAAATAAGTACAAAATATCAGTTAGCACACTGTCTATTGTGTTAGTTAAAAACTGTGTTACAAAAGACAGGCATCTTCCTAATTAAATTAGAGCTATCTCTTAATATAAGGATTAATAATTAATGAAAAGTTAATAATATTACAAGTGCAAGTTTTAAATATAATCTAGATTACAAACTACACTGTGTGTGTGTGTGTGCACGCGTGCATGTAAGCATTTGTGCGAGTTTGTGTGTGCGTGTGTACGCGTGTGTGTGTGTATGTGCGCGTGCATGTATGCATTTGTGCGGGTCTGTGTGTCTGTACGCGTGTGTGTGTGTTTGTGTATACGCGTGCGCGCGTATGCGTGTGTGTGTGTGTGTAAGAACGTATTCATTTGTGTTGAGAACGTGTAAAATTTTAGGCTGTACTCTCAAGTAAGTTCTCTATAACATAATAATCTTGTTCATGAAGCCAGTGTACAATTCTAGATTTTAATTTATGTAGAATTAGCTTTTTTATTTTTAATAATTTGTTAAGTTTGTTATACATAAATGGTGCTAAGTGAGTGTAATGCCTCCAAGCTACCCCACTTTTGCAATGTGGCACAGGGCCAATATCGATTCGTTTAAATGATGGGGGTAAATGTGGAACGGTGTTCCTATGATACGTACTACGTACGTGTAATATGTATAGATTTATTGTTAAATAGTGACGCGAAATAAATTGGGATCACTAGTCCTTACCTCACCTCGAGAGTCGTACAAAATGGCTTAGGGATTAGAAGAATCTTCTCTATATTTTTTTTTATAGATTCCTCAATCTCTGAAATAAAAAAATTTCAACTCCACTTTTATCGTCAACTCATTTCCCAATCGTATCTATTTTAACAGTATTAGGCCTACATCCCACAATGTCACAATGGATTTCGCTTGGTTGATAGATATAGATAAATAGATAGTTATGTGCCGCCATTTTAAATATAAAAAACTATGAAAAAGTGATACAATTGAATAATTTGATTCATACAACGTCTTAGTATTTTATTTTTGAATCTCCATGTCACTGATTATTATTATATATATTTTAGATAATTTTTAAATCCCGGTAATATTCGTGTGGCGACGGGATAAAAATGTCAGTTACCCTTACTTGCCCGTGGGTGTCGTAAAATCTACTAAGAGTCGCATCAGGACAGCGAGCAGTCACTCTCTTTTCGAAAACATACGTATAACAGCTGAACTCACCCACTAAAAGTGGCGTTACGCCGCTATTCCATATTTATAGAACTTACATATAATAGTGCACGGCGAAAGGCTGTATCATGAAATCACTCATTATATTTTTTTAAAAATATATATATTTTTAAATTATAAAAAAATATTACCAGTAAATAAAAATTAAAACAGTATTTTACTTTTAACAGACAACTAATACAGCAGCAGATACAATCGCAGATGATGATGAGCCCTCAAGCCAGATCTCAAGAAATGTTGGCGAGCACCCCACACCGACAACCGCAAGCTTTGGGAGCGGACGCTCTGTACCAGCAGTACGGCCCACCGGGACGGAGGAGTGCACTCTACCAAAGAGATATTGACGTCAGATCTATGGCGAATTTCACATCACTGAAAAGCGGTCCGCAATCTCAGGTACAGTATTTTATTTTCTCAGAAAGTTGTCTGGATTATGCAAGGTTACTTTTGTAAGGGAGATGCTACCCGAAAATCTACATAGTCAAGGGATCGTTATCTGTGGTCACTCGAATGGCAATAGGAAGTAATACTTTATACATATAGAGCCACACACATCGGTCAGTATGTGTCCTCCATACCATAGCCTACCAAAAAATAAAGAGAGTACTACCCTCTGGTAGTAACTCTATGTCAGTACTCTTCTTATTTTTAGTAGGCTATGGTATGGGAGTTGGGGTGTCGGGGATAGAATGTCAATAGACGATCTCTCCGGCATCCCGTAAATGCGCGGAAGGGACCGCTGTGGTTTTAGTGTGTATTTCGGTCGAACCAGCTGACCGGCGAGTCCCACACACCCCCTCGTCTGTCACCGGCGAGGGCTAGTGCGTAAATGCATTTCCACAGCGTGAACAAAAAAAAAGGCTATGGTATGGGAGTTTTGGCGCGAATATGGAAATGTCATGTCACGCTCCTGTATTATATTCATTTCTTTAGTGTTTTGTAGTGTTATATTGAATAATTTTGCTGGTATTTTATGCAATATGGTACAGTTAAAGTGCTAAAGTGTAGTGAATATGATATAATAGTGGTATAATAGTAGTAAATACATGTATTTTCATATTTTGCCAAAATTCCAAAATAAAATCATTAATTAGGTTATCATCGCCCGATTAATGGTAACGACTTGACTTACTGACAGACAATGACTATTAAGGCTACACAATATGAAGAAATGATGAACAATATATGAAAAATAATTAAATAGGACTTGGTTGTATGGGCTTTGATCCCTTTGCCTGTCCGAATGGACGAACAGAACCAAAAAAAAAAGGCTAAGGTATAGACGTGGAACTGTTGCCATGTAGAATTTTGAATTTAGAAACAATTGCTTGAACAATGAACATTTTCCGTATGGTTTCGGAGTAAGAATACAATTCACTACCGCTTTCTTGCCCGTGGGTACCATAAAGTTAAATTAGGACCTAATAGCGACGGGGCGGAAAAACAGTACCAGAGACCACACGTCGCCCTTCCATCGCCCCCGGACGGAACGGCTAAAGTATATCCAGTCCATAGCGTGCCACGAATACGGAACCCTTACTTCGCTCATGGATATCATAAAAGATGACTAAGAGCTTTATATAACCCGGGGCCAACTCCACCTGAAGCCTGATCAACAATTACATCCTCAAAAAAAGGTTACGTCGCAGGCAGCCAGTCTTAAAACTATTGCCAATAACTTTGCTAGTAAGGGGACGTCCATTAATCACGTGATCGTTTTTTGTCATTTTTAACCCCCCTCCCCCCTCATACATGGTGAGGTTTAAGGCTATGAAGGTTTAGTACTTCGTGATTTTTGTCAAACAAATAAAAAACCTCACGTGATTAATGAACGGCCCCTAAGTAAGACTGAAGAAGAGTATATATTACGTCGCTCAAATGTAATTAAAGTAAGAGTAGGGCAATGAGGCAAGATTTGGAAGAGGCTTTAGTCCAGCAGTAGGACGTACTTTGTTATAATGAAGATAAGTCCGACAAAAATTGCGGTCAAGAGGACACGATATCTTCAGTCCAGCATTAATATCAATCAGAAAATACAAACAATTGCACGTGCTTGATATATTCAATCGGAAAGTATGTATTTACATGAAGTCAATAACCTCATTACTACAATACAACAATAGCTCTTTAAACACATAACCTCAGTTTTTTTGTGTGTTTCATTGAATGTTTGGAAAGCCGATTTGAATTATGCATTAAAAAGGTAGTTGCTACAAATTTGGCTTCGTTTAACTTATGTTAAATATGGTTAAATAGATTGGGGTATATTTTTGTTATTGATTTTTCTAGAGTTTATGGTACTCCTACCGATGACATGAATCGTTTCGATTGGCCCTTTTAACAAGTTAAAACGAGTAATACAGCGGATTACGGGGCTGCCTTCGTGTTGATTCGTGGACCTCACAATGCTTTTACGACGCTCTCTTGAAAAATAGAGATTAACGGTAATGGTGCTTATATCATGACAGGATAAGAAATTTCTGCTTTTCTCTCCTCTCCTCTTCCTTTTTTCTCCTCTATGTTTCCCATGGATATTGTAAAAGACGCCTAATAGACAGATACAGTTACCATTACTGTAAGAGAAAGAAAATTTGATACTAAAATGTCTGATCTATTAACTGCATGTTCAAATTTCAACATTAATTTCAAAATCAAATAACCAGAAACTGGATCAATCAATTAATTTTTATAAAGCTCAAAAATTACAATCGGTCGGTAATTAGTAGTATATTAAAATAATTTATCAGCCGACCAGAATATAGTACTTGCAACACAACTTATACGGTCTCAGGTTCGGTTCTCAGAGGTCTAACAATGCCTGTTCCCAGCAATTAAATTATTCCCACGAGTAAACGTTAATTATAACAAAGGCCCGTGTAGAAGGCTTCTAGCGCAACGTATATTTTTAGAAGAAATAACAAGAAGTTTAATTTATTTTATCATTGTTTTATTTATGACATTATTTTTACATTATGTAATACTTGAGTAGGCTCGATTGGTCAAATGCAAAATTTAAAGTACAAAATTTCAATAATAATAATAATACTCATTTAAGTAACAAAGACTCATTATTGTTAGTAATACTTAATCTAAATTGTTAGTAAATATTCATAATTAAAAATAGTAAATACAAATAATAAAAAAAAACATATCAAGAAAAAGAAATACATGCAAATCAAAATAATTTCTACTAATACAAATCACTGCTATCTTACTCCATGAGAGACTGCACAGCAGTGATTTATATGCAGTCCAGCTTCCAGCCTAATAATTTATAAGATTTTTTTCGTAAATAATACGTCAAATTTCGCATAGCGCTAAAATATCATAATTCACTTCATCTACTTCCTATTCTACGGATGACGTAAAATAATAAATCATTATCATCTCAGCTCATAATATATGTCCCACTGTTAGGCTCGAGCCTCCTCCGGAATGTGAGAGAAATTGACCGTATATACCACGCTAGTCAGACGTGTTGGTACAGGGTTTTGTTTCGAGTTCTCCTTCACTTAAAATGTCAAATAAGTGATGAAAAATATTATTTCTCAAACATGCTTGGAAATTTGAGCATTATTTTGGCAACCTTCTTCGAGATAAATCAAAATTGCTGTACTGACCAAATACATGCGAGCAGCGGCCGGCAAAAAATGTATGAAAATCCATATCTGTCGTGTTTTAGCGGCCAAATAAATATATATGTAAATTCATATCTGTCGTGTATTTTATAAATGGAACTTTATATACTAACTACTTTATATTACTATATACTAACTTTATATTTGTTACTTCAAAAAATATGTAACCACCGAGGAGACGACTTACCAGTTTTATTTAAATTTCGAACTGGCATGAAAAAGAAAGCTGTTTGATAATGAAAAAAAAAAAAACAAATGAACCCTTTAGCACGTGAAAAATGTTGTTCGTTATTCGTCATGTATACAGTTCTACTTAGTACTACTTAGTTTTAATTTCCGCGCATTATTTGAGAAAAGCACGATACAAGCCTTGGCCACAACTAGGAATTGATGGACTTACGTATATGTTTACACGTTCGTCCATCAATCCCTGTTTTCCTGGCCGCTGCAGTAATGTACTAATATTACTGTAAGAGAAGAAAAATCGTAACAAAACCCTATAACCAAGTCATCTAGTCATATTTGTATAGCATGCCAATTTCACTATCATTTTTCAGTCTTCTGCCGTCCACCGCCCATATTTTTTTTTTTTTTACACTACCTTGCATTAAGGCAATAATCCTTGTATTGTGGGGGACTTTACAAACATGCAATTAACGCAGACAAATTACACCCAGACTCAGAACAACACTTTGTAGATCGCACAAAGTATTATTCTGCGTGGGATCGAACCCACGGCACATTCACGGAAGGTCGGTATCTTAACCACTACGCCATCAATCATTACAAAGGTTATTACACTAATGGCCATATTTAGCAAACAGGTTGACGATCGCAGTAAATGTAATACATTTCCAAAGAGAAATGATATGATACAATATACAGAGCACGAAACTATATTCGTTTACTCTTTTAGCACTTTATCTGCATTACATCACATAAAATGTCATCAAAATTATTTAACATGTTACAACAATAACATATTGAAAATAATAAAAGACCGCGGAACCAAATTGCAATAACGCAGCTACAGCAGTTTTTGCGTAGCATTAGACGCCATGTTATCGCTTTTAATTGCTTGACAACTATTTTAAAAATAAATCCAATAATTACTTGTTTGCCAATATATTCAAAGCCTTAAATGAGATCCTTGTCCATATATTTATATACACAAACGTTTTAATTAGAGGAAACCAAACAACTATAACTTCCTATGATGATTATGTATTATAAAACAAACTAGTTTCAAACCTGTGGGGACTGATTCGTTGATGCAGTAGAATAAATACATGAGAGACGCTCGTCTGGTCTCTTGTTTGAGCCTGAGTCGGGTTAAAAATATTATAATAACGAGCCAAAAATTCCCTAATGTTTACGCAAATACAATTCATCATCTACCTACTTTCTGCAATAGGGAATAAAATGTCGAAACTTGACAGCAGAGATTGCGTAGTGGTTAATGTAACCGACCTAAAGTGCCAGTGCCGTGGGTTTGATTCCCACGCAAGACAATACTTTATGCGTTCCAAAAAGTATTGTTCTGATTTTTTTGGTAAAATATGTCTGCGTTATTTGCATGCTTGTAAAGTCCCCCGCAATACAAAGATTTTTTCCTTAGTAGTGTCTTCTAAAAAAAAATAGTTTTATATTGAACTAAAATTATCTACTCCTACGTCCCTTCAACCCATTCAAAACCATCATCATCATTCTCCTACTCTTATCCCAATTAATTGGGGTCGATACAATATGTACTCTTCTTTCATAGTACATAATGTGAAAGTTATTGGCAATAGTTTTATGACCGGCTGCCTGCCAGACGTCAAACCTCCTTATGTAATTGTTGACCAAACGGCATCAGATGGAATTGACCCAGGTCGATATAAGGCTCTTAGTCGTCTTTTACGACATCCACGAGCAAAGTAAGGGTTGGTAGTATTCGTAGCCGCTACCACACAGCAAAGTATAACATATCTGAATGAAAAGTATTTTTACCATATATCATCGTCATCATCACATCATTTCAGCCCATATATGTCCCACTGTTGGGCACGGGCCTCCTCCATAATGCGAGGGTAATTGACCTACTATACCACGCTGGTCAGACGTGTTGGTATAGGGTTTTGTTTCGAGTTTTCCTTCTCTCGCATAGATGTTATATGCGTTCTTATATCCCTTAGTCATCTCTTACAATCACTCACGGGTATCTTTATACCCGATAGGGAATTGTGAATTGTATTCTTACTCAGCCATTTTACCATATATACAGATACCGAATTAAAAAATTGCGTAAAAATATTTTTATTTCGTATACTTCATTATTTTTCTTTTCCGACCAACATACCTACTACTGTTAGACCTTCTCTAATACTATACTATGAGCTGGTCTTATGAGTTAGTATGCAGTTTTATGTCAAGTGTGCCTTCTTTTGTGTAGATGTTATGTACATGCTATGTCTCGAAGAGGGCTTTTATGGCACCCAGAGAAATGAACTGATAGTTTTCTTTTTCCTCGCCACACGGTATTATACCGGACATGACACGTATTCCATTAATATACTGACATCAACTACTGAACAGAGTTTAATTATTTTTAAGGCTGCATTCAAAAACTCCTTACAACTGATAATTATCTGACAAAAAAAAAACCTATTAACACCTCACATAAAAATCGAACTTGCGACTTTTGTCAGAAACAATCGTCTATATTTTAGTTAAATAATTTAGACTTGATAATAAGAATTGTAATGTATTACCTTTTCAGTTTGATAACTCACACTCAAGACCAGATCTCAGGAGTCCACAGCAGTTGGAACGAGAAATAATCCGACAACGAGGTTTAATAGAAGGTAGACGGGCAGCATCACATCCTCACCTCCTAGATGAGCCACAACACAGACCTGAAGTAACCACTCCTCAAATACACGATTCTGGAAGGCGGAACTCACACGGGAATCTCTTAGAAGTTGCGAATGAGATTCCTCGTAATTGTGAAGAAAGAGAATCAGATGATGGGGGTTTTCGTGCTAGACTTGTAGCACAGGGCAGATCTAGTTTCGAAGAGAGAATCCGTACTAGTGGTAGGTCTGTAGAGTCGCACAGGCAGGAGAGAATTCAAGAAAATGTTTATAGAAGAACTCCAGATAGTCACAAAGAGAGGAGAACACCAGACCATCATAAAGAACGAAGAACACCTGACTCTTTAAGACAGAAGAGAGAAAAAGACGAGGCCTCAATATCTCAAGATAGAATAAATGATGAGAGCGCAAGTCAGAAGTCAGCTGATAGCGTTTATAATTCCAGTGGGAAAGTAGAAGCCTATAACCCTCAACCATCATCTTCAAGACAGACGCCAAATAGAATAGAAGATTTGAAGGCACATGGGAAGAAAGGAGCAGGGTCCGGAGCCAGTTCAGGTATTAATATCTCTCTTTCAATATTTCCTCCTCGATATCCTTAATTTCTCCAATTCCTCATTTCTCTTTTGATCGTTTATAAAGATACTTTTCTTTGTGTTGGAATTATTCTAATATCTATAGACATAAATGTTATGAATTATTAATGTATGGAATTATTCTAATTATATTCATTTATTGTATTTATGGTATCTTGCCTCACACTAGGATTTATGCCTTTGGTGCTGAAATTATCATTAAAATACTAAAAAAGTCAAAATTTACTTAATGCATATTTATGTTTAATAAATTACCTTCGTGATGTAAATATATCAACACATTTCCTAGAATCTAATAACTGATACGAATACATTTCCTAGAATTTAATACTTTCTTATATAACTAAAATTAGTATAAACCAAACGAGATCTGATATTTGGACGACAAATTACTTATCTTTCTTGTAAGTTAATCACCAGTTCACGTAATAAATCACACGTCTTAATGGTCTAAACGTTATAATGACAAAATTTATAATAAATTATGTAAAGATAAAATCATTAAAAGAAGCCTGTTTTAACACTCATAGATCCGTATACAAAAATGAAGCATTTCATTTAAATTAGTTTAGTTATTTTGCAGATTGATGAGTGTTTTCTTATGTGCTTATTTTTAAAAACAAATTTATTGCTTATGGTGGCAAATGAGCAAGCAGTACACCTGATGGTAAGTGTTACTGCCCCCAATGGAGCTTCGCAATACCAAGGATATAGCTAGGTCGCTGCCTACCAATACAAACCCCAAACTCATCCAATTGGGCTTCAGACTCTCTCGCTCACCAAACGAAGCGCAATAGCAGATTGTCATTACTCAGACGTCGATCTTCTGCGAGAGTGTGGTATTGTCCCGGACGAACCGGCCCGCGGCTATAGACAGAGAACTATCAACAACGTGGTCCTACCACTAATAAAATATGCCTTATTACAGTCACCTCAGAGCGTTTTGCCAATTTTGGCAAGAGCTTGAGAGTTATTTACTAAGAAAAAGCAAGCACGAAACAATCGTTTAGGAAAACATAAATCATAAACACCTATAGAAGAAATAAAAATATTTTTACGGATTTTATCGCGTTTGTATTTGATTTTTAATTTCCCGACGTTTCAAACACTCTACAGTGATCATGGTCACGGGGGGACCATCAACAAATTGTTTGTTAAGTCCTCCACGATACACAGATTTAGTCCACTGATAATTTGCCATTATCTGATATCAATATTTCTTCAAATATTTCAGATTACGACAAAAATGGTGGACAATCCTCCAACGTTGACTCCGGTAGAGGTAGCGTGGCTTACTCGAGCGGTCGGCGACCAGAACCTCTGCACGATACTTCTGTGGACTCTGATGCTGTGGGCACTTGTCAACCACAACCTGGCACCAGTCAACAACCTCCTGGACCAAGTTAGTGACTAAACTTGAATTCAAATTAACTATTCTCATCCAGGGCAAATGGGTACAGATTAAAAATCATCTGCGAAGTCTTTCTTTTTGTGGTTGTCATAATTGACGGCAAAGAGAGTGAATAGGTTAGAAACTAAATATATGGCAGTGGTTCTGGTGGGTTGCTTAATATGAGGAGAAGGTATCACGACGGGTTATTAGGCACCGTAACAACCTTCCCTCGGTCCAATCCGCAGTCATTAAATGTCGCCCTTATAACAAAAGTTAAAAGGCTAACCTGGGGATTTGTTGACGTGATAAAATCCGTAGAAGATGTCATCGACATGAGTTGAAGAATTAGCATTTTGAAGTGACAATGAGGAGGCTGCTACCTTGTCGACTGGCATCCATTGGGGAGAGAGATTCTCAAGTGGCGACCATAAATCGAACCACATAAGGTGGCGTCCATTAATTACGTGAGGCATTTTTGAGATTTTTTTTTAATTCCATCTGATGCCATTTGATCAACAATTACATTCTCAAGTAGGATTGACATCTGGCAGGCGGCCGGTCATAAAACTATTGGCAATAACTTTTACAATACAATGTTCTATGAAAGAACAGTATATATTGTATCGACCCCAAGTAATTGGGATAAGAGTAGGATAATGATAATCTATCGTTAACCCCATCGAAGGAAATACAAATAAATCGTCTCAGCGCATATACGTTCCAATGCTGGGTTTAAGCCTCCACGGTGGAAGGTAAATTAATCTACTATACCGTGCTGGTCGGACGGATAGGATTTCATTTTAAGTTTTCCTTCTCTTGCATAGATGTTATATGCATATTACGACATCCACAGACAAAAATAATGGTGGTGAATTGTATTCTTACTCTGTCACTACACAGATCTAGAAAAAAATACATGATTTCTATTTTCTCCTTATCCTACAGGTGTAGAAAACGATTGGGTGGAATGCGAGCTGCGTCATATCTTGGAGCCAAAATTAGCAGGCATGAGGCTAGACTCCTCGGGCTCCTCAGATACTTCAGTCACTCCCCCACTTCCTCCACTGTCACCATCTTCGGATATGCACAAAAGAAACAGGTAAGCTGTTTACTTTTTAATCGCATAAAAGTAATTCTAATAGCAGTCTCTTCAGCCGAGTAGTGTATTAAATAATACGGTTTTAAAGATCCTGCGTTCGAATCCATGGTCAGAAAGTATTGACCGCAAAATTTGCAGTAATTTTTGTCAAAAATATATATACAATAGCTTTTTTTTTAATACGAAAACAATCCTTGTATTACGAGGGAATTTAAAAAAATACAATTAAAAACTCATACCAATAATTTGTATATCGCACAAAGTATAATCCTACATGAGAATCGATCTCATCACACTTGAAGCGATAGATCGGTATCCTAACTACTACGTCATCAATGCAATTTTTTGTGTCCAATTTACGTAATTTATATAAATATATTTTTATTTTTTATTATATAGTATAGGCATAACTATGTCCAACAGTTATAAGGGGCCGTCCATTAATCACGTGAGGTTTGAAAGAGGGGAGGGTTGACAAAAATCACGAAGTCCTAAACGTTCATAGTCTTAAACCTCACCACGAATCACCAAGGGGGAGGGGGGGTTAAAAATGCTAAAAAAAGATTACGTGATTAATGGACGTCCCCTAAGGCTAATGGGTATTAAATGATATTAATGTATATTATGTTCTAGTCTTCCAGGGAGATCTTCTGAGTATCCAGATGAAAGAAGAAGAGGTCGCGACTCCCCCAGGTGGCACTCACATTCACACAAGAAACATTCCTCTAAACGTGATCATCATTATAAAAAACATTGTGAGTTTGGTTTAAACATATCTAAGTGATATATCAATATATCATACGCATATCCGTCTGATGATGGAGTAAGAATACAATTCAGCACCCCGTTTCTTGTCCGTGGATATTGTAAAAGATAACTAAGCATATAACATTAATCCAAGAGAAGGCAAACTCGAAAACTTATAAAAAGTAAATAGTCAACTTGGGGCTTCAGCTTGGGGCACTTAATTACTGTAAATTTTTACATATCTTAAATTAATTCAAATAACTACCACCGAATTGGAAACCGCACTGAGAAGATCCGCCATGAAACTAAGCGGGATCGTTATTTTCTTTTTTACTATTTTTTTTATAAAAAAATTGCGGACATCTGTTCCTAATAAATATTTACTCCAATGTGATGATGCCCTTCGAACCACAATATACTATAATTTTAAAGTGACACTGACACTACCGCTATATCATCCGTTTCCTACAACAACCAACATGTGTTTACCGCTAAAATTTATTTCATACATGCATTACCGTTATGTCACTTCCGTTGCAAAACTAGTGTAGACTATTGTATTTTTATCCCCCGATACAAAAAGAGGGGTGTTATAAGTTTGACGTGTCTGTCTGTGGCTGTGTGAATCTGTCTGTCTGTCTATGGCATCATAGCTCCCAAACGGATGAAGCCATTTAAATTTAGTTTTTTTTTTGTATTAAATGTGACTAATGTGCGAGTGTTCTTAGACATGTTTAATGAAAATCGGTTCAGCCGTTCAAAAGTTATGGGGATGAAAGTGGGGAAGAATAACTGAATGTCTACAAATATACTCGACTGAAATCTCAAATGAAAGCGCGTCACGTGCCCATTACATAATAATATGATGTAATCTTTACCTTAAATATAAATTTAAAGGTTTTCGACAAGAACCTATGTAGTACAGCTAACTTTAACAAAAACTACATTATAATAAGTATGTAGGTACCTTTAAAAAGTATAAAAAAAAGTTAATTAAAAATTTAAAAAACCCCCGACACAAATACCTAAGTTCCCTTTAAAAAGTAAAAAATAAAACGCGTTGGGGGACCGCTCCAACCTAACAATTTAATTACAAATAGTCTAACCTAACCTAACTAAGCAACATAATTATTAATTTAACATTAATTTTATTTTTTACTTTTTAAAGGAAACTTAGGTTTTTGTGTCAGGGGTTTTTTAAATCTGTAATTTAATTTTTTTACTATGACACCACATAAATTTATTTCATCATCAGCATAAAAAAAATATTTAATCTAATTTGGGTCAATAAATTAATCATATAATAAAAACAAATTATTGTATAAATTATTATATAAATAATTTGTTTGTTGCCTCAGTATTCGGATTAGATACAACAGACGTGACATCCACCACAACCCGGAGCTTGGACCTCTCGTCGCTACTGGAAGGTCGATCGGACAGCTCCGCGTCAGGGTCTGCACGCGCAATCCGACGACAACTTCGAGGATTGGAGAACATGTACGCCGAAGTACTTCAATTGTTAGGAGTTAGGAAACCAGCGAGCTTAGCCAAACAACCCACTTGGGAATCCAGGTAATATAGTAACTTTAATATTAAAATTCTAACGACGCATTTCTTTGTGGTGATCATGGATAGAAATAGGATATAAAAGGATAACGTTTTTGACAAAATCTTATTCGTTCTCCTAACAGGTTATCCTCGAAGCGTCGCTACGGTAGTATGTCTTCCCTACCCTCCAGTTCGGTGAGCAGTAGACCTGTGAGAGATAAAAGACGTAGCACCACGGAACATAGGAAGAAACATGACTATAAGGTTGGTGTAGCATTTCTTACTATTTATTTACTAGCAGATATAATATTTTTTCGTTGAAATTTCATTAAACTCTTCGTTAATGGTAGTCACGCTACTGGATAGTTTTCTACTTGCAACCGTAAAGGAGTCGGCTCGTTCAAGATAGTACCACATTATCGCCAAAAATCATCATTTAGTAGTAGCAGCAATTTACTACTACATTTTTTTCGGTCAATGAGATATAGAGAATTAATAACGAAAATCCCATCAAAATCGGATCAGTAGTTTTTGAGAAAATCTTGATTATATAAACATATATGTAATATTTTTTGTAATCGCTTAAAAATATAACGTATTTCATCAATGTTTATGTTTACAGGGTATAAATAAACGATTCCAACGGCTAGAGTCCCACGTGGTGACGTTAGCGCGGTCCGTGGCTCACCTCTCCAGCGAGATGAGAACCCAACATCTCGTGATGCAAGAAATGGACAACATCAGAGTTGAAATTGCAGCGCTCAGGCATATGTACAAGTAAGTTACATGACACAATATGATACCCGTGAAAGACTAATATTTATACATTATCATCTCCGCTCATTTATGTCTCACCATTGGGCTCGAGCCTTCTACATAATGAGAGGGAAATTGACCCACTATACCACGCTAGTCAGACGTGTTGGTATAGGATTTTCACTCGCATAGATGTTGTATGCGTTTTGTATCCCTTAGTCGTGTCTTACGATCACCCACGGGTAAGATACCACAAGGAAAATATATTATATACTATTCTTTTCAAGAAGTACAATAAGTTTCTTTTATTTACTTTATCTTACACTAGGTAATATTTACGAGTACATCGTAAGAGACTTTACAGACATAGAATTAGTTGGCACTAATTACAACCAGACTCGTTAGAAAGAAAGAAAGAAAAGATCTTTATTTGTTTTTACAAAGGAAAAATAATATTACATTATGGTTTTTAAAAAAAAATAATAATAACAAATAGTAAAAACAAATTGGTATTGGGCTCAACTTATGGCCAGGAATGCAGGTACACCCCAGCCGTTGGTTTTCAGTCCAAGCCAAGATTAACAACTAAACACACTACACACTATGATTAATAATTTAACATAACAATATGACTGCCCTCCTAAACACAAAAAAAAGTACCTACAAGTCTCATATTAAGTACCTACTTTCTAGTTACACTGTAGCCAGAGTCAGAGAACGCTTCAAAATTAACCTACTTTACTATAATGAATCACACACATCTATGTTTGCTGGAATCGAAACCGCAACATTTGACAAGGGAGGTCGGTACTTAAACCAATGGCTACACGGACGGCGTAGTTGTTAAGATATCGACCTTGCCAGTGCCGTGGGTTCAATTATTACGGAGAACAATACTTTGTGCGATCCCCAAATTGTTATTCTGAGTCTGGGTGTAATTTGTCTGCGTAAATTATATATATGTAAAGTCCAGTAATAGAGGGATTATGTCTTTACAGCAGGGTGGTTTCTTCACAAACTAACGAAAATGGAAAACTATTTCTTTTTCATACAGTGCTAACATTTGTATCATTTCTCTTACACATTTTACAAACATTTATAACAAACCTACTAAACGTGGGTTAGAGATATGTACCTTTTTTCCGTAGAGGTGGCGTCCATTAATTACGTAAGGCATTTTTAAGGATTTTTGAACCCCACTCCCCCTTGGTGAGATGTCGTAATTTTTTCTCGATCTCCCCCTTCCCCAATCTCACGTGAGATTTTTCAAAACTTTTACTTTGGAGTAAAAGTGATGGATTTATTAAAAAAAAACACAATTTGCTTTTTACTTTCATTTAACTTAACTTTAACGGAGTTTTACACCATCTTCAGCTAAAAAAAGATTACGTGATATTTGCCAAGAGCCCCAAGACCAGACATTAAATGATCTTGGTCAAACCAAGGCATATTGCATTAAAAACTAGTGAATTGCCTGATATTCTTTATACTTTTTATAACTTTTTGGAGGAATAATTTAAAAAAAAACACCATAAAATTGACTCGAATCGGACACCATTAAATACCTACTGTATGTAAGTTGGCAGTGCGCAGAGCAGTAGTGAAGGGCAGCTCTTGGCAATGAAGGACCGAGCTCGTGCCTGGAGACTAGGGAAGGACATAAGATACCTTTTTATCAACAAATTATGCGAGTGAAGCCGCGGGTTGAAGCTAGTTTATTATATTATTGACAATCCAAAAGGTAGTCTTAACAATAAAAAAAATTCAAAAATTCTGGCAACTTCGTAAATATCGTTAAATATTACAACAGATAATTATTGAGGAAAATTTTAAAATGACGATTTAATTTCAGATCCCAGCAGTACATCCGTTCAGGTCAGCTCGGCCGTCAGGATCCGTATTCCTTCAGCAACCCCGATAGAGTGAAGAGGCTCACCAAATTCTTCGGAGACGAACCTCCTTTAATGAGGCTTTTCCTTAAGAAACTTGGATATGAGGTAAATGTGAAATTTGGCTATCTCAGTAGTTGTTATGAAAATGGCTATGGCATAGAGCGCCTGACAGCCATTATTATTATATTTTAACCGGATGTGTTAACATTTAGACATTATTCTGTTTCTATTTGTCACAGCGTAATGAACTATAGTTTAATAACCTTCCTTGATAATGTTCATCCATCCAACCATCCGGGCACACCAGGAGAATGGACAGTAGCTTTCTGCTGAAAAAAATTATAACGCCTTCTGCGATTACAACCAGGCTGCCATGCATTAGCGGTTATTCATTTATTTCCTCTCAAAATAATAGAGATGGAACAAAAATAGCAAACATTAACACCTTCATAGCGGCACTGATTTATCTTCAATTGCCATTCCATTCGTAACGACGACGTAAGAGAGCGAGTAGGTATGAAAGAGAGTATTGGTGTAAAGATGCGAAAGGGAATGCTCCGATGGTTCGGACACGTGGAAAGAATACCGAACGAACGTCTGGTTAAGAAGATATAGAATGCGAAAGTGGAAGGATGTAGGTACCGAGGGAGACCGAGACTAACCTACCTAGACCAGATTGGTCACGTACTGAAATTAGGTGGAGTTAAGAGTCTCCGAAACCGGCGAGGGTGTATGAAGAGAATCATGAATGTTGACGAAGCGAGTGAAGTATGCAAGGATAGAGTTCTCTGGTACTCTGTTCTCTCTGCCTACCCTGCAAGAGATATGGCGTAACGTATATGTATGTATGTATCCATTCGTGCAACGTAAGGTGTTTTAGACCACGTTTTAAAACTTTCATTAGGCCAGCATAATGCAAGTCAGGCCTTGTAACTTTGATACGCCGACAGGCGCTCGTACCGGTCGGACGTATGCACTGGTCGTTAGTCGGTTTTGTCAGCGAATTATCTCGGCGGGTCGTTTTTGTTTGTTTATTTTCTCAATTCGTTTTTGGGGATTGCATTTGGGAGGTTAATTTATGCACTGTTTATGTTTAGGTTGTTTCTCGTTGTGTTTATTGGTTGTATTGTAGATTATAATTAGTTGTAGGTAGATACATTTAATGTTCTGTGATTCATACTTGTTTGTCGTTCGTTTTATTGTAGGTACTTTTGTTTATAAATAATTTTATAATTGTTTGTAAATTAGTTTTGTTTTCGTTGTCGTTCTGATTTGTTTGTAAATTAGTTTGTTGTCCTGGTAGTCGTCTCATCTGCCACTGATGGGCGACGACGAGTCAGACGGCGACTCGGATGTGGCATCCGGTGTCGGGTATGGTACGGGAGACACGGATCGAACGTCTGGTCGTAAGCGCTCACATGAGCATACATTTTTTAAAAAGCCGTCCGAGTTAACCTCGGACGCTGAGGCAGAACCTAGGCCTAAAATTGGGACCGTCCGTCGTGGTAAACCCGTAACTAGAGGCCATAGTACGGGACTAGCCAGGGCCCGAGCGGAGCTTAAGGCGAGAGACGCCGAGGTCAAGGAAGTGGAATTTGAGCGTACACTCAGGAGTCGGGCACTTAAAAAGATGGCTCCAGCCGTGACAAATGAATCGGCTGACACGTCGGCGTCCGAGTCCTTCATTATGGAGTATCCCATCTCTATGGGCCCAGAGGAGCTGCGTGCCCGTGGAGGTCGAAGTATCGCTGCCATCATAGAGGTGGCCCGAAAGTCGGGCCACCTCCAAGGAGGGTATGTCAAAAAATTGAAGGATTCAGCGGCAGATCTGCAGGAGATCGTAGAAGTCCTGTGCATGAAAGAGGAGACGGAGGAAGTCCGTAAACTCCGTCTAGATGTCGGCCGCCTTCGAAAAGAGAACGAGTCTCTCCGACTGGAACTCAAGGCGCACCGCCGGGAGTTTCAAGAAATGAGAGCCTCCGCCTCGTCGTCTGCCATAGGTATTGACGCAATGGAGGAACTAAAGTCTTGCATCACACGATCTGTCGGGGCAATGCTAGACGCTCGACTCGCGGGCATAGAAGACCGCCTCCTACCCGAGAAGGTGATTCGTCCGCCCCTAGCAGCAGACAGAAAAAAGGTGGCGAAACCTACTACCACCTCCTCTACGTCTGCCGTTGAGGCCTCCGCACCGGTGCTCTCTATGCACCCTGTCCCCGGCACTTCGGCTGTTGTTCCACCGGCCCAGGATGCGCCTGCAGATAGCTGGGTTACGGTCGTGAAGAAGGGGAAGAAGAAGTCTTCGCCTCCCGCGCCATCCACCGCGGCTGTTGTGCCTTCTGTGGTCCCTGCTCCAGCAGCTTTGGCGCAGAAGAAGTTAAAGTCGGCGCTTGTTGCCCCACGCTCTGCAGCTGTAATTTTGAAATTGCAGCCGGAGGCCGAACAGAAGGGAGTGACATATGCCGATGCCATGCTTCGCGCCGAACAGGGAGTGAACCTCAGGGAACTGGGTATCGAGGAGGGTCTAAAAATTAGGCGTTCCGTGACTGGGGCTAGGGTGTTACAGTTGCCTAAGTCCCAAACGCCGGAAACCGCTGACCGACTGGCTGCTGGACTACGGACAGTGTTAGCTGGACTGGCGGATGTCGTTCGTCCGGTCAAACGAGTTGACATTCGGTTGACCGGAATGGATGACTCTGTCACTTGTGAAAAAGTGCAGGCAGCAGTGGCCCGCACGTGCGGATGCGATGCCACGGATGTCCAAGTTGGGCAAGTCCAGCGCGGACCCCGCGGCATGGGTATGGTAAGGGTGCGGTGCCCCGTCACCGCCGCTAAGACGCTTGCAGACGCAGGGAGACTCCTTGTCGGCTGGAGTTCGGCAAGCGTCCAGGTGCTAGAAAGCCTTCCACTGAGGTGCTTCCGGTGCCTGGAACTGGGGCATACAACCTCGCTGTGCCCATCCTCAGTCGACCGTTCCGCACTTTGTTTCCGGTGTGGCAGCCTTGGGCACAAGGCGGCTGAATGCGTAGCAACACATCGCTGTGCAGTCTGCGCTGATGCTGGTCGCCCCTCGGAACATAAAATGGGAGGGAGACTATGCATAGGCCCTAAAACAAAAGGTACGGTGGCACCTCAAGTCGCTGTGCCAAGTACGAGCCGCCAGGCCCAGGAGGTGTCTGAAATGTCCCCTTGATGGGTGACAAAATCCGCTTCCTTCAGGCGAATCTGAACCGCTGCGCCGGGGCTCAGGACCTGTTACTGCAGTCCATGGCGGAGTGGGAAACAGACCTGGTGGTGGCCTGCGAGCCATATTTTGTTCCTCCCTCACCCAATTGGGTGGGGGATCTGAATAATGATGTTGCTGTCCTGACTAGAGGGAGTATCGGCCCTCCCCTCTCCATTCTTGAGAGGAGTAATGGTTTCGTTGTGGCGGGGTGGCGGGACTTCGTCGTTATTGGTCTCTATTTTTCTCCCAACCGCGGCCTAGCGGAGTTTGAACTTTTCTTGGACTCCGTCGGTGCCGCGGCCCGTCGCCAATCACCAAGGAGAATTGTAGTCCTCGGTGATTTCAACGCGAAGTCTCGCGCTTGGGGGAACCCGGCCACGAACGCGAAGGGAATGGCTGTTGAAGAGTGGTCCAATCTCTCCGACCTGTCCCTCCTCAATAGAGGGACAGTCCACACTTGCGTGCGACACAACGGAGGGTCCGTGGTAGATCTTTCTTTCGCCACCCCTGGTGTCGCTCGCGAGGTGAGTGGTTGGAGAGTTGAGGAAGAGGTGGAGACCCTCTCAGATCACCGTTATATACGGTTCGAGGTCTCCGCCTCCCCGGGACCACTACGGCCTCGGCGTGGAAGAAGAGGTGGGCTCCCCAAATGGGCCATTGGTCAATTTGATCTAGAAATGGCTCGGGAGTCCGCCATAGTGCAACGCTGGGGTTCAGCGGGACAGCACACCACAGGAATAAATGGGCTTGTGGGCCAACTAAGGACCGCACTGCAAGAGGTATGCGATGCGGCGATGCCAAGGGCCCATCGGAGGCCGCCGCGACGACAAGTCTATTGGTGGTCGCCAGAAATTTCTGCTCTTCGGGTGGCCTGCAACCGATCGCGTCGCGTCTACGTCCGTTGCCGACAGCGAGGCGACCGGGATGATGTCCTTGAGGGTCAGCTGCGGATGGAATATAAGAGAAGAAAGAAAACTCTGCAGCTGGCCATCAGCCAGGCGAAGGAGAGGGCCCGCGAGGAGCTTCTTGTGGGCCTCGACAGGGATCCATGGGGGCGCCCATATCAGAGAGCACGAAATAAACTCCGTGGCTGCGGCGCCCCCATCATCGAGACACTGGACTCGAATCTCATGTCGAGGCTAATGGGGGAACTGTTCCCGCGTTCTGTGGGACACGTTCCCCCCAGAATGGCTCCTCGGTCGGCAGTGGAGGCGGAGACACCTATCCCCCCTATCACTGCCGATGAATTAGAAGTGGCCCTCTCCCGACTTCGTGGGAAGAGGAAGGCGCCTGGCCCGGATGGTGTCCCGGGTCTCGTGCTCGGCATCGCCGCAGAATACTGGAAGGAGAAGCTCCGGGAGCTGCTCAATGAATGTCTGAGTTCCGGGCAGTTCCCGGAGGAATGGAAGAGTGGCAGACTCTGTTTGCTGCAGAAGGAGGGTCGCCCGGTCGACTCACCCTCTGCGTACAGACCCCTGGTGCTGCTGGACGAGACGGCGAAATTGCTTGAGAAGGTGCTCGCGGATCGTCTCGTTCAGCATCTCGAGGTTGTTGGGCCGAGACTGTCAGATAAACAGTACGGATTCAGATGCGGCCGGTCAACAATTGGCGCACTGGCCGCCCTAAAGACCCTGGCTACTGAAGCGGTGGCCAGGAAAGGAGTGTTACTGGCAGTCTCGCTCGACATTAAGAATGCCTTCAATAGTCTCCCACACGAGACATTGAAGGAGGCACTCCAATATCATGGAGTGCCTTTGTACCTCCGGAGGCTGTTGGAGGCATACCTCGAGGGAAGGCACGTGCTCTGGGAGGGGGACGACGGGCGCATACGTTACCACAGGGTGGAATGCGGCGTTCCACAGGGCTCGGTCCTCGGTCCGACCCTGTGGAACGTTGGGTTCGACTGGCTTTTACGGGGCCAGCTCCTTCCCGGGATGGGAGTTATTTGTTATGCAGATGACACTCTCATCACGGTGGAGAGGGCTGACTTCCGGGAGGCCGCCCGAGTGGCAGAGGTTGGTGTAGCGCTCGTCGTGGACCGGATAGGCAAGCTGGGTCTCAGAGTCTCTCTCGAGAAGACGGAGGCCCTCCTATTCTATGGCCGGTGCCAAGGTCTCCCCCGAGGAGCACAGATCAGGGTGTCTGGAGTTGCCGTGCCGGTGCAGACCCGGATGAAGTACCTGGGTCTGCACCTAGATAGTAAATGGAGCTTCGGGCCGCACTTTGCCCATTTAGTCCCCAGGCTCGTCGGAGCAGCTGCGGCGCTGGGTAGGCTTCTGCCAAATACTGGTGGTCCCGGATCGTCCTGCCGGCGTCTATATGCGGGTATTTTGCGGTCCATGGCATTGTACGGTGCCCCAATTTGGTCGGAGTCTCTCACCGCCCCTAATAAGGCTTTGCTGCGTAAAGCACAAAGAACCATGGCGGTGAGGACTATAAGGGGCTACCGAACGGTATCCTGGACCGCAGCCACATTGCTGGCAGGTGATCCACCCTGGCTGCTCCAGGCTAGGGCACAAGCGGAGGTCTACCGATTTTGCGCTGCGGCGCGGGAAAGCGGCGAGCATATTACCGTGGGGGAATTGATTAGGGCAAGAGAAGCGGCTCAAGCGGCAATTATACGGCGGTGGAGGGAGGAATTAGAGTCCCCTGTAGCAGGTCGGGGGACCGTTGAGGCAATTGCGCCCCACCTCCACCGCTGGATGAAGAGAAGGCACGGCAACTTGTCCTTCAGGATGACGCAGGTACTTACCGGACACGGGGTCTTCGGTAAGTACCTGCACAGAATCGGACGGGAAGAGGCCCCTGGATGCCATGAGTGTGGCGCGCTAACTGATGATGCGCGTCACACCTTAGAGGTATGTCCCGCCTGGGGGCCTCAGCGCCACGACCTGTCGGCGGTGATAGGAATAGACCTGTCGTTGTTGACCATCATATCTAAGATGCTTGACAGCGACAGGTGCTGGTCGTCGATGGCCTCCTTCTGTGAGGAGGTCATCTCTTCGAAGGAGGCCGCGGAGCGGATACGTGAGGCATTTGCTTCTGCAGACTCGCTCCGTAGGCGGCGGCCAGGAAGGCGGAGGCGCCGTTACGCGCATCTCCTCCCGCCGCCTTGACTGTCGACTGGACGTGGCCAGATGGCCTAGCGTTGGGGTGTCGGGGATAGAATGTCAATAGACGATCTCTCCGGCATCCCGTAAAAGCGCGGAAGGGACCGCTGTGGTTTTAGTGGGTATTTCGGTCGAACCAGCTGACCGGCGAGTCCCACACACCCCCTCGTCTGTCACCGGCGAGGGCTAGTGCGCAAATGCATTTCCACAGCGTGAACAAAAAAAAAAAAAAAAAAAAAGGCCTTGTAACTTTATAAAAACCAAAACCTATTTTTTGATATCTGTACAATATAATTTATAGCATAAAATTGTTTAAATAAGGTACCGGGTCAAGAAGACCTTGTATAATGTAGGTATACCATGGAACTGGGGATTAGTAGCACATCTTAAATATATATTCATTTCTTTTCCACACTGAACTAAACTAAAATTATACCCACCACAGAAAAGCTTACCTACATTTTCTTAACTGCACTGCAAGCAAGACATGGACAAGGTGATTTAGACCCGGTTTCGCATTGAACGTGGTAAACTATCTCCCAGGCTCAGAAAAATAATTTATGTTTCGCATAAAGAACAGTCCTGTGCACTTTTCTAACCTACGCTCAGCAAGATAATTTGGTTGTTATACCACTTCCCAATCTCATATCATTACGCAGTCGACTTTTATCAAATATATTATAACAATTTTATAATATATATATACTAGGCCGTTGTGCTGCACTAATTTGGACAAGATCAGGCTCAAAAAGAAACAACATTTTGAAGTTTTGTTTGTCTGTATATTTTTTCAAGCACCGCGTAAAAACTGCTGCAATTTACTACATTACTTATTTCTTACTAGATATACATATACAGGGTGGAAGGGGATCGCTCCCGAAAACAAAGACAGGTAACCCTACTAGTCCTACTTGTAATGATAGGCTAGGAAAAAATCGATTCGGATGAAAAAAAATTTTTTTTTCACCACGCGAGGTCGTTGAACTCTTGAACATATGATCGTGAGTTTTGAATAGATTGCGTCTTTTCTCATCTGAGTATAGTTACGTATTTTTTATCGAGTTACCGTTACATGGCACTGCCCTAATACGATGGAATGTGAAAAAAACTTAAAAATATTTGTGAAAATATTGTTTTTTTTATCCTGATCGATTTTTTTTTAGCCTATCATTACAAGTAGGACTAGGAGAGTCACCTGTCTTTGTTTTCGAGAGCGGTCCACTTCCACCCTGTATTATTACTAGAGATCTAACTTAAACATAGTGTCATTTAGGATAACAAATAATAATAACTTCACAGATGGCGTAGTGGTACCTTGCGGTTCGGTTCCTACGCAGGATAATACTTTGTGCGATCCACAAATTGTTATTCTGAGTCTGGGTGTAATTTGCCTGCGTTAATTATTTCCTTAGTGCAGGGGTGGTCTTTTAAGAAAAAGAAACCCTCAGGTGTGCTCCTTACTCATTCACCACCATAAGCAATAAAAAATATCCGTCAAGAAGGGAAGGGGCGGTGAATTGTATTATTAGCCACCACAAGAATATTAACTAACATTTTATTTTATTGCAGAAATACGCAGCTTTACTCGAAAAAGAAAAAGTTGGGGCAGCAGAACTACCTTATGTAGGCGAAGACAAATTGCGAGCCCTGGGCGTACCGTTAGGACCTAGGATGAGAATACTCAAAGAAGCGGGCATCCACCAAGAACTACATCACCTCTCCAGAGATGACCCGCACAATACTACCACAACTTTAGCTATCGTTTAAAAATAAACCTAACGTTAATTGGTTTAAGATTTAAAATTTACCAAAATAGACTGAATACGTAATATGGTTAGTTGGTTATAATGCTAGTAATGACGTCATTATAATGCTAATATGACGAACACTTGTTATTCGGCCTCAAATGTATTTACGCATTAACAAAAATAATCATTTCTAAGTATTACTTACCAATATATTTTATGTAATTCCCCAGAATTATAACTGCAATTATATATAAAAAAATGGATTTATAAATAAAAAAAGAAATCGGTGTGTCCACTTATGTACGTGAGTGAGAATTTATACTTCTTTGGCATACTAAATAATAGCTTTTAATTGTATGCAAAAAAAAATAATTACAATAAAATAATAAAAGGACTGGAAAAGCATAGGATTTTCTTTTATTATTATTTACGAATATTAAATAATATTAATCAAAATATACATACATACATATCATCACGCCATATCCCTTGCAGGGTAGGCAGAGAGAACAGAGTGCCAGAGAACTCTATCTCTGCATACTTCACTCGCTTCCTCAACATTCATAATTCTCTTCATACACGCTCGCCGGTTTCGGAGACTCTTGACTCCACCTTCCTTCAGTACATGACCGCTTCATTTAAATCATTACTGAATATAATTTATTAGCACATACCTATATAATTTGCACTTGTATGAAACTAAAATACGTGTGAATGTAGAAACTAGAAAGAGGTTTTATTTCTATTTTGTTGGTAGTTTTTTTTTCGATGCTTAATGAGCGGTTTTGCGGCTAACTTCTTCTTCTTCTTCTTTTTATGTATTGGCAATCAGCTACTTATACGAGCCATTTTTGCCAGTGTCGAGTTATAATTATCTTCACGTTCTTAATCTCTTCAAGTTAGTCATTGTCTGTCAGTCAGTCGAATTGTCGCCATCAACACTGCTATGGTGACACTGTTAATGGTATGTTGTAGGAATTTTGATGGAAAACGAAAACGTTGTAAAGCACTTTTATATGATATTCACTACATCCCAGCTGTTCTGTCACATCATATTACATAAAACACCATAAAAATTATCTAATATAACACGTTAAAACACTAAGATATCGAATATAATACAAGAGCACCACATGACGTTTTAGATTCCCGCCAAAAGTCCGCGACTAACTTCACTCTCCTATTTTTTTCATAACGCGCCGAAAGAAGTATAACTTCAAAATCTAATTACTTTTATTATGTTATTGCAATATAAATAAAATTAGTTCTACGCCTCTCTTTGGTAAGGCACAAAATGCCTTTAGCGTGTTCTACTATGCGTACCATCGAAGATTAATCAGTACCCATGATACATCCTTATTGCGAAAGAGGCACGACATATCAATATGATTATGGATGGACATAACAATCGTAGGCGATTAAAAAAGAGTTGACTATTACACATCGGGCTTTTGAAAGAAACAATCGTTTAAATTCGGCTGCGATGAGCGTTGTCTCTCTAGCACACTACCTGTGTTATTTTTATCAGTTGTTGAACAACTGCGAGAGAATACAGTTGTCTCCAGTCTTAAATATACGCTAAAATCGCAATAATTTAGAAGAAAAAGTTGATAGAATACACTTTATATACATATATAAAAACAAAAGTCTTAATTAATTTAAAACTTGTTTACGAACGAGAAATGATTGTCTCAGCAAGGGACTCGAACACACACCTATTGAAAATACATTCCAATCGTTCTACCACTTTGATCCTCGTATCTTATAAAGACCATAAAATAATACGAGCCGTAAAATGATTGTTATACAACAGCTCACATTTGTCTAAGTGGTAGAACGTTTGGAACGAATTCCCAATAGGTATAGGTTCGAGTCCCACGTCTAACAATCATATTTCATATTTCGGTGGTAAACAAGTTTTTAGAAATAACCCAGCACGTTAAATGGTAAATTTCAGTAATTTGTGCTTCGTGCACACAGATAATGTGTGACAGGGACAGCGCTCTACGAAGCCGAAATTAGTCGATTGTCTCTTTCCAATAGCCGAAGTGCTATATTTATTGCTGAGTACTATGTTTTAACAGTACTAATTAAGACACTTTCAACGTGAGACGACATTAATAGCCACAAGTTATTTCAACCAAGAGGTTGAAGAATCAAACTTATTACATATTCACTAAATACTTACGAATATTGTAGCTATTTAGAATTTTTATGTAATTAAACTGATTTATATTTAATTAAATATAAGCTCAGAAATTAATATGCCAAAGAGTTTACTCGGCGTATGTAAAAATGTATATTATAAATTGTATATTAAAATGTAAATAAATATTGTTCATTTTTTTTAGTTATAATTATCAAAACGTTCTGTAAATGCTTATATTATTTTGAGAGTTACTCAAAATAACTGTCAATTTGAGAACTTCTACTCAAAATAAGGGTCTTTTCAGAGTTCTTCTCAATTCATTTGAGTTCTGACATTCAAAATAAAATCTATTTGAGAGTTCTTCTCAATCCATTTTGAGTTGTTCGACTCAAAATAAGACCTATTTGAGAGTTCTTCTCAATCAATTTTGAGTTTTTTACTCAAAATAAGGTCAGAATTAAGCATTTCTACTCAAATTAAGTATTAATTAGAATCAAACTCGATCAATAACGGCTTTAAAGTTAACGAAAACAACGAAATGATACAACGTAATCGGTTTAATGTATTTTTAATACCCTTAGCGTTTTTAAGGGAAATTTATGTAAATAAAATAAAATAGAATAAAGATTTTTCTTACCTTTTAGATACCATGTTTTATTATTAGCATTTAATATATTCATTCGTGTGGTGATGGAGTAAGAATACAATTCACCACCCCCTATCTTAACCGGGGGTGATCGTAAGAGACGACTAAGGAATATAAAACGCATATAACATCTGTGCGAGAGAAGAAAACTCGAAGTAAAACTCTATACCAACCTGTCTGACTAGCGTTGTATATTAGGTCAATTTCTCTCCCCTTATGGAGGAGGCTGGAGCCCATCAATGGGACATATTTAAGCTGTGATGATAATCATTTCGTTACTTTGCGTTAACACAAATATTTGTCATATGGTTAAGTCACTTACCCTTGAGTGTCGCGTTCTCGATTCCCATGCAAAACAATACCTTATGCGATCCATCTGATTGAAAAAAAAATATTGTAACTAGCTAAATAACAAAAGTTTGTATCTCCATAACACTATATTAAATTAACTGCTTGTCATAAAACGACACCAGCTCAGTATATTGCAGACAGATGCCAGCACTGACCTACCGCGGAGTCATATAGATGACGTAACGAAACATAAGTGCATACATACATATCATCACGCCATATCCCTTGCAGGGTAGGCAGAGAGAACAGAGTGCCAGAGAACTCTATCTTTGCCTACTTCACTCGCTTCCTCAACATTCATAATTCTCTTCATACACGCTCGCCGGTTTCGGAGATTCTTGACTCCACCTTCCTTCAGTACATGACCGATCTGGTCTAGGTAGGTGAGTCTCGGTCTCCCCCGGTACCTACATCCTTCCACTTTCGCATTGTATATCTTCTTCGGAGTCGTATCGTTCGGAGTGAATTACACAAAAAAGAATCTCAGCTCATACATTCACTGTTGGGCTCAAGACTCTTCCATAATGGGAGAGAAATTGATTTACTATACCGCGCTGTTCAGACGTGTTGACTTAAGGTTTCATTTTGAATTTCACGTCTCTTTTAGTGTTGCCGAAATACAAGACTAGGACTTGTAGCAAGAGTCTCACAAGTTTTCTAACTCTTGCTGTTGCAATAACACGAAGTCATATTTATAAAATCCGATTAAGAAATGAAAAATGATGTCGCAAGCGGGATTCGAACCCGCGCCTATTGGGATTCCGGCCCAATCGTGCTGCCACTACACCACCGCGACTAATACAATTAGTGACATGCAAATTTCACTTCGTATTATATTTACGTCTTAAGGTGACGGTATGCTATCTACCCGACAATGTTTACTGCCATACACTCTACTATAAAGAATATGATATTGTCTAAGTGCAACAAAAATTATTTTGAAGGCGGCGCGCCCTATTGTCTTGGCGCCTGTGTGCGCCGCACACTTCGCACATAGGAGCGGCTCGGCCCTGGTGGTGGATAAGAGTCGTGAACCATTGTAATGGAACGAATATCTTCTTTAATTATTGATGCAGCAGCTTCTACAATTCGAAGACGTTCATCACAATGGTTTTTTTTTCTTTCGTCGTACCACGAATCACTCAAAATATTAGTTGCTGTATCTCTAAAACAAATTATTGTTAAAGATGTACTTTTCGTGGTAATTACAATATTACTCCCATATCGAGCAATCAATTTTTTATCATTGTTTTATCATCTGGAACGTAGTCTTTCTTCACATTTTTTAACTCGGCCAATGTGAATTGACAATCGTCATTACTTTCTATGTAATGAAAAACATTCTCCACGGCAATTCTAATATTCTCATCTAATGGACGGCCTGCTTCACCCTTTCCACTGACTAACAAAAAATTGGAGAAACATTTATCGTGATAATTGGCTTCGACAGATACTAAGTCATATTCAAAATTAACACGCTCCTTTACACTTCTTCCATATTTATCACCGCGCGCCTCTGCAGCTTTTAGTACAGTGTCTTTAAATCTAAGAGTACTCACTTCTCTAATAACGCGTCTGTTTTTTTTCTTTTTTTGCTCTCAATCACTTCACTCGCTTCCTCTCCACAAAACAAACATAATTTTTTGAAATCAAAAGCGCTAATTCTTTTCTTACGCGGAGATATTGATGTACTCGGTTCTACTTGGCGTCGTTTATGAGGCGCAATACTCAAATTGTTTGTATAATTTCTACGACAATTACTATGCACATTCATTCATTCGAAATTTATAGTATCTAAATATTCAATATTACCATCACCTCTAGAGACACTAGCATTTTTTAATGTTTGTAGACCACGCCTAACTTCTACAACATTACCATCCGATTATAATTCATCACATATAAAACACTTATCACTCATTATGATAACTATTTAAGAGCAGAAATAATTAAATAAACGTGTTTAACACTCAACTTAAAAATATTCTAACAGAGTAGCAAATGTCGCGACATGGTGTGATTATATTCGAGTGAATTAGTTCTTGTCAGAACTACAAAAATACGAACGAAAGTTGGTTGAATGTTGGCGCGTTCTTTAACGATTAAGAGTATAAGTTGTTTCATTAGATTTTAATCAATAATTTAAGAAACAATCAATATTTGTTCTTATTATACCTATAATAATACACTTTACAATAATACACTTTTAAGACACTTACAAATATTAATAATAAGCAATAGAGTTTACGTCTTGGTGTACGGTATACAATACCGTATGTGAGTGCATTCTAATCGCTTTCTCAGCGCTTTAATCTGAAAACCGTTAATTTTACAGAAAAACTACAGAAGACATTTTTGCAGACAATTTTATGAGGAACAATTTTTATAATGACCTTTATTGACCTCCAAGCAATAGGTCGCGAAATATATGCAAAAAACTGATTTTCGTGACCTTTTGACCTTGGTAACTTTTTTAGCCGGTACGATATCGATGTCAATTTTTCACATCTTCATAATAACACCGTAATAAAGGTGTATACAAAAATTCAGCTCACTAGGAATTTTTCCGCAGATAAAACCTAAAATGACTGGACTATTAGGTTACCGTTTTATGACATCCATAAAGATTGGGGGCTGATGAATTGTGTTCTTACTCCATCACCACACGGAAAGGTTGTGCGATCCACAAACTTTTAATTATGTCTGTTAATTATGTTTGTAAAGTCTACCGCAATATATTTATTATATTGTTAGTGCAGGATGTTCGTATAAAAAAAAACGGGAGGTGTCAAGGGATACCCGGATGGAACGAAGTTCTATTTTAATTATAATATATAAATTTTTTCTGCCTTAAGCGATTTTTATCGTAATATTTTAGCCAATTTGCAAAATATCTTTATAAATTATAGCCTATGTGTTATTCTGATGTGCAAGCTATATTACTATAAAGTTTCATCAAAATCCATTCGGTAGTTTTTACGTGAAAGAGCAACAAACATGTTCACATCCATACATTATTACAAACTTTCACGTTTATAATATTAATAGGATTAATAGGATAGCATTAATAGTATAGGATATACAATTCCACTAGACTACCAAAACTCTTCACTACACACGAAATTAATTTCGTTGCGCATTATTTTGATTTTGCTATATCTCTTAAGGTATTGATTTAATTTGCATGGTCTGAAGGAAAAAAATTATCTTCATGAAATGCTCAAGCCAACTAATGTATTTAAAATGATAAGGATTAATACCGTATTTGTGTAAATAGCTTTTCAATTATCGTTTTATAATACGCCATTTTTTAAAGTATTAAAATGGATATAGTATGTTATCCTTAAGAGATAGACATATACCATCGCGAATTTTTTTGTAGGCCTTTTTAAGCTGTATAATACTGTAGTACTTTATTTTGATCTATTTCGTAGGGTTCAGCCAGCGTTTGCAATGTAAGCGCAATATAATGTGTTTATTTACAACATCACATTAGAAGCGTCTAAAATTATCAGTGTTTCTCTACTACATTATGCATATATTATACATATAAACCTTCCTCTTGACTCACTCTATCTATAAAAAAAAACCGCATCAATATCCGTTGCGTAGTTTTAAAGATTTAAGCATAAATAGGGATATAGGGACAGAGAAAGCGACTTTGTTTTATGTTGTGTCGTTACAACTTTGTTGTGTCGTGACAACTTTTGGTCTTAATTTTTTCCGTCTAGCCCCCTTTCGCAACGCGCGATAAGGAACTTCGTTCCAATATTAAAATCTATGACATTACAAAAAGACACTTCCATTTTTTTTGCTGCGGGCTATTGTCTGGTCACACCCCACTAAATCAGTCCGAGGGGAGTTTTGGCGCGAATGTGGAAATGTCAGGTCACGCTCTTGTATTATATTCATTTCTTTAGTGTTTTGTGGTGTTATATTGAATAATTTTGCTGGTATTTTATGCAATATCGTACAGTTAAAGTGCTGAAGTGTAGTGAATATGGTATAATAGTGGTTTACGTGTATTTTCATATTTGCCCAAAATTCCCAATGAAAATCATTGATTAGGTTATCAGCGCCCGATTAATGGTAACGACTTGACTTACTGATAGACAATGACTATTAAGGCTACATAATATGAAGAAATGACGAACAATATATGAAAAATAATTAAATAAGACTTGGCTGTATGGGCTTTGATCCCTTTGCCTGTCCGAATGGACGAACAGAACCAAAAAAAAAATCAGTCCGAGGCGACAGATGAAGCGGCAAGCGACCCCATAGACCGCTCCGCACCGTACGAGTGGGCCACCGAAACCCATCAATGCTTTTGACTTCAAAGTACATGACATATACACGTATGTACGTGACGTATTTCGCTTACACTCTTTTTATCGCGAAATTTACTTCACATAAAAGTGTTCCGAATCATAATTTCAAAGACATATCAAACAAAACATTTAAAAAATACGTACTCGTATGAAAGTAACAGAAGCCGCGTACACAACTAGCTTATCATAATTACATACATTAATAATTATAATTAAAACATTAAATATACACTAAGAAGTTATAATAATATCATTGTTCGTAGTTTATTATCTATGACCCTGCCCGGGTCGCAGTGTCAACACAGATATCGCTTCACAGTAAAAGTGACCAGTCCTATCTGAGCTTCACGATGGCTCTCTCGTACGTGGTGTTCTTCTCTACACTTTGTGGTTTGGCGATCGGTGCTGTGACCGACATAACACTATGCCCAGGCAGTAAGTCCTTTTATACGAATTCATTTATTCTTTCATTTCAGCTCATATACGACCCGCTGCCGGATTCGAGCCTCCTCCGCAATAGGAGCCTGCCGCGCTGGTCAGACGTGTTGTTAAAGGGTTTTGTTTTGAGTTTTCTGAAGTAAGATAGGGAGGGGGGTGGTGGATTGTATTCTTACTCCATCAGGTACATTTTTCGACATGTACTGCTCAACGTTTATCCCAACTTCAATGTAATTGGAAAGAGCGGTAGACTTGTCAAGAATATGATGCAAAAAGACGCGGTGCCTTATAACAGATGCCACATAGCGCCACACTTCCTATAAGATTAAGTTCTTGGGTTCGTGAGAATTAGCACTAAATAGATTATGTCAAAAATTTACTACGTTCATGGAATTCTAAGTTCTGATATATAAATAGTCGAACCTAATGTAAGGCAATTTTATCTATCTGTTTAAAATGTCATCTATCTGTGACTCGGTAGCTGCATCCACCTGTTACAGTACACCTACTAGTAAATTGTTCAAACCAGATAGATATTAAGTTTCAAACCATCTCCTCTCCCTACTTAATCGCATTCTTCTTCCTAAACGAATAAATTGCTATAAGGCTGCTAGAACCAGAGCGGCCTAACTGTATTTTTGCAACTTTTAACCTAGTTGCAATTTCGAAATCTAAAACTGTTAATCTATAAAACCACAGCGGCCTAAAATTGTTTACAAGCTTTTAACGATAGATGGCATTACAAGTACATTTTCGGCTTATGTTCAAATCGATTAAATTGAATTGAATTTAATTTAATTCCCTCCATATTGTAAAACATGGTTCTTGTAGTTAGGCCGATCTGGTACTAGCAGCCCCATTTGTTAAAGATATTTATAAATAAATGCACTCATAATGCCTGCAATACCTCACTGTACAGCAATGATAGACAAAAGCCGATTCAAACTTGAATTAAGAACTTATAATAAAATAACCAAAAACGTCTTAGTCTCCACAATTTTAAAAAATACACACTTTACTTATTAGCCTTATTGTAATATTGACGATTTTTAAGTGATAATATAAACTAATTACTTATACAACACAATAATATTGTATGATCAATGTATGGGGACAGAGAATCTTATCAATAAAGTATAAATTCGTGTTAACTTATGCCCAAGACAAATAAATTTGAATTTGATCATGCAACAGATTTCATTGATATGTAGACACAGATATCGATTGATTGATCAAAATGAAGGATCTAGAATCTAGATCCTTCATTCTGGATTCTAGATCAATCAATCAAACCTCTTTTTTATAAAACGAAACGAAAGTTATTATTAACAAACTTTGTTCACTTAAGATCAAATAATATTTTATCATCGCGGTTTATGTTAAACATACTGATAATAACCTACTAAATCTAAGGTCAAAAGTTGGAGTGACCAGTGATTACGTCAATATCCATAAAAACGGAATGCGATTATAGCAATCTCTTTTATAAGACCCGTGTGAATACTTCGCAATGTTATAATATATATAAGTCCTTAAAATATAGCTTGATCTCTGTGACAGATAGCTACAAAACCGATGAAGTAATTTAGAATACGCGTCACTTTTACAATCTTGTTTTGTATTTTTTTTATTGCTTATGGTGGCAAACGAGCAAGCAGCACACCTGATGATAAGTGTCACTGCCGCCTATTGACCTTTGCAATACCAAGTGTATAGCTTAAGCCGCTGCCTACCAATAAAATCCCCAAACCCACCCAGTTGGGCTTCCGGCTCTCTCGCTCACTGATCGAAGTGCAATAGCACATTGCCATTACTCAGAGGTCGATCTTCTACGAGAGTGTGGTACTACCCCGGACCGATCGGCCCAAAACTGTCAACAGCGTGGTCCTATATTTTTATTCTTTACGTGCCAGTTATATCTCAACTGAATTATGAATATAAAAATATGAACATATACACCAATACTTGTACCTCATATATTTTAAAATACTTTTATAAAAATATGATGCTTACGCAAATACGAGGTCATACTGGACCACAGAACAATATACGTACTGGACTGAGAATAAGATAGTGATGGGACAATCGATCGTAAATTGATAACATTCTTATTAATTATTTATAAAACAAGTAAAACCAATACATTACCTACATAAACCACTTGGTTACTCTATAAAATAAGAAAATTGTGTTAATTTAGTGTTCAGACATCAGTTATAATATTAATAAGACCATTTCATTTATATTAAAAATATAAATTCTTTTATTAAATAAACATGAGTATTCATGAAAAAGTCAGTGACCAAGAACTCGTCATCAACTACAGGAATGCTCTGACGATGACGATAATAGTGACGATGAACTTGTATGTACTCCTTTCGAATAATAAAAATAATTAATTTACAGCTTTAGTTTAAATTAAATAAAATCCATTGATTTAAATTCAATAAGATTTTCATAGATTGTTTTCCATTTATCGATCGATTCATTCATCCATTTTTTGGAAATTCAATAAGATTTTCATACATTGTTTTTCAATTGCAGTAAGAAATAACTTTAAAAAAAAAGGAATTATATCGACAAAAATACGGACTACATCGTTTGCGTGCGGCACTAGTGAGAACTATAACAGAGATCAAGCTATATTTTAAAGACTTATAGTTATTTTTCCTTTTATTGTTACTAGTTTTGTGAAAAAGTTATGATAACTTTTATCAGGATTCGTCAATAGATGGCGTTATTTGTTTTTCTGAACGTTATTTTGTATTTGATATTAACATATATTAGAAATAGTTTATGAATTATCACTAGATGACGTTTGAAAATGTAAGTTTTAAATACATACATACCATCACGCCATGTCCCTTGCAGGGTAGGCAAAGAGAACAGAGCGCCAGAGAACTCTATCCTTGCATACTTCACTCGCTTCCTCAACATTCATAATTATCTTCATACACGCTCGCCGGTTTTGGAGACTCTTGACTCCGCCTTCCTCCAGTACATGAGCGATCTGGTCTAGGTTGGTTAGTCTCGGTTTCCCCCGGTACCTACATCCTTCCACTTTCGCATTGTATATCTTCTTAACCAGACGTTCGTTCGGCATTCTTTCCACATGTCCGAAGCATCGCAGCATTCCCTTTCGCATCTTTACACCAATACTCTCTTTCATACCTACTCGCTCTCTTACGTCGTCGTTACGAATGCGATCGATCAGCCTAACTCCACAGATTTTCCGTAGAGATCGCATTTCGTAAGTTATTCATTATTCGTCATTGTAGATGTAAATAATTAACAAAATGGTGCCTTAAACATTATTGTTGATGCAGTGTTATGGCAGATATTTCATGAACATAAAAAAAGAATATTCAGAAATTCTGTATAGAGATAATTTGGGTTTAGTGATGGTTTAATTTTTTTTATTGCTTATGGTGGCAAACGAGCAAACAGCACACCTGATAATAAGTGTCACTGCCGCTCACGGACCTTTGCAATACCAAGGGTACAGCTTAGGCCGCTGCCTACCAATATAAACCCCGAACCCCCCCAGTTGGGCTTCCGGCTCTCTCGCTCACCGAACGAAGCGCAATAGCACCTTGCCATTATTCAAACGTTGATATTCTGCTCAGTGTGGTACTACCCCGGACGGACCGGCCCGCGGCTGTCGACCAAGACGGTCAACAACATGGTCCTGCCACAAATAAAATTCCTGCTTATCCAGTTAGCTCCTTTTTTTAAACCGACTTCAAAAAAGGAGGAGGTTCTCAATTCGTCTGTATTTTTTTTATGTTTGTTACCTCAGAACTTTCGACTGGGCGAAGCGATTTTAATGTTTTTTTTTATTTGAAAGCTGGTGCTTCCCATGTGGTCCCATTTTAATTTGGTCCAGTTCAAACAGACAGACAGAACAGACAGTCCAGAGCAAACAGCAGACCTGTTAATAAGTGTCACTGCCGCTCACGGACCTTTGCAGTACCAAAGGTACAGCTGGGCAGGCAGTAGCCTGCAAATACACACCCCAAACCCATCCCAGTTGGGCTTCCGGCCGCCCACCGATCGAAGCGCAATAGCACATTGCCATTACACAGACGTCGATCTTTTGCTTTTGCTACCACTATTATGTATCAATCCATATTCAATATTGTAAATCTAAACTTCAGAAATCTGTCTAAAAACACATATTTTCATATTTCTCTCTCTTTTTTTTTTTTTTTTTTTTTTTTTTTTTTGTTTTTTTTTTTTAAGACCACCCTGCACTAAGGAAATAAACCTTGTATTGCGGGGGACTTTACAAACATGCAATAATTACACCCAGACTCAGAACAACACTTTGTGGATCACACAAAGTAATGTCCTGCGTGGGAATCGAACCCACGGCACTGGCACGGAAGGTCGGTATCTTAACCACTACGCCATCTGTGCAGTCTCTGCTCCATAACAAGCAATATAAACACAAAAATACGTATGTGTGTATGACTGTGTGTAACACACATCATCATTCTCCTACTCTTATCCCAATCACTTGGGGTCGATACAATATGTACTCTTCTTTCATAGTCGATACATATTTTAAAAGTTATTGGCAATAGTTTTATGACCGGCCGCCTGCCAGACGTCAACCCTCCTTGGGAATGTAATTGTTGACCAAACAGCATCAGATGGAGTTGGCCCAGATCGTTATAAGACTCTTAGTAGTCTTTTACGACATCCACGAGCAAAGTAAGGGTTGGTAGTATTCGTAGCCGCTACCACACAGCTTCTGTGCAGCACTGTGTGTAACACACATATTGTCTGAAAAAAAAAGCGCCAATATTAAAAACAAAGTTGTTATAACGCTACCTCTTAAATGTATGATATTTAAATTATGGCTATTGGCCAACATTTCACAATTCAAGTTTATTTAAATGAGTACCTACACCTAGATCTTGGAAATACAGTCTTCGATTTTACAAAAAGACCCGAGCGATCCAGGAATTTATTAAAAAGATAATTAAAATAACTACCCTATTGTTTCAGGTCAGGCGAGTGTCTGCGAATTGTTGCAAGTACGGATCGATCCTTGCAGGGGAACAGTCTGTACATTAAAAAAGGGAGCTAATGCTTCCATATCTTTTGATTTCATACCACGTAAGTCTAGTAGATACACATACAGATATATATTGACTTGCTCTATTTAAATATTTTGCCAGGAGGCTATGAAGGCGCGCGCGCGTGTGTATATATAGATATGTATATAGCGCTTCAGTAGATCAGTAACATCAAAATTATGAAATTGACACGCGCCCAACCCCTTATTTAATTGAGGATTATGTCGCAAAATCCAAAACTAATCCGATTATATCCACACAGGAATTAAACTACCCTTATTAGCAACAGTTGCGTGCTTAGGTCATTAATGTCAAGAAAATAATGTAGAAAATACTCTAATGTTATTTACCATTATTTAGACTTCAGAGCAGAGAAGCTGAAGACACTACCATTCTATCAAGGGACGAGCTTTGCTGAATTCGGCTCCACGAATGGCTGCCTCTTCACCAAATGTCCTACAGAACCTGGTGTCACTCAGACCATGAACTACAATCTCCTGATCAGCAAGAAATTACCCAACGTAATATTAATTATTTTTATTTATAAAATTAGCAGTACCTTTATAGTTTATGATATTTAAGCAATCGCATCCAAATTTCAAATTAACCCACTGAAAATGCACCAAATATATGATGTTAAGAATTAAGAAGCATAATAACAAATTTTTAATTTCTTTTCTAAAGTCTACTTTTTCTGAAAGTAACATTATTTAAGTAATAAAGTCAAGTTTTCCGTGTGGTGACGGAGTAAGAATACAATTCACCACCCTCTATCTTACCTGTGGGTGATCGTACGAGACGAGGGATATAAAACACATATAACATCTATATGAGAGAAGGAAAACTAGACACAAAACACTATACCAACATGTCTGACCAGCGGGGTATAGTGGGTCGGTTTCCCTCCCATTGTGGAGGAGGCTCGAGCATAACGTTGGGACATCTATGAGCTAAGATGATGAAAGTCAAGTTTTATAGTCAATTATTGAATTATGCGGTAAAACGTTCACAATTGTCATTGCGTTTACGACAACGCCCCACCCCAATTGTGCTTTGATTGATACTTCAGCTAGCATGGACGACTGGCGTATTTTACACCCTTAATTTGTTGAAAATCTTATTAATCTCAATTTATTTATGTTTCTAATGAAACTGAGTTTTTTATATAATCCTTTTAACATATATTTTTCTAATAATTCATTTATTGTTTCATTTTTTTAATTGTATTCTTCAATTTTATTGTTATTTAACGAATAGGTTTATCTTTATAAATATTTTGGGCGTCTTCAGTGCAATTCTTTCATGTGAAGTCTCTGACTATTAAAAGAACTGTAAAATTGAATTTGTCTCTCCAACTTCTAAAAAGTTGCTATTCTATTATATGAATATTTTTTCTTGTCTTTCCAGGGTATCTTCACTTTTGAATGGAAAATGTGGAACGAAGACAACGAAAATGAGAGTTGTTGTTTCATGCCAACTATAAAACTTAGAAAATAATAATTTTATTAAATGTCATTAGTAATGATTACGTCGCTGTACTGCAGCAGGGTGGCTCCTGATAGCTAATGGATATCAAAGCATCAGGAGTGTTACTTATCCATCTGTCATCATCGAAAATAACAGTAAATAAATACTAATAATTACCATACCTAGATGTATATTTATTGTTAACAACACAAAACCCTTTACTAAATATAGGGAAAAGAAGTCAATCAAATAATATAATACGTATAACCTCTCATCATCATCATTATTCCCTGACGACGCGAGCTGCCGCCGGCGACTGGGGCGGCGTAGGCGCGATTACCTGCGCCTGATGCCGCCCTAGCCGAGGCCGCGGGTGACTAGAACGGGGAATTAGTAAATCACCCGTTGAGAGGCTGACCGCACGAGGAAGGACCGACGTCTTCCCCCCTGGGGGACGTCGCTCAAGGAGAGGGTATTCCATCGGGCCGGCCACTGACGACAAGTTCACGCTGCTCCTGTGGCCGGTCCAACGACGAAGGAGAGGTTCACAGGTAGATTACGGGTGTGCGCGCTTACGCCCCTCTGCCGCCCCGGACGGGGTCGTGCGAGGAGTGCGTCGACCGTAGCCCACTCCAAAAATAAAAAATAAAATCATCATCATTATTCTTCTGCTCTACTCCCAATTACTTGGTGTCGACGCAATCTGTATTCTTCCTTCTTCCATCGCACATAGTACAAAAGTTATTGGCAATAGTTTTATGACCGGCCACCTGCCTTACGTCAATCCTCATAAGGAACGTAGTTGTTAACCAGACCGCATCAGGTGGAGTTGTCACAGGTCGATATAAAACTCTTGGCCTCAAACTAAGGGTTGGTAATATTCTATCATCAATATTATGTGTAACCCCTATAATCTACTTATGTGGCTTACGAATTGTCAGTTTTGTTTGCAATTAATCTAATAATTTATAGTGGAATGCCGCCATGCACCGTAAGCTAAGAAAATCCGATAAGAATCTCAGCGGCCTCGTAATTCTTTTAAGTTACTTCTTTTAAATCTTCTTTACATTGTATAAAGTCGCTCTCGCCTTCTGTACATTCAGATCTTTTAAACTACGTAACAGATTTTAATACATACATACATACCATCACGCCATATCCCTTGCAGGGTAGGCAGAGAGAACAGAATGCCAGAGAACTCTATCCTTGCATACTTCACTTGCTTCCTCAACATTCATAATTCTCTTCATACACGCTCGGCGGTTTCGGAGACTCTTGACTCCACCTTCCTTCAGTACGTAACCAATCTGGTCTAGATAGGTGAGTCTTCGTCTCCCCCGGTACCTACATCCTTCCACTTTCGCATTGTATATCTTCTTAACCAGACGTTCGTTCGGCATTCGTTCCACATGTCCGAACCATCGGAGCATTCCCTTTCGCATCTTTACACCAATACTCTCTTTCATACCTACTCGCTCTCTTACGTCGTCGTTGCGAATGATGAAACAGATTTTAATGCGGTTTATAATCATCGATGCTTACAATTACGACTGTCGCGCACAGCTGATGCGACAATAGTAAAAGTATGAAAATGTATGGCGCCGTTTCCGAGGTCCGCGACAGTCGTAAGCAACAATTGACGTAAATTGCGACATACGTCAATTGTCGCTTACGTACATACATTGACTATTTAGTCCAATCGAATTGTCATTGGACCCAAAAGAGTAATTCAATAAACAAAAATCATACTTTCTTTTCGGGTGTGAATCGAAAAATATCGATCCTACGGAAAAAATTATGAGAACAAAAATTGTAGGAAATTTAATTCTAAACAACTTTGGTAATAACAATTTTTCGGGTAAAATTGAAAATAAACGAGTTATTTAAAATACAAAAAACCACCCTTAAAATCAAGGTGGCGAAAAATGCAAGACCACTGGGAACTCGAAAACCGAAATGTAGACTCCCAGTGACCCCCCCTAACGAATTCCGAAGGAAAAATTCTACTTATAATTTTTCCTGAGTTTGGTCCGTTTTTCGTCTAATTCGATTGGTCTAATTGTCCCTTGAGCCGCGCGCGACAGTCGTACACGATCAGCCGCCACAGGAACCTTAAAACTCGCGAGATAGATGAAATAATTTAGTACAAAAGTTTTTCTTCTGTTGCATAGATGTTATATGCGTATTATATCGCTTAGTCGTCTCTCACGATCACCCACCGGTAGGATAGGGGGTGGTGAACTGTATTCTTACTCCGTCACCACAAAGAAAATTTATTTTTTCCATATTATTAAAAATAACGGGATATCTACGAAGCTATTTTAAACAGTACAGTATTATTATTTATTTAATTAAATAGATATACCGCATATATATATATAGACCGCGTACCTAACGCGGTGCATTTAATGTACATATTATATATCAAAATTGCCCATTTTTTTATTGCTTATGGTGGCAAACGAACAAGCAGCACACCTGATGATAAGTGTCACTGCCGCCCATGGACCCTTGCAATACCAAGGGTACAGCTTAGGCCGCTGCCTACCAATATAAACCCCGAACCCCACCCAGTTGGGCTTCCGGCTCTCTCGCTCACCGAACGAAGCGCAATAGCACCTTGCCATTATTCAAACGTTGATATTCTGCTCAGTGTGGTACTACCCCGGACGGACATGCCCGCGGCTGTCGACTAAGACGGTCAACAACATGGTCCTGCCACAAATAAAATTCCTGCTTATCCAGTTAGCTCCTTTTTTTAAACCGACTTCAAAAAAGGAGGAGGTTCTCAATTCGTCTGTATTTTTTTTATGTTTGTTACCTCATAACTTTCGACTGGGCGAAGCGATTTTAATGTTTTTTTTTATTTGAAAGCTGGTGCTTCCCATGTGGTCCCATTTTAATTTGGTCCAGTTCTGACAATGGCACCTATGATAAAACCATATAAGTCTAAAATTTGCATTATGTGTGCGACAAATGAACGAGTAACTCAAGCCCCGCTACTAATAGAACAACCTATGTGTGTCTGTAACACTAAAAAGTAAAAAATAAAAAAAAATACTACATTTAAAAAAAAACCGACTTCAAAAACTAAAAAGTACAAAATAACTTAAAATACTATCATTTGTATGTGCTATCTATTGATAGGTTTGAAGTCGGTGCCGGTGTCAATATCTTTTTCAATACTATATAATACAGAAAAAAAAGTATGATTGTACAACATCTCATTAGCGGCCACACGCACGTCACGTGCATCGGTGTGGCGACAAAGTTCGTGTGTACTTATTTATATACTCGAGTTTATTATTTGCAACGGTGGTCCGAATTATACTGCATGTCCGCTACGTCCGCGTAGGTGCAATAGACGAAACTGAATTTCCACATCATCATCGACTCTTCTTTTTTATAACAACTGTGTAATTAGTAAATATAACTATTGTAAATATAACTATTGTAAATATTTTTTTTAATGTAGGAATTCCTATAGCAAATCTTTATTGGTGTAAAGATGCGAAAGGGAATACTCCGATGGTTCAGACATATGGAAAGAATGCCGAACGAACTTCTGGTTAAGAAAATATACAATGCGATAGTGGAAGGATGTAGGTACCGGGCATTGGTCCATTTTGTCCAGATTGGTTGGTGATTGGTGGACCAATCTGGTCAAGTACTGACGTCAAAGACTCTTGACTCACCTTCCTTCAGGAAAGTGGAGTCAAGAGTTTCCGAAACCGGCGAGCGTGTATGAAGAGAATTATGAATGTTGAGGAAGCGAGCGAAGTAATGTAAAAGAGAACTCTATTCTGGCAGGATAGAGTTCTCTGGCATTGTTCTCTCTGCCTACCCTGCAAGGGATATGACGTGATAATATGTATATATGTGTATGTAAATCTTTATTTTCAGTATGTCGCCATTCATCAAATTTCGACGTCCACTGCTGAACAAGGTCTCTGCCAAGAAGGATACTCTCATAATCGCCACGTTTGGTAATCGTATTGACGATAGAAGAAGTCTTTTGATCGCACACCTGTTTTCTTTCAGATATCTTCTACTACATCTAACATTCGTTCATTTTATTTCAGCTCATATACGTCCCACTGCTGCACTCGAGACTCCACAATCGATCAGGCTGGTCAGATGGGTTGATATAGGGTTTTATGTCGATTTTTTTTTCTCTTGCATAAATATTATATGCACATTATATCTCTTACTCGTCTTTTACGATATACACAGGCAGGATAAGGGGTGGGCCAATTGTATTCTTAACCCATCTATACGAATCATCATCTATACGAAATATTACCATATTGCTGACCCGCAATCATCATCAAGTGAAGTCAATATAGACATAAGCAAATAAACAATAACTGGCTATATAAAATTTTAAATTTGCCTAATATTAGGTACTCAAAGAGTTCTCTGGCTAAGTACCGCCAGCAACCGAACTGTTGGCATGAACTAAAGACAGAAAGAACACTGGAGTAATAGTTTTTGAGTCGTTACTCTTTATAGTCCAAGAGCCAGTAACAGATATATATGACCAAGTTCCTCTCAAGTGATAATTAGTAAAATGCATCAGAAAATGGAACCATAAAGTCTCGTGAACGTCAGCTAAGGCTCGGTGGGGGAGATGAGCACTAGAAAAAAAAAACATTCACTCATTTCCTCTCGGCTAAAAATTTATCAAATTATAGCTAACCCTATATCTCAACAAAAAAAAATCAGCTGGCTATAACATAGTGTATTGTACGTCAGCTGATGTCTCGATAATGGAAAAAAAAAACTTCACTTTCAGTGATATCCTCTCAAATAAAAATTTACCTGATGATAGCTTATATGTAACTATTGATAAATATATACGTCAGCTGGCTGTATCTCGGTGGAAAAATCGTCAGCTGATAATTTGAAGGTCGTTACGTAGAAGTTAGCCAGAAGCATTTATTGACTGCTGCATTTACTGACTTCTTATTGTAATTTTTCATATTTTTTTTATAATATATATATTTTTTATCAAGTAACTAGTTAATTTATACTAAGCAAATAAATTATTTAAATGTTGGAATAGAACTAAAATTATTTGAATATACACGTATAAGTTTACAAAATATTGATACGGAATATTTGTTTCACCTCAACACTCATATTGGAGTGCTATGCCGAATAATTAAAGAGATGTCATTTCCTACCACATGAAAATTTGTGAGCTGATTTTAAATATGTTTCTGTGATAAATAAAAAAAATCAGCTAGCAGTAAGTCGAGGGAAACTTAGTCAGCTGATGCATTTAAATAGTCAGTAAATGCCTCTGGCTAACTTCTACGTTACCTTCAAATTATCAGCTGACGATTTTTCCACCAAGATACAGCCAGCTGACGTATATATTTATCAATAGTTACATATAAGCTATCATCAGGTAAATTTTTATTTGAGAGGATATCACTGAAAGTGAAGATTTTTTTTCCATGATCGAGACATCAGCTGACGTACAATACACTATGTTATAGCCAACTGATTTTTTTTTTGTTGAGATATTGGGTTAGCTATAATTTGAACAAATTTTTAGCCGAGAGGAAATGAGTGAATGTATTTTTTTTTCTTCGAGCGTGGGAGGTTACAACTGCTAACCCCCCCTCACCGTGCTGCAGCTGACGGTCATAAGGCTTCATGATACTATTGTCTGATGCGTATCACCAATTATCTCTCGAGAAGAAATAATTAACCAAATTTTCACCTGGCTCTCGGACCATTACTAGAGTTAATCCTAAATATTAGCCAAGATATTGATAGTGTATAAAACCTTTTAATAATAATAAATACTAGTATGTAGACCTTTTGATAATAATAAATACTTTGTAATTATATTTTAAAAAAAGGTTCGTATGACGGCATAATAATATCTACAATTAACCATCCGCTGAGATGTGGGTGATCGTAAGAGATGACTAAGCGATATAAAACGCATATAACATCTATGCAAGAGAAGGAAAACTCGAAATGAAATCAACACGTCTGACCAGCGTGGTGAAGTAGGTTAACTTCCCTTTCATTTGGAGGAGGCTCGAGCCCAACAGTGGGAGGTGTATGATCTGAGATTATGAATTATAAAATATAATTAGTAGTTTCCGTTTTATGACGGAGTAAGAACTATAATTCGTCACCCCCTTTCTTAACCGAGGGTATAACAAAAGACAGATATGCATATAACATCTATGCAAGAGAAAGAAAACTCAAAATAATACCCTAGAGTTAGACAAACCCGATAGCTCTCCTATTTTAGAGAGGGCTCTATATCGCTATAACCTAAAAAGTAGATATTTTTATAACACCCGCGCTGCGTAATTTAATAGAACGTAGTGTATACGCATATAAACAAAAAGATTCCTTATTTCGTAAAGTAATAACCTTGAAAACAACAAAACAAATTTAATAAATCTGCTAACCATATTTAAATCAATTGTTATAAAAGTAATAATTCATTTCGATTCATTTTAATACATATGTACAAACTGCCTACGTAAGTATTTAAGTAAATAAACGAACAAAAGGACTACATACCCATTTGTATTATCAATATACTTATCATTAATGTCTTATAATAACGTTGTATTCAGTATTGTTATAAATACGACAGAATGTACGGACGTCTTAGCGTTGTATTACTTGTGACTTTGTCAAATATTGTGTGGGCTAAACCTGAATATGTGACCAGAAAATTATGTAGAGACGGCAAGTACATCTTATATATTATTTCTCTAGTCTGTTTTTCTATCATTCGACCAGATCCTCTGAATTTATATATTAAATTCCGTGATTTTATCCTTCATTTTAAAGCACGACGTGACGACTAATGATGCAAAATAGACTCAAGTTCTAAAAATTTTATTATTTGATATTTTAAATCATCTAAAAGGATTTATTAATAGATGCGTTGTTTAGTCGATTTATATAAATTTGAATATCCACTTGAAATATCAACGTTTTACATATTTCTTTTTCAAATTGCATTTCGTCATAATAAAGAGGACTTATGACCTATGATATGTTGGACTAGTTTGATAATATTTGTGAGCATTTTATATAAAAATAAATATTAATTGTATGTGTATTGTGTTTGATTCGTGTGGTGACTGAGTAAGAATACAATGGCCCTTTTCTTTCCCATGGAAGTCGTAAATATTTATTCATTTCAGCTCATATATGTCCAACTGTTGGCCTTAGCCTCTGCCATATTGTGACTGAAATTAACCTACTATACCACGCTGGTCAGACGTGTTGGTATTGGGTTTTGTTTCAAGATTTGTCTCATACGGTCACACAGGAGTAAGATAGGAGGTGGTCAATTCTATTCTTACTCCGTCATTACCAGGAATAAAAAGTCATAATTTGTGATTGACAATCAAAGTCGAAATAGAAAAAAAAAGTCGGAAAGAAAAGTCGAAATAATATAATAATACTATGCCAACCCGTTTTTAATGTAATAGGTTTATTTTCCTAATCTGTAGAAGGCCTAGGCCTATTTCATGAACTTATATGAAAAGTTTTATGTTAAGAATAATTATTTGCTATACCCTTATATGGTGATTCACGATTCAAGTAATGATTCCTTTACACGAAGTGTTTTATATTTCACTAGCTATGCCAGCAGCTTCGCTTGCGTGGATTACTCATATATTTAATGTTATGCGAAATGCGATCTCTACGGAAAATCTGTTTAGTTAGGCTGACCGACCACATTCACAACGACGACATAAGAGAGTATTGGTGTAAAGATGCGAAAGGGAATGCTCCGATGGTTCGGACATGTGGAAAGAATGCCGAACGAACGTCTGGTTAAGAAGATATACAATGCGAAAGTGAAAGGATGTAGGTACCGGGGGAGACCGAGACTCACCTACCTAGACCAGATTGGTCACGTACTGAAAGAAGGTGGAGTCAAGAGTCACCGAAACCGGCGAGCGTGTATGATGTGAATTATGAACGTTGAGGAAGCAAGTGAAGTATGCAAGTATAGAGTTCTCTGGCACTCTGTTCTCTCCGCCTACCCTGCAAGAGATATGGCGTGATGATACGTATGTATGTTTAATGTTATTATTTCATTTGAAATCCGACATTGTCATGACAGTAGTAATAACACTAACATTAATAATATCTATAACATATCTATCACAATTTTCGTTATCATAGCATTTGTTATGACAGCGGCGACTGCACATGCTTGACGACCATTGTCATTATTTTTTACATAATTAGCTAAATATTTAAAAATTATATCGCTACTATTTGTAGCAACTTTGTGTATATTCCTTTATCAGATACAATGACTGCACAGATAGCGTAATGGTTAAGATGGCCGATACCATGCCAATTCGTGGGTTTGATTCTCACGCAGTAGTACTTAGTGGGCAACACAATTTCTTGTCCTGGACCTTGGTGTAATTTGTGTTCGTTAATTCGATATAAGGATTATTTCCTTAGTGCAGGATGTTGTCTTTTTATAAAAAGAAAAATAACAATATTCATGGCGAGCGAAGTGAGCCCTAACACTCTCCCACAACCTGAGCAATTTTGTGGTACAATTTACTAAAAAACTATTACGCCTACAGATTTGTGCTTTAACATAGTAATTTAACTTCGTATCTAGAAGTGTTATCTGTCCAAAAATATAATTTTATAATCATTAAAAAATTAATATTAATAATTTTATATTAATTGGATAATGTTATTATATTACTAACAGCATCTATTAGAAAACCAAAGAGCTGACATCGCTACGACAGAACTAAACTTAATACCCAAATACATCGTAATTAATTTACTAAATACTAGATGACACCACTGCACTAGAATCAAGTTGTAAAATAACGGAAAATTTAATTTGAGAACTAAAAAAATATCTGAAAATGATTGGTCGCATGAATTATTTACCGAAGCCTATATCTATTGATATAAAAATATATAAAAAAATAGTAATTTAAAAAAAAACTGTCTTGAAAATTATTACCCGTTAGGAAAACTATGCGATGCGAGCCTTCACAAAACTCAACTTTTTGCTAGTTATGATAAATATAACAATCCTTTTAATAGTACCATTATCATCATCGTAATTTTATCACAATTCTTTGTAAATGACGCTGTATGTATTCTTCTGCCATCGTCTATATAGCAAAAAATTTTGGCAATAGTTTTATGGCCAAATGCCTACCTGACGTCAACCTTTTTTAGAAATGTAATTGTTGACCAGACGGCGTCAGATAGAATTAGCCTAAGTCGATTTAAATCTTCGTCGTCCTTTACCACACTCATAAGTAATCTAAGGGTTGGTATTCTGCTCCGCCACCACATAGCACAAATAAACAGCATACAGCACAGTCTGTAGTAGTAATATAATGATATATAATATATGTTTTTATCCCTTATCGTGACAAACGAGCAAGTATCACACCTGGCGGTTAATAACAACTGCCGCTCATGGAGCTTAGTAATACCAGCAAAGTTTTTATAGCTGCCTTAGTTTTTATAATCTAAGTCAAGATTGATGGGGAAGTTGGAAATTGCAGCTGATGTGATATGTTAGCGGCAAACTGCTCCTGTCTATAAATCCGGTTATTACTTAAGTAGTTTCATTTTCATTTTTTTTAAATATTCTTATTCTCGTATATATTTAAATATCTGGACGACCAAATTTAGCTCGATATTTCTTTTTAGTAAATGATGTGTTATGGAAAAAGTATTTAGATAATAAAAGATGTGATAGAGTTTCGAAATATATTTATAACTGGAGTATATTTTGCCTGTAATATTGAAATGGGATAATTTTAATATACTATCAATGTAAAAACGATGTACATTTTATGTACATCTTCTCACTTTCCACAATCATGATAATGTTGAAGGAATTATATAACAAAATAATAAATTATTCATGAAATAGTTATAGAAAACGAAATTATAAATAACAAATAGAATAAATTATAAAAATAAACCAAGTATCAAACGTCCCTGTCTGGATTAAGCGACAACTCGATCTTCAAATTGAATCATTTTTATTCTTGATGAAAGTGGCTAAATTTATTCTAAATATATTTTTTCATTCCCTGAAAAAATTAACAAAATGAGATTTTTTTATAAATGACACTTGGCTACATCGATTTATCGCCTCCAAAACCTCCTGTGTACGTATTTAATTTCATGGAAATCATTGCAGCCGTTGCCGAGATCGTGAACATATAGAAATAAAAAAATTGCCTATAAAAATATTATATGTTAGCTTCGAAATACATCTAGATTCAGCAGAATATCATTTTCGACAGAACTACTGGCACTTGACCATTGTAACTGATAACGATGTTCTAAGGTTAGACTAGATGTCGGGTTATTTGAGGGTATTGACCATATTCGACTGTTAACAGGCATGACAACGAGCGCAGATGGTGTTTAAGATACCGGCCAATTGCACCAACTGTCGCGAGTTTGATTCCCACTTAACTTAATATTTTTGTTATTCTGTGTCTGAGCGTCATTTATGTCCGTTAATTATGTTTATAAGGTTCCCCGCAATATCACGATTAGGCCTTTGGTCTTTTAACAAAACTCTATAGTCACGTGCTTTAGAACTCTTAGATGTAATTTTTCGATAACTTTTGAATCAAATTAGTTTTCCCAAAAGAAATAAGCTGTGTAATATATTCAATTTCGCTATATAATTTGCCGACCCACTAATTACAATACTTACTAACTGTAATGGCTGTGTGGTAGCGGCTTCGTATACTACCAACCCTTACTTTGCTCGTGGATGTCGTAAAAGACGACTAAGAGCCTTATAACGACCTGGGCCAACTCCATCTGATGCCGTTTGGTCAACAATTGCATTTCCAAGGAGGGCTGACATCTGACAGGCGGTCGGTCATAAAACTATTGCCAATAACTTCTACAATATGTACTATGAAAGAAGAGTACATATTGTATCGACCCCAAGTAATTGGGATAAGAGTAGGAGAATGATGACTTACTAAGTGTAATTGAGGCGAGTGACTGCTGCTCTAGTAATTAATTTGCGATCGGTTGCCGTTTGTGGGATCTGTTCTAACCATATATTTCTTTTTTTTGTCTTTCGTGTTACATTTTGAATAAAAAGTTTAACCTAGTTTGATAGGCTATTAAACTGGAGCTATTGCTTGTTAAACTTATGATATGTATACCTACACTTGTTTTAATTGACATTAAAACAAGCAATTAAAAAAATGACAATTGATGTTTCTTGCCTGATCGTCTCAGTTTCTGACCGCGTTCCGATCCGGTGGTAGATTATTACATTAATTTCAAATGAAATGTATAATTGAGATTTATTGTGCTCTTATTATGCCCAAATCAAACAAAACAATTACTTTAAAGTAAAGTAAATTGAAACTATAGCGCTTTGTCTATTTAAATGCAATATTAGTCAAATCAAATGATTTAATGTGCATAATTTTCGAAACTGACACATCGCCAGACTAAAAATGGTAGGAGGAAATAATAAATACTAGGAACTATAATGAAAAATAATTAACACATAAATTGTTTGTTGTTACAACAACAGTCGCTAGTTTCGCGTCATTAATATAAAGGTGCAAAGATATTTATTACAGAAACTGTATTTACACAGATGCTAAGAAAAGTCTAGAATCGACAGCTGACCCATAGGCATTGCAATAATGGAGTAACTCCATTAATGCTGCTTATTTAATACATACATACATATCATCACGGCATATCCCTTGCAGGGTAGGCAGAGAGAAATGCTTATTTAATAATACATATTAAAATAGAACAGATTAAGTAAGTTTAATCTATATAAAATAAAATAAAACAGATTAAGTAAGTTTAATCAATATAAAATAAAATAGAACAGATTAAGTAAGTTTAATCTATTTAAAATAAAACATAACATACTAATATTTCTGGTATTTTAGCAAAATTTTCTTATAAACAATAAAATACATTTTTGTAGCATACAATTTTCCTGCTTTTTTAAATAACTTATTTTCTAGTGTCATTATATCTTTAGATTTACCTGGTAAATGTTTGTAGTCTAAAACCATTTACGTTAAGGACTAAGAGTATATAAACATTTAATATTTTAATAGTGGTAAAACAAATACATACATTAACACATTCAGTGCCGACAAAGAGGTTCGGCACAGAGCACGCTGAATGCCGAACACTCGGATCATAGTACAAAATGATCGGGACACTCGCTCGGATGTGAGTGCAAGGCGCCGCTGCTATAGCCCCGCTCCACTCGGATCCAAGTGGTCGGCATTGAACCTGTTAATTTTAAAGCGTAATGTACTTATACACAAGTTACAATCAATTAATGCATAAATAAATCCTAAAAATTCCGTCAAAGTATAAGCCTAAATAACACCACTACCAAATAAGAAAAAAATAATAAAACTGCTATAACAATCTATCTAACCATAGTCGGACAATCCCCACCTCCCTGTAAAGACTTGTACTCCTCACGGGTATAGACAGATCAGAAGAATAAATTATAGTTCAAAATATTTTTAATAATTTTATATTTAAATTAACAGTGGATTCGTCACAATGCACCATATACAGCGTGATTGTAGAACCGTGTAGCCAGGGTCCTGCTTTCTGCATGGTCAAGAGGAACAAAATGTATGGCATCACATTAGACATGGAACCACGTAAGTAATATTTAATGTAATAATGTTTAATCTCTGTGTAAGGACGAATTTTCCGTGTGGTGACGGAGGAAGAATACTATTCACCACCCCATATCTTACCCGTGGGTGATCGTACGAGACGACTAAGGGATATGAAATGCATATAACATATAAGTAAGAGAAGGAAAACTCGAAACAAAACTCTATACCAACACGCCGACCAGCGATGTGTGTGCGAGTGATGATGAAGAATACAAAAGTTATTTAGCTCAATTATCAATTTGATTGTCAATTTAATTGACAATTTAATTGTAAGTTTGAACAAATGTTGGAGTTGTACTCCTCCTCTCTCAAGTGGCATATTTTTGATTCTCACGCAAAACATACCATCTACAAATGATTGTTATACGTTTGAAAGTAATTGTCCCTTAATTGTGCGTTTGTGAACTTCGCTACGAGCACGACAAGCATTTATGACTTAATATGAGGTATATATCATTTATGACTTACTAGGAGGTATATGAGGTATATATCATCATCTACGACCGACAGTGTTCCATTAAATAACAAAAGATTTATTTGTTTTATCTAGAAATTATTGTTCTTGTAATAATTAGTTTAATATATGTTTGTTAAATATACTCACTCCCTTTTGTTCACGCTGTGAAAATGTATTTACGCACAACCCCCTACCGGTAACAGACGCCGAGGGGTGTAATGCGCCGGCCAGCTGCTCGACCGAAATACCCACTAAAACCACGGCCACAGCGGCCTCTTGCCGTGCTTTTAAGGTGAGAGAGGGAGAACATCTACTAACATTCGAACCCCGACATCCCAAATATGCCTCACTCCCTACGTGACTCATATCCATACTATTCTTAATTTTCATTTCCTTTAAGATAAATACATTTATACCAATTAAATTTCAAAAAATTTCAGATTTCTCCGCTTCGAAGCTGAAGCTGTCTGTATCTGGTGATGTAGACAATAACGGCAGTTTCTCCACGATGATTAAGTCTCCTGACGATGCATGTAACCTACTATACTGCCCCTTGATGGCTGAAGAGAGGAGAATCTTTGATGTTAATGTGTCCTTGGATAAAAGAGCATCGGTAAGAAATAGAAATTGCCTTAGCTATATATAACCCCATTATTTTTTATTAATCACAAAAATCGGCTCAGGACAAAGGAAGTGGATGCAGCAGTGCCCTTCTGGGAAATGAATCATGACTCTATCTACAATTGCCCGTCCGTTTACCAAAGACTTTCCGTATGGTGACAGAGTAAGAATACTATTCACCACCCCATATCTTACCCGTAGGTGATCGTGCGAGACAACTAAGGGATATAAAACACATATAACATCTATGCGAGAGAAGGAAAATTCGAAACAAAACCCTGTACCAACATGTCTGACCAGCACGGTATAGTAGGTTAATTTCCTTCCCATTACGAAGGGGGCCCGAGACCAACAGTGGGACATTTATGGGCTGTGATAATAATAATAAAAAAATAATTACCAAAGACAGCGAGTTTAGTATTACCCTCCCTATTTGGACTTTGTGGGGAAGCCTTATATCCATAAGTAAATGTTATCAGGCTGATGGATATATGGATATAAATCGAAATAAAATGATGATAATTACATTCTTACTGTACCTGAGAAGGTCTAATCAGAGATGCTTGCATCTGGAATCAATCCGACATCCGCTATAAGACCTATCGTATGGGTGCGACGTCCAGAAGTGCCATTGGACCTCCCTCAAAGCGCAAGTACTCTAAAAGGTTAGCTCGCTGCTGTTAATATGCAGTGAACTAAGTATTTAAAATTGTCTCATAAGGCAGTTAATGTGAAGAGTATCATGAGTTCGAAATGTCTTAAAAGATTTTCAACACCAAGCTCCAAGCTTAGAAGTGTACCAATAAATGTTAATAGATTTGGGTACAATACGTGGGCGCTGGCGATATATGGCATCAATTTATTATTAATTTGAAATGCAGAATCGGCAAGCAGACCCACCACTTCCCATGTTTAATCAATATCCCTGATCCGTGTGGTGACGGAATAAGAATACAATTCACCACCCCTATCTTGCCCGTGGGTGACCGAATAAAGGAAGGAATGAAACGCATAACATTTATGCAAGAGAAGGTAAACTCGAAACAAAGCCCAATTACGATACATCCGAACAGCGTGGTATGGTAGGTTAATTTCCCTCCCATTATGGAGGAGCCCAGCAGTGGGACATATACGAGCTGAAAAGATGATGATGAAATGATGAATCAATATCCCTAACAATTCATGAAAGGAAGGATTACGGAATAAGATCATGGTGGAGTAGGATGTATTGAAACCTTCTTACTTCCGTGTATACTGTATTGTACCAGTACTAGCAGTTGTATGAGTGGTGCCTGTCACGCAGCTAAAATGTCACAATAAAATCCAAATGTTATATATTTCAATCAGGCGCTCATATAAACAAAAAAATAATACATTTAGGTTCTAACGCGTTTTTTTTTAAATACACTTCTCTGCTCTAAGGAAATAATTCTTGTATTGCGGGGGACTTTACAAACGTATAATTAACGTAGACAAATTACACCTAGACTTAAAAAAATACTTTGTGGATCGCACAAAGTGTTCTCCTGCGTAGGTATGGAACTCACGGCACTGGGACGAAAGGTCGGTATCTTAACTACTACGCCATCTATGCAATCTTACTTAACCTAATCAATAGAATAACCAACTAAGGATCACTTAATGAACATGGCCGTAGATTAAACCTACATATGTATACACATAATTCCTATATATTTTTGAAGGCAACGTCCCAAACTAAAGAATTGATGCTGGTACCGCAGGCGACTTTACATCCGACCTTATTCAGAACATAAAACAAACTGTTATTTATGAGATCAACAATGAATTTTGACTGCACAGATGGCGTAGTGGTTAATACCGACCTACTGTGCGAAGTGTCGCATATTCTATTCCGACACAAGACAATACTTTGTATAATCCACAAATTGATATTCCAAGTCTGGTTGTAAAATTGTCTTCATTAATTTTATGTTTATAAAGTCCCCCGCAATACAAGGATTATTTTCTTAGTGCGGGGTGTTGTCGTTGTTGCCGTCTTTAAAAGATATATGTATTTGTTGATAGCATAAATAACTATCCTGCGTGGGGATATTGGCCACGAAACTTGGTACTGTATGTAAATTACTATCCCAAATGATAAATCGCAATGCCATGGTATTAATTTATGCCGTGGAGTGCTATCTTTCAAGAGCATTTTGAGCGAGATATGACTAGACCAAAGCCTATCCCACAAAAAAAAAAAAAGCGTGCTGCCATCTAAAAGCAAGTGATAAATATTTTCTTAGGGCGGTCTGTGTCGGTAGATATTCATCAGATGGATGAATGAAAGGATTGTAATGAAAGGGTAAACTTTGTGGTAGCTGCTACGAATACTACCTACCCTTACTTTGCTTGTGCATGCCATAAAAGACGACTAAGTGGTTTATATCGACCTGCGCCAACTCTACCTAATGCCGTTTGATCGACAATTACATTCCCAAGGAGGTTTGACGTCAGTCAGGCGGCCGGTCATAAAACTATTGCCAATAACTTATGTATTATGTAAGAAGAGGAGTACAAATTGCGTCGACCTCTATTAATTGGGATAATAGCAGGAGAATAATGATGGATGAATGACAGGTAATTAATAATTGTCCTTAATATTGTTTCAGGGCAAGTTCCCATTAAAAGTGAGGATGTGGAACGAGAATAATTCTACTGAAGCTTGCTGTGTGACTTTCAATGTTAAAGTTAAATAGTACATGAACTAAATTATTTACTTATTTCTGTATAAAACCTAAAATATTGCTAGAGGTTAGAGTCTATCTTTAATAAAGGTTCTTATAGACCGTATAACTGCTTATACTATAAATAAATTCTCTATACATTCACTATAAATAGTATAATAAATTCACTATAAATATAATAAATTCACTATAAATAAATTCTCTAAAGTCTTAACTATAAATAAATTCACTGTTACAAAATAACTGAACACCCAAATTATTTTAGAAGAATTACATCTACTAAATAATACACGTGTCTTTTTTTTTTAAATACTACTAGCCGACCCGGCACACTTCGTTCCGCCTAACAGTCAATGAATGAGCAGATTTCGATTAATTCAAAATTATTAAGATACATTTTTATTATGATAATAAATAATATATAAATTTAAAAAATTAAGTATTTTAATGTCGTGCCAGCAAGACCAATAAGCGCCTTGTGATATACGTTTTTCTTCTTGCGCATTTCGCATTGGCAACCGAGCCGTTTCACGGGCTGCCTTACTTTGCTCTTGTGATTAAGAAGCATGAAGTCCATGCCATATCCGGGACACGCGGCTAATGCGGCGCTCTTCATGTATCGTTCTTCATCAGTGGTTTCATACGCGATGTTTAGAATCCTAATCGCATTACGGCTTTGTAAGGAATGACTAGATTTTTTTGTTCAAAGCTTTGTTAACAATAATTTTGACACAATGAGGTCTATAATAATACTCTTAAAAACTCGTAGTCGCAACTCGCACTCACAAACACATCGACCGGTCAAGTTTAATTTCAACGTTTTGCGCTATTTTCAAACCATAGACAACATTACATGAGCTGTCAGTTTCGTTTTGTTATACCGTGAACAAATAAACGTTTAGACTGTTTTGACTGATATTTTTTATTTATTTTTTTGTTGTTGATTAATATCATATTTTAATATCCCACATCCTATATACCTGACGAAGACAAACTCAAACATACAAATTGGTTCAGCCATTATTGAGTTATAGGTGATGTAAATAACACAACTTTCTTTTATGTATATAGATAAGCAAGTATAGGGCTATACACGCTTGAGGTCTGGGCAGAGCAGCGCCGTGAACGCATCGCAATCATTGGCTCGGCACCAACCTGACGCTGCCGACCATCGCTAGGGCTAGATGATCAACAGCGTCAGGAAATGAGACGCGGTCGCCGCTTTCTGTAAGGCAGTCACCTCGCGGGCGAGGGCGAAGTGATACGCTCCGACGCCGACGCCTGGGCTGGTGGTGAGCACCTACACCTGATGCCGCCCTAGCCGAGGCCAAGGCCTGACTGGACCTGGATGAGGAGGGTACCCGAAAGGGCAACCCGCCAAGCTGGCCATGGATGTCAAGGATGCGGTACCAGTGGCCGACCCAATGGCGATGGGGAGTGAATGAATACGGTAGATTATGGGTTCACGCGCCGCCCTTCCGTCGCCCCGGACGGAATGGCCGGCGTGTGTCCAGACCATAGCCTGTCAAAAAAAAAGTATTGAGCTATAACTTTATTCTCTTATTTATTAAGGGGCGTGTCCTTAAGAAACGCGCGAATAGCCACTTACGGTTTTAAATATATCTAAAAATTTACTGCATTGAATGATACTAAAAAAATATCTCAAATGCTTAACAAATGTCTATTAAAACACCGTGTCATAATTTTAAGATAATTCTTAACTTTCGAGAAAAAAATTCGTCAACATTATTTTTTTTTTTTTTTGCATAAGCCCCATAGGGGCACTTACATATTGTCAATTTTACATTGTGTTTTAAATTAAATTTAATTAATCTACCACCGGATCGGAAAGCAGCCACATACTGAGAAGATCCGGCAAGAAACTCAGTGGGCTCGTCATTTTTTTTTTTTTATTATATTTTTTCACAAAAGAGTTTGGTTACATGGTTAATTTATGTTAGCTCCAGTGATATGCCCTTCGAGTAAAGATTCATTTTTTTTAATTTTGTATATAATACAAAATTAAACTAAGAATATTTATAAACAAAAAAGAAATAAAAATGGCTGGACCAGATCCCACAAGCGGCACCCGATCACGAGTAAACTATTAGAGCAGCCATCACGCCCCTCAACCACATTGGAGGGAAGGGAGAGACCCGCTCCACGTAGCTACCGCAAGCAGAGACCTTATCAGTGAGCATGACCACACCATAATCTATAAATTTGAGACAGATAGCTTGGATAAATAAATACATAACTCGTTAGGCAAAACACGCTACACTGTACAATTAAGACAATACAAATAATACAAGAGTAAGAGATAAACATTAAAAGGGCAATTGCTGAGAGAGGAGCTGCTCATAGCCATTCCGTATTATCATTTAGATAATCCGAAATGCTGTAATATCCTTTTCTGCACAGTCTGTTTTTGATAGCCTTTTTGAACTTATTCATTGGCATATCTCGGATATCTTTAGGCAGTTTATTGTAAAAGCGTAAACATTGCCCCATGAAAGACCTACTAATTTTTTGTAGGCGAGTATGATAGATAACTAGATTATCCTTATTCCTAGTGTTCACACGGTGAATATCACTATATTTATCAAATTCATTAATATTTCTTTTTACATATAATATGTTTTCGAATATGAATTGTGATACAACGGTTAGAATGTTTATTTCCTTCAATTTTTCTCTCAGTGAAGCTCTTGGCCCTAGATTATAAATCGCGCGGACAGCCCGTTTTTGAAGAACAAAGATGTTATTCAAATCTGCAGAGCAACCCCAAAGCAGTATGCCATAAGACATAAGACTATGGAAGTAGGCGAAATAAACAATTCTAGCTGTTTCAATATCGGTTAACATTCGAATTTTTTTACCGCATAAGCCGCTGAGCTTAGCCTACTTGATAATTTTTCAATCTGAGGACCCCAATGGAGTTTAGTATCGATGGTAATACCCAAAAATGCCGTGGACTCCACAAGCTCTAGGGCCACACCATTCATTTGAACATTGGTTTCCACTAGTCTCACATTAGGTGTGGTAAATTTAATACATTTGGTTTTCTTTTCATTAAGAACCAAGTTGTTTGTACTGAACCAATGAACAACATTTGACAGAGCGTTGTTCACATCGTCATAATTAATCTTTTGTCTTTTAATTTTAAACAATAAGGAGGTATCATCTGCGAACAACACTATGTTTTGGTTATCCCCTACATAATAAGGTAAGTCATTAATATATACAAGGAACAGAAATGGCCCCAGAATGGATCCTTGTGGAACGCCCATTTTTATAACAGAACCAGATGATCGTACACCATTAACATCGACCCTCTGAATTCTGTTGTACAAATATGATGTTAAAAGTTCGAGAGCCTTATTCCTGATCCCATAGGGGTATAATTTCTTGACGAGAATTTCGTGGTGTACACAATCAAACGCCTTGGATAAATCGCAAAATATACCTAAAGCATCATGCGATTCCTCCCAGGCTGTAAAGATATTTTTTAATAATTCTACACCCGCATCAGTAGTAGAGCAATTCTTAGTGAAGCCAAATTGCTGTTTGTGAAATATATCATGTCTCTTAAAATGATGTAACATTTGACTAAGCATAAGTCTTTCAAAAACTTTACTAAGTGTGGGTAATATGGAAATTGGTCGAAAATTATTAAGATTAGACATACTACCCGCTTTGAACAAAGGAATCACTCTACTAATTTTCATGAGATCAGGAAATACGCCTCGAGCAACACAACCATTAAACACAGATGCCAGGTGGGGGGCAATAATATCAATTATAGAATTAACTGTCTTTACAGAAAAGCCCCATAAATCAGCTGTCTTCTTAACATTAAGATTTTTAAAAGAGTTTATGATATCATTCCTACTGACATCTGAGAACTCAAAGGATGTGTCGCATTTTACAATACACTATTTCAAGAGTGACTCGGCTAAAATAGGAGAACACATCAATGATTTAGTTGTCAGTAAAGGAATATTACTGAAATACTTTTCAAATTCGGTTGCCACTTCTTCGTCCGCACATATATTTTTATCATCAATAATTAAATTGAAGTCCTTCTTCCGTACAGTATTTCTACTAGTTTCACTATTTATCACGTTCCAAGTCATTTTAATTACATCACTAGATCGTTTGATTTTATTTCTCAGATAAATTGCTTTAGCAGAGGAACAGGCACATTTGAATATTTTAGAATATTTTTTTACATATTCTAGGAATACTGGACTATGGTTATAAGTCTTTTCGTCATAAAGATCATATAACCTTCGTCTAATCTTGTAGATACCACAAGTTGCCCATTCACTAAAGCCAGCAGGTACTCCAATTGTTACAGTTTTAGGTTTAAATATTTTACTAAATTCATCATCAATTATGTGAAATAGGGATGTATACAATTCATTGGGGTTATCATGAATAGGCAATAGTGGTACTTTCATACTCAAATTGTGTTTAAAGTGCTCCAAGCGGCTGACATTAATAGGAACAAAGGTAATGCATTCTCGTGGAATCCTATTAGTTCTAGGAAGTACAACAAGTTGTCCGCAGTGATCTGATTCTAATGTGTTTATAATGGATTTACTAATCAGTTTAGCATTTATAAAAATATTATCTATACAAGTTGCACTCCCAGCAGTTATCCTAGTAGGTTCCAGGAAAGCATTATATAAGTTATAAGAATTCATTAAATTTTTAAATTTTTGTGTTATATTATTATTGTCTAATAAATTAATGTTAAAATCCCCACAAACAGCAACTGTTTTATTCGAGGCTGAGGTTTTGAGTAAGATATCTTCCATTAATTTCTCAAAATCATCATATGGGGAGCATGGGGGTCTGTATACGCATACAACTATGAACTGCTCAGACTCAACACAAGCAATTTCAATAACACGTTCAACAGACAATCTTACAATATCTTTTCTTTCCTTAGATTTAATTAATTTATTTAAAATTATTAAAGAGCCACCTCGTATTAGGTATGCGTCCGATATATCAAAACGAATCTGAAATCGGATTTCAGTCAGAAATCGTATCGTATCGATATTCAACACTATACAAACTGATTTTAGAAAACGTATTTCGGCAGAAACTAAATCAACACATATCAAAACAAAACGACGAAAACGCAAACTAATAATAAATCTAATCATCGCGCAATCGTTTTCTATTGCTAGTTTTGCAAACCAAACCAATATTTGAAAACTTACTAACTATCTCTTTCACTCCGCTAAGCGATCGCTTAGTCAGAATGAGAGAAAGCGAATTTCATTAAAATTCGCCTCCTTTCATTCTAACTAAGCGATCGTTTAGTGCAGTGAAAGAGATGGAGAGAATTGCGGTTTCTAAGAAACTAAGAATGGCAGATTGATACGAAACAGAATTATACGGGACAGGGAATAAGATCTATATCAGAATGCAACTACTTCCATGATAATATTACGCAATACGTTTAAGTTTTGCGTTTGTTAAATAGATTTTTTGAATTATTGGAGAGTTTTGATCCACACTTGACCTTGGTGATACGTGCAGTGTGCGCGTAATGTTATTTTTGTGTTCTCGTGAACTATATAATTATATAGGTATTTTATGATTCAATACTATACTAACGTATGTTAGTATCATACATACGATTTGATGATAAATAAGAAATAACTATTAAATGTAAAATGGTAAGAAAAAAACCATACTAAAAATGTACATTATATAATATAATCATGAAATCATTGTAAATATGACGATTTTTAAATACGCCAGAAAGTTTTGTATCACACTCAAAACAAAACATTTTTGCTAGTCTAGTACTCTAGTTAAGCCTAGATAAAGCATGAAGGAAAATCGTACACCTAAATCCAATCAACAAAGAAATTTTTCGTTTTTCGTTTGCTACGCTAAAATAACTAAAACCATCGAATATCGATCGAGACTAAGGTAAATCCGCTCCGACAATCGCTCTGGAAATCGATTTCTGAAATCGGTTTTTTAAATCGATTTCAATATCAGAAATCGAATTTGTATCGATTTGCGTAAAAATCTGAAAACGCCCATCTCTACCTCGTATCATATTGGTTCTGTTGAACGAGCTAACAACCTGGTGATTGGGAAAATTGAACATTAATTGGTTACTTTTAAGCCAGTGTTCAGTAATGCAGAGAAAATCTATATGGCAACCATTTAAAAATAATTCAATCTCCAAATCCTTACCCAACATACCTTGAATATTTTGATGTACCAGACTAATTGACTTATATGTATTCTTATGGCTATTTTTAAAGCAAGAGGAATTCTCTATTGTCTTATTGAGTAATTTAAATGAATATCATTATTTCCACAATTGGAAATGTTACAATTTAAATTAGTGATGTCAATATTATTTTGCTCAATAAAAGCAACATTTTTAGCCAAATTCTTGGCTGATGTAAAAAAAAAATAAGATAGCGAATCAGCTATCAAATTCTTAAAATATTTTGAAAGATAACAACTATCTTTTGTCATAAAAATATTCTTATTAACATAACTGTTAATGTCAATAACATGCATTTTATTTTCTAAAATATAATTTGTTTTTGTTTTACTATTATGTAATGTCAAATTTAAATTATAGATGGATTCATTTTCCATCTGTGTCAAACATGTCCTGTAAGGAAATGTGAACATAACAATTTTGTCTACATTTAATAAATTACTAAGTTTACAGTTATATTGTAATAATTGTTTCTTGCTCACATTTACTTTATTTCCTACAAGTATTAATAATGTACTACCAGGACTAAACTTATAATTAAATATTTCTTGCATCAAAAATATCGAAATCGACCTTTGCAATTATAACTATCTAGGCCATTCTGTTCATATATTTGTAAATATTTTCAATTGAATCGTGAGACGAAAGTAAGGATAATACATTCACCATTCAAGTTTTTTATTAATATAAAACAAAAAAATATAAAATAATCCTAAAAACCGTTGATTTTTTAGCCGAAATCGTCCATACATTTTACTATGAAACAAAAACGTTCTGTAATCAGCATTATAATATAACACGTCCAAAGAAAAATAATCAGTGCCGTCTCAGTATCCAAGGTGAGAGCACGTCCGTTAGTTGTTCGAGTCGAGCTCCATAGCTTCGCGATAATTTCTTTAGAGTGTGTTGCGAGTGTCAGCGTCGAACACGGCTGCTAATTTATATTCTTCGAGCAAATAAAAGATCAAGGTACATAATACATATGCAAATTTAATTATGTATTTTTGTAAACCGAATTAATTGTCAAACACTATGCAGGTACTTATCGTAATCGTATCGAAGTCATATTTCAGGTAGATATGGGGAAAACGAAAGAAAATTAATAATATAAAATAAACATAAAAAAATAAATTCAAATTCAAAATAAAGTAGTAAGTATAGTTGCATGCAGTAAATTATTCATTTTTTACTGACAAAAATGATCAAAATGAAGTTGCAAGCTTATATGGAACTATTGTTTTTAATGTTAGAGATTTCATAATTCGCACAATTTTTATACATTCGAATATTCACCCTGTGGAACATCGGCTACGACTGGGCGTTGAGGGGGAGCCTCCCGCCCGGGCTGGGCGTGATATGTTACGCCGACGACACGCTCGTCACAGCCCGTGGTGGGACGCTGGAGAAGGTGGCAAGCCTGGCGATTCTCGGCACCGAGGAGATCGTCAGGCGGATCGGGGCGCTGGGGTTGAGGGTGGCCCTGGACAAGACGGAGGCCCTCTTGTTCCATGGGCCCCGCATGGGCCCTCCCATCGGCGTCTCGATCACCGTCAATTCGGTTGATATCAGCATCCGGGCCCATATGAGGTATTTGGGCCTGGTGCTCGACGGGCGATGGTGGTTCCGGGAGCATTTCCGCAGACTCGCTCCACGGCTCGTCGGCGCGGCGTCCGCCCTATCATGGCTTATGCCGAATGTGGGCGGACCGAGCGCTACCTGCCGACAGCTGTACGCAGGGGTCATCCGGTCGATGGCCCTGTACGGCGCACCGGTGTGGGCGGGATCCCTGACCGTCCGACTCAGGGCTCTTCTGTGGCGACCACAGAGGGCCATGGCGGTCAGGGCCATACGCGGGTACCACACGGTGTCGACGGAGGCAGCGTGTCTATTGGCCGGGACCCCTCCATGGGACCTGGAAGCGGAAATGCTCGCCGGTTTGTATCGGCGGATGTTGGGGGTGCGAGCGGAGGGCGGTGTGGTCTCGTTGAGGGAGCACACCGCCTGGCGCGTCGACGCCCGCCGCGACGTCATTGCCCGTTGGACAGTCTGGCTGGAGAGGCCTCGGTTCGGTGTGCGGACCGTGGAGGCCTTCCGGCCGGTGCTGATGCAGTGGCTAAAACGGCGGCATGGGGTGCTCTCCTTCCGACTGGTGCAGGTTTTAACGGGGCATGGATGCTTCGCCAAATACCTGCACACGGTCGTAAGGAGGGAGAGTACACCGTCCTGCCACCACTGCGATTGCGACGAGGACACGGCGCAGCATACGCTCGAGGTTTGTGCCGCTTGAGCAGAGCAGCGTCGTGAACTCGTCACAATCATCGGTGCTGACCTGACGCTGCCGACCATCGCCAGGGCGATGCTCGACAGCGTCAGGAACTGGGACGCGGTCGCATCCTTCTGCGAGGCAGTAGTCTCGCGGAAGGAGGCGGCGGAGCGCGTGCGCGAGGAGCGTCTCCTCGACGACGCGAGCCGCCGCCGGCGACTGGGGCGGCGCAGGCGCGATTACCTGCGCCTGATGCCGCCCTAGCCGAGGCCGCGGGTGACTGAATCGGGGAATTAGTCCGTCACCCGCCGAGAGGACGACCGCGTGAGGAAAGACCGACATCCTACCCGAGGGGGGGACGTCGGTCGAGGAGAGGGTACTCCTCAGGGGTATTCCGTCGGGCCAACCACTGACGTCAAGTCACTCTGCTCCGGTGGTTGGCCCAACGACGAAGGCGACGTCACGGGTGGGTTACGGGTATGCGTGCTTACGCCCCTCTGTCACCCCGGACGGAGTGGTGCGAGGAGTGTGCCGACCGTAATCCGCCCCAAAAAAAAAAAAAAAATACATTCGAATATATGGACCTAAATTGTATTGTGCAAACACAGCAATCAGGAATTCGATAGCTGAATATTGTTTTGAAATAATCAAATTTTAAGTAACCTGCACTACGAATGTTTTCGATGAAATAAACTGGAGCGCTAGTGTGCACCGTGTGAGCAATTCTAGAGTATGAAGTTGTCATTCTTCTCTCTAAATATTTTGTTCTGTGTATAATACACAGAAAGCATACACTCTGATACTCTGACCCCATCTTTTGCTGCCGGCTGCTCACTGCAGGCTTAGCGATGCGACAAGCTTATGCCTAATACATTGCGTGTTTTCTGTGACACTGTAAAGATTCTACTAATACAAGCGTGTAATGAATATGTAACTAATGCAAGCACCGCCAATTAGATTTATTCGTTTCCAGGGTGCGTGTATTAATACTGTGCTATGCGTCTGTGTGATTAGAAAATGTGAATGTGTGTGTTCAATCATAAGTTCCCACGCTCGAGGACTGCAGTCTTAACGAGAAAACAATTTATAGATAAACTTATGCTAAGCTACTGGAGTAATTATACATGATTTCCGGTGTAAGCCACTGTCTACCATGGGCCATGGATCGTTGCTTATTGCGGCCTCGTCTTCACTTGAGTATTCTATCTAGCCTTACATAAAAGAGCGAAATTACCTTGGGCTTGCTTTTACTAGATTGGCGAACTGTCCCAGATCTGCTAATCAAGGCCAAGAAATCCACGGACATTGTTTAGCTCTCTGATTGCCAGTGCATCTTCTGTGGGATGAGAAAGTAGTGATCCTTTCCCATTTATTTTCTACTTCCTTTGCGTATCTCTTCGTAGAAGAAGGTCGCATCCCACCCGCTTTCACTACCAACACTCAAAGCAAGACTGACATTGATTTTGCTTATATCATTTCAACTGATTCGATTAAAAATATTATTGACGGACATCGAATCATTTGTATTGAAAATTGACATTGAACATAAAAAGTACTAATTCAATTGTCACTTTTTGTTACGGAACACAAAGAGCGCGAGAGCAGAATTAACAGGAAGTAAGCCGTACTGTCACCATTTAACTTTCTCGGAGGTCACGGAATCGAACCCGAGGCCTCGAGGTGAACGCACCCACACAATAAAGTTCAATCTCGTTAGACGTGCCGACCGCCGCCGACCGTGAGATTATTCCTATTGCAATTTTAACATTAACATTTCGAGAGCAACCATGGAGTAGACAGCTATTCTCTTAAATACTTTAACTTACCCTTTTAACTGTCTCGTTGGATTACTTCTTTGACTTTAACAATCAACATGACTCTTATTTAATGAATTTCATTTTATTGTATAGACGGCATATTAGTCTAAATTACTATTTATTCAGATGGTTATATTTTTTCCGATGGTTCGGACATGTGGAAAAAATGCTGAACGAATGTCTGGTTAAGAAGATATACAATGCGAAAGTGGAAGGATGTAGGTACCGGGAGAGACCAAGACTAACCTACCTAGACCAGATCGGTCATGTACTGAAGGAAGGTGGAGTCAAGAGTCTCCGAAACCGGCGAGCGTGTATGAAGAGAATAATGAATGTTGAGGAAGCGAGTGAAGTATGCAAGGATAGAGTTCTCTGGCACTCTGTTCTCTCTGCCTACCCTGCAAAGGACATGTCGTGATGGTATGTATGTATGTACTATTTAGACACTTATATAGAGTCTAGACTGTGATACGATTATTCTTAACATAATAGATTAAATATTTGACTGTAAGATAATCAACGGATTATACCAAAAGAAAATATTGAGAGAGTTGCAAACACTTTTTTCTTTTTAATCTCTATTCTCACTAAGTAATCATTGAGATTATTTCTTTATGCTGAATTCGAATTGGTGGAAATGGTACATTTTTTACATTTCCCTTCAAAAGTACAAATGTACACATTTCTTATTTAACACTTCACTGAAGTTCAACGCTCTCACAATAAAAACAGAAAGTGCATTTAATTCAAATATCAGAGGAAATCCAATAGTTTTTTTGTTAGAATAAGATGTTATTGTGTGAACTTTCGTTTGCGTAACAATGGTATTCGAATTCGGACTGTGTTATCGTGCCATCAGTAATAACGCCCGAGGTACTTATGGTACAGATGATGATGATCGTGAAACTATTTGTAATATACCAGTCCATTGGATCGTTTTGCTAAAAGTTTGCTTCAATAATAAAGATCGTAAGCCCATATTAGAAATAGAGAACGAGAGCATCAAGAAACTTTCTTCTTCAACAGTTGTTAGCTCTCTGAGCGACATGAACTCGTTATTTCCTATTGAACTTTAACCCTTCGTACTATATCGTTTACACCCTATCTTCTATGTATGTTCTTATTCTAGATCTTAAATAGAAATCCCAAATATTAACCTCTTTATAGCACCCTAAGTGACTAGTGATTATCGGGTTGAGAGCCCTCAGCGCTCACCCACAGTCCGGGTAAAGTTGTCATAGCCATCTGAGGCTAACAACTAAGACAAAAAGAAAAAAAAAAAGAAAAAAAAAAAACCCTAAGTGACTCTGGTCTTGTGAATTCAATATTTAGAAACGACGTTTCTACGTCCTAAGTCATGGCTTATAACAAATATTGGTCAAAGAGCTTTGTTTTCAGTTTCACTCTATGATTATAATATGGTAAAGTATGCAATACCAGGTGTACTAGCTAGCCAACTAGACCGCTGCATACCAATCAAAACTCTTCTAAATATTTGGGCTGCCGAAGGTCTCGCTCACCGAACAAAACCCAACAGCACATAGCCTCTGCTCAGGCGCCAATATCTGCCTGAAAATTATGCGAGAGTGTGGTACTACCTCGGATGGACCGACCCGCGGCTGTAAACAGAAAACTGTCAACACTGTGGCCCTATCACTACTAAAAGATATTGTTAATTTTAACTGAAATTAAACCAATAAATGAGCACTGAATCGGAACACTACTTAGAAGATCCGGCAAGAAATTCAACGGATTTTCCATTTTCTATATTTTTTTTTGCTTTCTTTTTTTTTAAGTAAAATTTTATATAACATGTTTAGTAATTATAAACTCCAGGGTGATGCCCTACGAACCAAAATTAATTTAATTCTCAAATATAATTCAAAAAGTATATTAGCGACACCTGATCACAAGTTAACTACCTACTATGGGATTATATAAATGTATAAAAAAATAAATATTTAAATACAAAAACCTGTACAACATTCCATCCAGTGTATGAGGCAGGTAGAAAGGAAACCGCTATCAGTAACACGTATCTACCGCTAGTGACCACGGACTGATCGCTATATTTTATCCTATGTCTGTTTCCATGCAACCATAAGTATGCGAATATTTTACGATTTATACTTCTTACGTGACACATTCAAGCATTTAAGGATTGAATGAAATCACGAAGCATTATCGTGAGGTCTTATTGTTATTCTGTTAGTTTGAGTCCTCAATCACGATGACGACATATAGTGCTGTTATTATTTATAGGTGTTTACAATTTGTTATATGTTTCCCAAAAGACCAGTGCTCCCCAAATTCCTGGTGAACCCCAGCCTATTTTTGCGACCTCCAAGAATAAATAGGGTTTTCGACAATTGTATTCTCACCCCGCTGCTATATGGAGGTTTTAGTATACTATTATTAATAATCTGTGTACCTTTGTCTTTCCTGTGGGTCATTGTAAAAGATGTCTAAGGAACGTAAGCATATAACATCACTGCAGGAGATGGATAATTCGAAACAAAACTGATCCGTCTGGCCAGTGCAGTATAGTATTATACTTCAATTTTCATCCTACTGTGGAGAAGGATCCAACCCAGTAGTGTGCTGTATATCAGATGAAAATTATGAATAAAAACCAATATAACAATCAGAATTTCCCTATATGATTAAAGGTTGAGATGTCAATTGCACGCCTCGAAGCGTTGAGGTCTTGCTCTACTCTCGACATATGAAAATCAAACACTTTTCAAACATAAAAATGATTGTAATTTTCTCACATTGCACTTATAGGATAATATTATAATACATATGTCAAGAAAAAACATTCGTTTAAACGTATTTGATATTTTTAAAAAGCAATTATTTTGTTTAAAGTGAGAAAATAGTTGATTAAAAAAAATATTCGAGGACGTCGGATAAAATATTTTTGTATCTGGCAAGATCACGACCGTAAAAATGAATGTATGTTTACTTTATGTTATTAATATATATATATATATATATATATATATATATATATTACGTTTATATGGTTTTCTTTTATTAAAAGCTTCATAATCGCAACGTGCTGTTTCCTTTCGAAAATGGCTTGGTAATTCTTTGTCGTTTAATTGCAATTAATAAAAAACTAAACTGCTTAGTCTTTAGTATATGTATACCTTATGAAAATTGGGTTCGTTTACATTTTTTTGTTCGTCCATTCGGACAGGCAAAGGAAATAAATCCCATTCAGCCTATACAGCTATGTTTATTGTTTAGCTCTACGTCGAGAGTGGCACGAAATTTCAAAAGTATTTCTTTTCTTTCATTACAAGCTTATATTTAGTTTCACCTAGAGATGGGCGTTTTCAGATTTTTACGCAAATCGATACAAATTCGATTTCTGATATTGAAATCGATTTAAAAAACCGATTTCAGAAATCGATTTCCAGAGCGATTGTCGGAGCGGATTTACCTTAGTCTCGATCGATATTCGATGGTTTTAGTTATTTTAGCGTAGCAAACGAAAAACGAAAAATTTCTTTGTTGATTGGATTTAGGTGTACGATTTTCCTTCATGCTTTATCTAGGCTTAACTAGAGTACTAGACTAGCAAAAATGTTTTGTTTTGAGTGTGATTTTGTATCATCTTTCTGGCGTATTTAAAAATCGTCATATTTACAATGATTTCATGATTATATTATATAATGTACATTTTTAGTATGGTTTTTTTCTTACCATTTTACATTTAATAGTTATTTCTTATTTATCATCAAATCGTATGTATGATACTAACATACGTTAGTATAGTATTGAATCATAAAATACCTATATAATTATATAGTTCACGAGAACACAAAAATAACATTACGCGCACACTGCACGTATCACCAAGGTCAAGTGTGGATCAAAACTCTCCAATAATTCAAAAAATCTATTTAACAAACGCAAAACTTAAACGTATTGCGTAATATTATCATGGAAGTAGTTGCATTCTGATATAGATCTTATTCCCTGTCCCGTATAATTCTGTTTCGTATCAATCTGCCATTCTTAGTTTCTTAGAAACCGCAATTCTCTCCATCTCTTTCACTGCACTAAACGATCGCTTAGTTAGAATGAAAGGAGGCGAATTTTAATGAAATTCGCTTTCTCTCATTCTGACTAAGCGATCGCTTAGCGGAGTGAAAGAGATAGTTAGTAAGTTTTCAAATATTGGTTTGGTTTGCAAAACTAGCAATAGAAAACGATTGCGCGATGATTAGATTTATTATTAGTTTGCGTTTTCGTCGTTTTGTTTTGATATGTGTTGATTTAGTTTCTGCCGAAATACGTTTTCTAAAATCAGTTTGTATAGTGTTGAATATCGATACGATACGATTTCTGACTGAAATCCGATTTCAGATTCGTTTTGATATATCGGACGCATACCTAGTTTCACCTGTCCCGATGTCTGTAATCAAATCTTGCAAGTTAAATTTGATGCACTTCCCGGTTTCCGATTGAGCTGAAATTTAGCATGCATATATAAATCAGATGACAATGCAATATTATTGTGACATAGAGCTGATCTGATGATGGACCTGGGAGCTGGCCATAGGAACTCCGTAATTAAACGACGCAACCCTTTCGAGTTTGGGCTCATTTGATTTGTCTTGACGATTACTTTAATACTATATGGTAACCAGGGTCTGACGATGGACCTGGAAGCGAACCAAAGAAACTCCGTAATTAAACGACGCAACCCCATCGAGTTTGGGTTCGTTTGATTCGTCTTGACGAGTACTTTGATACTATTATGCTAACCAGAGTCTGAAGATGGACCTGGAAGGTGGCAATAAGAACTCCGTAATTAAACGACGCAACCCCATCGAAATTGGGCTTATTTGATTTGTCTTGGCGAGTACTTTAATACTATATGGAAACTAGGTTCTGATCATGGACCAGGAAGCTAGCCATAGGAACTCCGTAATTAAACGACGCAACCTTATCGAGTTTAGGCTCGTTTGATTTGTCTTGTCGAGTACTTTGATGCTATATGGTAACTAGGGTCTGACGATCGACCTGGAAGCGGGCCATAGAAACTCCGTAATTAAACGACGCAATTCCATTCGAGTTTGGACTCGTTTGATTCGTCTTGACGAGTACTTTAATACTATATGGTAACCAGAGTCTGATGTTGGACCTGAAAACTGGTCATAGGAAAAAGATGGCTAATAACTAATGCTATATGTTCTTAATCATACCATCAAAATGTAACACGCTTTTATTTATGAAATTGGGACTGTGATAGAATCGGGCAGATTTAATAATTATGGTGTAAAGTTTTAGTGTTAAAAATATATAATTATGTACGATATGGCATTATTTTGTAGTAGACGAAGAAGAATTATCGTTAAAGGTTACAATGAACTTATAAAGTGTTATATGTCTTATTAGAGTTAATTTATTTTTAACTTTTTATTTTATTTTTTTAGCAAATAATAAAGGCTTTTTTCTTTAATTTTATTTTTATTTCTGACATTGACTAATAGTAAATGATAAATAATATAAAAATTATGAGGCGTGCACTTTTGGATTTTCCAAATTATTTGTTATTATTACCTCTGACTTTCTCGAAGATGTAATAGTATCCAGCTTAGAGATCATACAGAAAGTCAGCACTTTCTGGGAAAACGTAATTTTCCCTTATTTTTTGTCAGGATGTAGCCGGCCAATTCCTTGACAGCGGTGGCCCGCCCGTTCGGCTACTCCTTCGTATACTATCCCCTGTCGATATCCAAACATAATCATCCACTCATTATTTCCTCCTTAGAAATGCTTATGTCCAAATATAGACATTTTTTTTTCATATATAAGGCACGATTTACCGCATAACAATGTATCCGGACTTCGGTACCGGACGAGGTTACCGCATTCACTTTTTGCATCAACAAATACCAAGAGTTAACCACGTTATCAGTGAAAACCTTACCTTAACGAGAACTACAAGATATTTCCATCAATATCAATGTATCGTTAGCAATTATTGATTATACAATGTTTTGCGCGAATCATGTTGGGAAAACTTGTAGTCATATTTAATTAATTCTGAGGAAAGTTTCTTTGGCTATTAAAGGTTTAATTGGAAGTTTTTCTGTGAGGTGTAGTGACGTAATAAGAATATATTCATCATCTTTTTTTGCCCGTAGATGTCGTGAAAGACGACTAAGTGATGTAATATGTAGTTAACATCAATAACAGAGAAGTAGCAATTGATATGAACCTCTATGTCATCCAAATATCGGCTTCATGAAAAGGCGTGCTATGGAGAAGGCTATGCTCGGTATTTCTCTATGCGATACAATCCGGAATACGGAAATCCGTAGAAGAACGGGTGTAACCGACATAGCCTGAAGAATTAGAACGTTGAAGTGGCGATAGGCAGGCCACAGCGCTTGTCTAACCGACAATCGTTGGGGTATAAAGGTTCTCGAGCGGCGAAATGAACAACGCAGCGTAGGACGACCTCTCACAAGGTGGATTGACGACATCTTAATCTTAAGTAAGCCGTTGAATGCAAGTCGTTGGGAGGCCGACGTCCTACAGTGGACGTCTACGGGCTGATGGATGGATGACACCCCGTTTGACGAGTGTTCTATTATGGCCACAGTCCACGGGCTCAATTGCAGTAGGTATATGGGCTGAGAAGACAGGGAAGGATTTTCTCTGTTACCATTATATTTTAAATTTTCTTTATAACTTTATAAAAGCACTATATTTTAATAATAAAAAAAGCGTGTACCTACTATATATGCTTTCTTTTATTTGTACTAACTATAGGTTTCATGTTGGCCACGCGGTAAAACTGACTAACGCAGTATTAGGAGAGTGGGCAGCAGCGCTTCTCTGTGTATGGCATACTTTGAATTATGATTGTCAACCCGCTTATCACACGTGGCGGTTTCAGCGTTCTCCCCTAAAGAGATATAGGTGTCTGTGAACAGTAAACGTTGATATGCGGAATGAATGATGATGTAGTGAGAATATCAACATCATCATCTAACTTGAGGTCATATGCAATATGTACCTACTCCACTTTAATTGCAATTGCAAGAATTATTGGTTTTATGACCGGCCGTCTGTCTGACGCAACCCTTCTTAGGACTTCTTGTAATTGTTGAATAGGTGCCATTAGGTGGAATGGACCTAAATTGTCATAAAGGTCTTAGTCGTTTTCGACATCGACGAGCAAAGAGTTAGTAGTATTCATAATCTCTTCTACAAAGCAAGATAAACTGAGAACACATCATTTCATGCCTTTATTTTTGACCGCTGGTGTCGTACAAGGCAAGTAAGAGAATATGTCCTTTACCCCGTATTACATAAACACATCTGGCGTTAAGATTAGTTTCAAACTTATAATATATTCGAAATATATAAGCATATATGGTAATTGACATCCCGGGATTCACGAGACAGGTTACCATCAGGTCCGCCTACACTAATCAATTTTAAACAAGACCTATTGTCTACCTAAACTGTGCTGCCTACAATGTTTTATTTTCTCGCTCAGCTATATATTTTGTAACCTCTCATCTTTGTCCCCGATAGTGCAGTCTGCGAATCGTAAAGATCTTGTCTCTTTTTTATAAAGATTCTCATAAAAAAGTTTAGGTAGATGTAATATATTATTACTATCTACATTGCTAAAATTAAATAACTTTTTAAATTCATATAAACGCCTGATGTCAGGATATTAGGTACTTTTTTATTTATTAACACTAGGAGGCCGTTCTCGTTGCTTTCGGGTTAGTACCTACGTAGATACTTATTCTGATTATTTTAACAATCACCGTTTAATGCCTTACTAAGAATTCTATTCGATTCACTGCAAAAGAGTAGACAGAATACACATTTTAGATGTAACTAATCAGGATTTTACGGCCATTTTAGTGTACGACTACTTTAGTCGATATTAACTTCACCCTTGTATAATTTAATGGTCGATACTGCTGCTAAGAACTTTTTTAGAGCATACCAATCAAATCGAACCATTTATTACAATGTATAAGTTCTGCGAAGGTACTCCCATATTGTCAATTTTAAATTTTATATCGAATTAATTTAATATTCTATTACCAGATAGGAACACGGCAAATAACTGAGAAGATCCAACAAGAAACTTAATAGCTTTGTAATTTTTAAAGTTTATTATTTGTAATAAAATTGTTTGCGATGTTTTTGAACCAAGATATATTTAATTTTTTCAGAATATTATACGAAAAAATATGACTATAAAAAATATGGCATATCCTATAAGCGGTAGCATATTACTTGTAAAATTTGCCGGGGTATCATTTATAAAAATAATCAAACGTTCACCTGTTCACTATCAATATCGTTCCATAACTTCCCATAGCCGATTATAACAGTTCAAAAACATGAACATCTAAACAATATGACCGAAGGTCGCGGCACATAGCAGAGAAATGTGAAAGCCCTGGGAGTGGACGCAGGGCAGCAGCGGTCGTTCGCCCCGCGCCTGAGACTGTACAACATTCCGCAAATACCTTAGTGTTTAGTGCCAACTTACAGGGCTTACTTTGCTTACTTCGATTGTAACAAAATTAGAACTTACTACAGAATTAAAACGAAGACGGATTCAATACGCTAATGTTAAAATCGATTATTATCGATGATCAAATAGATTTTCTAATCAGGTATAATACCTTGGCGTACATTCAAACGTGTGATGAAACTTTCCGTGTGGTGACGGAGTAAGAATACTATTCACCACCCTTACCCGTGGGTGGTCGTACGAGACGACTAAGGGATATAAAACGCATATAACATCTATGCGAGAGAAAGAAAACTCGAAACAAATCCCTATACCAACACGTCTGATCAGCGTGGTATAGTAGGTTAATTTCCCTCTCATTACGGAGGAGGCCCGAGCCTAATAGTGGGACATTTATGGGTTGTGATGATGATGATGATGACATTCAAACGATGATATATGCATTTGAAATGATAGACAGTGTAACTGAAATGTTTAGGTGTAAGGTTTATATATGATGATCAAGTGTTTGTTTCGAATTTGATTGAACACCCTCGCTTTCGAATTTCATAGTAGGGCTCTGGATTTTAACTTTTACTAATACTTGCTCTTTCTATTCGATTTGTTTACAATTCGCGAGATCACTAAATATTTCTTCTTCTATCGATGTCTATTTTTAGCCTTAGATCTCAATAAGGAGATGCTTTTATAAAATAATCACCACGGGAAATTTAAAAGTGGCAACATATTTTACTCTTAAGCCACATGAGTTCAATATGTCGTTCTGATATATAGTCTATATTATTGCACAGATGGCGTAGTGGTTAAGATAGCGACCTACTGTGCCAATGTCAGGGGTTCGATTCCCACGCAGTACAAGACTTTTCGAGATCTACAAGTTATTCTGAGTCTGAGTGTTGTCATGAATTATTTGTTTAAGCAATCCGCCGCAATCTGTGTATTACCGATATTGTACACCAATACAAGGATTACGGGACACCCTCAGTGTAAGCCATTGTCTTTTCAAATAAAATATGACTAAAGAGTTTCATTAAAATCTATTCGTTAGTTCTGTTCTGATAATAATGTTCTGATAAACTTTTTTAATTCCTCACAAACTTTTGTGCTTATAATATTGTTAGACACTTAACTACTACTTGGTCTACTTAGTACCCTGAAATGGCAATAGAAACGACCAGTACTGATACTAGTTGACTAGTAACTTAAGCTCAATAATACCATGCTGTGTGTCAGGGGCTTCGAATACTACCAACCTTTACTTTGCTTGTAAAAGACGACTAAGAGCCTTATAATAATATATATAGACCGAGACTAACCTACCTAGACCAGATTGGTCACGTACTGAAGGAAGGTGGAGTCAAGAGTCTCCGAAACCGGCGAGCGTGTATGAAGAGAATTATGAATGTTGAGGAAGCGAGTGAAGTATGCAAGGATAGAGTTCTCTGGCACTCTGTTCTCTCTGCCTACCCTGCAAGGGATATGGCGTGATGATATGTATGTAAAAAATACATTAGTGGTCATGGAGAGAGCGAGTTAAGATTGTAAAATATGGCTTACACAGTTTGGGAATTAATCAATACTTTATGAGATTGCATGCCGCCCCTTTCACTATTAGAAACGTTATTGGCAGTGTATATCCAAAGCATAGCTTGTCACAAAAAGGGAAAATACTGTACGTCCGAATATCTACATTTGTAATCAATCTTTAATCAAATTAACAGTAACTATTAACTGTCATAGTAACTACATTTTAATAGCAACGTAAATAAACGTCTAGTGTATCATCAAATATTCACAACACGCAACCTGTAAATGTTTTGTTATATTATACGCTTTGATTTATGAATTTTAACCGCAATTATTGTTATGTTTTAATATCAATTAGAAAACTATACATGTATTTTGGCGCTATCACAATTAAGGTTTCTGGTTCAGCCATTTTTTTATTTATATGTATTTTAGTTTGTGTTTTGTTTTTGTATTTCACCTTTAAAATATAATTACCTACTTAACTCGAACAACCGAATTATTTCACGAAACAGAAATATTAAATATAAAAAACCTATACATATACTACACTTGCATCTTAGTTTAAACAATTATCACTGGTTCTATTCAAACAAATATACAACTAAGCAACTAACTAAGAAGACAGCTAGTTATAACTTTAGAAATAAAAATAAATTGCAATTAATTCACCCGCGAACTAACTATGGTGTGAGGACGATATTGTTCGAGGGAACACAGCTGTACAACCAACTGCCTAACAGTATAAAAGAGTGTGATGGTATGTATATCTACAAAAAGAGTTTAAAGGAATATTTAAGAAATATATAAGTTATAGATGGTCCAGAGGCGGAAGAATAAGAATAATAATATTGTACCTAACTTTATTTTGTATCTCATTATAAGTGAACTGTAATTAAGTTTGTATGAGAAATAAAGATCTTTAAACACAAAGTAATGTATTCTTAAACAATTTTTAAAAAATATGTGCCTTAAAAAATTACGAGCCTGCTAAGTTTTTAGTTAGATCTTCTCAGTTTGCGGCCGCTTGCTGATTTGGTAGATTATTTTGAATTATTTTCAAACGGAATGTCAAATTAGCATTATGTAAGTAGGTACCTTTATGGCGCTTCATTCTCCTACTCTTATCCCAATTTCTTGGGGTCGATACAATATGTACTCTTCTTTCATAGTACATATTGTAAAAGTTATTGGCAATAGTTTTATGACCGGCCACCTGCCAGACGTCAACCGTCCTTGGGAATGTAATTGTTGACCAAACGGCATCAGATGGAGTTGGCCGAGGTCGTTATAAGGCTCTTAGTCGTCTTTTACGACATCCACGAGCAAAGTAAGAGTTGGTAGTATTCGTAGCCGCTACTACCACACAGCTAGCTTTATGGTAGGTACTTAGACATAATTTGTAACATAACAATAAAATAATAGTAAATTAATTAAAATATTCGTCTGGTGAGTGTGAGATCTTCGATTTGATTCGCAATGTATGCTGTTAGTGACTATACAAAGCCAGGAATTAAAAAAAAATCAAGTTAAAGATTTTTAAAATTCTGTAATATTGTATCCTAACTTACCTCACGCTTTGCTGTGTGATGACGGTTACGAATACTACCAATACTTACTTTGTTCGTGAACGTCATAAAAGACAAATATGAACTTTATATCAACCTGAACCTTCATCTGATGCCATCTGGACAACAATTACATTCACAAGGAGGGGCAGGCAGGTGGTCGCTTATAAAACAAGTACCAATATTTTTTATAATATGTACCATAAAAGGAGACTCATATTGCGTCGACCTCAAGTGATTGGGATAAAATATAATTCTTTATTTGGACGTCTACATTTAAAAATAGTAGTGTTAACGTAGAATTTCTTAATAAAGATAGAAAATCATGAGAGCTGTACATAAATAACGTACGGTTCGAGATGGCATGTAACCTATACTTACTTCAGATTTTAATTTATTTCTGTCTCAAATTTGATCTAAATCTGTTCAGCGATTCCGGAGTGTTAATAACAAACATTCATCCAAAATTCTTCCTATATATTTCAAAAGTTATTGGCAATAGTTTTATGACCGACCCACTGCCAGACGCCAACCCTCCTTGGGAACGTAATTGTTGACCAAGCAGCATTAGGTGGTGTTAGCGCAGGTCAATATAGCGCTCTTAGTCGGCTTTTACAAGTAAGGGTTGGTAGTATTGGCAGCCGCTACCACACAGCGAAGAATTATACTATATATTATACTGAATTAAAAATATTAGCGAATAAACAAATTACAACTAATACCCAATATAAATTAACAGCATTTTATAAAATTTTCACGGTCCCAATAAAATTACATTTGGTAGAATGTTAAAATTAATGCTGGAAGGTTATAAAGATATAAAGGAATATGGCTTTCCAATAATGTACGTTCAAGGCTTGTGTAGTAGTAATAGTTTTTATAAAAGCGCCCAGCATATCAATTGCTAAATCTCAATAATTTAGATAAATAAACACCTTATTATTTAGTCAGCAATCAGTACAGAGCATTTCTAATTCAATAACATATAGTTGGACGCCGTGGGCACTATTTCGTTGAGATTATTACATGTACAACTTTCTTTTGCGAGCACAGTAATGGTCTCTAATACCTTCTTGTTCATGGTCGATAACTCTTGAGAGTGAAATGTTAATTTGAAGTTCGATAGCATACATTTTTTCACTATATTCGTATTCACGTTTTTTTTTATAAAACTCTTATCTTTCCTTATTATGCATATAACATTTCTAACAGAACGAAACTTCATTCTGTACTGAAGAAATAATGCAGATAATATTTTGACAAGACAAGATTTCATCCTGCACTAAAAAAATAATGCACATACTCGTAATATTTTGGTAAGACAAGATTTCATCTTACACTAAAGAAATAATGCGTGTAACATTTTTGACAAGACAAGACTTCATAATGCTTAGTGCATAGAAACCATGTATCTAATATTTTTGACAGATAAAAATATCTAGATACACTGTCATCTTTGACAGATAAAAATATCTAGATACACTGTCATCTTTGACAGATAAAAATATCTAGATACACTGTCATCTTTGACAGATAAAAATATCTAGATACACTGTCATCTTTGACAGATAAAAATATCTAGATACACTGTCATCTTTGACAGATAAAAATATCTAGATACACTGTCATCTTTGACAGATAAAAATATCTAGATACACTGTCATCTTTGCCTTAAATGGTAAGGGACGACTAAAGGTCTTAGGCAGGAAGTTTCTATCAGAAATAGTTTTAGGCTTTCTAGTGGGTATGCCGGCCAACTAAAGCCCGACCGGAAAACCCACTAAAACCAGTATCAGCAGGCGCAAGGGCTTCGTGTTCACGCTCCACGGCCTCTTTCCTTTTCATGATGACGGGTAAATTGACCTACGCTGATCAGACATGTTGGTATAGGGTAGATAGTTTCGAATTTTCCAACCCTTGATGATATATGCGTTTTATATCCCTTTAGTTGTCTCTTACGATCACCCACTCGCAAACTGGTGAATTGTATTCTTACCCCGTCACCACACGGAATATTAGCTCCAATATGAAGCCCTTCGAAAAATTCAAATGCACGAAGACGACGACGTAAGAGGTTATGTATGGACCAGATCCCACCAGTGGCACCCGATCACGAGTTAACAAGAGATTTTAAGTGACTTGTGGAATTAAGAACTAGTACTCATCCTCATCATCTCAGCTCATATATGTGACTTGAACTAGCCACTACTGCGCTGGTTAATCTTCCACAGTAGAAGAGAATTTAACTTACTAAACCACTCTGCTAAAACGAGTTGGTATAAAGTTTTATTTCGAGCTTTCTTCCCTTGCGTAGATGTTATCTGTATATTTTCATTCCTTAGTCGTCTATTACGACAATCAAAGGCAAAAAAGAGGGGGAAGGAGTGTATTTTTACTGCGTCACCACATGGATTATTGGAATTATAAATATCAACACCCAGTATTAAGGAAATAATCCTTTTCTTGCGAAGAATTAAAAAAACATAATTTTATGGAAACAAATTACACCCAGACTCAGAACAATAAGTTATGAATCTCAAAAAGTCTTGTCGAACCCATGATACTGGTGCGGTAGGTTGTTATCTTAATCGCTATGGCATTTATTTATTTCAAATTATGAAAATGGCAACAGCGTATGTCTCAGTCAGTCAATCGAGATATTATCGTCGCATAAAATAAAAACCTCATATTAAAGATGGCGGATGAGAAGCCCTTTTATAAGAAGATTCATTTCAAATGTAAACACTTTCCATTTCAATTACAATTGTCTCGAACAGAAATTCTACAGTTCATTTACAATTAGAGTTACAAATAGTTTGTATTTGATTCGGTGTTACATATCACTTTCACACGCTGTTGTCTGTTTGTCCATTCAGCAATAATGTACTCTCGCTAACTCGTATTACGTTGTTGTATTACAACGCTTTAGTTATAGATTAAAAATACAAATCACCATACCATTTTCTTTTTTATCTGTGGATATCCTTACTTGTATCACATCTCTTCACATTATTACTATAGTTCATCTAATCTAAGAAGTGCATTTTGACGTTTCGCATTTTTTAATACACAATAACCTTGGTCAAACGTATACACATGATTGCAAACAATAAATCTGAAATTTTAAAGAAATATTAAGTTATTTACATAATTAACGTTGCGAGTGAGTTTCTTGTACAATAATGTAATGTTAAAACTTGTAAAACTAATTTAAAATTAAAATAACATTGTAAATAGTAATTATTATGGACGATCTTACAATATCACGTCATAACGTTCTAAATAGTAGTGCTTGACAACTTCCAATTCACGAATATCTAAATAATCGGTAAAAATATTAGATTTATATATTTAATCGAATATAGATTTTTACAGAGATGTACGTTTCGACAATTTTATTGATAAGGATATAATTATTAATGTTCGCGACCGTGATAATTCAAGTAATACTAATGATTCTGAACAAATAGCTATTTTCAAATCCAGTTTTTGTTTTTACCTAACCTAATCCTACTAAATATGATGAATAAATTTTATGATAAAATAATTAAATTTGTTTAGTGTTAATTTATCACTTAATATTTCATCTCCTTATTGAAAAATAAAAAAATAAACCGATTATTAATTACAAAGAATTAATATCGATTTCTCATTAAAATCGGATATTTTCGATAGCGATTATTTGGTTCACATACCTAGACAACTTACTCTGACAGCTGTCAAAGTGCACTTCTTAGATTAGATAGACTATAACTAGAATCATATCTTAGACAACTAAGGTGTCTCAAGTCGAACAAGTCATCGTTACTACACACCCACATTTTTGATGTTAGTCAAAATTTTATATCTAATACTGTAGCGGATATACATATATTTATGACCGACCGCCTGCCAGACGTCAACCCTCCTTGGGAATGCAATTGTTGACCAAACGGCATCAGATGGAGTTGGCCCAGGTCGTTATAAGGCTCTTAATCGTCTTTTACGACATCCACGAGCAAAGTGAGGATTGATAGTATTCGTAGCCGCTACCACACAGCTAGTCCTTCCATAACCATTAACGCTATAAAGTGTTCGAAACGTTTGGGAATTAAAAATCAAATACAAACACGTAATAGGATCCATAAAAAAAGTTTAACTATCATAGCAGGTAATGTTGATATAAGATTAGGTAAATTCGAAATAAAATGCTGTGCTAAGCCATATCTCGAGCTAGGTCTCTAAATGTCGACCTCATAAAAAGGCTTAAAGTCCCTCAACGTGCTTTGAAGATTGCTATGCTCGATATTTCTCTACGTGATAAAATCTGGAATACGGAAATCCGTAGAATAACGGATGTAGCGACATAGTCCTAAGAATTAATCATTAATTCATCAATGATGATGATGATAAACCGACATAGCCCTAAGAATTAGCACATTGCAGTGGTAATAAACAGGCCACATCGCTCGTCGACTCGACAACCGTTGGGGAAGAAAGGTTCTCGAGTGGCGACCACGAATCGGACGATGCAGAGTAGGATGATCATCCACTACGTTGACTGACAATATTATGAAGGTCGCTCGTCAGTCAAGCGTTGGATGCAGGTGGCACAGGACCATTTTAAGTGGCTCGTGAGGAGGCCTATGTCCAACAGTAGATGTTTACGGGCTGACGAATGGCTAAGCTGTAAATGCATTTCTCTCTTCTGATGAAGACCCATATCCGTGGCCCGTGTAGTGAGTCGTATATATATGAAGGTCAGAAGAAAAGAAACATAAATATCTAACTAACATAGCATAGCCAGCGCTCAAATAATAATTTGAAATGCTATAACTGGGTCATTTCAATTCCGCTACTAATGACTCTGGATTAACGCATCGAACCAAACCAATTGATACATAGCAATAACAAATCAATTCGGCTTCTAATGGACCATCAGATGACTGTGATGGACTGACATGCAATCACTTTCTAACAGGTGTTAGCTGTGTTCATTAGTAATTATTATCTTAACTAATTGATGATTCATCAGAAACTGTTATTGAAATAACGTGCTCATTTTATAGTCATGTTTTTTAAACGTAAATATGATACAACAAAACGGAAGTTTTTGATATACATATGCAGTTTATCGATTTTTTCTTATTTTATTTGTGTGGTGACGGAGTAAAAATACCATTCACCACCCCCTATTTACCCGTGGGTGATCGTAAGAGATGACTATGAGATAAAATACGCATATAACATCAATGCAAGAGAAGGAAAACTTGAAACAAAACCCTATTATATAACCAACACGTCTGACCAGCGTGGTCTAGTAGGTCAATCTCCGTCCAACTCGAATGAGGCTCGAGCCCAACAGTGGGACATATATGAGCTGAGATGATAATGATGTTATTCAAAAGTATTAAGTACATCTTTGTCGCACGAGGGACTTCATAAACATATAATCATCGCTATTGTTGGGCTCGAGCCTCCTCCACTTTAGAAGGTAAATTGATTTACTATACCACGCTGATCAAACTGATCAGTATAGGGCTTTGTTTAGAGTTTTCCCTATCCTGCATAGATCACGGGCAAGATATGGTGTGGTGAATTGTATTCCTACTCCGTCACCACTCACCACTTCATATTATTAACGGACATATTACACCGATCCAGGACATTCATTTATGGATAGCGCAAAGTATTGTCCGGAGGTCGAGCCTACATCACTTGGCATGAAAGGATGGTACCCAAATCGTCCATTCATCTGTGCGCTCAAAGTTTAATATAATTTTGCAAGGGTAAATTTTATGGATTGTGAATGTGACGGAGTAAGAATATAATTCACCGTTATATCCTTATCTTACCCGTGGGTGAAGTGATTTTATATCCAAGATGTATGCAAGAGAAGGAAAAATCGAAACTAAGTCCTATATCAACACGTTGGACCAGCGTAGATAATAGGTTAATTTCCCTCCCAATATGGAGGCGGCTCGAGCCCAACAATGGGACATATAGGTATAAGCTGAGATGATTCAGTTGACGAAAAGATTTTCGTATACTGAATAGTTCGTGTTCGAAGTATCTGTATACTCCTTTGAAATAACGATTAAGTCTACGACCAAAATAACCATGTAAGCATTATGGTTTATATTTTGCATAAAGCATAAAGTATTGCCCTTCAACATAGTAATGGCGCCAGCCTTCTTAATATATTACTGGGGCGATGCCGTGAATATTTTTTGCTACTTCTCTTTTTTATTTTCTATTTTTTTAAATGTTTAATTTATTATCCTACCGATTCTTTTATCATGTTCAAAATTCTATTATAAAAGAATGATAAATATAGACAAGATAATAGTAATTTAGATTGCATGGACAGACATGTCACTCTAATATACCTACATGACATCATAGCCAGCCACACGACCGAACAAAGCACGCCACTCCTAAATTCTATTTACATATCCAACTTGATGTATTGCATGTCTAGCTTGATCCTGTTCTTTAATACTTATATGACAATATAAAATAAATGATTTTTATCAATCAAATTGAGATCTACATTAGAAAAAAAAATATTCAGCCGTTCACACGGCCTAAAGGCAGTCACTATTTATTAATCTGTGGCAGAGGCCTCTTTAAAAAAAACTTTCGCGGTTAAAAGTGAAACTTCTTAGGATTCAGAATCATATTAATTCATATTACTTAATATTTTAGCTTTTATATAGTTAGTAGTATAAATATAAATCCTAGAATCATCATTGTGTATACGGCATATGATTTTATTTTCTTCGTACACGAGGAAAACCTTTAGACATGCGTAGATTGACCCGGTAAATCTCTCTATGCAAATGTTTATATGCCTTTTTAACCGACTTCAAAAAAGGAGGAGTTTCTCAATTCGTCTGTATTTTTTTTTATGTTTGTTACCTCATAACTTTCGACTGGGCGAAGCGATTTTAATGATTCTTTTTTTATTTGAAAGCTGGTGCTTCCCGTATGGTCCCATTTTAATTTGGTCCAGTTCTGACAATGGCACCCATGAGAAAACCATAATATAAGGCTAAAACGAAAGTCGGTGCCGGTGTCGGTAGCTTTATTGTAGGAATTTCATTACAGTAAGTAAGCTGTTTATAATTTTGTTTAAGGCTTGGCACCGATTTCAAATCTATCAATAGAGCACATATAATATAAATGATGGTATTTTAAGTTATTTTGTGCTTTTCCGTTTTTGAAGTCAGTTTTTTTAATCGTAGTTTTATTTTTTTTATTTTTGGGTTGGGTTACGTTCGGCGCACTCCTCGCACCATTCCGTCCAGGGCGACAGAGGGGCTTAAGCACGCACACCCATAACCCACCCGTGTCACGTCGCCTTCGTTATTGGGCCGACCACCGGAGCAGGGTGACTTGACGTCAGTGGTGGTAATGTTTATATACCTACTAAAACCCCATAAAATTCTTTTAATTAATCATTATGTTTCTCATTTATTTTTTCATCCTTACCAGATCAGCAATAATATGCATCTTTTAAAGCAACATTACATCTTGTTAAACATAGGTTATAGTTTAACCATATTCCGCCCAGACTGATAGGGATATTGCTATCAGAAGTTTAATATATATTAAACTTTAGTGTATCGTTTGGGTCATCATATTTGACGCCTTTCGCATTCTTGATTGTATTAGTTACAAGTTTATGATCTAAATAGATTATTCAGAATTTGAATTTTCCATAGAAAGATTCTCAATTTAGCATTGCAATCCAATGGATATAAATATAGGTATATTATGACTCAACTTCAATATATTATAAAGTAGAGAAGTATCTACCAGTTGAGAACAAGAACAAATTGAGAAGAGGGTTGAGTAGTAGTGACAGCACGATTGGGCCGGAATCCCAATAGGCGCGGGTTCGAATCCCACTTGCGACATCATTTTTCATTTCGTAATCGGATTTTATAAATAATTAAGCATATTAAATGCTAAATTTCAGTAATTTAAATAACAAGGTTGTGTCATCGTTTAATACAATTCTAACTGTAAAGTTTGAAGTATTAAGCCTATAACAATGTGTAAACATTGTCGGGTAGATAGCATACCGTCACCTTAAGACGTAAATATAATACGAAGTGAAATTTGCATGTCCTACAATTAGTCACGGTGGTGTAGTGGCAGCACGATTGGGCCGGAATCCCAATAGGCGCGGGTTCGAATCCCGCTTGCGACATCATTTTTCATTTCGTAATCGGATTTTATAAAGAGGGTTGAGTTTTAAATAAAAAGGCAGAAAGAAAGAGTGAAGAAGACAGTTTTAAATTGTACTAGTCTATTGAGATTATTGGGAAAGAGAACCAGACTATACGCTGATGATATTTTAAAACTGAAATTGTTAAAAAATCTCAATCAAAACGGTTCTCAAATCACGACTAGGTTTTCAACGAGACAGTCCTCTCCAAATGGACCGGCGACATAGTAAAAAATGGCAAGGCAAGATTGAATGCAGATGGTATGGGAAGTGTTTGAATGGTATTTTTGTGAGGAAGCTTATTTTCTACAATGGAATTGATCCTTTGAAATTCAGAATACCCAAAAAAAATTACAGCAACCTTAATATTTTGCTAAGGGGTTAAACACCTAACAATCATCAATTCCACTATGTAATTCAACCAACGTGGTATTTAATTATGTTAGGCAATCTATTTAGGATAATAATAATTATCGTTGTCATATATTTTTTTTCATAATTATTGTTCTGTTTTTTTTTTAGTTAATGTCTTAAGTGTGTTACGAGAAACAGTCGAGACTATTGTTTTGAAACTAGATTTTGGTTACCATTTCATGTGTTTGCGTAAAAAGCTTCCGTCTAGAGCTTGTTGCTTCCTTATTATTTTAGTTTCATTAACATTGATCATATAAAAAGTCGTTTCCGTGAGATAGATGTAACATTTCTTTTCTATGTATAAACTTTAGCGCTAGGTGACGAGGTTACCTAGAAATCTATATTATGATATTAAATTGACTAACTGATGTACAAACCTGATATTATATAATAGCTTTTTTTTAAGATCTCTCTTTATTTAAAATAACCGAATCTTTTTAAAAGTCTATAGTCTGGACTTAAAGTTTACGTTCGATACGGGCTATCATCATCTGATGCCGTCAACAATTATATTGCTGGGAAAGGTTGACGTCAGGCAGGAGGCCGGTTATGAAGGCCACCGAAGACAAAAATCGGGTACCGGTGGCCCGCTCGCACGGCGAAGAGAGGTGTTTGCAGGGTGGGTCCATGGGGTTACGCGCCGCCTCTTCCGTCACCCCGGGCCGATTTGCCGGGGCGCGACCACACATCCATGGTCCCACCTTGCGAAAAAAAAAAGGAGGCCGGTTATGAACCTAATGCTAATAACTTTTGCAATATGAATCTTGCAATAGCAGTTCATATGGCGGTAATCACAAGTAATTGGGATAAGAGTAGGATGAGGATGATGATGGTCTCGCCACGTAAGGTCTATACCGTCCAGGCCGACCGAACATCAACATATTGCCCTATACTCGAAACAGACAATTGAATGGGATACCGGGACAGATTCGTTCATTTTGGTAGCCATTAAGAGTGGAGAGTGTGGGTGTTATTTTTAATAACACCCAGAGTCAAAAAAAATATTTGGTGGATTGTATCAACTTTTATAATGCATGAGGATCCAATCCTTGGACTATCGCTACATCCAACATGGAATGTTAGTACTTAAAGCACTAAATTTTCTAAACAGTCCACCTGTCTTAAAGTGACATAATTATAAATTCATATTTAAAACCCAGCCGAGTTAGGAACAAAGAAGAATATTTCGCCATCACTTATTTAGGCGTAGCAGCAGTAACCTGTAAGCAGAAGACTTGTAGTAGACCACTATAGGGCGAACTGTTGCCAGTTTTTGTCTACATCCGTAGTCCGGTCCGTTCGGAGTAGTACCACACTCTTGCAGAAAATCGACACCTGAACAATGGCAATATGTTGTTGCGCTTCGTTCGATGAGCGAGAGGACTGGAAGCCAAATTTCTGGGTGGATCTATAGGCAGCTACTTAGCTGTATATTACAAAGTTCCATGAATACAATAGCACTTACCATCAGGTGTGTTGCTGGCTCGTTTGCCACCATAAGCAATAAAAACTTAACCAAATAATTCAAAAATTCACTACGACATATAACGCGAATAAATAATTTACAATGCGGATGCATTCTGAAGAACTAAATGATTTCATTCAAGAAAATTGATGCCAATTTATTATTCTATTTATGCATATTTATAAGGTCAAAGTTTTAAAGACCTTTGTATACGTTAGTTAATTATTTTATGCTTTGTACTATTCGTTTAATACCATAATATCGTGACCACTGCTGTCAAGGAATCTGTACTGGTGACCAGGCCAAATAGCAATGGAAAAGTAATGTTGTAGGTTGTAGCGACGTACCCCGTCCTGTCGGTACCCTAGACAGTAGGGCGGGATGTGTCCAGACCATAGCATCATCTTACAATCCATAACCCAATGATTTAGGATCGATGCAATATGTACTCTTTCATCGTACATATTGTAAAAGTTTTACCAATAATTTTATAACCGCCCATAAGCCTGACATCTCTCCTTAGGAATCTAATAGTTGTCCTGGCGGCATCAGATGGAGTGAGTCCAGATGAATGTAAAGCTCTTAGCTGTCTTTTATGATACCCTGGAGCAATGAAAGGATTTATAGTCATCATTTCAGCTCATGTATGTCCCACTGTTGGGCTCGAGCCTCCTCCATAAGGGGAAGGAAAATTGACCAACTATACCACGCTGGTCAGACGTGTTGGTATAGGGTTTTGTTTAGAGTTTTCCTTCTCTCGCGTGGATGTTATATGCGTTTTATATCCCTTAGTCGTCTCGCACGATCACCCACGGGTAAGATAGGAGTTGGTGAATTGTATTCTTACTCCGTCACCACACGGAAAATAGTATAGGATTGATAGTATTCGTATTAATTGGTAGTATTCTATGTCCAGACCAAAGCCTGAAAAAAAAAAGCTTTTATAGTATATTTTTATAGCCGTCATTAAGATCGGCACCATTCATTCAAATTAATGAAATGTCACCGCACATTCTGTAATTAACATTGACAATGAATAAATGGTTTTCATTAAAATTTCGATTAAGTTAAATCACTACGAAAGCGATAGTGTTAATTAAATATTTTTTAAATATGTACACATAACGAGACGCCATGAATTTGTAAGTAAAAAGGCATATAGTTTTATGAAATTTATCGCTTTGTAAGTGATTTCCTTAAATTTAATTTATCGATATATTTATAATGTTGTTTACACGTCAATAAGGTAATAAATGAATCAGTTGATCGCACAAGCTTGGGTGAGTTTAATTATCTTGATGGGTTCAACTTTAAGATTCTTTTAAAGAAAAAAAACGATAAAGAAAATTTCTTGCAAAAGATGTATATCCTTCTGTTGCTTATGGTGGCAAACGAGCAGACAGCATACCTGATGGTAAGTGTCACTGCCGGCCATGGACCTTTGCAACAGCAAGGGTTGAGCCACTGCCTACCAATACAAACCTCAAACCCACCCCTGTAAGGCTTCCGGCTCTTTCGCTCACCGAACGATGCGCAATAGCACATTACTCAGACGTCGATCTTCTGCTCAGTGTGGTACTACCCCGGACGGACCGGCCCGCGGCTGTAGACAGAGAACTGTCCACAGCGTGATCCTACCACTATTGAATACTACCATATTTTCATATTTTAGCAAGATTAAATCCCTTTGCAAGGAATACTAAAAAAAACACGAAGCAGTCATGAGGACTGCCGACAGAAGTGAAAACTTAGACCTATGAAAATAATTAATATTATAAATTAAAATAGAGACCGAGACTAACCTACCTAGACCAGATCGGTCATGTACTGAAGGAAGGTGGAGTCAAGAGTCTCCGAAACCGGCGAGCGTGTATGAAGAGAATTATGAATGTTGAGGAAGCGAGTGAAGTATGCAGAGATAGAGTTCTCTGGCAGTCTGTTCTCTCTGCCTACCCTGCAAGGGATATGGCGTGATGATATGTATGTATGTATGTAAAATAGAACAAGTACGTATTTCAGCTAATTTCACGACGCTCACACTGTTTACTTCGCTGCATAGCAAGAATACCAAACGCATGTGCTTGGGATTTACCGACTCACTCTCTTTCTCTCTCCTACTTTCTACCTTTGTGTATCTTTCTCTCTTCCTCTTGCGTTGGAATATTGGACGATAGTCGTTGCTAACGCTCACGCTGGCCTATAACGGGTATACTACTCACATGCGTTCGAGTGCCATTGCGTTAAACGTTTAACGCAACCTTGTTGGAAGTCGCATTAGAAGTTTCACTTCAAAATAGAAAATAAAAGACGCATTTTTTCATGCCTCCGAAATCTGTCTCTCTGGAGTGCCTCTATTATTAATCCATAACTAAGCCTCTGTGGATGAATCTAATATCAGATGTTAAGAATATATACATTTTAGTTATATTAACTAATTTGCTGTGTGGTAGCGCCCACGAATACTAACCCTTACTTTGCTCGTGGATGTCGTAAAAGACGACTAAGAGCTTTATAACGACCTGGGTCAACCAGCTGATGCCGTTAGTTCAACAATTAGATTCCCAAGGAGCGTTGACGACAGGCAGGCGGCCGGTCATAAAACTATTGCCAATAACTTTTACAATATGTACTATGAACGAAGAGTACATATTGTATCGACCCTAAGTAATTGGGATAAGAGTAGGAGAATGATGAGTTACCACAACACTTAACTAATTTTAAAACTATACTTTTTAAATTAAACTAAGGCATCCATCAAATCAATATCCATTTAACGGCCTTGTTATTAAACCTGTTTTGTTACAGAACGAACAGCCCCATCTATGTTGACTAGGTGGCCTTACCGAGGGCATTTAATGCACCCACTAACCTAATGAGGAATGTAGCATGACTCAGGTCGAGTGCTTTTGTTTCATAATAACTAGTTCGAGCTCTCATTGTTATCAAGTTGAATTTGATTATTCATGATTTATATTATCGAACAGGATTGTTTTGCTGTGTGGTAATGGCCACTAATACTACTAACTATTTGCCCCGATGCAATTCTTCCAACTCTCGCTGTTAGAATAACACAGTCACTTGTTTTGATAGAAATGAAAAATCCATCTAATTAATGAAATTCCATTCATTTAGTGGCACTAACTGTACATCTATCAATAATTAGGTACATATCACATAACGGGAGTGGGGCTATAATCACACCTATCTATCATGAGACTGTTTAAAATAACATTAAAATATTTCCCCGTGTACTAGTATTAATAATACAAAATGTTGTCAATAGTTGTTTTGCGAAAGGAATCATAAAATGCTGTCTAAGTGAGCACTGCGAGACTTTTGCAGCGAGTCTTGATCTTGCATTTGGGTGACACTACTTCCAACTCTTACACTGCTTGTGGATATCGTAAAAGGCGACTAAGAGTTTTATATGTACCTGGGGCAACTCCACCTAATGTCGTTTGATCAACAATTACATTCCCAAGGCACAGATTACTTAATAAATAACAGATACTTCACTCAGTACAAAATTACCAATACCTACTGCTATAATAGCCTAGAGCCACAGATTACTTAACCCAAGGTGTGATGTATATTATAAGACTATTGGCAATATTTTTTTGCATGATGGAAAAGGAATACATATTACGTCGATTCCAAGTAATTGGGATAAGAACAGGCGAATGATGATGATTGTTTCTTGCAATGTGCTGGCTGCTAATATGACCAACTCTTACAATGATCGTGGATGTTGTAAAAGATAACTAATAACGACCTGGACCAACTTCATCTGATGCCGCCTGGTCAACAATTACGTTCCTAAGACGGGTTCATGATAAACAAGCGACCAGTCATAAAATTCTTGGCAAAACTTGTATTATGTACGATTAAAGAAGATTTCACATTGCATCAACCTCAAGTAATTAGGATATGAAGATGTTGATGGTGACTTGTCAATAGTTGTAGTTATATTCTATCTATCCATTAGCCAATGATCAGTATTTCCTTCCAGTGTGGATAAACGTCCCACTGTTAGGCACTAATATTTCCTGCAAGGTGAAGCAAATTGATCTATCATACGACTAGCTGGGTTAATTATGGTTTTTAATTCAAAATTCTCTTCCATCGAAATGACATTTTCTTAAATTTCTTAATCGACAACTATAAGATTGGACAGGTGGCGGTGACAGTTCATATTGTCCATCTGTCCTCGCACGGATAGACGGACGATAGAGCGGACAGTAATAAGTCTCATAATCTCATATTTCCTTATAATGATGTAGTAAGAATACAATTCTCCACCTGCTTTCTTGTCTGTAGGTGGTGTTAAAAAACGATTTAGGAATATAAAACGCGTATAACATCTATTCAAGAGAAGGAAACCTCGAAATAAAACCCTATACCAATTACGTTTAACCAGTTTGGTAGTAGGTCAATTTCTCTCCGATTATGAAGGTTTTTCGTAGGGGTAGAGGGGCGTGCATCGCCCAAGATGATGATGGAGATAGTTAGAAGTTATATGTATGCCCCGGTGAATGAGAAATGGTCTAAGTATTGATAGTACTATTCGAATATCATCGGTTCGATATCCACGCAAGACAATATTTTATGCGATCCACAAAAGATAATGCCCAATTGTGACTTAATTTGTGTTATTAATTCTATACTTGTAAATTTTCCCTCAACATAAATTTATTCCTCAGATCAATACGTAATTTTAAAAATATATATTAAGCTTGATAAATAAAAGAGATCTGATTATGTCAGTATGGCCTAGCCGTCAGGGTCGAGAGACCATATGGCGCAAACTCGCAACCATTGTAATGAGCTTTAATAATTATTAACTTAAACTTTTATAGTTCAGTACAACGACGAGAAATAAATAGTTACAATTTTTAATTATCACCTTTTATTATCATTATATTAGCTTATATATACCCAACCGTAAGTGTCGAGCCTCCTCCGTAATGGGAAAGAGATTTATCTACTATACCACGTCTTTTTTTTTGGGGTGGGCTATGGAATGCATCCCGCTAATTCCATCCGGGCAACAGAAAAAGCGGCGCGTGATCCCGTAGACCCGCCCTGCAATGCACCTCTCTTCGCCGAGCGAGCGGACCACCGGAACCTGGTCTTTAGCTTAGCTGGCCTACTATACCGATGCTGGTAAGATGTGTTGGTATAGAGTTTTGTTTCGAATTTCCTATCCCTTGTATAGATGTTGTATGCGTTTTATATCCCTTAGTCGTCTTTTACGATCACCCACGGGTAAGATATGGGGTGGTGAATTGTATTCTTACTCCGTCACCACTCGGAAAGTATAGATGTAATATGCATATTATAACCTTTAGTCGTAGTTTTTTTTTTATAGCTTATAGTGACTAACGAGCAGACAGCACACCTGATGGTAAGTGTCACTGCCGCCCATGGACCTTTGCAATACCAAGGGTATATAGCTAGGCCGCTGCCTACCAATACAAACCCCAAACCCACCCCAGTTAAGCTTCCGGCTTTCTCGTTTATCGAACGAATTCATCTTCTGCGAGAGTGTGGTAATACCCCGGACGGACCGGCTCGTGGCTGTAGACAGAGAACTGTCAACAGCGTGGTACTACCACTATTAGTAGTATTATTATTATAGTAGTAGCATTCTATTCTGTAGTATTCTCAGTCTCTCACACGACTATATTATACAAAATAATTTAATTAACAACGTACATAACAATATTGTTATTAAAGCCCCTACTTTATACATACACACACATACATATCATCACGCCATATCCCTTGCAGGGTAGGCAGAGAGAACAGAGTGCCAGAGAACTCTATCTCTGCATACTTCACTCGCTTCCTCAACATTCATAGTTCTCTTCGTACACGCTCGCCGGTTTCGGAGACTCTTGACTCCACCTTCCTTCAGTACATGACCGATCTGGTCTAGGTAGGTTAGTCTCGGTCTCCCTCGGTACCTACATCCTTCCACTTTCGCATTGTATATCTTCTTAACCAGGCGTTCGTTCGGCATTCTTTCCACATGTCCGAACCATCGGAGCATTCCCTTTCGCATCTTTACACCAATACTCTCTTTCATACCTACTCGCTCTCTTACGTCGTCGTTACGAATGCGGTCGGTCAGCCTAACTCCACAGATTTGCCGCAGAGATCGCATTTCGACCGCATTAATTTGACTATCATACTCTTTTCTGCATACCCAACTCTCGCTACCATACAGTAATGTTGGGACAAGCACTGCGTTATGTATTGCCACGCGTGCCTTCTGGCTGAGGTGGTGGCTGCCGAGAAGTTGCCCCAACGCTCCGTTCACTCTATTTCCCGCATTCACTCTTCGCTCTATATCAGTGGTGTACCTTCCATCTCGGCTAAATCCACATCCAAGATATACAAATTCATCCACTTGCTCTAGTACATCATTACCTATTGTTACTCTTACATCTGTTCTGGTTTTATCTCTTTCAAAGACCATTATTTTGGTTTTGCTCACATTCACGCCTACTTTATATTTCAATTAAATTGCAAATTCGTTGAGTCATCTACTCTAATTGAGTTATATAGACAGACGGACACTCTTTTATATGTATGCACAGAGAACAAAGTAATTACCATAGATGAGAAAGTTTTATTATAACGGTTCAGTGGTTTTTAGTGACGTTCGTGATGATGAAAAGGCTGCTACTAGTTATTTAAATCTTATTTTTTTAATGCGTGGTAAAAAATTAAACTAAAGAATAAATAATAGTGGGACTCATTAAAAGTATAAATTATACCAATAGTGATAGGACTAAGCTACCGAAGACAAAGATCGGGTACCGGTGCCCCACTCGCAAGGGGAAGAGAGGAGTTTGCTTGGTGGGTCTATGGGGTCACGCGCCGTCTCTACCGTTACCCCGGACCGATTTGGCGGGGCGAGAGGCATCCATAGCAAAAAATATAAAGGGCTAAGCTGACAGTTTTCTACCTACAGCCGCTGGCCGGTCCGTCTGGGGTAGTACCACACTCCCGTAGCAAATCGGCGAGCAGTAGCAATTTGCTGTTGCGCTTCATTCGGTGCGTGAGGGAGCCGGAAGTCCAACTATCTGGATGGGTTTAGCGTTTTCATAGGTGGCCTAGCTGTATCCATGTTATTGTAATAGTTCATACAGTAGCAGTAACACTTACCATCAGGTGTGCTGCTTACTCGTTTGCCACCATAAATATACATATATACAAATATCAAAATAATAAGAAGATAATAAAAGTGAATGTCTGACGTGGTAACGACATGTGATGAAGCGTGATGAAAATAATGTTGTGAGAAAAGTTTTAAATATTAATGTTGAAGGCTTTAGGGTGTAAGGGAAGACCGGAATCGAAAGATCGATGGATTGCATGGAGCATGATATGGATAGAAAGAGAGTGAACGCAGAGATGACATCAGGTAAGATTGAGTGAAAGAAAAGGACATATTGCATCGACTCCAAGCAATTGGGATAAGAATAGGGTAATGATGACTTGAAATAATTTTTACTAATATTATAAATGCGAAAGGAACTCTGTCTGTTTGTCTGTCTGTCGCTCTTTCACGCCAAAACTACTGAACCGATCTAAATGAAATTTGGTACACAGGTAGTATAGAGCCTGATAAAGGACATAGGCTTTTTAATGTAAAAAATGGATTGTAAAGGGGGATGAAAAGTTATAAGGAATTATCGTCATTTTTTAAGCCAGAAGCTTGAAACTTATTTTTAGGCTATTGATTAGATATAAATAAATATGACATTAAAATTTCGTAAAAACTTAAAAGGGATAAAATAAAAATATGGGATGAAATACTTTAGAAAAATTACCTTTTACGCGAGTGTAGCCGCGGGCAGAAGCTAGTCTATATATATACACTCATTTGCAAAAAAAAACGGGCACCTAAGCAATGAACCATTTCAAATGTTAATATTTCTTTGTTTGATAATTATAGGTAGTTTCATCCACACAATTTGGTAAATTAATAAGAAAATAATCGTTTTCATCAGTATTTCATAAAATTTAGATACAATTTATGGGAAATAATGCTAAACCTCGCTAGTAGTGTATATTCGCTAGTAGTGCATATGCTCATGAAGTAAAAATAAAAAAGTTTTTTTGTTTGTTTTTCTTTAATAAAGTAAAAGCAGATAAATGTTTAGTATCGAGTGTGACCCCCTCTAGCTAAAATCACAGCTTGAATTCGTCTGGGCATGCTAGCGAGTATATCCCGGATACTTGCTTGCGGAATACGTTCCCACTCCGCAGTAATCACATTCTTCAGCTCTCTGATGGTCTGCGGAGCCGGGTGTACTGATCTCACACGCCGTTTCAGAACGTCCCAGACATGCTCTATGGGATTGAGGTCGGGACTTCGAGCTGGCCAATCCAAACGACGAATGCCGACCTCTTGCACATACGCATTAACATCGCGGGATCGGTGGGCGCGAGCATTGTCGTCCATAAAAATCGAGTCTTCACCTAGAGCGGCCAATGCGGGTTGTGCATGAGAAATTAGAACTTCCGTTATGTATCGATGCCCAGTCAGTGAGCCGTTTTCAATGAAGACTAACTCTGTACGATCCATTGAATTTATTCCTGCCCAAAACATAACAGAGCCCCCACCATAAGGTGTGATTTCTTCGAAACATGCCTCTGCAAAGCGTTCTCCTTGTCTTCTTAGCACTCGCCGACGTCGATCTTCACCGAACAGAGATATCCTGGCTTCATCAGAGAACAAAACCCTATTCCAATCGTCTTGAGTCCACGATTCACAATTTCTAGCGAACCTAAGCCTGTGAACTCTGTGCTCACGGAGTAATTTGGGGCCGCGGGCCGGGCGGTGACTGCGTATATTGGCAGCGAGAAGCCTCCTCCTGACCGTCCATAGACTAATATGCACATTTCTTACTTCTTGGAGATTGTTCTTAAGATCCACATACGAAGATTTGCGATTTCTCAATGCGCGACTCACAAGAAAACGATCATCCCGTGGTTGGGTACATGGTTTTCTTCCAGAACCAGGCCTTCTCTCGACGGAACCAGTCTCCTGATATCGCTGCCAGGTCCTTTGGACTGTCGAGCGACTAACATTTAGCCTCCTAGCCACGAAACATTGGCTGCAACCCTCTTCAAGCAGCGCGATAATTTTGGTAGCTTTTACCACTTTATCTACCATTTTTGATACAGCCAAACAGCATTAAATAAAGCTTTGACAGTCAAGGATATGAAATTAATCGATAAAAATTGAATAAAAGTTATGAAAGTCGATGTTAACTTCTGGAACTTCGCGCCAAAAATGTAGGATAAAAAGGGGTTTTCTGTAAAAATGAACATCAAATGAAAAATTGAATTTAGAACGTACTTTTTTAAATACCACAGCATTTTTAAAACCGGCCAGTAACGTGTACAAACGATTGAAACCTTTTTGGTATTGTATCTTTTTAAATATGAATGAAAATCAAAACCGCCCGTTTTTTTTGCAAATGAGTTTATAAGAGATTTCCACCTATGTATTGACTCATCACGATATCTCTGGAACCATAAGGCCTACAAACCTCAAATTTGGTAGGATTATTTCTTTCGCCGCGTAGAGGTCAGCTAAGCACGGATTTTACGAAATTATATCCCTAAGGGGGTGAAAAAGCAGGGCAAAGTTTGTATGGGACAACGTGATTCCTTGGTCCAATCTATTTCAAATTTTGCATAAACATTCTTTAACGGAATTGATGAAAGATGTGATTCATATTTTATTGAGACTTATCTCCTAACTGGGTTAAAAAGGGTTGGAAAGTTATTTTAGGGGTGATTTGCTTTAAAGTTGATATCAATACTTCTTAGTGATTTTGATTTAAAAGACATTTTATTTTGACACATGTTTGAAAACTCAATTCGATTATATTCAAAAAACCGGCTAATTATCTATAAACGGCAAAATAATCATGTTTGTTGTATGGGGGCTTAAATTCTCTATTTGTTTTATTTTAATTTAATTATTTATTTCTAAAGGGAATATATTACTAAATATTCTGTGAATATTTCAAACGACTACCTATTTTTGTTATCAATATCGAGCAAAAACCTTACCTTTGTTGTGTGGGAGCCCCTTAAATATTTATTTTATTGTTTTTTAGTATTTGTCGTTGTAGCGGCAAAAGAAATTCATCATCTGTGAAAATTTCAACTGTCCAACTATCACGGTTCATGAGAGCAACCTGGTGACAGACAGGCTAAGCAACGGATGGACAGCAGAGTCTTAGTAATAGGGTCCTGTTTTATCTTTTGGGTATGGAACTCTAAAAAGGTTGATGTCACATAAACGTTCTTCTTCTTCTCTTTGTGTATTGGCAATCAGCTACTTATACGAGCTATTGGTGCCAGCATCAAGTTATAATTATTTTTAGTTTTTAGTCTTTCAGGTTAGTCATTGTCTAAGTCAAAATGTCACCATCAATAGTGCTATGGCTACACTGTTAATGGTATCTTTGAAAACGTTGTAAAGCACTTTTATATGATATTCACTACATCCCAGTAGTTCCGCCGCATCATCATCACATCATCATTACAGCCCATATATCATCCATGCACTCTTGAAGTACTTAACCAATTTTAATCAAATTTGCATAATATGTGTAGTTTGATCCAACTTAAAAGATAGGATAGCTTCCATCTCAATTTATAGTCACAATATTATTTTATTGCAAATTATTTGTCTATTATTTGACAGTCATAATTATCTGTTATCTCCAAACGATTCTAACAGATAGTGATATCGGTTGACTGGATTGAGTAAGTATTTAATAGATGGCGCTATGTTAAACGTAGAAACGTTTCATATAAGCTACAATTTATTAGCACAACCGCCACGTGTTACTGAGACTACCTTAGCCACAGCAACGCGTGGCCGGGTCTGCTAGTATCTTATATAATCAAGAGCAATCGCGCAAACTAGTATTATTGCATTGTGCTCCTCTTTGTGAAGGACTATGGATAAAAGCCTTCTATAAAATGAACGGCCGGGATTCCACAAGTGACAATAGGGTAAACGATTTCATGCTAAATAGAGTAAGTAGAGTTAATCTCTATAAGGGATTGTAATACTTGCTAAATATATCGTCGTTTAACCATATGTGTGGTGACAGATTAATAAATGCTTGCTCGCTAACACCAAAAATGTAGATTTTAAATTAAACCCTTTTTTTACGTGGGAAAATGCATACTTTATGCATTTTCCTATGTCCACCTTTCAGGATAGAAGATGGGGTATACCGGACTCAACGCTAACTAAATTTTGGTGCCACTACCTGCTAAAAACCACGCACTATTCCTACCTTCCGGTTACGGCAAAGCGATGTGACCGTTTACAGCTACACTGCAAAAGTTTTTAAAATTGAATCCTACGCCAACCGGTCTATCTGTCGTAGTATAGTAGGTCTATTTCTTTCCCATAGTGGAGGAAGCTATAGCGCCTATAGACCAGTAAAAGAACATGCAAAAGGTGAGAGCATGATAACGGTGATTGTTATATCTATATTTTAATAGAGTAGTTAAATAAACAAAATTCATACATTAATGAATAATTATTTGGATAATATATGAGTCACTATAATATCAATTAATATTTAGTTGGAACTGTATCGACAATGTCTGCATAACAAATGCATTGAATATTTTACTATAGTCACGATACAAAATGATTACGAAAACTGTCCCCAAATAGTAGCGATGACTGTTTTCTATAGAGCAGTAAGTACACTTTGATATTTTTGTGCGCACATGTAGAAAGTAGGGTTGACAATCATTTTGTTACCCTTTCTTGCCCGTGTGTATGGTAGGAAACGACTAAGGGATGTAATATTCATATAATATCTATTAAAAGAAGTTAAACTCACAGTCTATCTGTATACCAATTTTCATCTAAATATATTCAACAGTTATCGAATAACATCCAAACATCTTCACAAACTTTCACATTTATAATACATACATACATATACACTTGCAGGGTATATATACTTGCAGGGTAGGCAGAGAGAACAGAGTGCCAGAGAACTCTCTCCTTGCATACTTCACTCTCTTCCTCAACATTCATAATTCTCTTCATACACGCTCGCCGGTTTCGGCGATTCCTGATTCCACTTTCCTTCAGTACGTAACCAATCTCGTCTAGGTAGGTTAGTCTCGGTCTCCCCCGGTACCTACATCCTTCCACTTTCGCATTGTATATCTTCTTAACCAGACGTTCGTTCTGCATTCTTTCCACATGTCCGAACCATCGGAGCATTCCCTTTCTCATCTTTACACCAATACTCTCTTTCATACCTACTCGCTCTCTTACGTCGTCGTTACGAATGCGATCGGTCAGCAACATTTATAATATTAATATAATAAACCTCATAAGAGCACTATTTTCAATATTGCAACTTGTTTGAAATTAATACAATAAATCTACGATTGAATCTGAGCGGGGCTGACCAGAATATCTGGCAAGAAACGTAGTGGGCTAGTTATTCATTAAGTTACTTCAATATAAATTTATATAGAAATTGCAAATATTAGCTCCAGTCATCCAGGTAATATTTCTTTTCTTTTCGTAATATAATACAAAAAGAAAATGACTGTACAAATTGAACCCGATTATGATAACTACTTAAATAACCATCATTCCCTAATCAAGTAAGGTAATTTATTTTCTATTGTAATTTAGACTTGAGTCCAGTAGTGGAACTGGACTGAGACAATGAAACCCCTAACATAAAGTACAATGTGTTAGTATAACCACGACATACGAATATAATGGGGACATATAATATTATTACCTGTCTCACTTGAATGATAAACCATATAATGTTAACTGCGCGTGCGTGATTCTAATCATAATGTTTGACATCCTGTTTTAAATGCGCTGTATTTTTACAAACTATTAAATACGTGACCATTGTCTAAGTACTTATGTTAGTTCGAGCAATACATGTCTTAATTGGACGAACCGAGAATAAAATTCACCTTTCTTCGAAAGGGATGTTTTTAAGTTGATTTTTATGTCAAAGTCCTAGTTTAATTGTTGATTAAGGAGTCGACACTCGATTCCCTAATATTCATGGTTTAGCTTTTAGATAACTCTTAAATGTTGGTGAAAACTAGATCAATGTCAAACATTGATTTAGTGACACGTGTGTCACTTATATTAA